>JBAMMX010000005.1:27006635-27606635 GCA_037126225.1 Dillenia turbinata
TTTTTTCACAGGGGAAGATCTGCCTTTTATACTTGTACTCAAAGCAAGTAGATGGTGGCAAATTAACATGAGAACAAACCTTATTTGGTACAAACCTTTTTTCCTACATAAATTTTGATTTTGATGGGAACCCAATCGCAAATCATGGTCACATTCCAAGTAAGATAAATAGTTCAATAGCTCTTTCTTAAAGTTTTCCTGTAAAATGTTTGATTTTAATGGTGGCCTGAAGAGAGATGTTCCTGATCTGGAGGAGCCGATTGTTTTGGATGGAGTTGGTCATTTTCTCAATCAGGAAGTGCCTCAAGAAATTGACAACACTTCCCTTCATTCAGATATCCTGATCATCCTTAAAACTCTGAGGAAGCTGGTCATTAAAGCTCGACAAGCTCATCGTTAACAAATTCTCACATCTCTGTTCTCAGATGTTTGCTCTCTTTCTCTTCCCCTCCCCACCCGGCATCACCTTTCCGGAAGAGAGTGAAATGCAATGTAAACCCAAGAAACAGAGGGAGAGAGTCCTTTATCCCGCATCGCTTTAGTGGACAAAGAGTTTGACACGCAGTCTGCTATACAAGCAAAACGCCTAAATGGGCTTAAGCATACCTTTCTCGGCCTTTTGGCTAAGATCAAGTGTAGTATCTGTTCTTATCAGTTTAATATCTGATACGTGGGTCATTGGCCCACATGATATTAAATTAATTTTTTAATGGGGAAGGCCCATCAAAGTAGCTTGCTGCTTGGGTCTTCACGCGTCGTCCTTGCATTACACTACTGCTTGGGCCTGGCGCACCCACCAAGTCTAGTATAAATATTGGTTATTTTATTTTCTTTCCGGGTTATTTTCAAGAAAATTATCGTTCAAATCATAAAGACTTTATGTGCGTCATGGTTTTCCGGAGTATTTCTTTTCAAACAGGAAGCTGATAGGGTTTATGATCCCTCTCTTATTTACCAACTACCAAAGGAGTACTTGGTAGTTGCAAGGCAGCATCTTTCATTTAGAGGGAACTTCATCATAGGCAGACTCGCAGACTGTAACACGGTTTTGAGGAATGGTCCATCCTCAGCACCTGGATTTTTAGATGATTATTGCCTTTCTCATTTCTGGGCTGCTGGACCTCTACGAAGCAGGTGACGAGATAAAGTGGCTCATCTGGGCAAACAGCACTTCCAAGACACTCAGGTAAAGAACAGTTAAGACAATACCTGGATCCGATCTTTGATGACATCTCATTGGGGGAGGCTATTTCAACACATCAGGGGAAAGATCTTTCTGTGCTCCTTAAGGTGAAAGAAGACCATGATGGAGCTGAGACCTCAGGCAACTCGGTTTCTGTGATTAACCTTGGCACCTATGGTTGAAGGAGACCATTCGGAGTTGATATAAACGGAAAGCCTAGCATGCCCTAGTATATATGCTTACTCCTTATTGCTTGAGGTTTGACTTGGAAGGTTCGTATGATAAGTATTATGCTCATAAATGCTCGACGGTTTCACAGGCTGTTTTTGAGACGAGATTGAAAGACATGGCCGTGGCAGTCCCTTTGATGTGTTGTGCGGCCGACATGCTCTCTGTTGCTTCTCATAAGCCAATTGTTTTGGTTGGCCATTATTCTTCAGCAGAATTTGAGGACATGCTTGTTGCTGCCCATGCATCATTCGACCCCAACAGAACCGTATGTACTTATCTTTAGGAAATCGGTAGGGTTTCTTTTTATTTTTATTCTTTTTTCTTCATTTTTTTGGGGTTTTTGTTTTGCATTTTACATTTTACGGTTTTCTATTTGCAGATGTGAGTCATCCGCTAGGAAATTCTACGAAGTCTTAAGGGTCATCAAGCGATTGATTCTGGAGGTATGATCTTACAGTTTTCTAAATTCTAGTGTGATCTTCTTTCTTCTAAACTTTGATCCCAAAACAAAGTCTATGAAATTACTGGTTCTGTTCTCTCTTTCTCTGCTATGCAAGATTTAGGAAAACAGAATAGTGAGAACATCAAAAGAGCAAGAGATATCTGCCGAATTTATCTAATTCATATTTTACTAAAAGAACTCTTCAAGACATATTATGGGAGATCATCATAGCCGATGCTACATGTATATTGGGGAATTGTTATAATTAGGGATGTTCATTGATTTGATTTTCGAGTTCTTCAGTTAACTCGATTTGGTTAATTTGGTTTAATATTTTTTAATCAAATTTGATTAAATTTGAATTCAATTTAATCAAATTAGAAATTCAAATAAAAAATCCGATGCAAAACTCGAATCGAAAATCAAATTCGAAATTCGCTTCTAATCGTATTCGAATTTAACCGTATTCAATTATAAACTCGAAATTCATAGATGAAGAAAGAAATCATAATTTGAATTTGAATTCGGTTCAATTTAGTATCTAAAAATCGTATTTATATTTGAATTCATTTTTCAGTTCGAATTCATATTAAAAATCCTAATTCAAAACTCGAACTGAAAACTGAATTTGAAATTTGGTTTTAATCGAAAATCAATTCGTAATTTTAAAACCGAATTCGAATTTATAAATTCAAATTCAATTGAATTCGGTTCGATCAGATATTTCATAACTAAATATTAGATGGTCCTTGTTATAATGTTAAAAAAAAATAAATAAATAAATAAGAGGATTCTCACTTGCTTTAGCCTGACAAAAGAATTGTTTGCCTGACAAAAAAATAAATAAATAACCGAATCTCGATGACTTTTTTTGATGATCATCCGGGAGGGAGGGAGAGAGTCTTGATTGTGCTAATGAAACTAAATTTCATTTAATGGATTCGTCAATCCTTTTTTTTTTGCAGAGCCGATCATGATGTTCTTCATCAGAGGGACGTCATTTTTTCCATGAACTTGGATTTTTAAGACCTTTGTACCCTTTTTATCTTTTTTCGTTTTTGCTTTTCTACAATGTACTTTTCATCAATAGCTATCTCTCTCTCACTCCCCCCCTTTTATTATTGGGGGGGGGGGCATCAAGATTATATTACGATTTGGAATTTGTTTGATTGTTCAAGTGGATTCTGTCCTCTTTTTTTTTAAGGAGCAAATTAATTTGTATGATGATTTGATTTTCTGGTCACTCTAGGAAATTTGTTCTTCCAACATTTAGAATAAATCCTGAAAAAAGTGAAAAATTATGGTTATAGAGAAATGTGACCCCACTTTTAAATTTATAGAGTTTATTTGAAATTAGGGAAATTCCTTATTATATTTTGCAGGAAGCAAGCTAATGGCGGCATGGAATGGTGGAAATTTGTGGTGGAAGATTTGGATGCAATCTATTATTTTCCGGGAGCAAAGGAGTACATAGAAAGTGGTGGCTTGAAGAGAGAGATTCCTGATCCAGAGTAGCTGATTGTTTTGGAAGGAGTGGCTCATTTTCTCAACCAGGAAGTGCCTCAAGAAATTAACAACACATTCATCCCTTCATTCAGAAACTCTGACCATCCTTAAAACTCTAAGGAAGCTGGTTGTTAAAGCTCAACAAGATCATCGTCAATAAATTTTCACTTTTCTGTTCTCAGATGTTTGCTCTCTTCCTCTACCCCTCCCCCACCCAGCATCACCTTTCCAGAAGAGAGAGAAATGCTATGTAAACCCAAGAAACAGAGGGAGAGAGTCTTTATCCCTCATCGCTTGTATGGACAAAGAGTTTGACACAGAGTCTGCAATACAAGCGAAACGCCTAAGTAGGTTTAAGCATACCTTTCTCGGCCTTTTGGCTAAGATCAAGTGTAGTATCTGTTCTTATCAGTTTAATATCTGATACGTGGGTTATTGGCCCACATGATATTAAATTAATTTTTTAATGGAGAAAGCCCATCAAAGTAGCTTGCTACTTGGGCCTTCATGCGTCGCCCTTGTGTTGCACTACTAGAAGGGCCTGGCGCACCCACCAAACCAAGTTCGAACCTTTCATCTTTGTTCACTGGTCTTCTTTCTGTTTTCTGTGGTTGGTTTCTTTGGTCTATTCATCCACCAAACCTTGTCATGCAAGGATCTCTCCTCCCCCCCCTCAGCACAGAAATTCTACACGTCTCCTCTTTTTCTTGTTAGGTTAACAGGTACAATAATTGTTAAAATGCAGCTACATGTCATTCGAAGCAAAGTGCTACCTTGTAGCCCAAATCCTTGTATTTTTTGACTGAACCAAGTAGTAACCCACACGCCCAATTTCAACAAAACAGGACCCCACTAATGAGCCAGAATCCCATATTATATCTCATTAGTAAGCTAGAAATAGTAGAATCTGACCCCCGGGACAGTAGTCCACTGCCTGTTTATACCCAGTATCCGAGGAGTATGGTATACGGTGCCACTGTCTTTCCGCTGCTCTGTTTTTGCTTGCCTTTTTATCATATGCTTGTTCTACTCCAGGAAGCGTTAAAGAACAAAATAACTGAAATAAGCTTGAGCATTGCACTCGGAGTTTACCACTCGACTTGTTTGAGTGAGAGCCGTATCAGTATATAACTCAAAAAACCCCCAAAAAGCAATCAAAGTAAAATTTGCCTGCACCCTAAACTAATGTTTCTGTAGATGCCCATACTTACGGTTTGGACACAGATTATCAAGGGACAAGTCACAGCCTTCGTTGTTTTTACTAGGACTCCCAGGCAAATCGGTCGCAAGGGCTTCTGATCCTAGGACTTCTGATCCGTACCAGAGTGAAGCCAATTACCCCGCCGGCCTCCAAGTCAAAGGAGTCCTAAATATCTCACTAAAGCAAGTGCTGTGCTTCATGCAAACCCGCCCATTTAACCAAGCCTCCAGCCATCTTTTTGTCCTCACTCAAGTTACAAACTTGCCACAGCCAGACCACAGCATTAAATCTCCACTCCCAACTGCTTCTTAACTGGGCATGTGGGAAAAAATCACCTAATATCATGTCCAACATACATTTTTCTTTTGTTTCCTACCACTGCTTCTTGGTATAAGATAATATTGGTCGTTGAGAGGTTTAGAGATGAGAGTATCCCTTGGGTTTAGTCCAACACCAAATCTAAGTCCCAATCAATACCTCTGCAATTGCATGGTGCCAATCTAATGTTTGAAATCCGAGAAAAATTATTGACACTTAAAAGTTCAATAAGTATTTTGCAATAAGTCAAATCGCAGTATAAGATTGTGGGTTTACTTGATTTTCTCAAATTTCTCTTCCAGACGGCAAATCACCTCTACTCGTCTCTCTCCCTACATCAACAATTACAGGGCACCCTCTCCCACTCTCCGTTTCGTACGAAATTGCGATTCTGTGAAGTATCTTTATTGTTTAACTTTTTTTTAAACTTAAAATTAAAAGTTAGGGAACAAAAAAAAAAAAAAAGGATTTTTTATCTTGAGTTGTGGAAATTTTGGCCAAGTCACAAACGTTGCCGTCGTTCAAAAAATAAAAAAAGGACCAATCGCAGTGTAAGAGAGACTATGTTCGTCCAACACATACTGTTCGGTTAGTTTGAAACCTTTGGCCAAATCCATATTTATTGAAAGAAGGCATTGTTCTTATATGCTTTTGAACCTTACTGCAAAAATTTTTGTTGATCGGAAAATGTATGATTCAAATTATGATTAATTCTTTCTGTTGTATCTGTCGAAATACAAATAAAAAAAAAGGTTTTCTAGTTCATTGTTATGTTTTTATGCATTAATTCTTTGCAAATCCTACTAATTCTATCCTGGGTTTACTTGGCATACATGTACAGCAGAGTAGCAACACACTCGAATCTTCTTACCCTGAACCAAATCTTTCGTATCGTCAAAATTTGAACTAAACAGTTAATATCGATATTAGATTTCGATTTTAATTTTTAAGATTTTTTATTCCGATTACATTTCTAATTCCCAAATGTGAAACCAATGTCACCTAAATCTGAGCAATTCATTTAGCACGGATAGTTTTAGGGTAGGAAAGGGAAGATTTACTTTCACCTAATAGAAATAAATGTATTTTCTTCATTTTTGTTTGATAGAGATAAAAGAAAAAAAATAAATGATATATTTTTTTTTGTTTGGTTGGAATAAAAAGTGAAAAAAATACTATCTTATTTACTATTATACTCTTATAAAAAAATATTTTTAGTATTTTTCATCACGTATTTTTTATTTTTTAATTTATAATATTTTTCTAAAAATATAATTTTTTCTAAAAAATAGTTATTTAATATATTTTTTTTATTTTTTATAAATTATTTTTATTATTATTTTATATTAAATAAAATTAGAATATTAAATGAAAAAATAAAAAGATAAAATTAGAAAAAATAATTTTTCTAATAAAATTGATAAAAGAAATTAAATTTTATTATTTTATATTAAATAAAATTGAAATTAAAATAAATAATGGATAAATTTGTAAATATTAAAGAAGAATAATGATAAATTTGTTTAAAAATTTTATTTTCTTTCATTTCTTTTCATTTTGGAACAGAAATAATAATTTAAAAGGAATGAAGAGATAATTATATCCCACTTTTACTTTCCCTTCATATTTTTTTCCTTACCAAATAACTAAAAAAATATAATTTTCTTTCATTTCTATTTTCCATTCTCTTTTCTTTTATTTTTCATTCCAACCAAATTAACCATTCAAGACTTTGTGTCTGACAGGGAGATTGGTCCCAAAATAACCACTTTTTTAGAAACACGTTTTTTTTTCATTTTTTTGTCTCACGGATGATCGTCTCTTTATTTTTAGTTTATAATTTTTTATTTTTCATTCAGATTCTTATTCTTTTTTGACCCAATTTTTTCTTAGACATAGGTTTTCCTTCCTTTTTTTGCTCCACTTGTCCATTCAAGTCCTTTTTATTACCCTATTTTTTTTTTCATCTTATTCCTTCATATTTTTAAACAAATATTTTTTCTCATTTTTTTGTCTCATCGATAATCGTCAATTTATTTTAAATCACAGTTTTTTATTTTTTTCGTTTAGGTCCTTTTTATTTATTTTTTACTTTTTTCTTTTGAGTCCTTTGCTTTTTTTTTTTTTTTAACATAAGCTTTTCTCTTTTTTTTTTTTTTAACTTCATAGATGATCATCTTTTTATTTCTATTACTTTTTTACTCCATATATTACCTTTTTTTTTATCTCATTTGTTGGTCTTTTTTAAGAGTTTAATGATTAGACTCTTTTTTTCCATGTCGTTGATATACGCTGTATTTTTCATTGATTTGGACAATAATTTAGTTCAGATATTAATTTAATTATAATTCTAACATATGTTTCTATAGTAAAAAATATAATTCACATCTTGTGGACAATTCACAAATTCGCGTGGGCTAAAAACTAGTCTATATATAAAAGAAAAGGCGGGATGGGTGTGGTCGTCCCACCCACCCTGCTTTTTTTATTTCCTTTCCCTAATATTTTTATTTTTTCTCTTTTTGCTTTTTTATTTTTTGAACCACAATTTTTTATTTTTTTTTATTTATGTCATTTCTCTTTTTTTGAACCATTTTTTTATATATCTATATATAAGAGAAAAATGGGTAGAGATAGAGGTAAAGACAGACCGTTGAAAACTTGGATGTAATATATTCGTAAAGATATAATAGTTATGGATTTAGTTAAGGAGATGGTTCTAGAAATGAACGAGCGACGTAAAAGAATCCGCACAAACTAAATCTATCTTTTTTTTTTTCGAGATATTTGGGCCGACTCCAAATTTTGGAATAGAAGGTCTAAATTGTTGTTATTGTATATAAGAGAGAAAGGGGCTTAGGAGTGGTTGTCCCATTTTTTTTGACCCCGTTTTTTTTTTTTTTTTTTTTTTTTCATTCGGGTTCTTTTTTCATTCAAGTCTTTTTTCTTTTTTTTAACACGTTTTTTTTTGTTCATTTAAATTTTTCTTCTTTTTATTTTTTATTCTGTTTTTTTTTTTTGCTTATATTCTTCATTTAATATAGTTTCTCTTTTTATTTTTTTGCCTAGTTTTTTTTTTTTTTTCACTTTGATCTTTCATCTTTACGGGAGATAGATTTTTTTTTTCCTTTTGTTTTCTAACTCCACTTGTTGGCCATATATATATATATATATATATATATATATTTTTCATTCATGCCTTCCTCTTTTTTTCATCTTTTTTTTTTTCATTCTGGTGCTTTCTCTTTTTATTTTCTACCTTTTTTTTTTTCACATAAGTCCTCATTTTTTTATACCTTTTTTCATTCGGGTCTTTTCTCTTTTAATTTTTTTACTCGATTTTATTTTTTATTTAGGTCTTTCATCTTTTTGATATAGGTTTTTCCCTTTTATTTTTTTGCCCCACTCTTTCCTCTTTTTTTGACCCATTTTTTTTCATTTACGCTATTTCTCTTTTTATTTTTTACCCCTTTTTTCACTTAAGTTTTTCATTTTTCTTGTCATAATTTTTTCCCCACCTATCCATGACGTGCTCGGACAGTTATCCATTTATTTTTAGACCATAATTTTTTTATTTAGATCTTTTTTTTAACCCAGTTTTTTTTTTAATTAAGATCATTTTTCTTTTTATTTTTTTACCCATTTTTTTCTTAAGTACTTCGTTTTTGGAAACATAGGTTTTTTCCTTTTTTGGTCCCGCTTGTTCATTCAGCTCTTAAGTCTTTTTTTTATCTGGTCTTTTTTTTTTTTGCTTGAATCCTTTATTTTTTTTGAACATATGTTTTCTCATTTTGTTTTTTGGGCACCTATTTATTTTTACATCATAGTTTTTTTTATTATTATTATTTCATTCAGAACCTTGCTCTTTTTATTTTTTATCATTTTTTCTTTTTATTTTTTACTCGGTCTTATCTCTTAAATCCTTTGTTTTTTAGAAAATAAGTTTTTTCCCTTTTTTGACACCACTTCTCTATTCAAGTCTCTGCTTTTATTTTTTGGCCCAGTCTTTTTTTTTTGAGTCCTTCATTTTTTTGAACGTAAGTTTTTCCCCTTTTGTTTTTTTTGAACTCCATAAATTGTCGTTTTTTTATTTTTAGACCATAGTTTTTTTTTCATGCATATCTTTGGTTTTACATAATTTTTTTTTCTTTTATTTGTTTATCCCACAGATCGTCGTCCTTTTATTTCTATTATCCTTTTACTCCACGTATTACTCTTTTTTTATCTCATTCATTTGTCTTTTTTAAAATTCCAATTGTTGGCCTTTTTTTTCCTATTACTAGTATACGTCGTATTTTTCATTGATTTAGAAAATAATTTATTTTAGATATTGAGTTAATAATAGATTTAACAAGTGTTTGTAAAATGAAAAAATACAATCCACATTTTGTAGATACTTCACGCTAACTCAAGTATAAAAGAAAAAAAGGCTAATAGGCATGGTCCTTCTCTCACATGATCAATAGGTGACCTCTCTCTAAAATGGTCAAAAAATTGTTTGAGTCCGTCCACTTGTCGTTTTGCTTTTAAGATTTAAATATCTTTTTAAAACTCTAAATTTAAACATGTTTAGATAATATAAATCTCAAATGTAAAATTGATCCGAAACGTTTTGATCTCAAAATTTAAACACTTATAAATCTGTTAAAAGAAATTTTAAAATTATCAAAATAATTTATTATAATTAAAATTTTAATATTTTAAATTGGATCATCCATAATTTGTAACTATATTATAAATTTAATAAATTATAATAGTTTTTTATTATTTATTTTCGTGGCACACCGCTGGCCCATCTCCAACTGAAGCCCTAATTAACACTCTACTCATATCGCCGAGAATCGATGAGAGAGAGAGATCGTCACTCAAACGACGACGTTTTGTCGGTTGGAATTCTCCGGTTTTCAAAGGATGGAGCCATCGCTGTAAGCCCTAAATTAGCATTTCTCGATGAGTCTTCCCTAATTGGTCTTTCCACTTCTCTTCTTAAGCGTTTGTCTATCATTTCAGGCTCAATGGTAAGAAGCATTGCACTTGCTTAATGGTCGATAACTATTAAATGAATGCAGGTTGAGGATGTAGTAGTTTTAAGAAGCTAGGTTTACAAATCAACCAAAATTATACACAGACTTCAGAGTTCAGAATTAATGGGTTTGGTTGATTTTTAAAAGACCATATCGCGTTCTTTTAATATTCCTATTCAATGCAAGCAATATGTATCGTGTTCTTTTAATATCCCTATTTAATGGTGGATAACTAGTAACTAAAATTAAGAAGTTAGGTTCACAAAGACTTCAGAGTTCAGAATTAAGCAGAAGCAAAAAAAATGATAATGAGTAACTCTTACCCAAAACTGCCTACATGATTGAAGATTGTTGAAGAAGTGAACTTCAGAAAAATCCACTCCTTAAAAAAGTAAGAATGTTCCTCTTCACCCAGTATATACACAAAAGGCATCGGCCTTCCACCGAAATCCATTATCCACACTCCTTTCTGGTGCTGCCAAAGTAACTTTTATTCACTTCAGCAGCGAGAGAATGCATGAGAGAGGCATGAGAGAAGATGGGTTATCTAGAGACTGACATAGTTCCCTCTTGTAATTATTGTGCAGCTTATTATTCTTTGAGTTTGATATTATTTTTTCTTCAAATCTGCTGTTGTTTGCCCCATGCGTCTAACTTGTAGCTGATGGTTTGTTGACTTTAGCATCATCGATTTCAACAATATACTCTACTGAACAACTGGAATAAACTACGGAAGAATTGTAGTTCTGCCACACCATGTAAGTTCGTTAATATCTTAACATCTGTAGCACCAGACTCACCCGCTCCGACATCCTCATCTCCGCTTTCATAGTCATTCTCCTCCTCCTCCTCTTCAGTGTCACTATCACCCTATTGTGAATTGCAAGCATTTTAGGAAAAAATTTTACACGAGAAACACGAAGAAGGGGGAAAGGAGAAGAATCAACAACTAGGAATCAACAATACTAGATTTATTACCTGGTCCCAAAATCGAGAAGCCATATTAATCTATGCCGGACACAAGAACCTCGAAAATCTGCAACCAAAAAAAAAAGAATAATTTTTAGAATTTACCAAAAAAATCAACTATTCAATAATCTCAGGAAGTTGTAATTCTTGACATTGTAGAATAAAACTGACAGTCACCCACATAGACACAGAACAAATTAATTAGGTTTTGACGGTCTAAAACCCTAGAAAAAAAAAAAAAAGGTATTTGATTTGTACTCCTCAGATACCAAAAATCAAGTGAAGAAAGAAAAGATCAAAATACAAATCCTTATCTGTGTTTACTTTCGATGATTAAACTAGACGACCTACTTTAAATTGCCAAAGGGGGGAGAGAAAGAAAGAGAGAGAGAGGCGTACCTATCGGAAGAAATTGCGGCCTGGGGCTTCGACCGATTTCCGAGTCTCTCCCAAACCCTAGTGTAATCTGCAGCGTTTCCAAGTTGCAAGAGAAAGAACAGCAAGTGGAGAAAGCAGAGGAGAGAACAAGGGCCTAACAAACCTATCAACACTTGGTGATGGCCAATGCGTTCGGACGGATTCGGACTGGGCCTTGTCAGGTATCTGGCGTCTGGAAAATTTATTTTTTTTAATTAGACAGGAACATATGACCCTATTTAAAAGTTGACTTTTTTGTATTTATTTTTAAATTTTTAAGACCCGAATTTGTTATTTTGGATAAAGAAATCTAGTACAACTGGACTCACAAGAGGTGGATGCATTTGAAAAATCGATAATTTAGTTAAGTGAACTTAATTTTAAAAATTATTAAATATGATACTATTTTAATTTTTTTTAAAAAAATTTAACTTTATTTGTAAGTCTCAAAATCATAAAGTTTTGTATACAAATTCTAAATTAACCAATAAATTTAAATAATAAAAGAGATCAACACAAAGTGCTCATTGACTAATGAATGGATAAAAGAAAGGTGGATGACTGAATATACATATAAGCAGTATTTCTTTATATTTTATAAAGAGATTGTTTTTACGATCAGTGTAAATAGTAAAAATAAAAAAAATGACGAGAGGGCAAAAGGTTCTAAGTTTGCAGATTTCAAAAATTTCACCTTCCCACTCAATTTTGGTCTCCTTTCCTGATTATACTAGAGCATCACTAAGCACGAACAACTCTGCTAAGACTAGCCATTTGCGACGCAGAAGAATTACTCCTTCCCTGATACCTAGTGGACTGGTAACTGCTAGAATATCCTCCTCAAATTCCGAACCAGAATCCTCCTATTTGAATTTCTTTCTTGATAGGGTTCTGTTCTGTTGATTTCTGATTGATGTTGCAGGAGCCATACATGATTACGAAGTTGGACTGTGCAGAGAAAAAGTGGAAGGAGTTATCGGCGGTCGCTGATTTTTGTTTGGAAACATAGCGGTTTCTTGTGAGAATAGATAGGGTTTGTTTTTTGAGAAGCTTTAGTATGTTTAATGTGAATCCAGTCATGGGTGAAGAGAACAAAATGGGATTTGCAAAACCCTAAATGCAAGTATAATTTCTCCATTGCCAAAGTGTTAAGTTACATCAGAGTTTCAAAGATTTCTGGTGTCAAGAGCAAATGTTCTATCTCCCGAAGCCTGCCAATGGGAAGCCAGCTGGGCTAGTTAGTCTGATCGAGTCCCCTTGAAGGCCTCTCCCTTTTTATGTGGTAGGTTGGTAAAGCTCCTTCATTGCTTCTCTTGTTTTTGTTTAGTGTGATGGTAAAAATTCCCAATGCAAATGGCTCGAAGGGAAATATCTGATGATTGTAAATTGTGAAAAATGTGAAATAAATTAGTATAATATTTTAAAATTTATTATTTTGAAAATTTATTATATCGATTTAAATGGCATTGGTGGGGATAAATTTATTAATTACTTTGATTATGTATAAATTGGATTTTCATCACTCGGTTTAGGAATGAACTGAAACCTTAAGGTTGGGAAATTCAAGACCAAAACGTTTGAGTGGCATGATTGCATCATAAAACACGTCGGATCAGATTTCCTTTAACGGTTCATGGAACGTGTGTGCATCAGTTGACGTGGCATGATTGGGGCCTCTCCACAGGTCTCTTCCTACAGCTTCACATTCAGAGCTCACCTCCATCCAGACCTCTCTCCGAATGGAAATTTCTCACACTGCAACGAGACAAGTAACCGATTTAAACCATCTCTTCCACTTCTCTCTCCCCCCACCTCTGTTATGCTTAAGATACCTCTCTCCTACTCTACCATTTCAGGCGGCCCCAGATCCTCTCTATTTCTTCCTCTCCCTTTCTCATTCCTTAGAAACCCATTAGCACCCACAAGATCTGGGCTGTGGCAGTCTCTCAATCGCACAAGTACAGTAATCGTCTCGCATCTGAGCACAGTCCCTACCTTCTTCAATACGCTCACAACCCAGCAAGTCTAATAGTTCAATTTGTTTACATTTGTCCTTTTTTTCCTTCATAAATTTTGATTTTGATGGGAAACCAATCGCAAATCATGGTCACATTCCAAGTAAGATAAATAGTTCAATAGCTCTTTCTTAAAGTTTTCCTCTAAAATGTTTGATTTTAATGGTGGCCTGAAGAGAGATGTTCCTGATCTGGAGGAGCCGATTATTTGGATGGAGTTGGTCATTTTCTCAATCAGGAAGTGCCTCAAGAAATTGACAACACTTCCCTTCATTCAGATATCCTGATCATCCTTAAAACTCTGAGGAAGCTGGTCGTTAAAGCTCGACAAGCTCATCGTTAACAAATTCTCACATCTCTGTTCTCAGATGTTTGCTCTCTTTCTCTTCCCCTCCCCACCCGGCATCACCTTTCCGGAAGAGAGTGAAATGCAATGTAAACCCAAGAAACAGAGGGAGAGAGTCCTTTATCCCGCATCGCTGTAGTGGACAAAGAGTTTGACACGCAGTCCGCTATACAAGCAAAACGCCTAAATGGGCTTAAGCATACCTTTCTCGGCCTTTTGGCTAAGATCAAGTGTAGTATCTGTTCTTATCAATTTAATATCTGATACGTGGGTCATTGGCCCACATGATATTAAATTAATTTTTTAATGGGGAAGGCCCATCAAAGTAGCTTGCTGCTTGGGTCTTCACGCGTCGTCCTTGCATTACACTACTGCTTGGGCCTGGCGCACCCACCAAGTCTAGTATAAATATTGGTTATTTTATTTTCTTTCCGGGTTATTTTCAAGAAAATTATCGTTCAAATCATAAAGACTTTATGTGCGTCATGGTTTTCCGGAGTATTTCTTTTCAAACAGGAAGCTGATAGGGTTTATGATCCCTCTCTTATTTACCAACTACCAAAGGAGTACTTGGTAGTTGCAAGGCAGCATCTTTTATTTAGAGGGAACTTCATCATAGGCAGACTCGCAGACTGTAACACGGTTTTGAGGAATGGTCCATCCTCAGCACCTGGATTTTTAGATGATTATTGCGTTTCTCATTTCTGGGCTGCTGGACCTCTACGAAGCAGGTGACGAGATAAAGTGGCTCATCTGGGCAAACAGCACTTCAAGACACTCAGGTAAAGAACAGTTAAGACAATACCTGGATCCGATCTTTGATGACATCTCATTGGGGGAGGCTATTTCAACACATCAGGGGAAAGATCTTTCTGTGCTCCTTAAGGTGAAAGAAGACCATGATGGAGCTGAGACCTCAGGCAACTTGGTTTCTGTGATTAACCTTGGCACCTATGGTTGAAGGAGACCATTTGGAGTTGATATAAACGGAAAGCCTAGCATGCCCTGGTATATATGCTTACTCTTTATTGCTAGAGGTTTGACTTGGAAGGTTCCTAAGATAAGTATGCTCATAAAAGCTTGGCGATTTCACAGGCTCTTTTTGAGACGAGATTGAAAGACATGGCCATGGCAGTCCATTTGATGTGTTGTGCGGCCGACATGCTCTCTCTTCCCTCTCGTAAGCAAATTGTTTTGGTCGGCCATCATTCTTCAGCAGAGTTTGAAGGCATGCTTGTTGCAGCCCATGCATCATTCGACCCCCAACAAAACCGTATATACTTATCTTAGTGAAAACAAGTCTTGCATCTTACATTTCACATTATTTTCCTCAAACGGCTTTTAAAAATTCTCACATGACAGATAATTCATGTCAATCACGGCATTGCTGAAGAGTTAAGCTTCTGAGAAGAAAATAATGGAAACATAGTGGTCATTAATTCATCGGACAAACAGTAACTCATGTATGACAAAACTTCACTTGCCGTCCTCCAGTTTATGATTCTGAGTCTCTCAAAGCTCTACTTTCTCAGAAATATCCCGTCCTCCATTGAATGGCAGTTGGTTGAATCATATTCAAGATAAGAATCCCTGACGTTAAACCTTTTCTTGAGATATACACCTGGTCTTTTTCTTGTGTACCATGAGAGACTATGATCGTTCTGTATATACTGTCCGGTTAGTTTGAACTTTTTAGAGGCATTGTTGGTGTTGGAGGTGGGTTTAAGCTAACACAGATTCCGGCTCCTTTCGAGTCGAACAACTGGTTTCTGAGGCAGTTTGAGACCTGCAACTTGTGTGCATCAGTTGACGTGGCATGATTGGGGCATATGATTGGATCAGATGACGTGGCATGATTGGGGCCTCTCCACAGGTCTCTTCCTACAGCTTCACATTCAGAGCTCACCTCCATCCAGACTTCTCTCCAAATGGAAATTTCTCTCCCTGTAACGAGACAAGTGACCCATTTAACCATCTCTTACACTTTTATCTCTCCTCCCACCTCTGTTATGCTCAAGAGACCTCTCTCCCACTCCACCATTCCAGGCGCCCCCAGATCCTCTCTATTTCTTCCTCTTCCTTCGTCATCCTTATAAACCCATTAGCACCCACAAGTTATGGGCTATGGCAGCCTCTCAATCGCACAAGTACAGTAACCGCCTCGCATCTGAGCACAGTTCCTACCTTCTTCAACATGCTCACAACCCAGTAAGTCTAATAGCTCAATTTGTTTAAATTTGTCCTTTTTTTTTCCTTCGTAAATTTTGATTTTGATGGGAACCCAATCGCCGCGGGGAGGGGGGTTGCCTAAATCATGGTCACATTCCAAGAAAGATAAATAGTTCAATAGCTCTTTCTTAAAGTTTTCCTGTAAAATGTTTGATTTTAATCGTGGCCTGAAGAGAGATGTTCCTGATCTGGAGGAGCAGATTGTTTTGGAAGGAGTGGCTCATTTTCTCAATCAGGAAGTGCCTCAAGAAATTAACAACACATTCATCCCTTCATTCAGAAATTCTAATCATCCTTAAAACTCCAAGGAAGCTGGTTGTTAAAGCTCCACAGGATAATCGTTAATGAATTCTCACTTCTCTGTCCTCAGATGTTTGCTCTCTTTCTCTACCCCTCCCCACCCTGCATCACCTTTCCAGAAGAGAGTGAAACTGCCATGTAAACCCAAGAAACAGAGGGAGGGAGTCCTTTATCCCAAGTCACTTGAGCGGTCAAAGAGTTTAACGCACAGTCTGCTATACAAGCAAGACGCCTAAATAGGCTTTAGCATACCTTTCTCGGCCTTTTGGCTAAGATCAAGTGTAGTATCCTCAGTTTAATATCTGATAAATTAATTTTTTCATTGGGAAGGCCCAGTAGCTTGCTACGTGGGTTCTCACGCGTTGCCCTTGCGTTGCACTATTGCTCGAGCCTGGCGCACCCACCAGGTCTAGTTTAAGCATTAGTTATTTTATTTTCTTTCAGGTTTACTTCTGACGACAACAGAGGATGCGGCTGACTAGTCCATGAGCCCAGCTTGAATCAAGTCAAAAGTTTCATTTGAACCTACTTTGCTAAGAGAAGAGAGAGAGGGGAAACACAAACGGTAGAAAGTATTCCTCCCTGGCTGGGCTTGCGGTCCGGGGTTAGATCAGATCAACTGGCGACCGGTTTACGGAATAAGGAGTTTTGCTAGGTTCTTCCATCACATTCGATTCATTTAACGTCATCTGTGTCACAGTCTTCCCTTTTCGTTTTCGAAAAAAGATTCTGAATGTTTCTTTTCCAAAAGGAAGTTGATCAGGTTTAGTTTAGGAGCTGGATATTGATTTAAGGATTTTTTTTCTATTCTTGTTAGGTTTATTGTTTTGTTGAACGGACGGGAAATTTCAGCTTTTGCAAGAGCTTCTAAAATTCTCAAGAATGAACCAAAAAGTACCAAGTTCAACTTTCCCATTGTTGGCTGTGATGCCGTGCTCTTGACTGGTCCTAGTGTTACCTGGTCACAATTCCGATGTAACCAAAAAAAAAAAAAAAATGATCCTTTTCTTATTTACCAAACAGCCAAAGGAGTACATGGAAATTGTAGAAAAAGCGGCATCTTTCATTCAGTGGCAACTTTAAGATGGGCAGGACTCGCAGAGACTGCAACATAGTTTTGAGGAATGGTCCAATCCTCAGCACCTGGATTTCTAGATGATTATTCCCTTTCTCATTTCTGGGCTGCCGAACCTGTACGAAGCAGGTGACGAGATAAAGTGGCTCATCTGGGCAACAGCACTCCAAGACACTCAGGT
This sequence comes from Dillenia turbinata, assembly GCA_037126225.1. Lineage (NCBI taxonomy): Eukaryota > Viridiplantae > Streptophyta > Magnoliopsida > Dilleniales > Dilleniaceae > Dillenia > Dillenia turbinata. The sequence goes on from JBAMMX010000005.1 coordinate 27,024,073, forward strand.
AAAGAACAGTTAAGGCATACCTGGATCCGATCTCTGATGTCATCTCTGCAGGACGAATTGTTTTTTGACAGAGTTGGGGGAGGCTATTTCAACACATCAGGGAAAAGATCGATCCATGCTCCTTAGGGTGAAAGAAGATCACGATGGAGCTGAGACCTCGGGCAACTCAGTTTCTGTGATTAATTGGCATCTACGGTTGAAGGAGACCGTTCGGAGTGAGATATAAAAGGAAAGCCTAGCATGCCCTTGTATATATGCTTACTCTTTATTGCTGGAGGTTTGACTTGGTAGGTTCGTATGATAAGTATGCTCATAAATGCTTGGCGGTTTCACAGGGTGTTTTTGTGATGAGATTGAAAGACGTGGCCGTGGCAGTCCCTTTGCTGTGTTGTGCGGCCTACATGCTCTCTGTTGCTTCTCGTAAGCAAATTGTTTTGGTTGACCATCATTCTTCAGCAGAATTTGAAGACAAGCTTGTCGCTGCCCATGTATCATTCGACCCCAACAGAACCGTATGTACTTGTCTTAGTGAAAACATGCCTTGCATCTAACAATTTGCATTATTTTCCTCTAACAGCTTTTAAAAATTCTCACAAGACAGATAATTCATGCCGACCGCGGCAATGCTGAAGGGTTAAGCTTCTGAGAAGAAAATAATGGAAGCATAGCGGTCATGGCTAAGAATAATTCACTGGACAAAACAGTAACTCATGTCTGCCAAAACTTCACTTGCAGTCCTCCAGTTTATGATTCTGAGTCTCTCAAAGCTCTACGGTCTCAGAAATATCCTGTCCTCCATTGAATGGCAGTTGGTTGAATCATATTCAACATAAGAATCCCGGGCATCAAACCTTTTCTTAAGATATACACCTGGTCTTTTTCTTGTATACCATGAGAGACTATGTTCGTTCTCGACATAATGTCCGGTTAGTTTGAACTTTTAGAGGCATTGTTGGTTTCCTAAGACCTGGTCAACGAAGCCTGAACTGGGGATGTACTCGTACGCACCGACTTATTTTCCTTGCAAATAAATTTTTTTTTTTCCTTTTTCCAAAATGGTGGATCGACTCTTTGATTTTGTGGGCTGAAATAGTGTTACAACTGTCTTTTGACTTTTATCCTTCTGAGTAAAATTTGAATGATTGAAATCCTTGTATTTGGTTGCAATCAAAGAACTAAACAAAGTAGTATAAAAGAAGTGAATCCCCATTGTAGTTTGGAATCTGGTACATCCCAACACTGTAGGGATGATCAAGCTCAACACATGAAGTGTTCCTACATTCAATAAATAAATAAATAAATAAAGGCTATAAGCTTGTGTACAGGAACCATAACTTGTTTCAGAGGTGGTCAAAGTTACTAAACGAAGCCTACCTACTTTCTTTCGGGTTTTTTTTTTTTTTCACAGGGGAAGATCTGCCTTTTATACTTATAGTCAAAGCAAGTAGATGGTGGCAAATTAACATGAGAACAAACCTTATTTGGTACAAACCTTTTTTCCTTCATAAATTTTGATTTTGATGGGAACCCAATCGCAAATCATGGTCACATTCCAAGTAAGATAAATAGTTCAATAGCTCTTTCTTAAAGTTTTCCTCTAAAATGTTTGATTTTAATGGTGGCCTGAAGAGAGATGTTCCTGATCTGGAGGAGCCGATTGTTTTGGATGGAGTTGGTCATTTTCTCAATCAGGAAGTGCCTCAAGAAATTGACAACACTTCCCTTCATTCAGATATCCTGATCATCCATAAAACTCTGAGGAAGCTGATCGTTAAAGCTCGACAAGCTCATCGTTAACAAATTCTCACATCTCTGTTCTCAGATGTTTGCTCTCTTTCTCTTCCCCTCCCCACCCGGCATCACCTTTCCGGAAGAGAGTGAAATGCAATGTAAACCCAAGAAACAGAGGGAGAGAGTCCTTTATCCCGCATCGCTTTAGTGGACAAAGAGTTTGACACGCAGTCTGCTATACAAGCAAAACGCCTAAATGGGCTTAAGCATACCTTTCTCGGCCTTTTGGCTAAGATCAAGTGTAGTATCTGTTCTTATCAGTTTAATATCTGATACGTGGGTCATTGGCCCACATGATATTAAATTAATTTTTTAATGGGGAAGGCCCATCAAAGTAGCTTGCTGCTTGGGTCTTCACGCGTCGTCCTTGCATTACACTACTGCTTGGGCCTGGCGCACCCACCAAGTCTAGTTTAAACATTCAAATCGTTTAACTTTATGGGCGTCACGGTTTTCCAGAATATTCCTTCTCTTCTTTACCAACAAACAAAGGAGTACTTGGTAGTTGCGAGGCAGCATCTTTCATTTAGAGGGAACTTCATCATAGGCAGACTCTCTTACTGTAACACGGTTTTGAGGAATGGTCCATCCTCAGCACCTGGGATTTTAGATGATTATTGCCTTTCTCATTTCTGGGCTGCTGGACCTCTACGAAGCAGCAGGTGACGCGATAAAGTGGCTCATCTGGGCAAACAGCACCTCCAAGACACTCAGGTAAAGAACAGTTAAGACAATACCTGGATCCGATCTTTGATGACATCTCATTGGGGGAGGCTATTTCAACACATCAGGGGAAAGATCTTTCTGTGCTCCTTAAGGTGAAAGAAGACCATGATGGAGCTGAGACCTCAGGCAACTCGGTTTCTGTGATTAACCTTATAAGATTGGCACCTATGGTTGAAGGAGACCATTCGGAGTTGATATAAACGGAAAGCCTAGCATGCCCTGGTATATATGCTTACTCCTTATTGCTTGAGGTTTGACTTGGAAGGTTCGTATGATAAGTATTATGCTCATAAATGCTCGGCGGTTTCACAGGCTGTTTTTGAGACGAGATTGAAAGACATGGCCGTGGCAGTCCCTTTGATGTGTTGTGCGGCCGACATGCTCTCTGTTGCTTCTCGTAAGCCAATTGTTTTGGTTGGCCATTATTCTTCAGCAGAATTTGAGGACATGCTTGTTGCTGCCCATGCATCATTCGACCCCAACAGAACCGTATGTACTTATCTTTAGGAAATCGGTAGGGTTTCTTTTTATTTTTATTCTTTTTCCTTCATTTTTTTGGGGTTTTTGTTTTGTATTTTACATTTTACGGTTTTCTATTTACAGATGTGAGTCATCTGCTAGGAAATTCTACGAAGTCTTAAGGGTCATCAAGCGATTGATTCTGGAGGTATGATCTTACAGTTTTCTAAATTCTAGTGTGATCTTCTTTCTTCTAAATTTTGATCCCAAAACAAAGTCTATGAAATTACTGGTTCTGTTCTCTCTTTCTTTGCTATGCAAGATTTAGGAAAACAGAATAGTGAGAACATCAAAAGAGCAAGAGATATCTGCCGAATTTATCTAATTCATATTTTACTAAAAGAACTCTTCAAGACATATTATGGGAGATCATCATAGTAGATGCTACATGTATATTGGGGAATTGTTATAATTAGGGACGTTCATTGGTTCGATTTTCAAGTTCTTTGGTTAACTCGATTTGGTTAATTTGGTTTAATATTTTTTAACCGAATTTGATTAAATTCGAATTCAATTTAATCAAATTCGAAATTCAAATAAAAAATCGGATTCAAAACTCGAATCGAAAATCAAATTCGAAATTCACTTTTAATCGTATTCGAATTTAACCGTATTCAATTATAAACTCGAAATTCATAGGTGAAGAAATAAATCCTAATTTGAATTCGAATTCGGTCCAATTTAGTATCTAAAAATCGTATTTATATTTGAATTCATTTTTCAGTTCGAATTCATATTAAAAATCTTAATTCAAGATTCGAACTGAAAACTGAATTTGAAATTTGGTTTTAATCGAAAATCAATTCGTAATTTGAAAAACGAATTCGAATTTGCAAATTCGAATTCAATTGAATTCAGTTCGGTCAGATATTTTATAACTGAATATTGGACGGTCCTTGTTATAATGTTAAAAAAAATAAATAAATAAATAAGAGGATTCTCAATTGCTTTTGCCTGACAAAAGAATTGTTTGGTCAGATTCTTGAATTGGAAATCATAATTATCTCGATGACTTTTTTTGATGATCATCCGGGAGGGAGGGAGAGAGTCTCGATTGTGCTAATGAAACTAAATTTCATTTAATGGATTCGTCAATCCTTTTTTTTGCAGAGCCGATCATGATGTTCTTCATCAGAGGGACATCATTTTTTCCATGAACTTGGATTTTTAAGACCTTTGTACCCTTTTTATCTTTTTTCGTTTTTGCTTTTCTATAATGTACTTTTCAACAATAGCTATCTCTGTCTCACTCCCCCCTTTTTATTATTGGGGGGGCATCAAGATTATATTGCGATTTGGAATTTGTTTGATTGTTCAATTGGATTCTGTCCTCTTTTTTTTTTTTTAAGGGACAAATTAATTTGTATGATGATTTGATTTTCTGGTCACTCTAGGAAATTTGTTCTTCCAACATTTAGAATAAATCCTGAAAAAAGTGAAAAATTATGGTTATAGAGAAATGTGACCCCACTTTTAAATTTATAGAGTTTATTTGGAATTAGGGAGATTCCTTATTATATTTTGCAGGAAGCAAGCTAATGGTGACATGGAATGGTGGAAATTTGTGGTGGAAGATTTGGATGCAATCTATTATTTTCCGGGAGCAAAGGAGTACATAGAAAGTGGTGGCTTGAAGAGAGAGATTCCTGATCCAGAGTAGCTGATTGTTTTGGAAGGAGTGGCTCATTTTCTCAACCAGGAAGTGCCTCAAGAAATTACTGATGATCCTTAAAACTCTAAAGAAGCTGGTTGTTAAAGCTCAACAAGATCATCGTCAATAAATTTTCACTTTTCTGTTCTCAGATGTTTGCTCTCTTCCTCTACCCCTCCCCCACCCAGCATCACCTTTCCAGAAGAGAGAGAAATGCTATGTAGACCCAAGAAACAGAGGGAGAGAGTCTTTATCCCTCATCGCTTGTGTGGACAAAGAGTTTGACACAGAGTCTGCAATACAAGCGAAACGCCTAAGAAGGTTTAAGCATACCTTTCTCGGCCTTTTGGCTAAGATCAAGTGTAGTATCTGTTCTTATCAGTTTAATATCTGATACGTGGGTTATTGGCCCACATGATATTAAATTAATTTTTTAATGGGGAAAGCCCATCAAAGTAGCTTGCTACTTGGGCCTTCATGCGTCGCCCTTGTGTTGCACTACTATAAGGGCCTGGCGCACCCACCAAACCAAGTTCGAACCTTTTATCTTTGTTCACTGGTCTTCTTTCTGTTTTCTGTGGTTGGTTTCTTTGGTCTATTCATTCACCAAACCTTGCCATGCAAGGATCACTCCTCCCCCCCTCAGCACAGAAATTCTACACGTCTCCTCTTTTTCTTGTTAGGTTAACAGGTACGATAATTGTTAAAATGCAGCTACATGTCATTGGAAGCAAAGTGCTACCTTGTAGCCCAAATCCTTGTATTTTTTGACTGAACCAAGTAGTAACCCACACGCCCAATTTCAACAAAACAGGACCCCACTAATGAGCCAGAATCCCATATTATATCTCATTAGTAAGCTAGAAACAGTAGAATCTAACCCCCGGGACAGCAGTCCACTGCCTGTTTATACCCAGTATCCGAGGAGTATGGTATACAGTGCCACTGTCTTTCCGCTGCTCTGTTTTTGCTTGCCTTTTTATCATATGCTTGTTCTGCTCCTGGAAGCGTTGAAGAACAAAATAACTGAAATAAGCTTGAGCACTGCCCTCGGAGTTTACCACTCGACTTGTTTGAGTGAGAGCCGTATCAGTATATAACTCAAAAAACCCCCAAAAAGCAATCAAAGTAAAATTTGCCTGCACCCTAAACTAATGTTTCTGCAGATCCCCATACTTACGCTTTGGACACAGATCATCAAGGGACAAGTCACAGCCTTCGTTGTTTTTACTAGGACTCCCGGGCAGATCGGTCGCAAGGGCTTCTGATCCTGACCAGAGTGAAGCCAATTACCCCGCCGGCCTCCAAGTCAAAAGGAGTCCCAAGTATCTCACTAAAGCAAGCGTTGTGCTTCATGCAAACCCGCCCATTTTACCAAGCCTCCAGCCACCTTTTTGTCCTCACTCGAGTTACAAACTTGCCACAACCAGACCACAGCATTAAATCTCCACTCCCAACTGCTTCTTAACTGGGCATGTGGGAAAAAATCCCCTAATATCATGTCCAACATACATTTTTCTTTTGTTTCCTACCACTGCTTATTGGTATAAGATAATATTGGTCGTTGAGAGGTTTAGAGATGAGAGTATCCCTTGGGTTTAGTCCAACACCAAATCTAAGTCCCAATCAATACCTCTGCAATTGCATGGTGCCAATCTAATGTTTGAAATCCGAGAAAAATTATTGACACTTAAAAGTTCAATAAGTATTTTGCAATAAGTCAAATCGCAGTATAAGATTGTGGGTTTACTTGATTTTCTCAAATTTCTCTTCCTGGCGGCAAATCACCTCTACCCGTCTCTCTCTCCCTACATCAACAATTACAGGGCACCCTCTCCCACTCTCCTTTTCGTACGAAATTGCGATTCTGTGAAGTATCTTTATTGTTTAACTTTTTTTTTAAACTTAAAATTAAAAGTTAGGGAACAAAAAAAAAAAGGATTTTTTATCTTGAGTTGTGGAAATTTTGGCCAAGTCACAAACGTTGCCGTCGTTCAAAAAATAAAATAAAAAAAGACCAATCATAGTGTAAGAGAGACTATGTTCATCCAACATATACTGTCCGGTTAGTTTGAAACCTTTGGCCAAATCCATATTTATTGAAAGAAGGCATTGTTCTTATATGCTTTTGAACCTTCCTGTAAAAATTTTTATTGTTGACAGGAAAATGTATGATTCAAATTATGATTAATTCTTTCCGTTGTATCTGTTGAAATACAAATAAAAAAAAAAGGTTTTCTAGTTCATTGTTATGTTTTTATGTATTAATTCTTTGTAAATCCTACTAATTCTATCATGGGTTTAAGTCGCATACATGTACAGCAGAGTAGCAACACACTCGAATCTTCTTACCCTGAACCAAATCCTTCGTATCTCTAGAATTTGAATTAAACAATTAATATCGGTATTAGATTTCGATTTTTAGTTTTAAGATTTTTTATTCCAATTACATTTCTAATTCCCAAATGTGAAACCAATGCCACCTATATTTGAGCGATTTATTTAGCACGGATAGTTTTAGGATAGGAAATGGGAGATTTACTTCACCTAATAGAAATAAATGTATTTTCTTCATTTTTGTTTGATAGAGATAAAAAGAAAAAAAATAAATGATATATATTTTTTTGTTTGGTTGGAATAAAAAGTGAAAAAAATACTATCTTATTTACTATTATACTCTTATAAAAAAATATTTTTAGTATTTTTCATCACATATTTTTTATTTTTTAATTTAAAATATTTTTCTAAAAATATAATTTTTTCTAAAAAATAGTTATTTAATATATTTTTTTTTATTTTTTATAAATTATTTTTATTATTATTTTATATTAAATAAAATTATAATATTAAATGAAAAAATAAAAAGATAAAATTAGAAAAAATAATTTTTCTAATAAAATTGATAAAAGAAATTAAATTTTATTTTTTTATATTAAATAAAATTGAAATTAAAATAAATAATGGATAAATTTGTAAATATTAAAGAAGAATAATGATAAATTTGTTTAAAAATTTTATTTTCTTTCATTTCTTTTCATTTTGGGACAGAAATAATATTTTAAAAGGAAGGAAGAGAGAATTATATCCCACTTTTACTTTCCCTTCATATTTTTTTCCTTACCAAATAACTAAAAAAATATAATTTTCTTTCATTTCTATTTTCCATTCTCTTTTCTTTTATTTTTCATTCCAACCAAATTAACCATTCAAGACTTTGTATCTGACAGGGAGATTGGTCCCAAACTAACCACTGTTTTAGAAACAGGTTTTTTCTCATTTTTTTGTCTCACGGATGATCGTCTCTTTATTTTTAGTTTATAATTTTTTATTTTTCATTCAGATTCTTATTCTTTTTTTACCCAATTTTTTCTTAGACATAGGTTTTCCTTCCTTTTTTTGCTCCACTTGTCCATTCAAGTCCTTTTTATTACCCTCTTTTTTTTTCATCTTATTCCTTCATATTTTTAAACAAATATTTTTTCCCATTTTTTTTGTCTCATAGATAATCGTCAATTTATTTTAAATCACAGTTTTTTATTTTTTCCGTTTAGGTCCTTTTTATTTATTTTTTACTTTTTTCTTTTGAGTCCTTTGCTTTTTTTGTTTTAACATAGGCTTTTCTCTCTTTTTTTTTTTTTTTTAACTTCATAGATGATCATCTTTTTATTTCTATTACTTTTTTATTCCATATATTACCTTTTTTTTATCTCATTTGTTGGTCTTTTTTAAGAGTTTAATGATTAGACTTTTTTTTTCCTTGTTGTTGATATACGCTGTATTTTTCATTGATTTGGACAATAATTTAGTTCAGATATTAATTTAATTATAATTCTAACATATGTTTCTATAGTAAAAAATATAATTCACATCTTGTGGACAATTCACAAATTCGCGTGGGCTAAAAACTAGTCTATATATAAAAGAAAAGGCGGGATGGGTGTGGTCGTCCCACCCACCCTGCTTTTTTTATTTCCTTTCCCTAATATTTTTATTTTTTCTCTTTTTGCTTTTTTATTTTTTGAACCACAATTTTTTATTTTTTTTATTTATGTCCTTTCTCTTTTTTTGAACCATTTTTTTATATATCTACATATAAGAGAAAAAGAGGTGGAGATAGAGGTAAAGACAGACCGTTGAAAACTTGGATGTAATATATTCGTAAAGATATAATAGTTATGGATTTAGTTAAGGAGATGGTTCTAGAAATGAATGAGCGACGTAAAAGAATCCGCACAAACTAAATCTATCTTTTTTTTTTCGAGATATTTGGGCCGACTCCAAATTTTGGAATAGAAGGTCTAAATTGTTATTATTGTATATAAGAGAGAAAGGGGCTTAGGAGTGGTTGTCCCATTTTTTTTGACCCTTTTTTTTTTTTTTTTTTTTTTCATTCAGGTTCTTTTTTCATTCAAGTCTTTTTTCTTTTTTTTTAACACGTTTTTTTTTTCATTTAAATTTTTCTTCTTTTTATTTTTTATCATGTTTTGTTTTTTGCTTATATTCTTCATTTAATATAATCTCTCTTTTTATTTTTTTGTCTAGCTTTTTTTTTTTTTTTTTTTTTTTTTTCACTTTGATCTTTCATCTTTATGGGAGATAGATTTTTTTTTTTTCCTTTTGTTTTCTAACTCCACTTGTTGGCCATATATATATATATATTTTTCATTCATGCCTTCCTCTTTTTTTGATCTTTTTTTTTTTTTTCCGTTCAGGTGCTTTCTCTTTTTATTTTCTACCTTTTTTTTTCACATAAGTCCTCATTTTTTTATCCCTTTTTTCATTCGGCTCTTTTCTCTTTTAATTTTTTTACTCGATTTTATTTTTTGTTTAGGTCTTTCATCTTTTTGATATAGGTTTTTCCCTTTTATTTTTTTGCCCCACTCCTTCCTCTTTTTTTGACCCTTTTTTTTCATTTACGCTATTTCTCTTTTTATTTTTTACCCCTTTTTTCACTTAAGTTTTTCATTTTTCTTGTCATAATTTTTTCCCCACCTATCCATGACGTGCTCGGACAGTTATCCATTTATTTTTAGACCATAATTTTTTTATTTAGATCTTTTTTTTGACCCAGTTTTTTTTTTTAATTAAGATCATTTTTTTTTATTTTTTTACCCATTTTTTTCTTAAGTACTTCGTTTTTGGAAACATAGGTTTTTTCCTTTTTTGGTCCCGCTTGTTCATTCAGCTCTTAAGTCTTTTTTTTATCCGGTCTTTCTTTTTTGCTTGAATCCTTTATTTTTTTTGAACATATGTTTTCTCATTTTGTTTTTTGGGCACCTATTTATTTTTACATCATAGTTTTTTTTTTTATTATTTTTCATTCAGAACCTTGCTCTTTTTATTTTTTATCATTTTTTCTTTTTATTTTTTACTCGGTCTTATCTCTTAAATCCTTTGTTTTTTAGAAAATAAGTTTTTCCCCTTTTTTGACACCACTTCTCTATTCAAGTCTTTGCTTTTATTTTTTGGCCCAGTCTTTTTTTTTTTTTTGAGTCCTTCGTTTTTTTGAACGTAAGTTTTTCCCCTTTTGTTTTTTTGAACTCCATAAATTGTCGTTTTTTTATTTTTAGACCATAGTTTTTTTTTCATGCATATCTTTGTTTTTACATAATTTTTTTTTCTTTTATTTGTTTATCCCACGGATCGTCGTCCCTTTATTTCTATTATCCTTTTACTCCACGTATTACACTTTTTTTACCTCATTCATTTGTCTTTTTTAAAATTCCAATTGTTGGCCTTTTTTTCCTATTACTAGTATACATCGTATTTTTCATTGATTTAGAAAATAATTTATTTTAGATATTAAGTTAATTATAGATTTAACAAGTGTTTGTAAAATGAAAAAATACAATCCACATTTTGTAGATACTTCACGCTAACTCAAGTATAAAAGAAAAAAAGGCTAATAGGCATGGTCCTTCTCTCACATGATCAATAGGTGACCTCTCTCTAAAAAGGTCAAAAAATTGTTTGAGTCCGTCCACTTGTCGTTTTACTTTTAAGATTTAAATATCTTTTTAAAACTCTAAATTTAAACATGTTTAGATAATATAAATCTCAAATGTAAAATTGATCCGAAACGTTTTGATCTCAAAATTTAAACACTTATAAATCTATTAAAAGAAATTTTAAAATTATCAAAATAATTTATTATAATTAAAATTTTAATATTTTAAATTGGATCATCCATAATTTGTAACTATATTATAAATTTAATAAATTATAATAGTTTTTTATTATTTATTTTCGTGGCACACCGCTGGCCCATCTCCAACTGAAGCCCTAATTAACACTCTACTCATATCGCCGAGAATCGATGAGAGAGAGAGATCGTCACTCAAACGACGACGTTTTGTCGGTTGGAATTCTCCGGTTTTCAAAGGATGGAGCCATCGCTGTAAGCCCTAAATTAGCGTTTCTCGATGAGTCTTCCCTAATTGGTCTTTCCACTTCTCTTCTTAAGCGTTTGTCTATCATTTCAGGCTCAATGGTAAGAAGCATTGCACTTGCTTAATGGTCGATAACTATTAAATGAATGCAGGTTGAGGATGTAGTAGTTTTAAGAAGCTAGGTTTACAAATCAACCAAAATTATACACAGACTTCAGAGTTCAGAATTAATGGGTTTGGTTGATTTTTAAAAGACCATATCATGTTCTTTTAATATTCCTATTCAATCAAGCAATATGTATCGTGTTCTTTTAATATCCCTATTTAATGGTGGATAACTAGTAACTAAAATTAAGAAGTTAGGTTCACAAAGACTTCAGAGTTCAGAATTAAGCAGAAGCAAAAAAATGATAATGAGTAACTCTTACCCAAAACTGCCTACATGATTGAAGATCGTTGAAGAAGTGAACTTCAGAAAAATCCACTCCCTAAAAAAGTAAGAATGTTCCTCTTCACCCAGTATATACACAAAAGGCATCGGCCTTCCACCGAAATCCATCATCCACACTCCTTTCTGGTGCTGCCAAAGTAACTTTTATTGACTTCAGCAGCGAGAGAATGCATGAGAGAGGCATGAGGGAGGCATGAGAGAGGATGGGTTATCTAGAGACTGACATAGTTCCCTCTTGTAATTATTGTGCAGCTTATTATTCATTGAGTTTGATATTATTTTTTCTTCAAATCTGCTGTTGTTTGCCCCATGCGTCTAACTTGTAGCTGATGGTTTGTTGACTTTAGCATCATCGATTTCAACAATATACTCTACCGAACAACTGGAATAAACTACAGAAGAATTGTAGTTCTGCCACACCATGTAAGTTCGTTAATATCTTTCTGGACAATATCTGATACTGAGATTTGTCTCATTACTAGGTACTCACCTTCCATACTTCTTCTTCAACATTTTGATGTTTTTTGGGATCTGGCTAATGAGGGTTCACAAGTTGATCAAGTGGGAATTACCTCTGAGGTTGGATCTGTTATCAGGGAATTCACTGAACGAAATGCTGAGGATGAGGACATTCATTCTGGACTAAAATCAAATGGTGATTTGGTAAGATGCAACATCATTTTTCTTTTGTTCATGAAAGATTACTTCTATGTTTATCTGATACCCTTATGTATCTTCAGCCGTATTTTTTGTCTTCCTTCTTCTTCTTTTGTTGTTCCCTCTACCTTAGATACAGTGATGTTATGGTATGAGATTAGAGAATAAGTAATGTAGTATAAGAAAGGTGACTGGTAAGGATTTTGAGAGACACAAAAACAAGAGGGAGAAAGTTTAAGATGATTCTTTAAAGGTGCATTTTTTGGGTTGAATAACAGGATATCAGCTTTATGTAATTTATCCAAAGGTGGTGTGCAATGCTTGAAGTATTCTCCTGCCCTTGGAATCCAAAGCAAAAGGCAAGCTAACAGTATAGGAGGACTTCTTACTCTGCACAACATGTACGATGGGATCTTATGCCACACTTATTGAGAAACTCTATTTCAGAATGTTTGCAGATTTTATCCTCATATAAAAAGATGGCAGAATGATGTTGTAGCCCCAATTTGGAGCAGCCTTGTGCTTTCCGTAAGACTTGCTATTAAGTTTACTCCTAGCCTCTACAGATCCAAAAGAAGCTAGCGCATGAATCTTTCCAAGAACCCATGTTTGAAAATACATGAAAGGAAGGTTAGAAATAAAGCAATCTAGTATACAAGGATCCTGCTATTGTGGGGGTTGGGGAGGAGGTACAGCACCATGAAGCGTGGTAGTGACTCTACGATTTCTCTGAGGCACAACCTCTCAAACAATGCTAGCAGAAGAGTAAATTTTTAGCTATTCTTTATCTTTTTAAGGTTTCAAAACTTTAGACTCTAGGCTTCTCAGAGTATTGATTTTGGTCTCAATGCTAAGTACTCTAGCAAGGATGGTTTTTTTTTGAAGTTTACGTTCAGTATACAATTTTCTTGGGGAACATTCATAAGTCCTAGGTGTAGCATGTACATGATAAGCAAAGGACAAGCAAGCACAAGGTGTTATTAGTTGCAGCTGCTGAGACTTCTAAAGGTCTACCCCCTCATATATGCTGTTACTTCAGCCATGAAATAAGTATGAGTCCTTTGAATGAAGAACAAAGGAAGGAATTGCTCTCTCAGTCACTTTGAAGAGTATCTGAGCTTCTTGTTAATGTATGTATGAAGAGTGCATTTTTTCTGCTCATGTCCTCTCACTCATCGTTTTACTTGAGAATATCAATTTTGCCTTTTTGCTGAACTCCATTGATTATTTACTTGAGATTGTGGATGACTGTCAGTTGTGATTTATGCTATGCTGGATGTGTTTTGCAGCAAATTACACATCAGTTGAGATTATTGTTGTTGTTGTGATCATCAAAAATGGGTGTGGAAGTCTGGAGCATGATTTTGTATGCCTGGTGCAACTGTACTTGTGGATAATTGACCCAAGCTTGATTTTTGTTTGTCCATAATTTTATCTTTATCTTCAAAACTAATGATTCATTACAGCCTGCATTTCCAGTGACCATATGACACCTATCTCTAGACCTGGAATGAAGAAAAAGTGACCCAAAAAGAAAAGCAAAATCTTCTTATGTTGTAAGTTTGGCAACAAGGACTTGGCAACTTGATTTTTATTAGTTGTGCTGGTTTTTAGATTTTGTTGGACATGTGTATTCCCTTTGCTGAGTCCGGGAATTGCTTTCTGTAGAGTGGGTCAGAGGTGATTGTTGGATTTGCATGCTTTAGTTGGACAGACATCTGGATTCATGCCCCGGATTTGCGTGCTTTAGTTGCTGATGCCGGTGCAAATTTAGTTCCCAAGCACAAAATTCAGAATGATGACCTCAAGCCTAGAGATACAGGCCATAGTGATTCTAGGTTCAATCAGCAAGGGGAGAATAGTTCATTGGAAGATACACCTCAAATGATGCATAAAGACGATATTGCAAAAGCATTGGAACGGTCAAAGAAAAGGAATTGTATCAACATTAGATACACTAAAGGTAACTCTAGCAAAAAAAAAAAAAAAAAATCACTTTATACCATAATATTTCTTCTCTTTCCATATAAAGCAGCATCCTTAATTCTCATTGCATGTCCATTACAATTTTATTTGTTTAACTCTAATAGAAGCTTCAAATTATTTTAGCAACCAAGATCATATTGTTTTTACCAAATTCATGCTTTGTGTGTGAATGCCTAGTCCATTTTGTTTTGCTGTAGGTTCCCAATGTGAAGTGGGAAGATGTTGGTGGGGTTGAGGATGTGAAGAAATCAATTCTTGATACTGTTCAGGTTTGTCCATGGCCACCTTTATACCTGCACTTTAAAGCCAGAGCTTTATGAACTACTAATTTTAAATCTGGCTATCGGGATACTCACTTTGACAGCTCACTATTTTGACTTTTTCTACTTGGCAACTGTCCAGCTTCCTCTCCTACATAAGGATTTGTTTTCATCTGGCCTGCGCAAGAGGTCTGGTGTTCTTCTTTATGGTCCACCGGGAACGGGGAAAGTAAGTTCATCGGTCTGTAATATGGTTTTGTTTCATGTATATCGGAGAGTCCGAGAAACAAAATTGCGGCATGTATAAACATTTATTGATTTCTTTTGATTTGAATGTGTTTTTTATTTGGACTTGGAATTATTGTGCCAAAATTGTGTGCTCTTTGCAGGCCATATCTGCCCATCCCTGTGTCATCTTCTGTGATGAACTTGATGCTCTTGCTCCAGCTCGAGGAGCCTCTGGTGATTCCAGAGGAGTAATGGACAGGGTGGCCTCTCAGATAAAAGGATGTCACAGCAATTTAACAGATTTTGTTATTCTCTTCACTAATGGCCACCTAAATCAATATTTTTACTTATGGCTAGATGCTTGCAGAGATTGATGGTCTAAATGATTCAACACAGGTTATTTGCGCTTTCATTCTTTCACTTATACTTCCATCCTAGTGGATTTCACTTAAGTCTGGCAGTACCATGTGGACTTGCTTTCTGGGTTGCAGGACTTGTTCATTATAGGGGCAAGCAATAGACCAGATCTCATTGACCCACCTCTTCTACGGTCTGGTCGTTGACAAGTTGCTATACGTTGGTGTTAATGCCGATGCATCCTATAGGGAGTGGTTAGTATCCTCATG
Source organism: Dillenia turbinata (assembly GCA_037126225.1). Taxonomy (NCBI): domain Eukaryota; kingdom Viridiplantae; phylum Streptophyta; class Magnoliopsida; order Dilleniales; family Dilleniaceae; genus Dillenia; species Dillenia turbinata. The sequence continues at coordinate 27,039,357 of JBAMMX010000005.1, forward strand.
CTTTGAATCCGTTTTTCTTTCCTTGAAAAAACAATGTTCTCTTAGCCATTGTTGTATCATAATTTGCACGGTCCTCTTAGCACTAACCCATAAGTTCTAACTGCATGAAGATGTATCTCTTTACTCCATATGCAAAAACTCCCCCCCCCCCAAAATCTACTGGGGCAGACATGTTTGCATTATGCGCAGATGCTTGGTTTCATGCTGCAAAGGGCAAGGTAAAGCAAATCAGATCATGCTTGATATTTAATAGATTGATATTAAGTGGACTGTCCCTGTTATTTTGTTACTGTAAAAATGAATGGACGGATTGAGGAAAGCAATTGAGATTTTGCAAATTATAACACCTCCCCAAAAATGAAAATAGATAAATAGAATCAAAAGAGAAAAGAGAGGCAAATAAAAAGGGCCCAAAGCAAGAGAATGCAAGTGATATACTAATAAATACATAATTACAATATTGATTGAAATTCTATCCAAAGATTTTCTACAGTGATTAACCATCACTTCCTGGTGCTTCCAACTTGTGTAGCATTGAAAAGGTGTTCTAAGAATGGTGATTTTCTTGTAGGTTTTCAAGTTCACTGTCAGATTCTTCTAATCGAGATGATCAAGCATAATCTGTTGTTGTTAAATATGGTGATTTTTTGAAGGTATGATTTACATGTTTTCTCAGTTGATACCACAAGGAGAGTTCAATGATCTGAGCCTTCAAATATATGGACATGTAGTCTATAGTACATGGACTCTTTCACTTTTCCTTCTTATACCCCTGTCTTTTGGACATGACACAACTATGGCATGGGTGTTGAACGCTTCCTTTTAATAGAAATTTAGTCAAAATGAGGCTAGTACTCATGCCTAACATGTAAACCCTTGTGACCAAAATGTGACCCCCCCATGGAAAAAAAAAATTCTTCAGTGAGTATGTAATTTGGTCGGCCTTTCTTCGCCTAAATTGAGTACCTTCACTTTGCAGGTGTTACAGGAGCTCTCTCCCTCCCTTTCTTTTGCCAAGCTCAAGAAGTAGGAGCTGCTGCGAGATCAATTTGAAGGAGCTTCTTTTTTTTTTTTTCCGGTGCCTTGTGGAAACTGTTTGCATTTTATTTGGCATAATGATCAGCAGAATGCCCATATGTAGATAATGAATGCAATGCAAGCTGAACTTATAATTGTAGATTTGTTTCTAAATAAAAGCACCGTATATACCACCCCCTGGTTTTTTATCAAACAGATGACTGTTAACCTGGCAATCAGAGTAGGTAGCAATCAATCTCTAGTTTGTTGCTTTGCTATGTCTTCTTCCAGACGTAGCATTCGGAAATTCCATATCCAACAGGTTGAGTTTACCGGCATTATGCTCATCTGTGGCAGCCCAATTTGAAGTGCCCCATGTTTCTTATTTGTAATAAGGTTTTGCATCTTTGACATAAGCCGAAGAAGCTTCCCACTTTTTTCTTTCATTTCACTTATATTAGCTCCCAAGTTGGTCAAACCTTGTGTTCCCATGTTATACTTTTTTTGAGGCCAGTCTTGGTTAATTCTTTGAACATTACTTTGGCTGCAGAGGCCATGATGAGTGACTGAATTGCATAAATAGCATATCCAAAGGAAGAAAACGGCCGCATAAGTCTGAGGCATATCCTTGGCTTCTGCAAAGGGGTATATTCCAAATGTTACAGCACTTTGTTGAATGATATTATATACAATGGAGTTGTAGGTCCCAACATTAGAGTGTTTTCAAGAAGAGACATGTTTAGTGGTGTAAGCTCTATCATGAGATGGGCCCAGGAATGAAATGTATTAGGATAAGAATAGTGGATAGAATGTAATGGAAGGCTAATCCAAAAGTGACTCATTCCTGCGGTTCACGCAAAACCAAACTCGTATGGATAAAGTGATAGAATACTATACTCCCTTAACCATAGATATTGGATTCGAGTTATGAGAATGAAAAAATAGAATTTGGGAGAGCTAATCTTTTAATAGGTTTCGCAGTGTTCTGATAGGATTGATCTAGCAAATTCTGGATATTAGTTGGTGGGGAAAAAAAAAAGTGACTCAATAACATCATGAGAGGTCCAAAGTTTGAACAAAATCAAAAAAACTATGCAAGGGAAAATAAAATTTAGACAATGAGAGATTTGAATTTTGATTGAAGTGTAATAATAGCTTTGTCTTAAACACAAAAATTATAATTCAAGTCAGAAGGTTTATGATAATAAGCAACATTTACGGTGGTTAATATGTTAGTCCCTTCTTCCAATTTTTGAATATCTTCAAAAATATGAACTGAGCATATTACTCTAGTGATCTACTCTTTTGTGAATGTTAAACATGTTTTGGATTTGCAAACGATAAGAGATAATAGTTGAGAACTCATACCAGTATTTTGAGCTTGTTCAAGGGCTTTTTTTCTTTTGGGGGGGATTTTGTTTATTTTAGTGTACACATGTTTGGCCGAGTTTCAAATCATATCTTTTCTCTCAACCAAAAGATTTGTTTTCTATTTTTGTTGGTTATAAGAGATTTGAACTCTAAATCAAAGAGTTGGAGGAGTGGATTATGAACACTACCCTTAAGACCTCAACAAAAGATTTCTTTGCTTGATGTATGTGGATTCCTGCACTTCCTTTTGCTTATGTCAATTTCCATTATCCTTTTTTCACATTTTAATAATGTTGCTTTTTTATATTGCAAATTCTTTATGTCTGTTTGAAAGTTTCTGAGATTATGCTATCTGTTGCTCAAAGAATCATAAACTTTGATGGAAAACTATGAATGCCTGTATATCCCAACATTTTGTCGTGAAGAATTTATTCCTAGATTTATTATTACTCGATCAACATTATACTATACAACTTTTGTTGAATTGCTCAAATTAAAACATTTTATTATATCTTATCTCTATTTTTATAATTAATTTTTGATATTTTTTTTTGTGAGGGGATCTTAACCACCAACCAATATTTGAAATTATACTCCAACTAATCTAATCCGAACCGTGGTCGGGACCCTTTTCAAGAGCTCTGTCAACGTAGTTTTCTCTATTTTCAAGTCTCAAATCCAAATTCTTAGTTAAGAGATTTAGTATCATTTCCACTTAGGCAACTTTCCTTCAATAATTTTTGACACTAGTAATATTTTTGTATTTTGTGTTAATTTCATAGGTTTCATGTCTTTTTGGTTTCCCCAACTTGAAGCACAAGGGTTTGTGGTTTAGGAGTTGGGATAGGACGGCTGCAAGTGACAAGCAAACAATGAAAAAACACTTCCACCTACCTCGTGTGTTTTCTCAAGTACTTTTTAAATTTAATGGGCATTGTTAAGCTTTATTAAAATAAGCAATGGGATCGGACTGAATTATTCTTGGCTAAACTTTGTTGGGAAAAAAAAATAAAATTACCATCAGATGAGATGGCTATACTTCACTGTTCCTATCACGACAGTGTTTGGGACCCTTGTAGGGTCATCATGGACTGGACCCCTTGTGTGGACGATGGAGAAAAGATGATCTATCAATTTGTTCATTATTTATTATTTAGATTATTCATTTAATTAATTTAAATTTCTTCCGTCATTGGTAACTATGTTTAACATTTATCTACTAATTATATTTAACTCTCACTAAAACACAGATATTTTTTTGACACATAAACGAGACTCGGACGTGATATCTTTAAAAAACAAATAGAGTAATATCAATTGAGTTATAACTCATGGAGTATAAATATTAAAAATATATCATAGGAAAATTAAGTTAGATGTATTAAAAACAATTTTGTTTTTTTTTTTTTTTTATGAATGAGAGAGAGAGAGATCTTGTATAATTAGAACTTGAGAGGATCAATATTGATTTGCTTAGTTGGAAGGGAGCTGAGTTCTTTAATCATGATTGTGAGTTTAACTCCCCATAGATACGGAAAATTTTTTCTAAAAAGAATCCGATAGTAGATCAATCTAGATTAATTAAGGCAAAACTCTAAATACCGAATAAAAAATCAAAAAAAAAAAAAAAAAAGGAAGTTGAGAGGGATGTGGGTGGCCATCAAATGTGATGATAGGGACAATTCAATGGCACTTGGCTTTTAACTCTTTAAGGGGCGGGTATGGATGAAAGCACGTGTACGCTACATATGCCCCTTTTTTTAAGGGCTTACTTGACTCATTCCATATATATCATTAAATATTTTTAAAAATAATTTAATAATCATAATTCTCTCTTAAAATTTAAAATTTTTATATTTAAATTTTCACATAATAAAAAAATATATATTATTAAATATTGAATGATCGTAACAAAAATGTTTCATTCAAAGGTGTATTATTTAAAGCTCTAAATCACCCTTTTATTTTTTCAACGACCACTTTGTATTAAAGTATTCTTAGGCTCTTAAAAAAAATTGCTAATTAGAGTTTAATCCTTTTGACGTCCAAAGGCCCACGTGAGCATTGTCGAGCACCCAAAATAGAACAAACACCCCTAAACAACCCCAAAGAGACTGCTTGGTAGTTCACACTTTGTTCTTTTCCTTATTCATTTTATTTTATTTTATTTTTTATATATTGAAATCATATTTCAACTAATTTGATCTGGATATTATCGGTCTCAATTTGAGATAAAACCTTTTTAATATAATTTTTTTCAATTTTTAAATTTTAAACCAAAAATTTGATTAAACGATATAAGACCCTTACTCACTAAGTCGACTGTTCTTAATTCTCTCTTCCTTTTATTTAACAATTATGAGAAGAGATTATTGGGGGTGATTAAATTAGTTTAATTAATAAAATTATATAATGATGAGATTATAAATTTAGGCTTAAATATTTTCAGAAGTCCAGTCAAATTTATTTCATTTCAAATATGTTTGTATGTATGTATGTATGTATCTTTATCCGTTATAACTCACAAATGAATGCATTATATGTATAAAAAGCAACTCAATAACCATGTTTAATAAATTTAAAATTCACCTAAACATAGTTTTAGAGAGAACATAAAGCCTACAAAGCCTTACTTTATTAAATAGAAAAATTAAATACAATATGTCTTATTCTATTGCATAGTGAAATTTTAAGTAATAGAATATACTACGTGTGTTCTCTTTTTCTCTCTTTAGTATCACCTAAATCAAAGGGATTTTTACATTTCCTGGCCTGACTACGTAAGTTCCATGTACAAGAACCCTTTTTGGTAAAAATAAAATAAATTACAAATTATATAATTTAAATTCTTGTTACGCGTATTTAAGCCTTCTGAAATGATAAAAAAAAATTATCATAACAAATTTTCTCTTTTTAATTTATGATAGCAAAGATATTGCATTTTCGTTAGAAATTTTAGATTCAACTCGTGAAAATAATCTATTTAATAAAATATTAAATCTATTCACAAGTTGTCTACCTTAGATCTCATGTATTTAATCAAAAATCCATGTCATTTTTAGATTCTAAATTTGTCTCTTAAGGTTTTTGTTTTTTTTTTCTATCCGTATAAAATAATTAATAATATCTTTAGTTAGAAGTTTAAAATTTTTGAAATAGATAATTATTTTGAAAATTTTAAAATATTAAGGAAAAAAAGTTGTTAGCGTTGGTGTGATACGGTGGAAAAAATCAAATAAAATAAATTGACATTTTGCAAGCAAAACCTACGTATTTAAAGTTGACTTTGGTAAAAACCAGCCTTTTAAAATTTAGACCAGATCGATTGATTCTATTGAAAATAGATCGATAGTCGATCTAGATTATTTAATAAAATTGGACCGTAAGAAAATCGATCAAAATTTGAATTAGATCTGGAATCAATTTGAATTGACCAACTCGGGTATTTTTCATTTTGCTAAAAAAATCGAACTGATGAATAAATTGTGTGCATAAGCGACCAATATTATAATTTTGAATATAACTTTATAAAATATTTTGTGATTAGATATATAAATTTTTATATTATTAATATATTATAAATTAATTTTATTTATGAGATTACGATAATATCATTCGATTATTTCGTTTAGTTCAATCGATTTGATTCAATGCTCAGGCAATCCCTCGACGCTACCGATTCTCCAAATTTCAAAACACCGGTAAAATCTAAAAAAGAGGTTGACGCGTTGACTTTTCAAAATGGGAAGCTGGACTGGATAAGTCAAACTGACGCTCTGGAATTAGCGAAGCACCTTCCTCCGCCCAATTACCTTATTTTATTACACATAATATTTATCAAAAAATTTAAAAAATGATATATAAATAAAATTCAATTAGCAAATTCAATATAGCAAGTGGATTCTTAAATAAGCATATTTTACACATTTTTCATGGTTTTATATGTTCATAGTAATTTACAATTACAAAATATTAAATTGATTAGATGAATTATAGATCAAATTTTATATGTCAGTATAAATTAACTTATACTCACTAATTTATTTAGTTTATGATTAATGATTTATTTAGTATTATTTTTTATAAATAAAATATTATTAAATAATACTAAAGTTATTTTTTAATAAACGATCTACATTTGATAATTACGTTAAATTTGATTTAATTCAAATTAAACATTTAAGTAATAATTTTTTCTCAGAACTCAAATTCAAAACATTACTTAATAAATATAAATATAAGTACTCAATAATTGTAATAGATATTGTTGATTGCTAAAGTCATAGCACTAAAGTTGTAGGAATTCATCGATACTGTTGTGATAGATATGCATGAGATCTATGCATGCTGCATATTTATTTTGAAATGATCTCAATAATTGTTAAAAGAAATTAAAAACGAAATAAAGTGCACGTGTGAAATTCGTAGCCATCGATTGTTATTACTACGTTTTGATTGCGAAGGTACTAAATACCATGTTTGATGGGCGTGGAGTGACACACGCAATGTATCTGGACCGTTGATTTGACAATCGAGAAGATAAAAAAGGGATTCAAGTCCGATGGACGGATAAAGATTCGATGCCTTTGAAAATAAGAGTAAAGCATGAACGACCGATGGTGAAAGCCTTTGGATTACTTTCTCTGCTTTGCAATCGGTTAAAAAGGTATCCAACTCTTATCTCTTCTCGAGACCATTTTGGGGTTTTCATTCTGTTTAGAACCGATTAAAAAAAAAAAAACCACAATTGGCGGTAATTATTTTAAATATTGTAAGAGTTATTTAAAAATTGGCTCTTTTAAATTCTTTTCTTTTCGTAAAGTCAAAATCTCTAATTAAGAGAGTAAAATATCTAATCATTTAATTTAAAAAAGTTTAGTTCTTTCTCTCAGATTCTATTTGATTTATTCCAACAAACAGGATCTTTCTGTGGGGATATGATTCCAATTTATATTATCAGTTAAGGTTTGGGAGTTTAATATAAATTTTGTATTTTGTTGGAATGAGTTGAATATATTTAATTTAAGGAACTCTATATGCAACCCTTTTTTTAAAAGACAGTCAAATTGTGTGAGATTTTCTTACAAAATTGTAATGATTTGGAAGCAAATGAGTTAAAATTTAAATAAAAACAATTTTTTATGATCAAATAATTTTAAATTGATTAAAATATCTTTTAAATTAAATATAATTTTTTTAAAAAAAATCATGTTGAGATAAATTATATGGAAAAATTTTATTATTTAATTTTTTTAAAATTGTTAATTTAAAAAATAAAGAGACGAACATTATATTTTGGGTTTTTATTCTTTTGGGAACAAGATTATGATTCTTAAAAAGTATTTATTATCTTCAATTATTACTTATTTTATTTATTATATTATTGTTCCCCATTGTCTTCAATAGAGAATTGTTTAGGGCATGCGGAACATTTTTAATAGCTTTAATCAGAAAAATTAATTGAGGAATTATTCTTAGAAACCATAGGCCCCCACCCCACACCATTAAAGAACGACCCAAATTTCTTCCAATTTAATGGCCCATTTTCGGTGAACATTTCCTAAATATTACTCTAACATTCACACCTAGACAACAATCTATCCGTCCTTATAGGAATATCCGAATGATAAAGAATTCTTACTCAAATATTTTTCTTAAAATCTAACGATCGAACATTCATAAATGCGCGTATTTTTATAATTTTCACGACCCTATATATATATATGTTATCTATCTAACATATTTAATCAGTGATTAGATAATTAATTAAGTAAATTTAATGATAAAAGCTTCAATTTGTTCCTTGTTTGATAATGATTTTTTTTTCACTGTTTTCAAATACAGATATTTTATATCATATTTTTTTAATATCTAATTAAAGATAAAATATTTGATTTTTTAAAAAATATTGCGTCATCAATTTAAAGGCTTGGACATTAATTAACATATAAATAGTGATAGAAATAAGAATAGGGCAGCATACAGGAAGGAAGGGGTAAAACTAAAATATTAAAGGAACAGGGTCATGGCATTTTGGTGATTAATAGAGAATCTGGGGGCATTAATTAGAAAAGGGTCTTCATCATTCGCGAGATGTGTTGATAAAACGCAAGCAACAAACGCCTTGTCCTTTTCTCAAACATAGCCCCAACTCGAATCATTCCAAAACTTTGCAGATGATGAAAAATCCAAAATTAGAAATAATAATAATAATAAAGGAAATTTGCATCTCTTAATTACCACTGACATCCTCCATTCCTACTCATCTGCTCTATTCATAGCCACACAGCACAAGGGCAAAATTGTCAAATAGGGGTATTTTGGGGTCAACACGTTTACACTCAATTGACTTGGGGGAAGGACATGTATGCCGCCTCCCCATTTTCCAATTTTTTAATTTATTAAAAAGTTTTTCTTTTAGAAAAAAAATGGGGATTTTGCAAATTATCCAAAGTAGTTAAACAAAAACATAGAGAGAGAAATTCGAGCTTGGCAAGATCAGCACGGTGGAGTCCTGCACCTGGCACGAACAGATAACAACTCTGAGACAACTAGAATTATTGGCTCACGCGCACTCCCAAAGCACTGGCTGGCACGCACAGTTAGAACCTTACGTCCCGATTTTGTTTTGTGGATGTCATATGTAATTTACTTAGTGTTGGCGGTAGATCTGGGATTCATGCATAATAGAAGTAAAATATTTTTATATAATAAAATGACGATGTTAAAGGTTGATTGATGATTTTAATGAGAGTAATATTTTATAATGAATAAAAATAATATTTATTTGATATATAAAAATTAATAAAATTATTTTTATCTAATAGGGACAATTATCCATCTTCAAATATGTATCTCCACCGTTGCTTGGTGTGAATGGTATTATACCATAAGAAACATAAAACTTATTACTTAATTATCATATTTTTAAAAAATTATTTCATAAGAGATAGAGTCGATATTTTTGTTATTTAAATAAATTGTTTTTGTGAAAGATTTCGTTTAAGGGAAATATAGTATGTGGCAATTATAAAACTAATTGAAACTAAAAATTTAAAATGTAATGAACTTATGCTAACTCTCTCTTTAGATAGATAAATTACAAGTACACATGCAAGCAAGCTTTCTTTTTCTAATGAACACCTAAAAGTCTCCTCCAAGTTGCATTTAAAGAATTATGTCAAATAAATAAAATTTTAATGAATGAATTAATTAAATTTAACTCAAACATATCGATACAGTTTTAAAATCATATTGAAACCACATTGACAAGTGCAACATTGAGAATATCTTCATTCTAAATTCTAATCACTATTGGTTTGATACTATTAACCACCTTTTAATAGATGGGCATGAAAAAGATTTTTAAATATCTTGATGTAATGGATATGATTATTACTTGATAACTTATTTTTTATATATTATTTAAAGAGTATTTAAGAGAGGGAGAGAGAGAGTGGAGGAATTGCATTTTTGATTAACATTTAAGTAAGATCTTTTGATTTTACAAATAATTTTAGAAAAACTCACCACTCATTTAATTAATTAAGATTTTATTTCAAGTTTACTAAAGGATAATTTTTATTGAAGTAAAATTATCTCTTTAAAAAACACAAATGATGACACCATGTTTGTTGTGAAAATTCAATTACTATTTAAATTATCATAGTTCATGTTTAATAGTTGTTGTGTTATCGATGTTTCGTGAGAATAACATTAAAATCTCACACTAAGTGTTTGTGTTTGAGTATTGATAGTGATAAAAATAAGTCATCTCTAAATGAGAATCCGACAGTGACTTGCTCTAAATTAGTTAAAATAAAATTCTGAATACTAAAAGGTGAATCAAATTCAGGGCACAAAAAAAAAATAGTTATTGTGTTACTCTACTTTATTATAAAAATTACTTGGATAAACCCAAAATATTATATATTTTAAATTTTTAATCACTTTGTATAAAATTATTAATTTTATTACACTTGTCCAGCCATAGAGTAACGTTCAAAGGCAATGCAGCAAGTCCAAAAATTTTGTTAAATCATAACTATATTAATAATCAAATAAAGAATATCCAATTTTTATATGGTCAACCATGGAAAATATATCGAATAACATTTAATACATGGCTCTAGATAAAAATGAACATTGAAATGTTCATGTCATTCTTGAAACGTCGCGTGTACACCACCCGCTTAAAGTGAGATTGTGCTTAACGAGGCAACATAGCTTTCAAACATGTCCGAGGTGTAAAAACGAGAGAATAATAAGGGGAAAACCGGAAACCTGAAAAAATTGTTTTATCGGTAAAGTCCTTTTCTTCCTCCGTCTTCTGGTCAGATTGGTCAGTTTTTCAATTAACTCAAAAAAAAAAAAAAAAAGAAAAAAAAAACAAAAAGGAATAAGATGGAAACAAGAAGAAAGAGAGAGAAAATCCAGTAACATTAAGAGAGAGAGAGAGAGAGAGAGAGAGAGAGAAATAAAATAAAAATGAAAAAACGCGGCTGTGCTGCAACTGTACATCAAAAACCAGAGTTTGTGCTAATCGTTTTGAGCTAGAAAGAGAAAGGAAGAGAGAGAGAGGAAGAGTGGAGAGAGAGAGAGAGAGAGATCTGAACATTATTCATCTTCTGTACCTGAAAATTTTGATATTTGATATCATTTGATCGGATTCTCCAAAATTCCTGGACATAATAATTGTTGAATTTTAATGAGGGTTGGTGAAATCGATGTGGGTTCTGTTGATTCCTTCCGATCTCGTCAAAACTAAGAAAATTCCTTGATGGTTTTTCTTTTTTTGGTCGATATTGTGAAATGGGTCGGTGAGATTTTTAGGGTTTGATTGGTCTTGGATTGTGAGAAGAGTGGAGTTTTCAATTAGGGTTTGACAAAGGTTGGGATCCTCTTGATGCTGTCTGTGGGGACTAGTAATGGAAGGAAGGGGTTAGGGTTAGGGTTTGGTGGTGGAGAGCAAATGGAAGGGACTACTGAGCTTGAAGAAGGCGAGGCTTGCTCCTACCATGATGAAGAAGATGATCCATCTATTGACCCTGATATTGCTTTCTCATACATAGTAAGGTTTTGGTTTTTTTTTTTCCCTCCTTCAACGAATTCTCTATTTTATTTGTTGTTGTGTTTAACTTTGTGAATTTTGTTGACTTGTTTGTTTGTTCAATTCTGGGATCAAACTTGTCTTGATAGCTCAACACTATTACGAGCTTCCCTTTTTATGTTTTAGTGGAGTTAATTTGGTTGGATGTGTTCTTGTTGAGAATGAGTTTGCGCACGTTTGATTGATCTCTTGTGCGGGTACGTATGCAATGGACAAATTTTGAATTGTTTTGGTTGATTGGGATGTCACAGTTGCATGCACTTGTTAGGAGCTCTAGAAGGAACTTTGTGTGCTTTTGGTCTTGACTAGGCTTTCTGGGCTGTTGATGGTTGAAGTTGTTTCTGTTTTTAGATTCCATGTTGGAGTTGTCAACTAAAATAGGATGACAGTTTGAGTCATTTAATGATGAATGTATTTTTGCTGCTGGATTGTAGTTTGTTTTGCTTAGTTAGATTTCAATAAATATAGGATGGAAGTTGCCCATTGTTTAGTTTTATGTGGCGTGGCACACCTATGCATTTAGGATTTGATATTTGTGGCGGAATTTTAAGGAATGCTCCATCGGAAGTTTTTTAAATTTGTAAAGTTACAGTTCAGACAGTTCTTTAAGAGATACACTAGAGGTTTTGTTGTGTTAACGCACATTCCTTTCAGGCATGCTTATCTTTGTCCGTGACAGTTTATGCCTTTTTTATAGTAAAGTGTTTGTCGTTTGTGGGTTCTTTCCAAAGTATTTCTTGCCATGTTGCGATTCAATATCTGTGATATGGAAAAATGTTGATTAGAGGGACATACAATGTTGTTAATTTCTATTTCTGTTCATCTTCTATTTCAAAGGCAACATTTCTAATGCATGCATGCTTTCTCTTTTCTGCGAAAATTAAGGGCAAGAAACTTCAAGATGTTTTGGGACATTTCCAAAAGGATTTTGAAGGAGGTGTCTCTGCAGAGAACTTGGGTAAGCTAAATTTAAACCGACTCTGAGACGCTGACAACTGTACATGGTTATATAATCCGAAACTGATGATTGATAGATTTGTACATCTTTACAGGGGCAAAATTTGGTGGGTATGGTTCATTCTTACCTACGTATCAGAGGTCTCCTGTTTGGACTCATCCAAGAACTCCACCCAAAGTTCAAAATCACAATGCAGCCAGATCCCCTAACAATCTTCAATCGGAGGTAGATATTTCAAAGTCCATAAAATTTTAGCTTTTCAAAATTCTTCATCCCATGTGAAGGAGAAATATAATCTTTGTCTTATGTTCTCTGAAAAATTCTGTTCGATATTGTACAGGGAGGGCATCAAAACTCTGCAGTTCCATCAGCTGTCCCTCAACCATTGCCACCCTTTCCTCCTTCTAAGAGTGCTGGTTTGAAGGCACCCCCAAGCAACGATTTTGTCAAGCGAGATGCATGCTTGTCCATGACTCATTCTTCTCAGGATTCTAGTCTGAAATGTCTACCATCAAAAAAGGTTTCTCATGCTCCTGATCAGAAAAGTTTGAAGGTTCGGATCAAAGTGGGTGTAGATAATTTGTCGACTCAAAGGAATGCTGCAATATACAGTGGTCTGGGTCTCGATGTCTCGCCATCTTCATCATTGGATGACAGTCCTGCAGAGAGTGAAGGATTGTCTCATGACCAGCAGGATATCTGTGCCCCCGATGAATCTCCAACTAGTATTCTTCAGGTGAATCATCTTTATGTAGTTTCTTTGCTTCCATTCCTTGTTATAGTGGAATAAGTTGATCAATTTATAATTCTTTGTTTCTAAATTTCTTTTGGGAGCAGATTATGACATCATTTCCAGTGCATAGTAGCATGTTATTGTCTCCTCTCCCAGATGATCTAATGCATTTGACTGAAAACGAAAAGCTTTTCAAAGATGGTCCATCAATATCTGTGGCTAGGGGTGGTATAGATCATTCTGTCTCATTCGTGGATGGATCTAATTTAGTAAGGACTGATAGAAAGGGATTGGGAGAAAAGAAGAAAAAATCAGTGGCAAAAAATGATTTTGTACTTGATGTGAAAAAAGGTGGTGGTAAGGATGCTTGGAATGGCATTGATGTTCGCTCAAAGAAAGAACTGGATGTTGATTCAGTGGTTTGTGAGGAGATTGTTTCAAATGCTTTGAGACTTCCTCTTTTGTCTAATTCATTTGATGGTGCTGCTGACTCTACAAAAGGTCCTGTTAGGGCACCTATCCCTTCCCACGGAGCCACTAATGGTGCTGGGAAAGACAAATTCTTTCATGATGCAGTTAAGGAAGAACTCTTGGGGCTAATGTCTCCTGAAGACTCTATCTCACCAGAGGGGCAAAATGGACATATGATTTTGGCTGGAAAGTTTCAGGAAAGTAAAGAGATGAACTCTCAAAATGACTTTTCAATTAATCTGACCAAACGTGGTTGTCAGAAGAGAGAAAGAAGTCAGGACTTGTTAAAAGCCGACTTTAATGTCTCTAGAGCAAGCAAAAATCAAAACACAGAACCATTAGATTCTCAGAATCACATAGGTTGTTGTAAATGGACTCCTTCTGAGCAAGATGGTAAAGATTTACCTCCTATGAAGGAATGCCAGTCTTCTGAGGGTAAAAAGAAATCGAAAGGAAGCCTAATTCATGGCAATTTAACTTCAGAAGCAATAAAAGAAGTCCTGAAGGGCAGCTCTTCTTCTTTACCCAAGAACAAGAAAGGTGTTCATGCAGAAAATAATATATCTAAGAATGATATAGATGACTTCAAAATGCAAAAGGATGTTATCAAGGCCAAGGATAGATATAGAGATTTCTTTGGAGAGGAGGAAGAAAAAGAAATTGATCCATTGGAGCCTCCTTCTGAAGACAAGCATAAGGAGTCTGACTTGGTTGAAAGAAATATAAGTTCAATCGACTCCGTTTCAAAGGAAAGGTCGAGTTCTAAGAAAACTGAAAGGCCAATTAATGCAGAGGCATATCCAAAGGCAGTGTTAAATGTTGCTTCTAAAATGGAAGATGGGCCAGCCACTAACTCAGCTCCACCAGTTGCGCCAGTGGTGATAGAAGAAAATTGGGTTTGTTGTGACAAGTGTCAAAAGTGGCGGCTTCTTCCCATTGGCACAAATCCAGACAGCCTTCCTGAGAAGTGGTTGTGCAGCATGCTTACTTGGCTGTAAGTTTCATTTGCATACGGAGTTTTATACTTAAGTTTTGTTATTTTACATTAAGAAAGGTAGTTATTCTAATAAGAAAATTTTGAGTAAATTACAGAGGATGACTGGGTTCAAATGGAACATTAAGTACATACCGGGGGAAAACAACAAATTAGTCATGGCAGTCCTGAAATCCCTTTAAACATTGTGGATGCATCTTCAATTGGAATTTCCAACCATCAAAGACCATGTAGAAGCTCATACCACCATGGAAATTGTCCATATACACTGGAGGAATTCCATCTTAGCACAATTCCGCAAAGCCTTAGTACTAGGTATTATCACTAAAAAGGAGGTTTTTACCTATGTTTGTTCATAACTATTATGCATATGACACGGCACAACAAAGTTATAAAAGTTTACACTCTATTGTAAATTATAAAGTGCCGTATTGTGTTGTGTCAGTCATGAACATGACATTGACATGGTGAATTTTTAGAGGTGTGGTTGTAACATAGGTTCATTGAGCTTGTAGAAGGCACAATGGCTGAACAGTTCGATATTTTAAAAGCATACATTTACAAATAAGAGGGCCATGCCTTTGTAATTAGACCTCTTCTGTAATGATCTCTTTTGTTCCGAGTCAGTGTTGAGCTGCTGAAAATAGAAAATCTTCCTTTTCCCCCCCCTCTATTCTTGCTTTTATAGAATCTTATCCCTGTGTAAACACATATGTAGGCCTGGAATGAACCGCTGCAGTATCAGTGAGGAGGAAACAACAAAAGCATTGATTGCGTATTACCAAGTTCCTGTGGCTGGGTCCGAGAATCAAAATAATATGCGGAGCCAACTTAATGGGAATGCATCTGGGTTAACTATGACCAATATTCGGCACCCTGACCAGAACGACCGGCATATTAGCATCAATATGCCCAGCAGTGGAAAGAAAAAACATGGATCAAAAGAATTATCATGTTCATCTAGCCAAGATGATCCTGCACAATTGTCTAATTACAAGAAGAAGACTGTACATTCATCAATGAAAAGCAGAAGCTTGAATGATGTTAACCATTCACCTCAGGTAAATGGCCTTGACACTAAGCAATCAACACCATCTAATGGTTTGGTTGGGGATAAAAGGCATAAGCAGAAAGTGAAGCAAAAATTACTTGATGGCTACTCGGATGGAGGTATGGTATTCAACATACACATTTGTTTGTGACAAATTACTTCTCTGGTTTGTAATTTTCTTTTCTATGACATGTCTATAGGTGATACAAGAGATTCCAAGTCTAAAAGCAAAAGGATCAGTGATCATGACTCCACCAGAGCTGCCAAGAAGATTAAGACTGATAATATGCGATCCCTGGATGAGGATTGGGCATCCGACCATGGTTTGCCAAGTGCTGGGAAGGACTGGTCCAAGAATAGTGGCTCTTCAAAGTCTGATGCAAAGGACAGCTTTCAAGCGTCTGTTAAAAACTCAAATGACCATTTGCTGCGTCCCTCAGATGCTGGGCCTATGGAGGTGGAGAAATGTGAAATCAGAGATACTGCTCTTAAGAAGAGAAAAGTTAATCAGTCCGAGGATAATCATATCTATCCTGTGCCTCACCCGAGTATGGGTCATCTCCAAGAAAGCCGGGTGCTGGTGAATGAGGAGACTAGTGAGAATGACCATAGGAAGGACAAGAAGGTCAGGGTTTCAAAGTCTGAGGGAAAAGAGTCTTCTGCAAGTAAAGTCAATGTTAGAGTGGACAAGAAAGGGAGAAGCACAAAGGATAAGCAACTAGGCCAAGATGGAGGGAGCACATCGTCTCAAAGGAGCTTGGATGGTATAGATTCTTTGAAAAGGGACTTAGGATCTGGTCATCTGTCAGCTGCGGCAACTTCGAGCTCTTCCAAGGTTTCTGGCTCCCATAAAACCAAAGGCAATTTTCAGGAAGTGAAAGGGTCACCTGTAGAATCAGTTTCTTCTTCTCCTTTGAGGATTTCTCATGCAGATAAGGTTACATTGGCCAGAGGGAACCTAGTGGAGAAAGATGAATCTCAGGATGTTGGTTATTTTGCAATTGTTAGTCCTCGAAGATGTTCGGATGGTGAAGATAATGTTGGCAGTGACAGGTCTGGGACGGTAAGGAAGGATGAAATGTGTGCTGTAACTCATTGGGCTTCCTTGGAGTCATCTTTGGTTGATTTTCAAGGCAGGGAATCTGGTCATTTGGCGGGGGGTAAAGTTAAAGCACGAATAGAAAATTCTTCTGAATTTATGAATCACCGCTCTGTGACCGGTGAAGATGGCCAACGTGTTCGAGGTGCTACTGGGCCACAAGCTTCAGAGCGATCTCATAATACTGGTAGAGAGAGTGACAGCCATTACCATGCTAATAGGTCTCGTTCAAGGAAGTCTGGAAAAGGATCATCTTCACGTTCCAAGGACAAGATCCGGAGTTCTAAGTCTGAATTCGATCGGGGAAAGACTAAGAATTCGGATTTTCGCAGTGAACATCAAGATCATGTAACTTCTCTTGAAGAGAAGCCAAGAGGTGAGAAGATTAAGTTTCAAGAGAAGTTTATGACCAAATCCGATAAGATTGAGAATAATTATAATGGAAAAAGAGATCCTAATGAAAAATTGTCAAATGAAAGTCATAAAAGAGAGTTGAATTCTAAAGCTGGTGGCCATGATGTTTCGAATGCTAAGGTGGATTCTAACAATAGACAGGAAGTAAGATCTTCTCAAAAGCAGAACGTGTTACACTGTGGTGACGTTGAAAGATCTTCTAAGAAGTCATCTTCTGACAAAATGGATCGGATGGAATCCGTCACAGGGAAAGGGAAATCACAACCATTGTCACCCTCTTCGGCAGGCCAAAATGAGATTCCTACTCATCCACGACTTATTACCCATTCCCACAAGGGAAATAGCTCAGATATGCCCTCTGACACCTTTGAGGGCTGTGAGGATGGGTTGAAAGTGCCAAAAAAGATCAAGAAGGCAGAGAGCCTGAGTGGGAATCAGCACAGCAGTTCAAGACATCCCACTCCCAATGGGAGGGTTAGGGACCCTGATGCCCCAAGTCCATTAAGGAGAGATTCTTCCAGTCAGGCTGCTAATAATGCTGTAAAAGAAGCCAAGGATCTGAAGCACCTGGCTGACCGTCTCAAGGTTTCTAGATTTTTCTTTCTTCCAAATGGTGAAATTATCATTCGTCATCATTGTTCTTCATGATTTATTTTTTATCCTTGTAGAACTCGAATCAAGAAAGTACGGGGATGTACTTCCAGGCGGCCCTAAAATTCCTTCATGGAGCTTCTCTGCTGGAGTCCAGCCATAGTGAGAGTGCCAAACATGAGATGATTCAGTCAATGCAAATATATAGCAGCACAGCAAAACTCTGCGAGTAAGCACTGTCGTTTCTTTCATTTTACTTATCTGAAGTAGTTTAAGTTAAATTGAAACTTTACAAATATTTTGAATTGTGATGCTATATTTCATTTTGGCTATGGTGGGAATTTCTTGTTATATTTTATGTTTGATGGAATGAGATTACTTAAATTTTAGTTTCCAAAAGCTTTTTCATACCAAGAAAACATAATAGAACCTCTCCAAGCCCCATGATGGAGATGAAGCTAATAGGTTAGAGCTTTTATTCACCAGATACTGTGTATTAATGGATCAAATAAGGATAACTCGGAATTCTGGGTCTTCCCGTGATGTTGGGACCACTCTTTCTTGCCTCATAGTATCTCAGTATACCAAATGATTTTATTGCTGGTTTCCTGGGGAGCTTGGAATGATGTGGTGCTTTCTCAGTTGTTCTACTTGTTCATTTCTTCTATGTCAATAGAGTGGCTGACTAAGTTGAACTTTTTATGTTGTGACGTGCCCAATAAAAGAAGAGTGTAATTTGCATAAACTGAGGCTAAGAACAAAGGGGGTTCATATGTTCATTTGTTGTCTGGTTTGGTTCCTTTGTGAGGAAGCACATGGAAAGTTCTTTCAGCTAAAACTGTGGAAGAATTTATTTCTGCTGCTTGCTAGCTGGAAGCCAGGATTTTATCTACCAATGTTATTGATAAATTTTGGTTCTAGCATTCTGTTTTCTTCTAGTAGGTTTAGTTTATGAGAGGGCATTGTGATGTAAAGTTATGCTGGTGGCATGTTTTTTTAGCACATTAGTTCTGCTTCCAACATTGCTTGGATGCCTAACTAGGCTAACCCCCAGCTGAGAAAACTCCTAAGAACCCAGATTTCCAAGTTTTATCCAGGATTGGACCAAAAAGACATAGAAGGCAGAAGTCTCTATCAGTTGAACCAGCCCAATTGTATTACTTGGTCGTTTTTGTCTTTTATCTTTCCCCCCCTTCTGTTGCTTCTTTTTTGGTGAAATTTGAACAGAATTTTATTGCTTAATTCTCTCAATCTTTTCGCCAATCCTACCCACTACAGGTTTTGTGCTCATGAATATGAGAAATCTAAAGACATGGCTGCCGCTGCTTTGGCCTACAAATGCATGGAGGTTGCTTACATGAGGGTAATTTATTCCTCACACGCCATTGCAAGGAGAGATCGACATGAGGTTCAGATGGCTTTACAGATGGTTCCCACAGGTATTTGCAGACACAGCTGTGTTGTATCTAATTCAATAGTTTGTCGGTGGATTCCTGTGCCAATGACCTTGGATTCTCTTTCTTCTCCTAAGTTCATACCCCCCATGCATAGACCTTGAACTTTGGGTCTGAGAAACGCAAATTTTATGTTTTGAACATCTTAAACCTCATCTTCAACTAATATTCCCTGTGCTATACTGAGCCCTTATAGAAAATGGCAACTGTGTCCAAAATAAATTGTTGCATTGGAGGAAAAATATTCTTCCTCTGGTTAGGAAAGTTGATTGCTCCTGGCTTTTCTTTCTTGCTTTTCTCTTGAATGTCAAATTGGTTGAGGCATACAATGATTTTCAAAATGCTATGATTTAAACAAGTCCTTTTGCTGCCTCCTTTTCACGTTGAAAAGAAAATGACCCTCCTTTTTTTAGAGTGAGAAGTGATCAGCTTAACGAGTTAATTGTCTAATCTGATTATTTACTTTTACATACCTGAAGACAATATCTAGAAGCATTGCAGTTCTTGTACAATTTTCCTAATTTTATGCATGCGTGACAGAGTTGCTGGTCGAAATAATAGAAGCAGCTAGAAGGGTCTTTAGTATGGGAATTAATTGTTGGAACCACAATTGGTTTGGTTGCAAGGAACACAAACTTTCTAATAGGATGAGACTTCTGTTGACTTCCTTGTTATTTCAATTGTTTACTTTTTCAGGTGAATCTCCTTCATCATCTGCCTCTGATGTTGATAATTTGAACATGCCTGTAGCTGCGGATAAGGTTGCTGCCTCAAAAGGAATAAACACACCTCTAGTCGCCGGAAATCATATGGTCTCTGCTCGAAATCGCTTATACTTTATGCGGCTTTGCAACTTTGTAAGTCTGTTGCTAGTGATTTTTCTTTATAAGTTACACCATCTTTGATATACAGAGAATGATCTTATTAAGATTACATCATTTCTAGTGTCAATATGCTATTGATTTTACGCATCCAAATCCAAGCTTTGACCGGTAGGGATGCACCTTTAGGCAAGGTCGGACATTCAATCTTTGGAAATGCATTAGGGAGGTTTGAAGCCCTCATAAAGCGTTTGCCCACCCAAAGCGTAGTGGTTGAGATTCTCAACATTATCAAAAAAAAAAAAAAAAAAAAAAGATCATGGATTTTACAAATTGTTCTTGGCTCTCCCTTTGTGGAAATTCAGATGGGCCTAAAGGATTTTGGGAAAATAAAATGTAATAGAAGTATGAGTACCCTTTTCTTAGTTTGAAGTCAAAAGTTCTATTTGGAAAGTAAATGTATAAAAGTTAGACTATTTTGTTTTATGGTCCTTGCTTTGCTTTTGACCGCTGGCATAGTTTGTTTAGATTTCTCTCTGTAACTCTTTATATGAGAACACATTGAAATATATACAACTTCAAATGTTGTGTTGTAGGCACAGGATGTGGAATATGCCCTAGATGCCTCAAAGAAATCGAGGATTGCTTTTGCAGCTGCTAATGTACACAAGGAAGAGGCTCAATATAGGGAGAGTTTTGCATCCATTAGGAGGGCTCTTGATTTCAACTTTCAGGATGTCGAGGGATTACTACGTTTGGTAAGGCTTGCAATGGAGGCCATCAACCGCTAAAGTACTGTCTGAAAACAAATTCTGTAGCACCTTGAGAATCATTTCTGAATGGTTTGTTTCCTTGGGTATTGAACCAATAAAAGAAGTGCAAGCAAAAAAGGTAGCTTGAATCTTTGCTGCTATCATATTATTTCTCTTGGTAATGGTCCATGGCCTGCTTAGTGCCTTCCGTTACATGGGTACAACAGGGAACAGCTTTGCAATTTTGTTACATCTTTTAATAAGAGTTCAGGTGGTGTCTAAGGAGGTTGAGTTGATTGGTTCTGGGATGTTTGCTTCTTCATCGTTTCAGCTTTTGCAAAAGACTCCTTGGTTAATCCAAAGGTGCAGAGTAAGCCCTGCTTAAAAATGAAAATGCAGATCTACAATGGAAACAGTGCTTAAAGCCAAAAGAACATATAGTTAGAAAGCAACCCTGCTTGGGTTAGAAAGGATGCTTATTGACAGCTTTGCTTCTGTCCGGGCTTTCTTTTTTGCAAGGAATTTAGTTTAGCGCTCTTTGTTAATACAATTTCAGTACCTGCTTGAAGAAACCTCAACATTGGGATGTTGCCAGCAACTGCACAAGCTTGCTAACCTATTTGAAATAATGAATCGTAGCTTTCATGGTTCAACTACAATGAAAGGGTAAAACAGATGGAAGTCCCAAGTAAGACGTATTTTCTTTTATTTTTCATTTCTATTTTTTTTTTTAATTCATTTGTCATGTATAAGCTTTACTTGCAGTACTCAAATTTATTCTTATTCATCCTTGTAACATGTGCAGGTATCTCATACTTATGTTTGGATTATAGTGACGTAGATAAGAGTTGCCCAATGTTATATAGACAATAAAAAATTGAAGGCCATCCAATTTGTATAGTTTTGGGAATTTTTTTTTTAATCTTAGGTGCGTATAATCCGGGAAAGCTGTCTTGAATTAGCTAACCATTTTTATTACACTTTCCTTAGAATATGCAGCCTTATATGATTCTCTACTTTTGTTGCAGTATGTATGTATGTACATACTAGTCAAATAATTGACTTGGTGCGTTATCTCGGAGAATCATGAGTTTTCTTTGTTTGGGGGCTTTCATGCTACACTCCCAGCTTTAGAGCTGTAAAAATTTATTGGGTAAGCACCTCCTTATGCCATATTCTGTCCCAAAATGCTATGTGTTTTAAAAATTACTAGTGCACTCACCGATTCGTTACAGATCAGTATATGTTCTGATTACCAATGACTATGATTTCAGGTAAAAATGGCTGGGGAAGTTTTTGGTGATATCTGCGGCTCATGGATTATTGGGCAGGACTATATTTTCTATTTTTTTTTCCTTAGCTTGTTTAGCTTCTGGTTAATTAAATCATGCAACACTAACTTGTATTCAAATTTTGATCTGGTTAACTAATTGCTGCACAGTCATATCATGTACAACATCAACATTTGTTCTACTCTTTGAAATAAAAGAAAACTGAAACTTCTTGTTCCTTTCTTATTCCATACATTCTCTCCGTACTTTCCAGTGTTGAATAAAATGAACCATACCAAGCAGAGTAGAATGGCACTGTGATCGAGTGCTTGGTGTACAATGGTTTGTGCTCCCCACTTAAAAGAAAAGATTTTGGCCCATTCCTCTTTCACTTGATAGAGCGTGAAGACTTCCGGATTTTAATCACTCCATTGTGATTTTGGCGATCCACTTACCCCTTTCGTGTGATTTTGGTGACCCACTTACACCTTTCGTGTGGAGCGTGAAGACTGTATTTTTTTCTTTTAGTTTTGATCGGTACTCTGATTTTATTTAACTAATAAAGTAAAATTACCCATGCATAAAATGTTTTCCAATTTGTAAGGATAAGGAGAAGGTAGAGGTATATGTATACAGTATTCCCTTTATATTTTTTTGTAAAGAGGTTATTTTCACGTCTCGAATCTGTAATCTCGAATTTATAAGGTCATAAGAAATAACTCAATTGTTACGTTCAAAATTTACACCTTTATAATTATAGAGTGAGATTGGCTTGGGTTGGCTTTTCTCAAGATTTATTTCTATGATTTAAATTTGAAACTTATAGTTATCATTATACTCGCGATAGTTTAATATTATACCAAAATCTTAACATTATAAAAACCTTACAGTATTGTTCTACTAAAATAGAGTATATAAAAACCCTTTTCGTTAAACAAAACCTTTCTTTTGAGCTTTGTGATTTTAAATCCACAAATACATAAACACCCTAATGTTCTCTGTACTTGTATGAGCCAGAAAGTTAATTGTCAATACGTGGATACAAAATCATTCATCATGCTCAGACATGATTTGATCATTTGTTGGGGGCTTTCTAGATCACCAAATTCCCACAAGAGATACCACTGTCATGTATACCAAAAAGGTATACCATCCAAATAATTTGTTTTCTTATTTTGGTTAGATCAAGATTTGAATCCAAGATTATTGATTTAGAAAAGAAGATTATAATTATCAGACTATTCTTCTTGGGACAACCATCCGAACAATTTGAAATCATTATTCAAAATATTATTTCATTGTTTAAAAATATTAAACAGTTTCATAAGTGAAAATAAATTGTTGTCATAAAAAATAAACTTTTATTCTTTCTATGTTAGCTTCAAAATCTAATGGGTCAAGTTTTATCATTTTTTCAACCGGTATGAGATATATATATATATATATATATTTTAAAATAATTTTAAAATTTAATTTTGAGTAATTGCATAAAAGAAATCTTAATACCACACGCAATATTTAATTTGTAGTAAAAGTATAAATTTAACATTTTTTCTAAAAATAATTTTAAAATTTAATTTTGAGTAATCGCATAAAAGAAATCTTAAAACCACACGTAATATTTAATTTGAAGTAAAAGTATAAATTTAACTAAAAAAATTCCCCCAAACGCACAACTTATACCTAGCGTAAATTGTGGGTTCGGTGGAAATTAAAAAATTTTCTTCATTGTAGAATTAAAACGTAAAAATTTATTTGCACGAACCGAACCGGACGAGAGTGTTAATACGGCGTGCCTGTGTGCTGCACCATTCTCACCCAAAAGCCCTAATTCTTACGACGTGTACCCAATCTCTCTCTCTATCTTCCCCCCCGGGGGAATTAATCGATAGCAAAACAAATTCGCTTCTTTCTTTGACGGAAACCTAACCCTAATCACAATTCACAAACCTTAATCAATTCCTTACCCAAATTTAAATTCTCCTCTCTCAGATTCGTTGCTCTGATGCAATTTTTGCATCATCTCTTGCCTCAACCTGCAGTCGACAATGGAGGCATTGAAGGAGGATCCTTTTGAGCTGGACATCGGAAGCACTAAGGAGAGTTTCCAGAAGGTTCTCGATACGCATAGAGAGCTCTTTCATTATCAGATCGATCAGTTACAGAATCTTGTTCTCACCCAATGCAAACTCACTGGCGTCAATCCTCTCTCTCAAGAAATGGTTCCTTTCTTTTTTCTTTTTTCTTTCCTTTAGTGTTTGGTTGGGTTCTCAATTCACCTAGGAAAACGATACGAAATCTCACTAAATTAGGGTTTCATGTCGCTGTATTATTATTAGCCGTGAAATCAGTTAATTTCAATTCTGGGTTCTGATTGAATTTGGTTTTCCTTGCGATTTTATCTACAGTTACTGCAGAGAATTGAAAATTTTGAGCAGTTCTATTAGTAATTTTGTTCTTGTGATTATGGTGTTATACATTGGCAATTTCTCTGCATTAAGATTGCTAAGATAAAGATGAGGAAATACCAAATGTTATTGTGATTTGGTTGAGGTGTCTGAAACAGATGATGAGAACAATTTAGTACTTGAGTACGTAGAATTTGATGGTTTGGTTCCTGATGTTAATGTTAGTAGCTCATCTTTTTTTTTTTTTTTTTTTTTTTTTTTCCCTCTTCATGCAGGCTGCTGGGGCATTGTCCGTAAAAATTGGTTCGTGTT
This sequence comes from Dillenia turbinata, assembly GCA_037126225.1. NCBI lineage: Eukaryota > Viridiplantae > Streptophyta > Magnoliopsida > Dilleniales > Dilleniaceae > Dillenia > Dillenia turbinata. The sequence continues at coordinate 27,064,183 of JBAMMX010000005.1, forward strand.
GATTAAGAAATAAGGGGTGGTTTATTCCCGTTTTCTTTTGATCTCTTTCTACTGTTTGCTGTTTGTTTAGCTTAATTATTCTCTACACTTGTATTCTTTATTTTTTAGGAAAAAGACCAAGGGATTTGCTAAACCCGAAGGCTGTAAAATACATGCAAGCACTTTTTTCCATTAAAGATGCAACCAGCAAGAAGGAATCCCGAGAGATCAGTGCTCGTTTCAATGTTACTGTGACTCAGGTTTCCATATACTTTGGCCACCATCTTTTTACTTAGAAGATTACAGGAATCTCGCTCTCCTTAATCCCACCGCAAGACAAATTGCAGCATAATGTTAGGAATTTTAGTTGCAATTCACGCGAACCTCCTATATATTGACCACTTTGCACTGGCCATGGCGATTTCGTTTCTCATTTATATATATATATATATATATATATATATATATATATATATATATTTTATAACATCTGTGCGTTGTTGCTTACGTGGATTTTGATTGACTTCTAGGTTCGTGACTTTTTTGCTAGTCAACGTTCAAGGGTGCGGAAGTTCGTGCGAATATCAAGAGAGAGGGCAACTAGGTCTGGGCCATGCAAGGAAAAGGATGATGGACCAGCTGCAACAAGCTCTGATCCAATGGTCCCTATCGATCAGGTTCCATTGAAATCTGTGGCCCCTTCCATTGTAGAAGAACTGCCTTGTTGTTCCACTCAGGATGCAGCCCTCCCTGGCCTTAATGACACTGACAAAAATTTTCTGGAAAATATATTTAGTTTAATGAGGAAAGAAGAAACATTTTCTGGTCAGGTGAAGCTGATGGAGTGGATATTGAGAATAGAGAATTCTTCACTGCGGTACTGGTATCACTGTGCCACCTTATGATCAATGCTTTAGCCTATTATATAGGGGGATGTTCTCTTGATTCTTACTATCTTTTGATGTTATTTCAGGTTTTTAACCAAGGGTGGTGTGATGATATTGGCAACATGGTTGAGTCAAGCAGCTGCAGAAGAGCAAACGAGTGTTCTTATGGTCATTCTTGAGGTAGTTTTAATCAATTTATTGTTGAGACTATAATTCTTGAACTAATTATAACTGTTGGCCTAATGTTATGGAGGTTCTATGTCACCTGCCTCTGCATAAAGCTCTTCCAGTGCACATGTCGGCCATTCTGCAAAGTGTTAACAAACTCCGCTTTTACAGGACATCAGGTATGTTTTGGCTTTATGCTTGTCTATTATTTGTCTCTCTCTCTTGGTTGCATGTGCACTCTTGCTATGTTGTTGTTGAATGCATATGTCAAGGCTTCCTGATCAGCAAACTAGGAAATATATTTGACTTGCTAATGTATGAAAAGGCTGGATGAAGGATATCATGAAGCCAAAAATTTTTCTGAATGAAGGATAAGAAGTACTGAAAAATAGTCAGAGAAGAAGAACTCTTTTTTAGGGAGAATGATTTACTGCATATCACTGATCAAGATATGATGGAAATTATGCTCGTAGACTCCATCCTGGGGTGCCGTGTTGGGTTCTCTTCCTCCTGGACTGAAAAATGTTATTCCTAAGGACCATATAGGAGTTACAATGTCACAAAATGGTGTTATTTCTCTTCTTTTTCCCTAGGACGCACCAGTAAAAGCCAAAAATGGGTAGAAGGGAAAAAAAGAAAGAGGAATAATAAGGAACTTTTTTCCCCCAAGGACGAGGCTTGATTAGATAAATAAGATCAACAGGTTATAAACATATGCATGCATGCACCCTTTAAAATATATATATATATATATATATATTTATATATATTTGGTAAAAGCGTGCCCTTTCCTTTGAATAATTATCTTCTGGAGCTGTAGTTCTTTATGCCCTTTCTGTCACACTTGAAACTTATATATCTGATTTGAAGATCAGACGTTTCAAACAGGGCAAAGGTTTTGTTATCAAAATGGAGCAGATTGTTTGCGAGGAGTCAAACCATGAGAAAGCCAAATGCTGTTGGGTCTTCAAGCGATGCACAGAATGATAGACTGCTGAACCAGAGGCAAGTCCATCCACATATGCATATGTATTCACAGACACGCATAGTTTGAATTTTACTCAACTTTGTTGAATTAATTTGGCATTGACAAATATTCATTATCTGCAGAATTGGTGAAATCCTGGGTGATGAATCATGGCAGTCGGAGTTAGATAGATCTGTAAGTCACTTGCAGTTAATCTTTTCCTAGCATTGCTTGTGACTTGAATGATTAATGTTCTTGTTTTCTGCCTTGATGAACAGGATGCTTCGGTTACCCCATCATTTGAAAGTTTAGAGAATGATAGGTATTTTTTACAATTTAATACTCATTTAGAGTGCTGTAGTTGTTTTTGTTACTTTTGGGTGAATGCTAAACATGAGTTTTTTTTCCTCAGAGGAGATAGTTCTCAGGCAATAAAATTGCTCACAGCTTCTACAGATGATTCAAATAAGAAACAAAACCGAGGTGTATCTTCATCCCGTATCCTTGGCATTTTATGTTACCTATGTGCTCAAATAAAAAAGTACATGGGATGCTGTGAATCAAGGTTGAATGCAGATGGACACAGTACGACATGGACACACGTTAAAAGTATAGATATTAGAACATATACCGTTTTATAAATATATAAAATATCAACTGATATCTTGCAAAAAATAAATAAAAAAATATATAAATAAATAAAAACATGGTATATTGTTTGTTTGGCCATGCAGCCACTTTATGGGTTAGAAATCATGGATTGCATTGCAGATCATTGTTCACAATGTAAGTATTCAATTGACAAGAATCATTCTCTTCAGTTAGTTAATAAAAGGTTTTGAGTGGATATGAAGGCGCTCAGCAACTAATAGACAAAAGCTTTGCCTGTTGGTGATGTAGTAGACGTATTTTGACATTGAGTTCTAAGCTATAGTCTTTTGTTTCCTTTTTGTTATTACAGATTTCAAGATGACAATCATTTGTTATTTTGCTTTGGTTTGGTTTGTATGAGATGGCGGCTGTGGCTGAACCGGAGCCTGAAATACTTATGGTGCGAGAATGCTTGAGCAGATCGTGTTAATAGAAATTAATATAAAACAAGCATGCCAACAACTAGCTCTAGAATTAAACAATTCAATAACTATCTATGTTGGGGTAGCCGGAACGAAATATTATATATTATATGTATTCATTCTTTGTTTGGAGAGGGGGGCAGGGAGTTGGCAAAGTTGCTACCTAAAGTGTAAAAGAAACTTTACAAATTTTAAGGGAGATTTTTGAAAAAATTGCGAAGCCAAGGCACCTTCGACAGCCATTTTTGTATGCAAATGTGTAATCCTCTTCCCTGTTATTTTTATGCCCAAAAAGTTATCTTTTAGTCTGGAGTGAAACAATGACTTTGAGAGCGCTGGATATCTCCTGGATGGAGAACAGGAGTAGGAAACATCTTTTCTGCAAAGGAACCAAATAAAGGAACAAGAGCACAATGCTGGAAAAATGAGGGACTTATCTGGCTGAGGAAGACTTGTGACATTGATGACCATCTTCATCAGCGCCTCAAAAATGTGCAGATTTAGTTCAAGGGACAAGGACACTCATCACCATTTTGAGGTTCTTGAAAGATGCTTAGTCATATATGATGATCCCCTTTTGCATTTGTTTCGAGTAGAAGTAAGTTGTACCTTTCAGTTTTATTTATTTCCTTGATTTGGTTGAAATAAAACCAAAGATCAAAAGGAACCACATTCCCAACCCAAGATCAAACCAAATCACACATCCATTCCATAGAGTACCAAATAATTAATTGAAACCCTAATTTTGTGCCAATTAGATATTGAATTATTGGTTCAAATTAAACACCATTCTTTTTTTTTAATAAATTACAAAAATGTCAGATAATGTTGGAGGTGGTGGTGGTCAACAACATCTGCTTTCTTTTTGGCCCCATCTATATTATGCTTAAAAATAAAAAATTCCCTTTGTTATCATATGCTGTCTTCCGTATTGTTCACCTGTCTCCTATACTAGTTTGACATTCTTAACATTAGATGGCTCATTTTATGATTCAGGTTGTAAACATGATCTGGGGCCATCTTTCATTCTTATAACCTTTCAATAATAATGTTTGCCTCTTTGGTTACTGGATTTAGTGAAGCTTCAACTGTTTTTGGAAGCAATTGAAACATCTTAAAGTGACTGTGCATTATCAGACAATCCTCCTCTTTTATTATTGGCTTAAGAGCTAAACATTTCATGTTGCAGCATGTTTACCTAAAAATCTAGTTTGAAGCTGCAAAGCCTCTTTTAAGTCTGTGTTTGAGCATCATATAAATTAAACAGCAAAAGATAGTCAACCTTAGCAGGTCCAAAACTTGCATTTATGCATATGGAAGATTTCTCTGTGTTCCTCTTTTGGCCACAGATAACATCTTAAATGTTATAAAACAAAGAATTTTCAAAATTAAGGCAAGCAGAAAATATGATGTTCAACTCTATAAAATCGAGGTCATAATGGTGTCATGTCAACATGAGCAATTAGTTTGTTTTAAGGTGGAAGAGACCCATTGAATAGATGAACAAAGATATTCCATGCAAAAATGGGGAAAAAAAAAAGAAAAAAAAAGGAAGAGAAAAACTGCTCAGTGGTAGCATTCTCCAGGTATACTGAGGGAACTTAAAATCTTGGCTTTTGATGTTACTGAATGCCATGGAACTCCTCTGAGAACAATTAAGATGTTTATCCTCATGGATCATGAAATTTTCATGTTTGTGAAATACTTGTTAGCAAGCATTGAAGCTCCTGATAATAAGATCAGGGGATTTCATGGGCAGCATAGCTAAGTATGATATCTGTGATGTTGGGGGACTTGAATCTGATATCTTTATGTGTGTGTGTGTGTGTGATCTTGGGGGACTTCACGTCACTCATAAGGGGTAAATCTTTGAGCCAAAATCTCTTAAATTGGATGTTGTTACCCATTTTCCTTTTTGGAAGATATGACAAAGCAAATTGTGATTGGAAATCTAAGTGGGGAAATTTTTTGTGGTCCATTAAATAGCCGAGCAAAATATAGTATGTTTCATGTAATGAAAGTATATTTGCAAAGCTAAGGGCAAAAACATCCTATGGTTAGAACTTCTGGTTGCTTAAGTGCTCCCTAAGCAACACCTAGAAGTATGTTTGTTTATAAAATGAATCCAAATAGTTACAACTTTAATATCATTTTGTTCTAGTAAGTTTTGACTGCCTAATTGTTTTAATTTTTCAATAATTTTCTGACGCTCACTTTAATATTTCAAGCTTATGATGATTAGGTTGTTTTCCCTAGAACTTGTGGCTTTATCAGTGTGGTGGATGATTGTTATAATAATTTTGGTATAGAATTGAAGGAGTTTTCATTTTACAAAAATGATCTAACATGAAAGAGTCTAGAACTTGTGTTACAACTCTAGGGTGGATCAAGTCTCTTTTTGAATGCAAAGTCAGATTATTGTTCTTACCCTCTTTTGTATGAGGGTTAAACTATAGTTTATTTGTCCTGGTTGCTTTTGATAATCAAAATCTGCTGGTTTTGTTGTTTCTTGATTACATATGCACTTAAAGAAAATGATGTATACTCCTGCTTTATCTTGCCACTCCAGTGTGCATTTCATGGTTCCCTTCACTGTTTGAAATCTGGATATTGCACTTTGGACTTGGGTAGTTTCTTGAGTTGTGCATGTCTTATTTTTAGTTTATGGAATCTATTTCCTTAGCTTAAACAGAAACCCGTGAACGTAGAAAAGTTCAACTTGTGGAACATCCAGGCCAAAAAACTGTTGGCAGAAGCCAGCCAGCAGGAAAAGCAATTCCTGCAAGCCAGAGCCGTCCAATGTCAGCTGATGATATCCAGAAGGCAAAAATGCGTGCTCAATTCATGCAGAGTAAGTATGGGAAAACTGGCACATCTTCTAATGAAAGCAGCCAAGTGAAATCTGAAGGTCCACAGAATGTTATGCTTCCCGCATACAGAGAGCCAATTCGGCCAAAGGTTGAGGAATTTAAGAAACCTCAAGTAATTCCCTCAAAAGTTTCTAATAAGCATGAAGCTCCTGTTGTTCCTAAGCCCTGTTTGGATCTGAAAGAGGATTTGCTTGAGAAGTGCAAGTGGGTTCAGATTCAGATACCTTGGCAGATGCCATCAGGTACACTTGCTTTTTTGGTGTTAATTAGTAACAACCTTCTTTTGGCAGCTAATGGGTGTAGAAAACTGTTTATTTCTTTAACAAAATTAATAAAAAAAGTCGGGCTTTCTGAATCTTAAGAAACATTTCATGCATGCTTTTGACGAGAAAGATTTTACCCTGCCGCATCCCTCAGCTTGGTAATATTCTACTCTCCATTGCATTTGTTAGTAGGAAGGAACTAAACCATAAATATTTTACACAGTGGGATAGCTCCGAACTGATGATTGCTATAATATGGAACACGGGGCATTTTACAGGTGCAATAAGCATTTTATAAGAGCATCACGTTGATGTTTTCATCAAATTGCTTTACAATGTATCAGGATTATTGTTGGAAGAAGTCCAAATCCACCTAACTAGTATAAGCATGGCAGTTCGACTTAAATTTCAAGCTGATGATCCCCTATAACATGAAAATGTGATAAGGCCCCTAAACTGTTCAGGTAGGTGTAAACGTGAAAGATGCAGGTAATCCAACCCCAATTGTATTAGACTAATAAGCTATACCATAAAGCATCGCTCATGTTATTAAATGGAATATTCTTGAGATTTGTGAGGGTCTTTTGTCCTCTTTCGGATTGGTGAGTGGTTTCAAATTCCATTGTCTTTCAAATGCTTAAAGGTTGTTTTTGTCGTTGGCTTCCATAGCATGTAAGTTTCTTAATCTTTGGCACGGGTGATAGATTGTTTTCCTCCCTCAATTTCTTGGTGATCATTTTGTTACTGTACAAGTATAAACTAGTTTAAAAGCTGTTCCCAATAAATCACCTCTCTCTCTCTCACACATTCTACATGGCTAATGAATAAGAAAAGTTGGGGGCTGCACATGGAGTTCCGTTTGTCCACGGAGTGCCTTCTTTTAGCTGCAATGAGGCAACTAGACCTCGACAACCTAAGGAGCAGTTCCTGCGCGGGTCTGGTACACGGAGTGTAATATACAGCAATCAGTATTAACAGGCATGCATGTCTCAAAATGAAGATCCTCATGAAAAGAAAAACATTTATTTTTTATACTTTTTTTTTTTGGGTCTTTCTAAACTATGGCATGGTTGGGGTGGAAACTGCAGGGGTCACATATACTCAAAAATGAAGTTTCCCAGTTTCGCTGGTTGGTCCACTTCCCTATCCTGCAGCTGTCGAATGAATGGCTTTTCCATAATTGGAAACAAATTGTGTTGGATCTTTGTGCTGTAGTAAAGCTAACCATAACGGGACAGATGGCAAGCTTGCGGATGCTTTTTCTGATGTCTTATAAAAATTTGCCAGCTGACGTTAAAACTGAGAACTCTGCATCTCTATTCATCTGTTATCTAACCAGATGGACGACTATTGGTCAACATCGATTTCTGTTTATGATTGCTTTGAAATAAATCATAATTAGTCAAGGCTACACTTTTTCTTTGGTTCTGTTTGTTTTATTACAAAATAAGATGGAAAATCAGGTCAAAACCCAACCTGACATTTTGGGGTTTTAGACTCTGCATATGAAAGGACGGCTATAATTTATTTTATCCTCTTTGATGGATGAAACAATTCTCTGAACATTTCGGTATTTTCACTCTCCTGCAGAAATTAAAATCCGTGCTTCCTGGAGGGTTGGTGCTGGTGAAAACAGTAAAGAAGTTGAAGTTCAGAAGAACCGAATCCACCGTGAAAGGGAAATCATCTACCACGGGTTCCAAGATATCCCATCTGATCCAAGGGATCCGTGGGATCGCGAAATGGATTATGATGATTCTCTAACTCTTGAGATTCCTACAGAACAGCCTATGGAACCGGATGGTGCAGAAACTGATGTTTCTCCTCAAGTTGATCAACCAAATGCAGGCGCCTCTATGGCTGTCAATGGGACAGCTACCTCACCCAGTGCAGTGGAACCAGATCTCGAGTTGCTTGCTGTGTTGCTGAAAAACCCGGAATTGGTTTTTGCTTTGACATCTGGTCAAGCTGGTGATATGACGAGCGAAGACAAGGTGAGGCTGCTTGACATGATTAAGAAGAATGGGCTTGGACCATCTCCTAATTCTAATGGGTTGGTTGGAGACAATGTGAAGGGGAGAGTTGAAGTCTCGCTTCCCTCACCGACCCCATCTACTGATCCTTCTACGGTCGGTGACCTCTCTTGTTGACTCTCTCTGTTCCTTTTTTTTTTTTTTTTTTTTCTTTTTTTAAAATTTTACTTACCCTTGCTTAATTTAGAGATCTTTTTTCCTTCATTGTTTTCAGGGTGGATGGAAACCAGAAATTGTCAGGAATCCATTTTCACGGCAAATTTCAACCGAAAGAGATATGAAGAGCAACAATGGAGTTGTGACAGCCAGCCCCGTTATAGCAGAAAAGCTGCCGGCTCCTGGTTTAGTGCAGACACAAATTCAATCTATGAAGGTAGCTCCATCAATGATAGCACAGTTTTCCCAACAGCTTCAAATGCCAAATTCTAACATCCCATTGCACCAAACCCTACCCATCAATGCTCCGGTTAATCAAATGCCACCCTCGAAACTGGTCCAACTGATGGCAGGCATGCCCGCATCATCACCATCCTTGATGATTGCACAAAATACACCAGAGAGACAACCGATGACTGTTTCCTTACCCCCATTTCTGCCAAGTCCATCGATGCAACAGCCACAGTTGCATGAACCATCACCGTGGTTGGCACCTCCTCCACACCGTGACTTATGGGGAGGAGGAAGGCAGGGTATGGCACCAATCCCTCGTCAAAATAAATATATTCCAACGATGCGAGAATCTTTGCAGCAACCTTCTCAACCGAGGCTGAATCCATGGGAAAGAAATGATTTCGCTGGTGACGAAGTTTTTGAGTCATGGAGTCCGAATAGGAGTCCCAGTGGGAGACCTGGGGGGTATATGGGGAGGGGAGAATATATAGAACCTGGAATGAGCTCAAATTTGGGGTATAGACCGGATAGGCCAAGACATCATAATTCATTTAGACATTATGAACATAGTAGAAATGTAAGTTCAAATGATGGACGGTGGCGTGACCGCAGCGGGGGCCGGAGAAGGTGAATATTGATTTAGTGCAAGACCCGAGGGTCGTTGATGAATTTCTGAGGGGTTGAGCTCCAGATTTCAGGGAATTGAATTTTCGAGATTGGGATGATTCTCTGGCACTTCCTTTGATAATCACCGGGAAAAAAGAATCTAAAAATACACAACCTCTCTCTCTCTCTCTTTCTTTCTCTCACTAAATGAATCAAAGAATACCTGGAGTGGGGTAATCAGTTGTTTCTATTAATGTGTCCTGTAATTTTAGCAATTGACATCGACGCATTATTTCCGGATGAAAGGAAAGTAAAGAGTAGCCCATTGACCTCACGTCTCCCGGAGCGGGACATAAAGGATTCTTGAATTCCAACGTCGCAAGCGCAAAGACGAAAATGCCGCCACTGGCGAGACCTTTTTACCCTTGCCAACGTTGACTAGACTGCTGAAACAAAACTTCCATTCTGGAAATTAATTCTCTCTCTCTCTCTCTCTCTCTCTCTCTCTCTCTCATGTACCATCAGTACCTTGGTCGTGCAACAATGCCTTAGTAAAATCTCATTAAATTTCAGTTCAATGCTATCCTTTTCTTTCCTTTTTAACTAAAACTAGTTTTTTGCCCGCATTGACGCTGAAAATATTCAAAAAATAAGATTTGTATTTTTTTAACTGTATAAATAGTTATTTCAATTATAAATATTTTAATATTTAAATTTAATTATTTTTTATATTATTAATTTATTTATATGATGATATTATAAATAAATATAGTAATGATCATATATCATTTAGGAATGGTTTAAGTGATAGAGTTTTTTTATTTTTATTCTTTTTTTTTTCTAATTTGATCTAATTTGATTGTATCTCCTTATAAAAAAAATAATAGTGATGATCATATTTGAAAAATAATGATATTGAATAATTATATTTATACCAAAAGATATAATACTTTAATAGTAATATTGGAGCTTGAAGCATACAAAAAATAAAATATACTAGTTACACAGGTTTTAGTTTTAATTTATATAGGTTAGATGACAAAACTAAACAATATTTATCAAATAATAATAAGAAAAACATGTATAAAGATATAAATTTAGAAGAATTCACATTAAAATAAATATAAAAAACATAACATTTAATAAATTAAGAGACGGTGGGACAGAGTTTTTTTATTTTGGAATACCTGAGTAGGGAAATAATGCATTACATTAGTTGTTCGCTTCTCCCAAAGAATAAAAAACCACTTTTCTTTGAAAACTCTTAAAAAACAAATGAGGTAATATTGTAAAATCTATATAAATAATTTAATATTCAATTTAATATTTTATAAGTATTTTAACTTCAATTTAATATTATAAGTATTCAACTATTTCTTAAAAAAAAAAGAAAAGCAAAAATTTTAAAATAAATTTTGCATTAAAAGTTTAAAATAAATTTTTTATAAAAAAAAATTTGCAAAGAAAAGGGAAAAAAGGAAGTTAAAAAGGTATGTTTCAAAAATTATTAAAATAAAGTAAAAATTTTTAAAGAAAAATATTATAAAAAGCAAAAGGTTTTATTAAAAGAAAATAAAACACAACTTTTGTAAATTAGTAAAATAAATTTTCCATAAAAAAATTTTTGCAAATAAAAGGAATCAGAACAGAAGGTAAAAAAATATAAGTTTGAAAAATTATTAAAAGAAAGCAAAAATTTTAAATATTTTTTTATAAAAAGGAAAGCAAAAATTTTAAAATAAACTTTTCATAAAAATTTAAAGGAAAATATTTCTATTAAAAAATTTTGTATCACATGAAAGAAAATATTTCATAAACAATTGAAACATTTATCCAATTTGTATTGGTATTGTTTCAGGCGAAGAGAAAAGAGATAGGAAAAGTGAGAGTTAATTTCAAAATTAATGATATTGGGAATTATGATAAAATTTAAGAAAGATGAAATTTTTTAAATTCTAAATTTAATGATTTAAGAAAAATGAAATTAAAATATTAATGATAAAAATAAAATAAAAAATATGGAATTAATGCTAAAAATGATTTAAATGATGGTAAAATTAATAATTTAAGAAATATAAAATTTCAAATTATAATATTAATGCTAAAAACAAAATAAAAATATTAATATTATAAGAGTTAAATATCTTACATATGCAATATTTTATTTTTAACCCTAAACTTATAACAATTAATATTTAATAGAAATTTATATAAATAATTTAATATTTAATTTAATATTTTATAAATATTTCAATTTTAATTTAATATTATAAGCATTCAATTATTTGAATATATATAAAATAAAATAGTTAATATATAAATTTTTAATTTTTAAATATCAAATATTTAATATTACTAACTAAATAGCTTTCCTTTTTTGCAAAATTTTTTATGAAAAATTTATTTTAATATTTTATAAACATTGGGAAATAACCAAATATTTTGGGAATGTTTAAAATTATTTTTTAATAAATCAATTTAAAAATTATAATTATACTGGAATTAATTAGTTAAAAATGAACAAATTTTTAATTATACAGAAAATTTTTGTTAATGAATTTTTGATTTTGAAACATGAGCACCAGCATAATATATAACAAAATTTATTCAAATACATAATAAATCAATCTATTCAAAAATATCTTTATTTTATTTTATTCTACTTATAATATACATTTGTTAAATTGAAAGTTCTTTTTCATAAAAAAATATAAAATTTTATATGTAAAAGTTAAATATTTTATTAAAAACTAAAATGATTGTTATATAATTATTGTATTAAAATACAATATAATTCCATTTCATTTAATTTCAATTTTTCTTAAAATACTTATTGAGTTTTAATACTTTTTAATATTTTTCTCATAATCTTAGTAAAAATAACAAATATAGAATTGTAATAGAGAACAACCAAATTATAATGACCATAACATTTTGTAGATATTAAATATATATAGAAACTTAAAATTATAAAAATTATATTACTATTATTAAAAAAACATATATGTGCAATTTTGTAAATAAATGACAAATAAAATAATATTCGAGTAGAAAAATATATGATATCACTCACTCAATTTATATTATTGTCTATTTTTATTCAATAATAACGATATGAAATTAAAATATTAATGATAAAAATAAAATAAAAATATAGAATCAATGTTGAAAAATGATTTAAATGATAGAAAATTAATAATATAAAAAATATGAAATTTAAAATGAAAATATTAATGTAAAAAATACAATAAAAATGTCGATTTTGTAAGAATTAAATATTTTAAATACATAATATTTTATTTTTAACCCTAAGATTATAAAAATTAAAATTTAATATAAAATTTATATAAATAATTTAATATTTTATAAATATTTTAATTTTAATGTAATATTATTAGTATTTAATTATTTAAATATATATATATATATATATATATTTATATATTCGATTTTAGATGTGAATGGAAAAAAAAAAGAAAAAAAAAACTCAATAAAAAGGATGTGAGCGAAATAAAAAAAATTTGTCGTGGTCAAAAAAGAAATAATGTAATATACATAGGGGATGGGGAATGGAGACGAAATGGAGAGAGAGAGAGAGAGAGAGAGAGAGAGAGGTGGTGGGGGGCCACAGGGCAGGAGAGGAGGGAAAAACGTGAGGGGAGGAAGAAAGAGAAAGGGGGAGAGAGAGAGAAAGCTAGTGGGCCATGAGTGTCCACAAAGGATAGGGTGGAGAGAGAGAAAACGTGAGGGAGAAAGAGAAAAAAAAAAAAAGAAAAATGGAAGACGGACAACGGGTTATTTTCAAAATGGGTTTTTTTTTAAACAAAATTTCTCAAATAGTATGATTTTTTTGGGAATTTCTAAACTAGTGAAGTCGCGATTTCTAATCGCGACTTCACCTTTTTTTTTTTTTACGATTGTTAAGAAAAAAAAAATTGAAAATGAGATCGACAATTGCGCTTTCTAAAAGCGTAATTGCCAGCGAGATTCGCACTTTGTGTTTTTTTTTTACTTTAAAATAAAAATAAAAATATTATTATTATTATTATTATTATTAAAACATATAAATATTAATAAAAAATTTTATTAATTAAAAATTTTTATTAACTTCATTTTTGAAAAAATTTAAAATTAATAAAATTTAATTATTAACAAATTAATTAAAAATAAAAAATTGTTAAAATATTAATTAAAATTAAAAAATCTTTAATTAAAAAACATATAATTAATAAAAAATCATTAATTTATTAATTTAAAAAGTATAATTAATAAATTTTTATTAATTAATAGTAAAAATAGTTTCGAAAGTGGCGTATTTTCACTGTGAGAAAATTGACCACTGATCCAAAAACTGTTGCCGGAATCTGGAAATTCAATCTGTTATTGTTTTGAAACAGTTTTAAAATACAATTTTTAGATTCTGATAATAGTTTTTGGACCAATGATCAATTTTCTTACAGTAAAAATACGTCTCTTTCGAAACCCTATTTACTATTGATTAATTTAAATTTATTGATTATATTTTTTTAAATAAAAAATTAATGATAATTTTTTATTAATTATATGTTTTTTAATTAAAAATTTTTTATTTTTAATTAATATTTTAACAATTTTTTATTTTTAATTAATTTATTAATAATTAAATTTTATTAATTTTAAATTTTTTCAAAAAAAAAAATGAAGTTAATAAAAATTTTTAATTAATAAAATTTTTTATTAATATTTATATGTTTTAATAATAATAATAATAATAATATTTTTATTTTTATTTTATAGTAAAAAAAAAACAGAAAGTGTCAATTTCGTTGAAAACGAGATTGGCAATTGTGTTTTTTAAAAGCGTAATTACGGATTTCGTTTTTAATTTTTTTTTTAACAGTCATAATAAAAAAGAAAAGTAAAGTCATAATTGGAAATAACAACTTCACTGGTTTAAAAATTCCTAAAAAAATAAAAATTTTGTTAAAAAAAAAAACCCCATCCTGAAAAATAACACGACGAACAACTTGGAGGACGAAACCCTTTACCCGTGTTATATATACTAGCGGCGGCATGTTCCTTTATGCCCACGAGAACGGAATCCCAGGTAGACACGTGTTTACAGAGTAGTCATGATCTAATGGTGGAAATAAGTTGATCAATCCAAAGGTCGTGGAGTGCCTGTTAGTGGGCCTAAGAAGAAGAAAGATAGACTAAATAATAAAAAAAAGGAGTGACGGCCTCTGCTAAGTCTAGCCGTCAGATGAAACTGGACGAACACAGAACAAACTCAATCCGTACCAAAACCCCACCTCACCTGCCAATTGTAACCATGTTGATTAGGATACTGACTTCCCCGATATATTATCAAACAATTTTCAAAAATCATATTGAATTATGCTTTATTATTGAGTTAATCATTATCAAACTACATTTCTTCTAATGTTATTATTTTATTTCTTGTCAAATACAATAAGTAAAAAAAAAAATATCATATATATAAAAGTTAGGAGGTATCATCAAGTGGTAACCTTAAATAAGTAAAAACGTAAAAGATAAATCATTTGTAAACATGGTATTATAGAGTTTTTTATGCATGAACTGATCATGATTAATGTATTTATTCAAAATACTCATTTGGTAATAGTCGAAGATTTTTACCATTTTATTAAAATAAATTGACTGTTTGATATCTAGCCCTTTTTGGAGGGGGGGGGGAGTCCCAAAAAAAAAGAGAGAGAGAGAATCCCAAGAACGAAAAGAAAATAAAAGACTCATGCATGGCCTTTATTAAAAATACTCTCTTTAAATTTAAAAGCATTTTGAAAAGGATGGCAGAACCTTCCTTCAATTCAATCCACTAAAATTGAACACAAAACACCGCTTTTAAAATTAGGGTTTTGATTTGCTTCGTTTGAAAAATTTCATTTCAAACTCCTTTTCAAAAATGGGTTTCAGATTTTTCAGTTCCAGCACAATTCACAACGATTCAATTAATCTCAAAAATCTCTTCTTCGCATGCACGAAAACCCCTTTATTTGAATCACACATTCAAGCCAACTTCAATCAAATCTCATCAGTGATGAACCCCACTTCAAAAGCCCAAAAAGATGGCATTTTTGGCACTCGCATGGTCATGAAGATCATAATCGGCAAATCAGTGAAGATGGTGAAAAAATATTCAGATTGGGATTGGCATCAAACATTGGCCTTGCTGCTCGAAAAGCAATCGCTGGGTATATATCTGGAAGCACTGCTATCATTGCTGATGCTGCTTATTCTGTTTCTGACGTGGGACGATAGTTTTTCTTTCTCTGATCGTGATTTTCTTTATTGAGTGCTTTAAGGGTTTGGTGGTTTATTTATCTGTCAATTATGTGGGATCAACGGATTCATGTATAATATAAGCATCTAACTTAAGGTTTTGGTCTATCTTATAATTCAACTGATGCTTCTTGGGGGGATTTTTTCTAGTTTTAGGCTATCTGAGTAACAGGGCATGTTGTGTTCAGCCATAATCGATTCCTGAATTCCCCGGGGGGGGGGGGGAGTGGATTGTGTCTGATGTTTTGTTGGATGCAGTACCTAGTGTGCTGAATCTGGTGGTGGATGCTAACATGGCTCCTTAATTTCTTCTTTTAATGTTTTCTGATGATCTAATGGCTTAATGTGTTCAAAATTGGTGTAACTACAGGGTGGCATACCTAACATCCTTATGCATTTTTGCTGAATTAATCTCTGATTCTTAAAATTTATACCAGGATAGTACTTTAAGCTCTATTTCTATTCCAAATTACTTAGAATCTTCTGTACAATGTTTTCTCGAATATCACTTTTACATTTGTTGTCACTCTCTTTTTTTTTCCTCCTATAAAAGTCATTGTTGTATTATATTATTTTTCATGTTGCAGGTTCTTAGTGGTGTTGCTTTGTGGTCTTTTAAAGTTGCAAGGACTCCAAAAGATAGAGAACATCCATATGGTCACTCTAGATTTTTACCTACAAGCTACTTCATTAATTCTCGTTCCTGCATTAATAAGATCTTATTGTTTGCTGCACCTGGTCTCTTATTCTGGATTAAGGATAAAAGAGAAAATGCCACTGATTTTTGAGAAGTCACTAGATGTTTGATGTCTAGTTTCTTTCTTTCTGTGTGTCTATAATGGAAAATGTTTCCTGATTGTTTATGTGTGTCGTTGTACAACTGGGATGTGGGAAAATCTTTGGAATTTGTGGCATTCACTTAAGAGGAAATAAGAGCTTGGTGACATTTGTCAAGAGGGCAGAACATGTGCTTGATTTGTTTCGCTTCAGGGTGTCAACTCTCAGGATGGTGTGATATTTTGCTTAGATAGCATCATTCTAAGATCCCGTCCATGTGTGTGTGTACCAAAATACCAAGTCCAATGTTTTCGCTCCTATCCCAATTTTGTCTTTCTTTAACATCTGATGAAGTGTTGTACGAAGTCCCATTTACTTGTTCTTTTGGTTACAGTGTTATTGAACTGGTGGATACTGTCATTCCTATGGAACATTTGGAGCCCATCAGGTGCACAATCCGGAAAGTTGGTTTGAAGGTTCATTTCACCTTTCTTCAGTGAACTTTGTTAGATATGCGCCATTGATCCTAGATGTGTACTTGAATGTCATAGATTTTAATTCATAACATGTTTGTTGAGGATTTATTGAGCTTTCTATGGGGCTGCCATTGTTTGCGAGGAAGAAGAGCCAGTTCATCCCTATGTATATATTGAGGTAAGTACCCCCTGAACTTCAAATTTTGGCAATTTCTTATCAGTTGATCCAGAAAATTTCTTCTGCCTATTATCTTATTTCCGACAGCATTCCTCTTATAAAAGCCCACGAGCAATTTATTTTCTTCTAGTCGTTCCATGCTTATTTGAATTTTTGCATGTATGTTCTATTTTCGATCTCCCCGTTATACTAATTAATTTTGTCATCCTAGATCGTTCATACTCGACGCCTGTTTTAGAGGACTTGAAGCAAATAGATGACTAGAAAAAGGATGCCCCATTAGACCAAAACATCAGAAGACATTGTCTCCATTACTTTAGCTTCCAAGTTTTCAGAGGTTCCTTTTCTTTCAAATTCCATGAAGCTTCTTATCTTATGCTAAAGCCTAAAACATGTCCAACATTCGACATTCCTGGCAGAAAATGGTTGTCGAGCATATTACGGGGCAAAGTATTGCTTCAGGCTGAAGTTCCGATGCCACCGAAGAAGTTTATTCAGTAAGAACCTACGAATCCTATGTTTGATTCTCTGCTTTTCTTTAAGTTCTGATTGATTGGTTATATGGAATTGCAGAGAAGCAATGACCCTAGCTGAAGAAGCAAAAGGGAGACATTGGAGGCTTTACTAATCTCTCTCTCTCTGTTTTTTTTTTTTTTTTGCCACCACCCACTAGGCTCTCTCTCTATGTATATTCTTTAGACTAATAAAATTACCAAGTAAACTAGTTTTGTACCCCGATGTCAAAGGATCAAACAGTATAGTTCAATGTGTCTTTTTGATTTACAAGCTCAGGTCTTGATCCTTTTGACATCATTAGCCTCCTCTAATTTGATAAATGAAAAACGAAAATACTACTGCAAAACTACTAATTTAAAACACTTACTATTTTTAACCTTGTCTCATTTGCCTAGAATATAATAAAATATAGAAATTAAGAAAAATCCTGAATTGACTTATTTAAAGAAGTATAATTTTTGCTTTATCTCAGATTTGCTCAATTTTTCAATTACCCACAAATCTGATCAATTTTACAGTAGATTGGGATCCCACTAAAAATCATTTCATGAAAAAAGTCAGAGTAAAAAAAATTCTTTTATAACTTTTAATGATTCCTTGAAAAAAGAAATTAAAATAGTATGGGGCCATATGATGCCCAAATGCCATTAATACATAAAAAAAAAAAACCCAAAAGGAAGGAGAGAGGGGGAGAGAGAGAGCGAGAGAGAGAGAGAGAGATGGTAAGCCAGTGATCAGATAATTGTAGTCTGATTTTCAGAATCGACATATTGATTTTCCGAAACAAATATCATCATTTCAACTGGCTCCTCAAAATTCCCCATAGAAATAAATTAAAAAAATAAAAGAATAAAAAAATAAAGAAAATTAAAAGAGGCTCAGAAGGATCCATTGGTGTTTTTGTAATCACAAGGGAAGCATCCCTCAGAAAATAGGTAGTTTTCCAACATCACTGCCTCGAGAGAGAGAGAGAGAGAGAGAGAGAGCGGGGGGCGCGCGCGGGGGGGGGGGAGGGGGGGGGGGGGGGGGGGAGAGAGAGAGGGTGGAGCAACGACGCTTGCGTCGACGAGAGGGAGTAGGAGAGAAAAGGGGTAGAAAGACGCATAGAGAAGCATTGTATAAATAGACGAAATGATGCGCAGCGTAATTTTAGGGTTTAGGTTTTGATCTCTTTTCTGCGGCAGCGGCACCACTTGTTTCAAATTGGGCCAACAAATGAGCCCAACACGCACAGGTAGAGAACACTTTATCAGGCCCAAATATATTTTCACACTCTGACCTAGTTTTTGGCTTTTTGGTGGACATGCATTTTTTTTTCTTTTCTTTTAATGAATAAACTAGAAAAAGATATTGGTTAGTCTCTTTAATGATACCTAAAAATACTCTTTCGATCTCTCTCTCTCTCTATCTCTGCATGTTGGTTTACACTCACTCACTTCTTTATCCAATCACATAAACTCTGATTAAATTCGATTTAAATCGAGTTATATCTTAACGAACAGAACATTCTATCTGTTTTCTTCGTATATAAAATTTAAATTTAAAATATTATTTAAGAGAAATATGATTTATGTTGATCTTTATCGATTCTCTCTACATCAACTTATGGTTTTCTCAGATATGCTGCAACTTCTCATTGTTTCTGTGATCGTCTCTTTGTGTCTTTCCTTTATGCACTTTTGCTTGATTTTTAGGGTTTATCATCCTAACATTGTGCACATTGGCCATTTGCAAGAAGTACTACATTTTTTTAAAGATAAATTTTAATTTTAAAAGCTAGAGAATATTAAAAAAAATTCACAATTCACAAATTTAAATTTTTCTCTCTTTTTCGTTTAGTTAAAATTACTAAAGTTGTTGGGAATTTTTTTGTGGCTGTGGACTGCTTTGAGAGTTGTTGGCTGATTCTATGGCCATGAAATGGACAATGGGCTGCTTTTCCCTTTCTGTGTGGCCTTTGGATGCCCTTCCTAGAAGGGCGATGGATTATACCCATAGTCTTAATTTTAATATTTAGGGTTGATTATTTGTAAATAAATATAAAAAAAATTAGAAAAAAAATAGAGATGTTGGTTTAATTTATGTGGATTCTCATACATTACTCCTTTCTATCTATCTTCTCATTTAAACCCTTAACTATCATATCTTTACGGATAATTTATATCCAAATTTTCATCAATCTATCTCTATATTTTACTAAATTTCTTATATTTAAGTTCTTGATCCTCCTAATCAGTGCATTTTTAAGTTTTCTTTGCACATGTCCAAATCACCTTAAACGATACTCTCGAATTTTATCCACCAATTAAACTTAACTCCCAATTTATTATGAATTTCTTCATTTCTAATTTTATTTTTTCCAGTTTTGTTACATATCCAACTAAAGAGTATTATAACTATATATTTTTTAAGTAGAATTTTTCCTATTTAAATTTTCTCATTTTTCAAACTAATTGAATTATATATATATATATGTTTATCATTATTAAAAACCTCTACCTAGCATCCTACAAATATCCAAATTTTGCATTAATGGTTAGAATCTTAACTCAATGTGAAAAATGGTACCTATAACACAACTCCCACCAGATATCTTTCTTTTATTAATTTTTTAATTTTATATACATGCTTAATTATTTTATACAAAAAATTATATTCAATCTTATCTTCTCTTTGATAATATAGATTCAATGTTATCAGTGAGTTATTATAACTATTTTGATACATAATCTTAAGAATTCTTTCATAAAATTTACCAAATGAAAAATATATATTTATTTATCTGGATATAGGGAAGATTAATAAATATAGGAGAAAATTAAGGAATTTAATCATCATTGCCTCTCTCTCTGGAACTCTCCCCCACACCCTTCATATCTCCTCTTTGTTCTGCAACAAGCAACAGTTGCAACTGGGAAGCAGGTAACAGCCTTCCACTTTCTGAAACTATCCACTGCCATGCAACAAATTAAAGAGGAGCACTGAAATTTCTTGACCCTCCAAGCAGCAGCAATTGTTGAAAATTAACACCACTGCCATTCTTAAACCTTCCGCTGCCAACATCCTCGATACTTTATCAAGATTGAACAAGTGACTTCCACCAAGTATAGATAGAAGTCTTGGTCTTCATTTGGACCGGGAGTTCGGATGAGAAACATTTGAGTTGGAGAGTGACACAACTCAGTGAGAGAAGATATGAGTTGAGTGACGAAAACCATTACTGTAAAGGTCTTCCTTCAAGTGAGGAGTATCTCTTGTTTTTGTGAGGGTGAGTGTTCACTGTGTTTTCCAAAAAGGTGTCAGCCTTTATTCACGTAGGAGAGAGAAAACATTGAGAGAGATTTTGTCTTTGAGTGAGTCTGTACTTGAATGTTACTGTAATACACAAAAATACAAAGCGATTTTCACAAATCTTTTAGTTGAAATTTATTACATACAAAAAATTTCATAAATCTTTTACGTTCAGGCAAATGCCTCCGACGTTTGTATTTTGTTTGTTTAAGGTAAAGTACTTCCTGCGCCAAACAAGATCTAACACACGGGCAACAGGAAGAAGAATATGTGTGGTTTGTCTGTATAGATTCATGATTTTTATCTTTAAAAAGATTTTTTTTAAAAAAGGAACAAACTATGCAAAATCACTTGTTTAACGGTATGCTTAAACTTGAAGGGAACATATCGGTTCAGTTGATGAGCCTAAGCTGTACCCATTAGTCTTCAAAATTCATAATTTCTAGAAAATTTAAATTATTGAAAAGAAAAAGGGGAGAAAGGAAACGTGAAACTGAACTTTGTCCAACAGAGAATATTGAAGCATGATTGGGTCTTCATGCAGGCTTATTCATGAATCTGTAGAGACCTTACAGCAGCCCAACTGGATTATCAATATTGGCCTGTCCAGCCAGAAGAATTCCTGGCCCACTAGGGCCTATCTGCATGTCTCCTACAAATCTCTGCTTGTTCTTGCAACGGGATTGTATAAGAAGGAACAAAGCCTGCAATGCAGCTTTTGTTTTACACATCCCAGATTGACTTTTCCATAGCCGAGTCACCATGTGAGAGTTGTTGATGGAAAGGATTCATAACTTGCATTCTCTGCTGATTTATAGCTTCCAGTTCCAATCTTTGTTGTTGTTGATCACGCAAATTGGACGGCCTTGATCCACCCATTCCCAACAAATCAAGGGTTGTTACGCTCCCTCCGGCAGGTCCACCCCCTCGACCCACCTCAAACCTGGAGCCTTCCATCGGATTCCTCACCATTCCTTGAGCAACTACCAATCCTGTGTTTGGCACATTCCTCCCTTGCATCATACTAGCAGTAGCAGCATTATTACTACCAGTATTGGTATCCTCATGTTCCAAGTTGAACCCGTGATTCTGATCACCACCCATAAATAATCCATTGAAAACACCCATCTCAGTCATAGACATAGTCCCAGAATTGGCATCAAAGAACTGCGAAATCTCATGTGGGCTTCTATGTAAAAGCTGGCTAGGAGTGATCATGGGATTGTCAATCTGAGGTTGGTAGTGATCAAATGATGAGTTTGGCTGTTGAATTCCTGCATAAGTTGTTGTTGTTGTTGGCCTTATGTTTGATATTTGTTCGGGACCAGCCAGAGGAACACCAGCCCCAATTTTCTGCATCATAGGAGAGTTGATACTGTTACTTGCAGTGGCACCGATTTGAGCTGCTTTTTGAAGAAGAGCAGTTGCAGACATTGGAGCAGAGCTGGATGGAAAAGGGTTGCTCCCATTTTTGGAGTCATGGAGGTAATTATTGAAGCCACCTGAAGTATTTGGACTCAGTTGAAGACTTGAAGATGTTGAGGAAAGATTGCTTTTGGGGCCTCCAAAAAGACTCCCCGAACTACTTGAAAACATGCTTCCATTTCCTCCTATGCTCATTGTCTTGAAAGGCATAGGAACAAGGTCTTGTGGGAGTGATTTTAAAGGGTTCAGTTTGGAGTCAAAGTTGTTGAAGTCTGTGGTGATGTGGTTGGTGTTGGTGATTGGCATGGCTGACATAAGCTCTGGTATCTGGTTTTGCAAGTTTGAGCCAAGGCTGTTAGCTAGACCTTGGTTGACTTTGTTGTTCTCTTCAGCTAGTGCATCACAAAATGCTCTGTGGGTGATGAAACTGTCTCTTCTGCAAAGGAAAGGATCATTCACAATCATGGGGTTAATCTAATTAATCATGGGTTGAGATCTTAACAAAGAACAGAGAGAAAAGAGGAGGAAAGATGAGTGAGGATTTTAAAAAAGGTGTCTAAAATTGATGTGTGAGTGTCTTATCACAAATTAACGGCCATTTCTTACATTTATCCCTTGACAAATTGTAATAAAACTTAATTCTATAGTAACACAAATTTCAAAATATGTTTCAATTGATTAATTGTTTAATTAAAAAAAAAATTACAAAGAGAAAATGTGTTTCTATTAATTATTTTATTGTGTATTTTTTGATGAGAAAGTAATTCTTTCTTCAGAAAAAGAGATTTGTAAACGTGTTTCCAAACAGATTTAGTCAAATTTTATATAAAAAAATGACATCAATGGAGTCATGCATATCGAGTTATTCAAAACATTGAGAAAAAGTTACTAATTAGGCATGGAAGTAAATTGAAACCTGGAGAATATGGTTCCACAATCACACTTGTACTCCCTAGTACCACAAGTCTTTGAATGAGCCTTCCAATCCGATTGTACTGCATATTTTTTTGAGCACTTGTCACATTTCCACTTCTTTTCACCATGTTTACGACTATAATGCTTCTTAATGCCGGTAAGATCTCCTAATGCACGAGCAGGATTATGATGAACACACGATGGTTCAGGGCATATGTACACTCTCTTCCTTATTTCTGTGCTTGTTCTTTGCCTTAGCTTCCATGGAAGATTGTGTCCTCTTCGGTGCAATTGCAGGTTTTGATCCCTTTGAAAACCTTTGCTGCAAATCTCACACACAAATCGATTTGTTGCCATCAAGGTTGTTGGTGATAAAGCAATAACCTCAGCAGTTGGATCTAATAAGAATTCACAGAACACGCACAACATGGTTAGGAACATAAAAGGAGTCAAAAGAGGAGACAAAAAAGGGTATAAGGCCAATATTTCTTCATAATTATTGCAATCCTCAAGCAATAATTGAACCTTTTAACAAACAACTTTTCCTTTCACTTTCTACTTTACCGTCATCGTGGTAGAAAATTTCAACAAGCTTGACAACCCCATGTAAGAGCTCAATTCAATTTGATCCATATAGGAAAAGATTATGTGTGTGTATGAGAGAGAGAGAGTTATGAATATGGGGTTGCTAGAAATTGCCTGGAGTTCCTGGTAAATTTCTCTTCTTCTTGACAGGAGGCTGTTGTTGTGGTGGTTGGTGCTGCTGTTGTTGATGGGAAGAAAAGCCATTGCTATTGCTTGCAGTTGAATTGGAAGCATGTTGCTGCTGTTGTTCTTGAAGTTGTTGAACTTCTTCCCCAGTGTTTCCTGAAGAGAAACTCCCATCATCACCTGAAACTGACATTTTTGAGAGTCCACACGAAAAAAAGCGTATATATATATATATTTTTTTTGCTTTTTCAAGAACACTCTCCAAATATATTTTTCTTGAACTGGATGCTTCCAAACAAAACCAGGGTTCTGCACTCTTCAGAGGAAGACAAAAACCAGGGAATTCTCCTTCAATTCTGGTGAAGAAGAGGGAGTTTCATTTGCCAGAACAGTACATCCGAACATGGTCTTCTTTGGCTTTTATATTATACATATATAGTGCTCACAAGAGACAATTCCTTGATTTAGTAGGGTTTTTTGGATTTACATATAATTATTTTTTATCACTTTTTCACGGTGCACCATGTAACACTATAGCATCATTTCGGAAATACTACTTACCTCGAAAATTCCATTGTAATGAAAATTCATGATAGAATATGTAAATTACCACTGTGTTTGTTTATGAATAAACTTTTATATTTAAATATTTATGGATATAATTGCTCCGTTTACTAATTTTAAAAAAACTCAGTAGATTATCTTTCCTAATATTAGCATTATATAATAATTATCCTACAATTTTTTTGGGGGGTTTGATAAATAAAAATTTTTAAATTTTATTCTAATGGGATGTACCTGATACATTGTATCATAACAATGAAACTAAGACATGAAAATGAACAAGAGAGAGGTAGCTTTGTAGTTATACATATAATTACGTAATGGTGAAACTTTATATATATGATATTCAAATCCATCCGAACACACACCCTTGGATTGCTGCCAATGTTGTATTCACAAAGACAATTAAGCTGTCAATATTTCTCTAGCTGCTCTCTCTCTCTCTCTCTCTACCAAATTTTGGTCTTTTCATTCCCCATCAGCAACCATTTGTTAGATTTTCCTCTTTGGTCTCTATCCTGCGTAATACTGTTCATTTCATTTTTCCAAGTTTTCATTTTCTTTCCTATGCTAAGACAAATGTAGAAGTTTGATTTTTTTTTTACAAGAAGGTACAACCAAATAGGATTAAATCGGAGAAGCGAGAATGAAAGTATAGAGACTCTACTACTTGAAAGTTTAATTTCATAAAAAGCTTTAATTATGTTAACTTTACATAATTTCAATTTGTATAGATTTGCTAATGTAGAATTAGTTCAAATCTGACTCTACGCATAATAAAATATTTAAATTAAATTTCCGTGGAAATATTCTTTTATTTTTTTACAAAAAAATAAAAAGTAAAAAGCAATTTTTTTTTAGCTTAGAGGTAGTTGTTTAAAGTCGAATCATGCCGGAAAATATTGTCATTTTCGATTCAAACACTCTATTAAACACCAAAAAGGTCAGTGTCTCTTCAATTCTAATGGATCAATCAAATACGTTTTCTTGATTTATAGGTTAAAATCTATTTGATTATGTTAAGGTACACTTGCACTTTATTGAAAATCAAGAAAAAAGTTCTACATGGGACACCAATGTAATGCCTTTGTGTTCACATCTGTTATTTGGATTAACATGCATTTCATAATCATATCCTCATTAATACTAATATTTTCTCAATTATTGAAAAATTTCCGATCTATGTTGACATCGAGCAACTTATATACTTTAATATTATACGGGTATACTCTGTCGGGCAATACACCCTGGTAGTAGCTTTCTTAGAAGAGGCAAATTCAAATTTTAATAATAATTTTGATTTATTTAATGATGGGTTAGTTTTACCCTATTGATTACCGCGCCGCGATAGTAATTTAATGGCTCATATGGTATAAATCACTTTAGCAATTATATACGATTATAAATCATTGTACGTGGAAACCATTGTTAAGATGCTAAGTTATAGATGCTTAGGACTCTAAAATTCCTCTCTTTTTCTAAAATGAAAGCATGTGACCTTCTACCTATAGTTTGAATGCCAAGACTAATATGATGAAACATTGCTATGATGTTGACAGGATGAAAAACAACAAGAGGACAGAAAAAAGAATACCAAACATAGACTAAATTCAAAAAATTCCAAATCATAGTAGCATTTCTCCAAGCTTGGTCTAAATTCTCATCTTAGCATATTGACAAGAATTTCTCATGGATATTATCGATCAGGGTCGATATTTCTTATGAACCAACATCATCACAACAACATAAAGACAGATAAAATAACTCAAACATTAATATTATTTTTTTGAGTATTTTTCTCTCTATGATTTAAACCTAATAAAATAACAGATCGGTATATGCTTTCATTTGATTAATAATTTGGTTCAAGCCAACAACTTATTGACATTAGCAAAGAAACCATATGGATGAAACCAACATAAAAGACGGCCACCCCGTTCTTATTCCTTTCCTTCCATACATTTATTTAGGTTTTTTTTTTTACGGGAATGAAAACAACTTATGATTGAAAACAAACAACAGCTAAGGTATCTTTATTTTTTTTTGGTACAATAAGATGTAATCAAGTGGGATCGAATCAGAAAAGAAAGGATAGAAATGAAGAAACTTTACCGCTTGAGCTGTCCCCGAACGACAACAACGACTAAGGTATTGACATCCATAAGGACATCTTTTGATTAAGAAATATTAAGATTATTAAAAAACGCAACTAATTAGTTATATGGTTACGGTAGGTCATCATGATTTATGTCAATTTTTGTGTGCGAATACAAATTCAATATGGAATTTTAAAATGAAACTTTTAATGAATTGTATAAAGTTATTCAAATCGAATAATTTATCGATTAAAATGACAAATATTTACAAGAGTAAATATAGTGTGAAGATTGATAGATACTTGATAATTTTCTTTAAAAGAATAATCTCGAATCATAGATTCAGTGATCGTATGAAAAAGGTTATCTTCACTATATAATCTAAATTTACGAGTTTACTATTAAATAAAAAATAGACAAATCGTTTAAATCAAACTGTTATGAAACATAAAATTTGGAGGGAAGGGGTCAAAAAATTCTTCATTACAAAACTCCATGATACATGTGGTCTTCAAGTTGGGCCAAAGCTTAGATTTTTTCCCTGCAGATTCATGAAATTTTCAATCCAAAAATGTGCATGCAATTCCAAACTTAAAGAAGACAAAGTTGAATCTCAAGACCCTTTACTGCGTCAAGGGAGTTAGAATACCCTAATATGTTTTTTGTTTTGCCTTTTGGCTTTGTATTATGATTGCATATCACTTTTTTTTTGGTGGGGGGGAGGGTTCGCTTTGGACAAATTACAAATCCAAAACCTTTAAAACCCTGGAAGTGACAGAAACTAAAAATATATATTATGTTCAAATAAAAAGTGACCAAAAAAGGAAAATGATGGTCATCGTCATCACCATAATCATGCCTCACTAGGTTGAACTAAGAAAATCATGTATAATTGGAAAAGCACGGGCAGCCTGTGCACATGAATGTATTTATGTATACTCTTGTGCATTAACCTACATATATATGTTGAATGTAGTATATACGCAAGTATCATGCACCCTAATAATATGAATTTGCCCCAAAGTGATATATCCCTGCATTTAATCTCTCTCTCTCTCTTAAAACTCAGATCTTCAGATTGAGAAAAAGGATTGTGATGACTGTCCCATTGAGAACTCTCTCTCTCTCTCGCCACATAGGTTCGAACTCAAGATTTTTAAAGAAGAAGGAGACAGTGTCAGTCGAGCTATAAGTCATTGGTACTCTCACTTTCTCTCTCTCTTTATTAGTAGTAATCTCAATTACGATTCTAAATATGATCATGCACTTGCCAATCCCTATGTGTGAGATTAAAAACTTACTAATATAATTATCTAGAATTGAATTTTAAATTTTATTTAGAGAAGTGTATTAACTACCTACTTACTAAGCTAGCCGGGGAATTTTAGATATTATTTTGCATTAGGTTGGTTCCTCCCTGAGCATTTGCCGGAACACCCTGATAAACATTGCATAGTGGGAAGTACACGGGAACTGAGAACAAACAAAAACTGCAAACAGCAACCGAACAAACAACTGTCTTACTGAGTGCAAGAAAACACAAGCATCTCTACTTGGTCTTTCAAAACAACAAAAGAGGAAAACCAACAAGATTATCAAAGACAGACATCTGCAAGCTGTTTCAATCAATTCTCATATGGGCATGCATTAGCTTTGCTATGTTCTACTTAGGATGATCACAACCTATCCACCAAGACAGGTACCAATTTACTGCTAAAGATCCCACCAAAAAAGAAAGGAAAAAAAAGAAGAAAAAGAAAAACAACAACAATAATAACAACAAAAACAAATCTAAGCAGTTAAAATGCCTCAAAGTCTAGTACTTCGTAAAATATCATGCAAAATTTAGACCCCACCCCACTGGCACCAGCTATTTGCGGTGTTTGTTGGCTTTGTGAACAAGCCAGTTGCCAGCTGCTATAATTAGTATTGTCTCATGACCATAAGTATTACTCCCAAAAGTGAATGAAACCCTATTGTAAAATAACTTAACAGATTGCGTAGAAGAACAATGCTAATGACAGCATACGAAGGTAAATGTTTGGTTCACACAACCGAAAAGTTGACGAAACGAGCAAAGAGGCAATACCCATAAAGCAACAGAGTTTCAGAAAATTCAGGTTCCAAGCACTGATGGCAAAAAACTGAATATACCTCCGAAAAAAATGTCTAGGAGAAAAAAGTCTGATCCCTTATTTATGGAGGTAAGTCTTAAGATAATGAAGCAAATATTTGAATAAACTATAGACTAACATAACATAGTATTTTAAGACATATCACCTTTGTACATTGAGGCTGTAATGTGTAAGTACATTGAAATTTGATCAGAAGCTATCATGTTGAACCAAGATTCTCCCCATCTCCACTAAAATTGGAGATAGGCACCTAGAGCAGCATTTGAATAAATTCGATCAACATTGCTGTGTATCTCAAAAAGTACTGTTTACACTAAATCTTCCTTCCCTTGCATGAGTAAGCTGCGGATTGAATGAGAGTACTACTGTAATGTGATATGTATCAAGTGAATTTTAATGTTCAGTAACCAAAGTTTTCTACTGAATCCATGTGGTCAGGGAAGCATTACATTCAAAGCAAACTCAAGTAGCCAGAACTCTAAAGCAGAAGATCCAGATATCCCACCAAGCAGCAGCCCACATCCAGACATTATGTTCCCCTACAAAATCTTGCCACCAGTCAGGACTTTGTCTGCCATCAGACCTCGATTTTGGTTTCTGCAGTAGCATTATCAACATTATTTCTATAAGATGCACCAGCTGCATTTCTCGCACGAACTTTACGGGAAGACTGAGCATCCAGCGCTTTCCTTTTCCTCTTTGAGGTAACGAACTCGCATGAGAGAGCTTCCAATGCCTTTGTACTCAATGGCCGGTTTCTTGTACTCTGCCTTCGACCATTTGTGAGAGAATGCTGCTGCCCTGTACTTATCCCACCATCCAAAGTTTTCAGTAGTTGAGTCTGCTGATTTGTGATGAAAAATGTGGATAAATCATTTTTGTCATCATTATCTATATTTTTTGTGCCCAAGTGATCTCCAGCCTCAGAAGCAGGTGGTACATGTGGGAGATTTAGGTCACTTAATCCAGGCAGATTACCTTCTTCATCAGCTGATTGTGTACAAGGAGAATTCTCATTGCAGATCTCTTTGTTGTTCACATCTGGCATGTCTTTATCTTCATCCAAAAAACTAGCGGGCAACAAATTTTGAGATGAATCATCCCGATAAGACAAGCTTTGACCCTCATCAGGTGAGCTAGAAAGGCTATCAAACTCCCCCTTAGTCTCAATTTCTTCCATCATATTTTCATTGCTATCACCTGATTTTTTGTGGCTACAAACAGTTATAAGTCCATTGTTCTTGGCAGAAGCTGTCTTTATTGTATGACTGGATCTTTCCTGTTGACTCAATTGACGTACTACATTTTTTCTCAATTGCTGGTTATGAGGCAAGGCAATGTCCTGTCCTTCATGATCTTCTGCAACAAAAATGGCTGAATTGAGGCCATTGTTAGTCAAACCATGTTGCTCCAATGACTCAACATGTGCCTCACCATGAACAACATCCTTAGCAGGGTCCAAAGCATCAAACTCTTCTGGTTCATCTCCTGACATTTCAGATGCACCTTGTTTTGTCTCACTGGAATAACTAGATGCAGGGGATACGGTAGTGTTTTCATTAGGCAAAGTTCTCAGTTCTCTAATTTTCAATCGTTCTTCACTATCGTCCAGACTGGTATCGACAATGGTGAACTTCATTACTTCTTGACTGCAACTTGAAATTCGTGGCTTAAGGTAACCAACAGATTGCTTATTTCTCTCACTTGACACGTTAACAAGGCCCTGTTTAACCATGATATCTTTATTTTCCTCTTCTTTATTTTCTCTTCTTATTTCTACATCACTTTCGAGCTCTAAAAGTTTTGGGTCTGCTGCAACTTTTTTCAACACTTGCCTAAGAGAATCAAAGTAGTCATTTCCTTTCACAAGGTTTCTGCGTGAGAACTCGTTAACACCTGGTATAAGAAACACTAAACAATCCTTAGAACCAGTGAAGACATAATCCTTGGGCTGCTCAGAGTGCCATCCTCTGGCTAAGAGACGGGGCCAAACAGCTTCCCAGAACAGATCATTGGTCCGTGCCTTACTCAAACGGAAATCTGCAGTCAATAACTTGATGATGTCCTCAGAAGTTAGGGAGGAGCACGATTTTCCAATTGGCATTTCACGACGAATAGTGAAGTCATATTTGGTCTTTGTAGTCTCTGAAGCAGTTCCAGTCAGGTCTAGTTTGCCTTTACCAATACCCACTGCTTCAATAAGCTTTTCTATACCAACTGCATCCCTAAGCGTGAATACATATTCTTCAAGTGAAATCTTACCCTCTGCAAATGTTCTTGAAACCTGTCATAGACCAAAAATTCTCAAGAGGCCTACACCACACCAGACTAATATGAGCTTGACTGTTACATGCAGTAACTGTTAGAGCTCACAGTCTTTAAGTGTAAAACATTTATGCTTATAGGTTACCTTGACTGCAAGAATAGAAAAGTAAATGCAACAGACTGCAGTAGACAAAAGAATGTTTTCTGGAACATGAATCTAAGAATTAACTCGAATGCAAACCAAGAGAGGAAAACTTCTAAAGTCACCGTCAGACTTCAGCCCTTACAATGAATTGCACAAAATCATTTAAAGCTTTAAAATGTAGTAAAAGGATTTTGAGGCTGTTAAGATAGAAAACTACAGAATGAATAAAAATGCAGCAGCATGGTAGCCAATTGAATTTGCAAGGGAAACCTCACCAAGTTACAGTAAAAATAATGCTTAAGATAGAAGTGGCAAATAAAACTATGGTTTCTCCCATGTTGCAAACTAAATCATCAAAGCTTCCTCTTTCAATTTAATCACAACTTAGTTCAATACTGCTATACATTGTGCATAACAAAGCTTCCTCCGAAATATATTTTGAATAGAACCTATGATAAATGAAAACTTTGAAATTACCTAACGTGCTAATGTAATCTTCTAAATTCCCTACATCACAGTTCAAAACTGTTTGCTCTTCCTTCACCACCCGCAAAATATCCAGGACTCTCCAATTAAATCTAACACCTTCTCCAAACAGAGACAACATTACCAGCTGCCCATCTGAGAATACAGGCATTGCTATCCCAGCCTTGATAACCAAAGAAATTATATTGTTTTCATTTGAAAAAGTGACAAGACCATGGGGTTAACCCAATGAATTAGAAGAAGGGATCAAAGCTACCATTCATCTTTTCACTTTTTTTCTTCAATCAGAAATTAAATCTAGAGACCTTCTGTACAGGAACTAAATTTGTGGCATTAATACCAGAAGTGTTAGGTATAAAGAATGCCCATGTGAAGTTGGAAAAACAGACAAATAGCCAATCATGTGAACAAGAGGTGAAGTCCACCAAACTGCTCTCAAAAATCACTTCATTCCCACAATTATCCCCCACAGCAGTTTGACAGCTGAATCTGATCTCAAGTGCATGCAAGAACATTATCACGTGATGTTCCACTCCCTAGTGCATAATGATTGACAATAGAGCTGAAGTTTTATTGGCAAGCCTTCGTTTGTGAATCATGGATTCAAAAGAATATCTTAGCTTGATCAGGATTCCATGGACAAAGCTCTTGAACTAGGGAGGAAAACATAATTCTACAAAATCTTAGTGTTCTTTAATGGATCTCTCCATAATTTCATTGGGCACATCAGCATTATTGCAGAAGCAGCATGAGGCCAATCCATATTGAACTGCACAGCTGCATCCTATCTGACCCTCTCATGTTTAGACATGATGCTAAACATAAGCTGTACTGTTCCCTACCCTTCCCTTTGGTCCTGTTATTGCCTATACATAGCTAATGGAAAATAATAGACAGTGGTAGCATCAGTTGGTTCTTGAGAAAGTGAAATACAGGAATTAGACACTGTGAGCATCGTTAACTAAAGAGGAAGTTAGAAGAGTCCAGCTAGTTCTCCAATTAAATATAATCTGTGGTAGATTCAGGCATGATGGATGCAGTTGATTATTAGTTGCAAGATAACCAAAAAGCTGGAATCCAACAGTGATTCATTAGAACACAACAAAGAGAGTACCTCTAGCAACATATTTCTGCATTGCTCTGACACTTCAGAAAATAGGCGAGATAGCACCTCCTGCTGCCTCCATCCTGTAAAGATCTTTTGTCCATGTATAGATTTTCTGCTTTTAGTCTTTCGGCACTCTGACCATCTACGATGTTCTTCAGACTTGTAGAACTTTCCATAATAGAAAGACTGGATATCACCCATCCCTTTGCACCCTATGAATCTTTTTACAACAAGAAGATTCTTCCCAAAAATATAAAGACCAAGGAGAAAACGGTCATGCTCAATATTGCTCCAAGGTTCACCCAAACAACCAGGAAGCGGAACAAGGCATTTGTCCATGTGATTGAGGGCCATCTCTCCCTCCTGTGATTCTATGCCAACATTGATCTCAACCCCTTCCATAGGATGAGCATTGGTCGAAACCCATAATTCTTCTCCATTGTCCACAGTAGAATCCAAGTGCCCATCTTTTGGAGCCTCATAACCAGAAGAATGATTCTCTCCACTAACTCCATTATCTCGGCCGCCACAAACTTCCATGATTTCGGCTTTGTTATGCTTCTCTCCATTATGTGTCCACATAACTGGGATGGGTAAACCCACTAAGAAACAACCAGAAACCTTAGTTTTAGCTTCTGTAAATGGGGTATTTACAGAATGCAAGTAATCATAGTCCTTCATTAGTGGTGGAATCTGTGCCTGATACTCATCTCCAACACGAGGATGTATCAGCTGATCTCCTAAAATTTCACTTATATCAGAATAACATGAAGAATCAGACTGCTCAGTCGATCTGTCTTCATTGCTTTCCATACTGTTATCCAACTCAGGTGAACCCAGCTGCCAAAATCAAAGAAATGTGAATTTAGGAAATTCAGGATGAACTTGAACCTCTCATTGAGCATGTCCAATACTCTTGCAAAGACATATTTTTTTAATCTAGAAACTGGGCAATTACTAGTTCCTGAAAAACCAGTTGAAATTTCCATTGCTTTTTACCTTCAAACATGCATATGTTCGTCTATGTGTCCTATATATCTATCAATCACAAAAATCTAACTTAGTATAACTCAATCATTCATCAAATGCAGTCCAACAGCCTCTTGAGAAGCAGAATAGGTAATTCTGATCTTACCAAAAAAAGAAAAAAAAAAAACAGTTAATCAGCTGAGACCGGATGGATATGATAGTGGGGGCAGAAGAACATGGTCAGTTAAAACAAATTGTGCATCCAACTTAGTGTAATGTAATTCCAGAATCAATTATGTCAAGTCTATAAATTAATGACCAATAGTCAAATCAGGGGAAACAAGCCCTAATATCCAGGTTACTTCTTCAAAATTCTCCCGTCAGAGCTATTAAAAATATAATAAAATTAACCAAACCTATTACGAACACAATTAGGAAAAAAAAAAAAAACAAAACATATTCTTGTAAATATAATTGTGCATATAAATCACTTATATCAACAAAATAATAATTATTTACAAGTGAAGAGAAAAAAAAAATGTAGTATAATAAAGGATCATATTAAAAGTCGAAAATCGAGTACACAACAAAATGACAGTTAATGCAGATTGTACGAGAAAAATCATAGAGCATTAGCAACACAATTGAATTTTAAGGTTAAGAATTCTGCAAGTAAAAATGCCTAGAATATAAAGCATACCCAGAATTGGGTTCATGAGCCACTCAAAACCCAAATCGAAAAACACTATTTATTCACATTGCAAGTCCTGCGAAGATCATTACAAAAAATAAACATGATGAAAATAAAAAGACCCATTAAACATAGCCATCTAAACAACCTAATTATCACATAATTTAAATCAATCACTATCATTCGAGTTAAAAAAAAAAAAACAAATGAAACCAAACATCGGACCTCATAGTTCGCAGATTATAATCTGATCTCATAAAAGAGTGTTCTCTTTAAAATATAAATATATATTATATTATATATATTTCGAATAATATTAAGAACAAGATAAAAAAATTAATCTAGCAAAACCAAACAAAACATGCAGAGAAAGGAGTGAAGAGAAAACCCGAGTCTGAGACTAACCTTCATGAATGAACTTGAACGTGAAAAGCCACGTGAAAAAAAATCTAATCTGTAAAGATGGGTCTTCATGGTTAATCGCAAATTGACCTTGATTGTCAACTTTAAAGACTATATTATATAACAAAAATTTTATGGGGAAAAAAAAAAAAAACAGACAAGAACAAACAAAAGAAAAATAGAGCAGAGACATGTCAGAAGATTTACCTCTTGTTTATACAGATAGCTAAATTTTCATGGGCTCCCCTTCTAAGATTCAAATGTTTCGGACTTGGTATAGTAGAGAGAGAGAGAGAGGAAAAGAAGAAAAACGAAGAAGTTACTCTCGTTGTTTAGAGAGAGAGAGAGAGGATTTATGCTACGATTTGTGACAATGAGACCACGGGCCTTTGAAGGTGGGTTCGATTCGTGGATTTAATTTTCCCAAATGACCATATTACCCCACGTTTTTCATTTGTGACCTGTTTGGTTGTCGCCTAAAATATGATTTCGCAGAAATATATATATATATATATATATATATATATATATATATATATTTTATATATACACAAAAATGGGAAAGTTGGTGAGATGTTAAAAGAATTTCTGCATTTGGAGAGAAAGATTTGTCACTAATCTCAGACTGCATTAAAAGAATTCAAACTCTAAACCTTCTAAAAACACATTTAAATTTTTATTATTATTATTGAAAAAACAAATTTATGAGTATAAGGATTGACGTTCTAATTCTATTAACTTTCTCTGATCTCAATTCATCATTCTAAGCAAAACCTTTATTAAATTTTTCATTTTCTTTAACAACTCATAATTTTCTAGATTTATTGTATTATTATCTTTTGTATCATAAATTATATATGTTATGACAAAATTATCCATAACAATGGATCTATATTTATACGGCTAAAATATCAAAATTTGTTGAAAAAAGAATGGTTGGAGTGATAGCAAAAAAAAAAATCATCAATTATAAAAAAAAAAATCAAATTTCAATTTCTCTCGATAATCATATAGGTATTTTTTATATATTTATTCAGTACTTATAAATTATACATTATTATGTACTTGTGAAATTTAATGTGATTGTGTAAGATTTGTATTTCTGTTAATTTTTTTTTCAAATTTTAACCTTATTATTATTATTATTTGATAATGTAATTTTAGCCCGAAAAGAAACAAATTCTGCCAAAAGAAAAAAAGAAAAAAAAATAAAAAGAAATCCCATGGAATTTACTTGCCCGGTTTGAATCTGAACCGTTCGCTTGACTTGTCAACACATGTAGCAGAGTCAATTTTGTGGGACCCACTCTAAAATTGTTTCTTTTTCTTTGGGAGGGAGGAGACTGTTATTGCCTTCTTCAAAAACCGATTAAAAATCATTGCATCCAAACAGGCACAAAGCCTTGCATGATTCACGCGGATCGGACGGTCCTGATTGCGTTACGGTCCAAAGGAAAGGAGAGTACATCTGTTGCGTGTGTGTTGACAGTTTTCTTTTGCACGCCACTTTATTTTCTTTCGTTGCAATTGCAGCCCCCTGATTATCACCAAACCATCGAAGGTTAAAAGTTGAATATACCAAAATTGAGGGGTTTTCTTCTAATCCAACCCTTCTCTTATTAAAAATTAATAAAATTTGCAATGGAAAAAAATTATGTATGTATATACATCATCGACTTGAATCAAAAGATTTGTTTACAGATTTAGTTAAATTCAATGAATAATAAAAAGTTTTAAAAGATTTGATGGGTTTTTGAATATCAAATGAAATTATTGTTTGATAATAAATTTTTGTTTTTATATGATGTCTCTCCCTTTTTTATTTTATAATATTAAATCTCTTGGTCGTTGGTTATGTAATTGAACTTGATAAAATCCGTTTATTCATTAATGAAAAATTTTAAAATACTTTACAAAAAGAAACTATGTTATATTCATTATTTCACTTTATTTGACAAATATTTTTTATGTCCCTTAGCATGACATCTCTTTAAATCTTCTGGTTATTGGTTTTATCGAATGTTATTAACTTATTAATGAAATAATTTTAATTGAACTCGATAAAATCTGTTCTATAAGAGTTTATTGATAAAAAATTTAGAAATTGTATTATGAGTTTTTAAATGTCAAATGAAACTATATCACATTCAATGTGTTAATTTTTTTGAGTTTTTTCCTTGTTAACGAATGATTTTTTTTTTTTCATAACAATAAATCTCTTGGTTATTGGTTACGTCAAATCATATTAACTAATTTGCATAATAAATTTAATTGAATTCAACATAACCTATTTGACAAAAATCTATTCATAAAAAGTTTTAAAAGATATGTGGTGTCAAATGAAATGTATAACTCATTGATTAATTTTTTTTCATTTTAACTTTATATCTCTATTTTTCATGAAAATGTGTTATAGATTAATTCAGATCTTATAAACTTTATTATTAAAATAAATTTAGTTGAACTCAACAAAATTTATTTGGCAAAAGATTTAAAAGATTCTACATTACATTTTTAAATTGAACTTGACAAACTTCGTTTGCATTAATTGTCTTATTTTATTTAATTATTAATATTTTTCCTATTATCAATTATTATTTTTTTTAGTTTTCTTATTAAAGAAAGACAAAAACAATAATCAAGCTAGTCGATAGCTTGATTATGTAAAGGAACAATTTTATTTTTATAAATTATGAGTGATTTAAAAATAATAATTAATAATAAGTACGCGAAATGATTTAAAATTAAATTCTATCTATTTGCCTCTTCACCAATAAAAATATAGATATAATACTAATTCATATCTTTTTGGTGAATATATATAAAATGTTGTATTTTTGTGTAATTTTTATTTTTTGATTAAAAGTTATTATAAGTAAATTAATATAAAATAAAAATATTAAAATAAATTAAGTCAAGTTAAATTTTTTACGAGCCACGTGAAATAATTATTCACCCACTTGGGGTGTGAGCATAAATTCGCTAAAACGGACTCCTCTTTCGGATCCACCAACAATCTGCCGATTTATACTATTATATAATTTGTGACAATTCAAAATTTTACAAAGTGCGGTATCTTGGGCGGGATATGGCCTCAACCCTACTCTGGTTTATACATTATTTATTTGATTTTTAACTTATAAAAGGTAATTTTATATGTGATTATATGTATACATTATTGGTTTTGTCGTAATTTTTTTATTTTGTAGTTTTTTTTTTCAACGTAAAACTAAATAAGTATATTTGTTGTAATATAAACCTAAATTCATTTCTTTAGGAACAGTTCAATTGGTAGAGTTTTTTTATTTTCATTCTCATTTTTTCGATTCAATCTAATTTGATTGTATCTCTTTATATATATAACCTAAACTCAATGTAATTGTGGGGACGTGAATATTGTGGAATTTGTTTCAAATTTCATACTTTTATTATTTTTAATTTATTTTTATCATTTAGTATTTTGGTGCTAATTTTTTATTGAATCAACATTTGATAATTTTTTTTAATATTAGATAATTATGAAATTAAAATTAAATTTTAGTATCAGTTTGTAAAGACAAAACCCGTCGGGTCGGGCTATGGAGTAGGGATGACAATATCCGATCCAATCCAATGGATATCCGAAAAATCCAATCCGATGGATTGGATTTTTTTCTTCAAAAATCGGGTTAGGGTCGGGTTATAATATTAAAGTATTCGGGTCGATTCGAGTTCGGATTTATGCTATAAATAATCTGATCCGATAATAATTTAAAATAAAATAAAATATTTTATTTTAATATAATATTATTAAATAAAATAAAAAAAAATTTATAGTTTGTTATAATTTATAAATTTCATTTTTATTATTGAAAAAATATTATTAAATTAAAAAATGTATTAGATTATAGTTTAGATCAGGTATGATTCGGGTATAAGTCGGTTTAAAATCAGATCGGATCGGTTTTTTAAAAATATATAGTAGATCGGGTCGGATCGAATTTTTTGAAAAATCTATAGGGTCGAATATGATTTTTAATTTTTTAACCCGAATCGAGTTAGGATCGAATATGAATATTATAATTAAAATTTAAGGTTAGATATAATATTAATATACCTGAATCATAATCGATCCATTATCATCTCTGAAGTCGCTGCGGTTAGACCTGGGCTAAGCCGTCAAATCATGATTACAAGATCGACGTGAGTAGAAGGAAAAAATGAAGGTTACGAAAAGGGAAGGATGACAAGGCCAAATATTTAATTTAATTTAATTTAACTTTTTAGTATTTATTTAGGTTGAGCAAATGTTCAAAATCAAAAAAAGGGTAATAAAAAAAAAGTTTATAAAGCAACGGGCCCATGGGAGCCCAGCCCGTACTTCAATTCTGTCAAAATTTTCGATCCAAACATTTCCCAATCCGTCAGCAACGGGCCCATGGGATCCCTTTTTTCCCGCGCCCAAAACCCTAACATTCCAAATTTTTAAGAACTAATCGACGAACCTGCTTTCTCGATTTCTTCTGGCTCGGTTACTCAGCTTGTGGTTGGACGGACTCCGATTTCCTCCAGGTATCTCCCTCTCTCTCTCTCTCTCAGTTGAATTCTGCATACGCGAACTTTGTTGCTACTTTTCTGCAATGAGAGAGAGAGAGAGAGAGAGGGAGAGGGAGAGGGAGAAGGAGTTGTCGCTCTGAAATTCCGTATGATCTGCCGCTATTTAATTTCTCTATTTATCATTTTCTTGTGTCTTGTATTGTCAATTTGGGGATATAATGCATTTAAAATACAATAGCATGAAAATCGTTGATGGGGTTGGGGTTTTGCTATTCAATTTAACGACGTGGGCATAATTTATCTGTAATTCTGATTTCTGGTGTTATCCATTTCTCAAATTGCCCCATTTTTATATGGATTGATCGATCTTGGGATATTATAAGTAGAAAACCTTCCTTAAAAGCACATATTCGCATTCAAAATAAAACTCTAGGATATCATATATCTGCTTCTCCCAAATTTCATGAACAAATGTTAAATAAAATAAGGGTTCACCTGTGCACAGTGCTTCCAGCTTAGTGCAATGATAGGGTAGAGTGGGCATATATATACACAGCTTTTTTCTTGTACTTTTACAAAGAAATTATTTTTAC
Source organism: Dillenia turbinata (assembly GCA_037126225.1). Taxonomy (NCBI): domain Eukaryota; kingdom Viridiplantae; phylum Streptophyta; class Magnoliopsida; order Dilleniales; family Dilleniaceae; genus Dillenia; species Dillenia turbinata. The sequence goes on from JBAMMX010000005.1 coordinate 27,104,001, forward strand.
GTTTTGAATCTATGATCTCGAGAACACCAAAGGAGCAATTCCACTATTGCGCCAAAATTCACCGTTGTGAACAAATGTTAATACCGTCTGAGATAGTTTGGACATGTGCAGCAAAGACCTATGGATGCACCTGTTAGGAAGGTAGAGTACTTAAATATGGGAGAATTAAGAAAACGTAGAGGTAGACCATTGAAAACATGGATGCAATGCATTCGTAAGGATATGATAGTGATGGATTTAGTTGAGGAGGTGGTTTTAGATAGGAATGAGTGGCGTAGGAGAATCCACACAAACTAAATCTTCTTCTCCTTCTTTCTTTCTTTTTTTTTTTTATTTTACAATTTTATTATTTGTCTCTCATATGGCCGACCTCAAATTTTGGGACAGAATGTCTAGGTTGTTGTTGTTGTTGTTGTTGTGGTGAACAAATGTTACATTCATCTGAGAAAACTTAGATCAGAGTTTATTGCAATAATTCCTTATGAACATTAACCCCCCCTAAGGCTATGACATTGCCCTGTCCATACAAAAACACTAGGCATGTCAACATAGAACACCTTCTGCATAATGTCTTTTTCCCCCGAATTCACTGCTATATGCTTTGTTTTGCTGTCTATCAGATATGCCTTTATAGTCCTGCACAAAACTTCAATATGACCTCATGAAGAACATCAAAGAAAAACCAGGATATCTTAGTAGAGGATCTTTTGGTGTTTGGAGAAAGTACGGATAATTGGTTGGATGCCTTTTAAGACATAAACCTGTCATCATAGAAAAATATTTTTCATGATTCAGTGCCATATCCTTGTTTAGCCTTATTCCTTGAGTGTTCAATTTCAATGCTAAGTTATACTTGATGTCTATCATGATTCAATTTCAGGGAAACACATAAAAGAACCCAAATTGGACGCCTGGAGCAGGTTGATGCCTACCAATTTAGGCTACCAAGCATGATAATATAAGCCACTAAGACTCATCATCAGTTCCTGTTGTAATTTCTCCTTTTCTTCTTAACTGCCATTTCTTGATAAAATTCTTATAATAACCAACAACAATTAAGTCGTCTCCATATGCCACATGAAATTATGCACAAAATCCAACAGTCGTGTTGTCCAAACTCACTACAACTCTTTGTTTTGCTTCTGACATGATTTTTTTTTTCTTGTTTGGCTTATTTTTGCTTCTCACATGATTATCGAGGTATAATTCCAGTAATGTTATGTTTTACATGTATATAGTTTGTTGTAATGCTGTGGGATAGGGATTAGCTTGTAGGAGCCAGATCAAGGTCTAGTGGCGGTCTTCAAACTGAAATAGAACATTTACCGCGTCCCCTGAGAATATATGGTATCCATTAACATGGTTAAGTGTAAAAGAGCATGACCCCTTACACACGTGCTGGTCCTAACATCTTAAGCTTATGTCCTTCTAAATACTATCATATACAGAACAAGATTTACATATTCATCTTTAGCACAGTTGCCACATACCCTCCTCCCTCCAACAACACAAACACACAAAAACCGTGTGGGATTAATGTGGACTGGCAAATGAATGGATGGTTTCACTAAGAGAGGTGGTATAGTTCTTGTTCAATTTTTAGTTCTTTTTTATTTTTCCAAGTTTTAAATGAAATATATCTTAGTTAAAGGACTTTCAACTTCCAACTGCGCATGATTATACTACCACTCCTGTTTCATATGCCTACTCCCAAATCTGACTCCACTGACTTGTCTGCCTGCAAATGATTACCTTGAAACTAGTATTGGGGCTCATTTTCACACCTTCGTGACCCCCCCGGGGGGGGGATGATCTAATATTGCTTGCTTTTCTTATTGCATACCTTGCTCCTAGATTTAAATTAACCTGTATTTGTCTCGAATGACCGATCCCACAGTCTGGGATTAAGGCTCAGGTTGTTGTTGTTATTGTATACCTTGGTCCTAGATCTTGGAATCTTTTAGATTTTCCCTTGCTTAATTATTCTATTTTGTCTTATATTTTCCTTTTGTGAATTAGGCCTATTCCATTTTTCTAAGCTACAAAATCATATGCCTGCATGATTCTTTATTTATTTTGTGTATTTGTACACCGGCCCAACACTCCAAAATTGAGTGTTTTGGTTGAAGTGCATGATATTACCAATTACGTTATCTCCTTCATGATGTCCTATTTGAATGAGGTGTGAAAATAAGTGCTGCTCCGGCATAGTCCTTGTTTTGAAGAAAACAAAGCACATAAGCATCGGTCACACATGAAGGACAAGTTGACTTGGTTCACATGAACCTTGATATTCTTTATTTTAATGGTGACCTTAATTAAGTTGTTTCATGCTATAAATGAGAAAATGTTGTCATTCATCTTGCTAAATTGTACTTTTCATTGGAGAAATATCCCTTGCATTGATGGCCACTGAGTTTTAGTTCCTAATGGATTTTTCTTGCAGATTTAATAAGATTGGATGCTGCTAGCTATGCAGACACTCACTGATTCTCTGGTATAGTGATTGGCCACATTGGTGTATTGTGCTGAACTTTTCACACACTGAATTTACTAGCAAGGCCTCTATTCTTCGGTATAGGTGCCCAACATTGGACGAATTACATTATGCAAGTAGGCTGCAAGTCTGAGTCGTCCAAGGCCTGATGGAAATCTTCAATTGGCTCCAGAACTTGATGGGTGATTCTTAGCTTGAAGAAAGGGAGTGTCACAGTTGGTACAAGTATACTGGTGGCTATGTCTTATGGATGTTTGATTACAACATTGAAGCACTTGGAAAGATTTGCCCAAGCTTTTCTCCATCTTTGAGAACCCTTCACAAGACTTGTTTTGTATTATTGGTGCAGTTTTCTGTTTGGGATCGGATATTTCGTACCTTTCATTTGATTTACAGACTGAACGGTATCCTATTAAAACGATCACACTTAAGATGGATGGGGGTAATTCAAAAGTTATTCAAGTTTGGCACTCAGAATGCTGATTTTGGTTTCAAATATGCATCATTGTAGCACACTATGGGCTTCGAAATGTGTTCATGCAAACTGTTAACAGAGGTAGGCTTTGCAAAAATTTTGCATCACTGGTATCAAAATAGAAAGATTGAATATATTATTGTTCAGAATATTTGTATTCACAGACTGAAGCTTGCGGTGCATATGGGATTGTATGCATCATTTTGGCATAATCCTGTGCTTTCTTTTGTATCCCTTATTTTTTTTAGTACAATTTGTGTTTATAGAAGTGAAGACTTATGAGAAAAATTAATCTCAATAATTTAAAATTTTCAAATTGCTGCAAGGTTGAATGACTATTCATTGAGAGTTGTGCTCAGATTGATATTAATGACCACTAAGGGATATATCCTTTTGTCTGACTGGTCATGTCACCTTTTTTTTGGGGGGGGGGGGGTTATGAGTTCCTTGTAAATATTTTGAAAATTGCACTTTCTGTAAGTTTTTCTCTTGATGATTATCCTGGAGAGAAGAAAACATGATGATCTTTGTTATCTTATTACTATCCTTTCCACTTCATCTTTTCAGGGTCTAGTCATGGATAGAAAACATAATATAAGTAATTAGTCACTCAGTTGTTTGTAGCCTTGTCATTGTGTGCCATGTATGTTGTCTTCATTTTCTGATGGCCTACATATGATGATTTAGATAGCTTTGTATGACTTGTCTTAGCAAACTCTTGATTATTTTGTTAGACTTTTATATATAATGTGACAATAGAAAAAAAATCTCCCTGTGTGAATTTAAGTTCTGCCACAAATGTCAAAAGCTTAAGAATCTAATGATGTATGTTCAAGTGGCAGAAAAAGGGAAGCTAAGAACAAAAAAGATTGTATTCCAAAAACAGGTATGCATGGTTAGCATGTACTAAAACGAGTAAATTAATCACTCTAAACAAAGTAAGAAAGCACTAACAAAGGCAATCTTTCCATTCCGTGCATTTTCAGTTATTTAATTTTTACTTTTAGGATTGGTCCAAAACCTACAGTAGCAAAACCTTAGATTCAAAGAGAGAGGTCCTTTGCTAGAGCAGATCAGATGCCCACTAATGAATGGAGAGAGTGTGTATGATGGACAAAGGAATCTCAGAAAAAGTGGGAAGCTGGCCTGTCAAAGAAATGAAAAAAGAAAAGAAAAAAAAAGATTGTAGGTTTTCTTAAGGTCCTGAAAAGACTTTCCAGGAGGCACCTTGGGGTTAATCAAATCTCTTTTGTGAGTTAAGTGCCTGAACCCACTAGCCAAATTACATTTTTTATTAACACTAGTTGTAGTGGAATCTGTAATAAAGTCTAAATTCTAGGTCAATGGAAGAGGCTACAATCTTCCACTACTGCTCTAATAGTGTCTGTTGATGTCCCTGTACAGCAGGATGCACCTCACAGATTTGATATAAATTACCCTCCTCATCCTTAATTCTTTTCTGTTTTTCTTCCAATTCAATTTACTCAATTGTCCTTTTTAATGTGAGAACAGTTCAGTCGTTTTTCCTTGTCAACATGTTAGGGTTGCGACTGCATTTGAAATCACCTACAGGCATATTCTTACTGTAATTGCAGGGTGTTTTCTTTTCCAAACTTTCTTGACATCTATAACCCACATTTGTGGTTTTTCCAGTATCAGAAATTTTGGCAATTTAGTTCAGTACTAAACACTATCCGAAGGTACCCACGTGCTGTAACCTGATCAGCCTGTACAGCTTGCCCTGGAAGTAATTTTTTAAACTGTTTTTGGTCTTCATTGTGCCTGCTAAACGAGGGTGATTAAGCATAATTGCCAACTTTAACTATTTAAATGTTCTGTGAGACCAATTCATATGTCCTTTGGTATTCTGCCTTTGTTGATTGCCTGATTTATAAAGCTAGGTTGCATTTCTTTATTATACATGGACCACTAGCCATGTTATGTGAACAGTAGATTCACGAGGAGAGCAAGGTTGAACTCATACAATTGGTTCGTTTGGAAGTCACTTTTTGCGATTTGCGATAAACTTGGAACATATATCAATATATCTTGCATAAACTATAGATGTGATATATTCCTAAACAATGTCTAATGGGCGAATTTTGAGAAGCTGCGGACAGTTTCGTCTGAGAAATTTTCGACAAAATTTGGTCCACTTGCCTTTCCATTTGCATAATTCTGCATTTTTTTTCCTTGCTGCCCATTTTCTTTCTTCCTGCTTCCTCCCCCTTGTTGCATTGGGCCCCCCTATCATGCTTATGATAACATTTGAATTAATAGTTTTTTTTCTGTGTTGTTGATTAAGATCTTTCAATATAAGTTAGAGATTTTTATTTGGTTATTAATATATTAGTTTATTTATTATTTCTTAGAGCCAGTTCACTGTCCTGCCCTTGTGTCAGCCTTTCTTGTTTGTTAGTGGTCTTTGAAGTTTCCCCTTCTTCTTCCCAAAATTTTCAATTTAAGTTTGCTTCATAGATGGCATGGTTTATATATCCCATGTTTTGAGCATTGGACTCACATAGATACACGCACAGAAGCATAAACATAGCCACTATAGAAATTTTTTGGATGGTATTGGCTAATCTAGCTACTTAATTGTCCCATGTTTGTCATCCGTGGTAGAATAAACTGTGAAATTGTATTTTTGTCTAAAAAACTCTGGTAAATTAATTTTGAAAACAGAAACATCTGAGTGTCTAAATTAGCTAGCATATAACTTTTTTTGAATGCTATTTGCTAATTTAGCTACTGAATTGACCAATGTTTGTCATCCATCCCATAGTAGACTCTGAAATTGTATTTCTTTTCTAAAGTACTAGAGTTAAATTAATAGGAATAAACAGATGCCCCAATGGGAAGATGCAATTCTTTCTTGCAAGTAAGAACCCGGACCATGTTTGCTATCTTATGAAAAGAAACAACATATCATCAGAATAATAATTTTAAAGCAATTTGGTTCCTCGTTTATTCTCAGCACTTTATCTATCCGATTTCCTTATTATCTACTTTAGCTGTGTCCTAATCTTTGAGTTATGAGATCATGATCTTCAGTTTGAAGCCTATTAGCATCTGATTAAGTTCTGCTTACATAAGATATATCGGTATTTAATCATTAAATTTCGACTTCAAGCTGACGATTTATAGAACATTTTGTCATAGTCTGAGTCATTATCAATAGTGATGGAGTATAAAATGGTTTAACAACCAGAATGAGGACTGTGACCTGTAAACTAATATGTACCGTTTAGTGGTTGTTAATGTGCTTGATACCTAGTGCACCAAATATGCATGCATTAGTGATTGCCACATGGCATTGCTCATCATGGTGTGATCGTTGAATGTATGAGAGTTTCTGGGATTTATCTACTAGTCCATGGATTTAGGACTTAACCACGACCCCAGAAATTTTTATTCAAAAGTTAAATGCTTTGCCGCTGTACAGTGTGACATAATCTCATGTAAAAGGAAACCTAAGTAATAGGTAATCCAACACTTGGGTTTCCTAATCTATATTTTATGAGTTTATGATATAGTGTTTGGTTAAAATCCACAGTATCTCATGCACACGTGCATTTACATTGTCCACAAGTTTGAATTAATGGCATTATTTAAACATCTTTAGCCCAAACTTATTGAGAGCATTAGGTTTTAGCAGCCAAATGCGGGCCATTTGGTCGATTATTGACCAACACTCCGTTTTTTACTCCAAAGCTTTTTGAGCCTTTTGGTCTCCCACAAAACCTCATAAGCATCCTGAGTAACATCATGTGAAATGAAACCTAACTTGCAGACCCAATAGAAGCTTGCTTGGACAGTTCTCAAGGGAATAGTCCAGTGACAATAGTCTCCTCTCCCCCGAACTCATGATCCTGATTCGATTTCCGTTGTAATAAATAAAAGAAGCTTGCTTGGACAGTGTTAAGTATTGATGTTTTATAGAGCAGGATGTCCAGCATTGATGATGCTGACAGGTTGGCATTGTAGCATGCCACGTCATATGTGCTGTTGAACCTTTGGAATGTAAGTGATGCACATCCACATGGTCATGCAGTTTCATAGAATGTGTATACCTCTATATATAAGCAAGTAAGACGACCAAGAGGAAGCGACGTGTCTGTCTTTGAGAGGGTCGAGTTTTCCTCTTTCTGGAAATGGTCGATAATATAGGTGCTAATTTGGGCAGAGAGGGGCACAAGAACAACTTGGCAGGTGCCAGTAGTAGTGCCTCTGGCGAAGGAGGGGTCATCAAGGAGCAAGATCGCTTGCTTCCAATAGCTAATGTAGGGCGGATCATGAAGCAGATACTCCCCCCTAATGCAAAAATCTCTAAAGAAGCGAAAGAAACCATGCAAGAATGTGTGTCCGAGTTCATTAGTTTTGTTACTGGAGAAGCATCGGATAAGTGTCAAAAAGAGAAGCGCAAGACTGTGAACGGAGATGACATTTGTTGGGCTTTGGGAGCTTTAGGGTTTGATGAGTATGCCGAGGCACTAAAAAGGTACTTGCATAGATATAGGGAGCTAGAAGGAGAGAGAGCTAATCAAAACAAGGCTAGTAATGTAGAAGAAAAGGATGAAGAATCAGGTCTCAGGAAAGAAGCAACGAAAGGTACTAATATTGCCCCTACTCCATGGAAGTTTAACGTGATCGATAGGAGTAATACCTCAAGCTCCCGGCGGCTTTAGTTTCTTCTGGTTTTTATGAAGCAGCATAGTACCGTGTAGCCTTCTATTATGGCGTACTGATAATAAGAGTCTTCATGTGAATATTCCGCTGGGGTTGAGACAAGAGGTTGAAGGGGAGGGGCCCCAGGATGTGTTAGTTGTCATTTGAGGATGTTTTAGAATAAGTTTGTTAGCTGGTTTTCATCTTCAAAACCACGGAGAAATATACTTTTAACTCTATTCTTTGTATTTTTGAAGTATGTTGTAAGGTTTGTGGAAAATGGTTTTGATTACGGAATAAGTTGAGTGGTAGTTGTAGCTTTGCTTGTATTTGGGAATTTGGAATTTGTGGTCTTGGCTCAGATTTTTTCTGGTTTCAGATGAAAGAGGCAAAGCATGAAGCACTCTGAATCGCCAGATGGAAAATGGAAAGAACACATGATGCAATTTGAGTATGTTTCTTGTTTCTTTTTTCCTTATTTCTTCTCTTCATTTTCTCATGGCAGAAATTTCTTCTCATTTCTAGTCTTGCTCCTCTTCCTGTTGCTGTTGTTATTGCTGCTACAATTGCCTATTTTACATGCTTTATTAGCATTCCTTTATTTTAAAACCTCACTTCACTGTGATACCATTTCCATGGATAGGGTTTCACTTTCAACAAATGCATAGTGTGGGAAAGGTAAATATATGCACGATCTTTTGGTCACTTTGATCTCAGAATCAAAACTTGGCTAGCCTTCACGCCTCTTATGTCAGTTCCACCCAACTGCTCTCACTTCTTCTTCTGTCATTTTTTCGAACCAATTTTAAACGAACTAAAACTAGTTCACAGCTCTGAACTTTAGATTTGGTACCTTGAGCATCATCTTCGACCAAGTCTCAGGGAGAGAGTCATAAAAGTCATACCTCGGCTTAAGTGAGTCCATTCCACCCTTTTGTTGACCAAAGGGTAACATATGTATATATTTGAGGGTTTTCTTTGAGTTTTATACTTTGGACCCCTTGTCACAATTGGCTTAAATTCATGTCTTGTCCCGAAAGCCCAAGAATGAAGTCTTGATTTGGTTGATGATTAACCTTATTAAAATGTAGTGGATCATCTTCCCACAACTGAGGATAGCTCAAGGTGTCTGTATTGTTGGAACTTCTGTAGAGAGATTCTCCCTCAGACGGGGACAAGGAAAGATATATTAGATGTGATGTGGATGATTTCTAGGGTTTTATCTTGTACAAATCTATGGATTCTCTCCTTGCTTTGCGCTGCCGATACTGAACACTACTTCCTCATGTTTCCCAAGTAGCAACCTATAAAAGTGCCAATAGGACAGGACCCTTGAAGCTTTTGAACTGCGGACTGGTCGATGGCAACATCTGGTTGAAAAAAAATTATATTGATCTCTCTTCTCTCGCGTCTTTCTTTTTCTATTAGCTAAAGCAAGGTCTATGCAAAAATTTCTCAAATTTTTCCTATATGATAGGCTCTTCTGCATTTTTTCCTTTGTTTTAAAGGACTCACAACTTAGTGTGGGGTAAGAGAATGATGGACATATATGTACACAATCTTTCCCATATATTTTTTGCAAAGAGGCTGTTCCATGTCTCGAACCTGTGATCTAGAGGTCAAGCAATTCAATCGTTGCGTCAAGGTTCACCCTCTCCTTAAATCATCTTCATCTAATAAAAATCCCTAGCCTGAAAGAGGAAAACACCACCTCTGCCAAGAAGTTCTCTTACTCTTGGATGCCACTTCTTTGAATTAAAACGCCAACATGTTCTTTGGAGACTGAAAATGACTGAATAATGTTTAGAAATAGAAGTGTCTAACCAACACAGTTTGTAAGATCATACGTGTCTGTAGCAACTCGTGTACATGTTTATCATGTTCTTCAACACACCCACAAAAGGAGAAACATGCATTTTATTTGGCCGGCAACCTTGAGAATATTCCATGAGTATATGTTCATGCAAGGTGATAGATACATTGCTTATATGGCTGGACCTATTCTCATCATGGATCACATTTCCGGCTGCTGAATCGGAACAAATGACTAGTGCTGCAGTTTACATGCGCCTATATTTCCCTAGTCATATTGTTAAAACTTGAATTCTATATCACGATGATGGAATAGATGGGTTGGAGGTTGGAGTTCATTATTGAACTTCTGCCAATTTATCTAATAGCTTCTTGTTTTTGTTTGTGGCTCTTTTCTTTGACAACTCACCTTTTCTTGGACCAAGAAAAAGGGTTTCTTTCCTCCTAGGCTAAGGCAATATTAATGGACCTGCCTGTTGCACGCTGCTCCAGAGTCCAACTTTGACATTGTGCTGCAAGTTGTGATTTATAATTAGGGGCAGCATTGTTTGTCATGATTTGGGTGACAAATTGTTATTTATCACAATATGTTTTCACAACGGGCAAAATTATCCAATACCATCAAGACATTTGAGTTTGACCAAGTGTCTAGAGCTCTTTGTTCATGACCCAGTTTTTTTTTTTATTTTTTTTATTTTCCATAATGCTGCTCATTTTCCATTAAATATATATTTACATCTCTTTTGATGCTGTTACCAGCTTCTCTCTTGCGGGAGCTACATTTTTGAAATTGCATTACAATACCGGCGCGAAGATTTATGTCGATGAAGATGACCTAGCTTTCATAGAATCACAGTCATCAAACCCTAAATTTACCCTTGAAGATCTAGAGCTCATAAGTCATTCCCACTTTAAGCAGGCGCATATGTGGAATATCGAGCACCTTATCGGTCTGTCTCAGGTTCCTCTTGATGATATTGTAAGCATAGTCGATGAGTATCTTCTTGCCAATGTTAGCTCCTTCGCCCGCAATCACTTCACTCTCTCCCATCAAGTGCACAACCCCAGCTCTCCATGCCTTGTTCACCGCTTCAATGTCAGTCTCCATCAGCTCTTTCTCCGTTGTCCCTTCATTCTCTACACCGTTTTCCATCTCTCTCTTCGTGTTCTCTTCACTTTCAACGCTGTTCTCCGATTCATTCTCTATGCTATCCCCCACATCACTTCCACTTTCATCATTCTCATGCTTTATTGCTGCATGTATGATCATCTCCTCTCTTATGAACTCCTTGAGTTTTTCCACCAACATGGACTCGAACGAATCCTGCTCATTCCTAATGTCAATGTATCCATATCGAACCACACACCTGTACACATTAAGCCAATCTGGACGAACCCTACGGAAGAGATATCTCTCTTCCGCAGGCACCTTACTTATGGGTAGCGACTTGATGGACACAAAGACAAGAACTGAATGTAGAGCAGAAACATGAGAGACGTAGTGCTTGAAGATAGGAGGTATGCCATGGACAAGTTCCGAGTAGAAGATGGCTAGTCCTGGAATCCTATAGGAGTTAGTGGCTAGGATTGTCTCCTTCAGCTTCTCCGGCGAGATCTTGTGATCAAGCTCATAGAAGTATTTTCTCCGGTAAACATCGTTCCACACAAACATTATGGTCATCAGAATTGCAGCAAAGGCTAGAGGGAGGTATCCTCCTTGATCAAACTTGTAGAGAACTGCGCTCAAGTACACGAGCTCCACGGTGCCTATAATCAGCACGTAGGCGATCACGAAGAGTATGTTCATCTTCCATATCATTATCATAATGAGCACCAGCAACGATGATGTGAGTGTCATAACAAAAACCACTGCAATCCCTGCACACAAGTGTGCAAAACATTAGCATCCATTTACTCTTAACTAGTTACTAGGGTAACCATGTGCAATAGCACCGTAGAAACATTGGAAACAATTACATAATATCTCATAAACTACGCCCATCACCCATCAGACGAACATATAGAATCACAAATGGCGAAGAATTGAATATGGGTATTTGCATTAGGAAGAGGTGCATCACAACTGTTTAGGGTGAGGAATGAAATTACCATAAGCATTGCCTATTTTTGCAGAACTCTTGAAGCCAAGAGTGACACCAATGCAAGCAAACATGAGAAGATAGTTGATTTCAGGTATGTAAACCTGGCCTTCATATTCAGATGATGTGTGAACGATTTTAACGCGTGGGAAGCACCCTAGTGAGAGAGACTGCTGAATGATAGAGAAAGTTCCCGATATCATTGCCTGACTTGCTATGATTGACGCTGCTACTGCAACTCCAAACAATGGCCAATACAATGGTTCTGCACACGCCATTCGATGTACACCAACATTAATATGTACGAACCTATGCACCTATGTATGTGTACGATAATGTATGTATTCATTCTCTTACTTGGTATGGATTTATAGAAGGCATCTCCAACATCATTCATATGATCACGAAGAAATGAGGCTTGGCCAGTGTATGCCAACACAAGTGCCGGATAGGTCACGGTGCACATACTTATTTGAATGGATCGCACCGTAAAATGACCAACATCAGCAAATAAAGCTTCAGTTCCTACATTAGCACCAAGGTGACATTAATTTTACTATACCATATGAGAAGCTAATTATTTATAGAGAGAGAAAAGTTACCTGTTGTGGCAAGGACAACACCACCAAGTGAAACCCAGGCTTGTTTCTTGTTCCTTCGAAAATAATCGAATATGTATTTAGGATATATGGCTTTAAGAACACCTGGGTCGTTTTTGAAGATATTGTAGGCACCGACGCCGCCGATAAATAGGAACCAAACACAGATTATGGGAGCGAAAGCGTAGCCAACTTTGTCAGTTCCAAACCTCTGAATCATGAACAAGCACACCAAAATAGCTATTGATATCCAAACAATCCTATCTGCAATTTACCAAATTAATTTTCATTAATAAAAATAATAAAAATTTCTTGCAATGATATTTTCCATGTCTCACACAATTTGCTAGTGGTGGACGTGGTCGAGGCAAAGTGAAATATGAGAGAAAATGATTTGCACCAAAAATATGTAATACTTTTTTATTTTGAAGAATGTGTACAATAATTAAAGGAGACGGATTCCTATTATCCTAAAGCTCCAATATATTTTAAAATTGAGCGAGATTATTAAAATATATTTTAAAATATTTATATTTTATATTTTTCATGTATTTATAATTTTTTTATAATTTCATTAAATAATTTTTGAGATGGACTGCAATTACACAGCTATGAGTCAACTGATGTTCCCCATCCGCCTCTCCTCTCCATTCTTTTTGGGCTTTTTTTTTTTTTTTTTAAATGTATTATTTTCTGTTAATTATTTCTGCATCAGAACCGATGGCAATTAAAAAAATGGAGGAAAGCCAGGATACTCTCAGCACCAACGTACAACTACAATTATGCCATATCCCCATAATATTCCATAAATACCCTTGACTTTCCCTTATCCCCAAGCCTGTCGAGAGTGGAGATGTGAAGGCCATAATTGTAATTGGTAAGTGTTAAGTATCCCAATTTCTTTTTTTTTTTTTTAATGAGATTGTAATTTGAAATCACTAAATTAAAAGAAAAAAATATTATTATTAAATTATCCCCCTCAAACATTATCTTAATAATTCAATTGTGGAAAAAAGGGGAAGGATAGATCTCCCCTTGGAAAAAACAGAGATGGAAGATTCCCATATTAACGTGCCTCATGACTTTGGTAGATGGTCCTAAAATCTTTTGTTTTGGGGCTGTTTTTGGATCTATTGCTCTTTGTCTGGTCTTTTGTAGTCAATGTGATATATATATATAAAATAATACAAAATCACATTAAATTAAGACTAGTATAATCCAATTATTAAGCAGAGAATGAAAAAAATCATGTTGGAAGAGTTTCCTCCTAAAAGGAATCCGATCGTAACTTGACATAAATTAATCAGAACAAAATTCTAAACAAAGGATGATAGATCTAATCCAGAACACCAAGTAAAAATTATCAAGCACCCCGTCTTTAATTAATAATAAATCACGAGTCTATATAAATCTATTTTTAAATAAGGTTAAATTCTAAAATTTAAAATATAAATTATTTTATTTCATATTAACAAAATGATTTAAATTGAATTTTTTTTAACCCAAAAAAGATACCAGACTATCTTATTAACGGGGTTCTTATAATCTTAAGGGTATTAATATGTATGGGGTTTGTAATTATTAGATTTTCCTCTACTAATTATAAATTATTTAATTATTTCATAAATTATAAAATAATTTCTGACAGATCAAATCTCACGGATATTGAGAAGATCCCATTACTGTACTGTGGTTTTTATCGGGGTGATGTTTAGTAGTGAAGGCTCCAAACAAGAAAGGTACCTTCTGTCATTTGGCTTGTTGCTTCCTTGATTCCTCCAACAGCTGATAGAACTGTCATGCATCAAAGTTCAAGAAAGAGAGGAGGAAAAAGGGAAATTGTTAGACAAAAAGTCAAGACATGTGCATGTAAAAGAGAGAGAGAGTAGGAACCGTAACCCCATTTGGATTTTTGAACACAAATTGAATTTTTATATTTTTCCAAGATTTGATGCCACCCCAATTGTCTCATATGGACTATAAACTATTCAAAATTTGGAGATTTTCCCATTTTATTTCTTTAGTACATTTATCATTTAGAAAAAAAAAGAAAAAAAATAATTGAATAAAAATGATATAATTTATTGATGGACAGTTGATTTAGTAAAAAGAATATTAGATTGTTTAATCAAAATTTAGGTTTAAATTTTATGAATGAAAAAAATTATGTTAAAAGAGTTCTTTCCTATAAAGAATTGATGATAGATTGAGTTAAATTAGTTGAAATATAACTTCAAGTACTGATAAGTCAAGTATAAAAAAAATGATATAGTTTTATTTTTTTAATTTTATTTTTTTTTTTAATTTATGATAATTTTAAACAATGTTAAAAATTTAATATAAAATAAACGAACCTGAAATACAAGGAGTGAGAACACCATCACCAATTACCATGGAGGTTCCAAGCAGGGTGGAAAATAGAAGGAACAATTTGGCGAAATGGCTTCTCTCAAGTGCAGATTTGAGCTTTGATGCCCTTCTTAGACGATTATTTGGTAATTCAAGTTTGTAGTTAGAGACTTCTTGATCCTCAGCTTGTTGACTAGGAAGTAATCCCACCTTAGCATATCGGCATATGAGAGAATATAGAGCAAATGTTCCCCCTGAAAATTTAAAAAAAAAAAAAAATTAGAGCAAAAATAAATAAATAATAACCTATGCCTTTTTGTTTGAAGGAGGGCCAGAGGCTCAACATACAAAAAGGGGAAAGTATCATGTAGAGGGGTATCATTAAGCCAAACAGTCGGCACTGATATAACTTTTTTTTTGGTCGCAATAGATAATAAAAGTTATGAAAATAGATAACAATTTTTTACATTCGACTGTTTTTATAAAGATAGAGTTAGTGTTTGTTAATGATTTATGGAACTATAATGACTTCTCTTAAACATATTTTTGTCACTTAGTAGAGATGCAAAAGTCAAGTAATTGTCTAAATAAGAATAAAGAAATTAATAAACCATCGTGACCAAATGGGCTTTGGCCCCCATAATTGAGGCATTTTTTTTCTTGCTCTTTTGTGCAAATGGGTAGCAAGCTGTCGCACGGCTATAGATCAGGTCAGCGGTCTTTCTGTCAAAGGACAAACATCCGAAAGCTAGAGGCTATTCATTTTTTTTACACTTGTCATAATCCTTTAGAAAAAGACATTTTGGGATAGTACCTTCCCCTTGGTATTTTTCATGTGTTGTTGGAAGGGTCGTTTAGTCCAAAAAAGACCATTGACTTGCGCAAGCCCCACATACACAAGTATGAGAGAGACACATAGAGAGAGACAGAGAGAGAGAGTGAGAGAGAGAGGGTGTGACAAATATTGTTCCTACCAAACATGGGGAGATTCCTTCCCTACTTATGAAAATTGATTTATTAGTATTCTAAAGGAGGTTTCCAGAAAATGTGTTAGCAAAGTTATTATATAAAAATTTATTTCTTTTATTATAAGAAGAATAAAATTCCAGATCACGGTGCCGGAGAGAGGAGCTATTATCATTAAACTGTTTTCTTGAGAACTTATATAAAAATTTATTCAAGACCATAAAAGTTATTCTATGAAAATAGAATGAATTTTAAAAGTAACTAAGTAATTTTCTTAATTTTCATTAAAATTTTGTGAATTTAATACGATGAGGTGGCAACATAGGCCAGACAAAATGCAAATACACTTAGGGGTGCTTGATTCGTATTTAGAAATCTAAATTGAAATTTGAATCAAAGATTTTATAAATAAATTTTAGACACCATGTCTTCACGTGGTCAATTTTTAGAAACTCCATAATTTAGAATTTTATTCTTAAATCATATTCTATTCTATTAATCCAAAAAAATCCAAAAAAATCACATGTATTTCGATCCAATTCTTGATTTCGATTAATTTTAAGTGGCTATAAAACTACCAACAAAGCAACCTATTCAATCAAGTGACATCAAGGGAAGCATAGCTTCCTATAATTCCACAAACTAAGGTTAGACATGAAAATTGAGTACTTAGAATTTTTTTTGATAAATTTAATATTAAAAAAAATAATAAAGATCATATAAAATTAGAGAATTAGAAACAGTACGTTTACATACCGTCACCATTGTCGTTGGCCTTGAGGACGATGAAAACATATTTGATGAGAGGGATCAAAGTAAGGGTGTAGAGGATCAAAGAGAGAACACCAAGAATGTCATCTCTATGCTTAATACCATTGCCAAAGGTGCTTGAATATACATATAATGGTGATGTTCCAATGTCTCCATATACCACTCCTATGCTCTGAAATGCTAGATGCAATATCACCGGCCACTCTTTTGTCTACAAAATAAAAAAGAAAAAAAGGTTAAAAAAACCCATGTCATAAATTTCTTTTCCAAAGAAAAAATAATGTCAAAATTAATGAAAATTTATCCTTGAATTGGGTACATAAAAAGTCCAAAAAGTAAAATAAATAATTACTGAGAAAATTTTCATTTTCTTCAACAAATTATTATGGTTTTATGAGTGAGAGTGACAAAGAATACTGGCGACAAAAAGGGATCCATGACAACAACATATGTACCACAAAGTTCATATACACATATACATATTTTAAACATATGTAAATAAATTAAAACTATAAAGTTTTTATTTATTCTTTTAATAATTTGGTTAAAGTGTTGATTTCAGTTATGGCCAGGCAAAGACCTTGGAACTGTGGCCCCGATAGCTGGAAACATTGCCGGATTCTATGTCGAGAGAGTCAACCCGACGAAGCTTTTGCCGTGAGAGTTTCTTTCCATGTAATCTCTCCTCAGAAAAATGCTCTTCTTGCTTTTCTTCCCTGTTGTTTATGTGCTCTGCTACTACCACATCAGTGGACATTTTTTACTTGCTAGACGTGAACTCACACCCTCACTCTTTGAAATCAGAGAGAGAGCGAGACGGAGAAGAATATAGGAAGGTGCGAAAGAATGGGAGTTTTTGGGGTTTCGAGGGGTCTCATTTATAGGGAAGGCTTCGAGGAGTTTCATTTTCCGGAGAGAAAAATGAGCACGCACACATGATTTATTAATATTAAATAAAAAAGTTAAATAGTTTAGACTGAGATCATTCTCTTCATTTTATAAATCTGAAATTCGTATTTTTCATGTGTTTAAAAAAAAAATTGAAGATAATTTGGGAACTTTAAAGAAATACTGTCTTTGACGTCAAAGTTGGGAGAGAGCAGCTGTAAAAATTTGACTTCAAACTGCATGCGATTTTGGACTTCGGCTTGCCGCTCTAAACAGCGAGTTCACTCTCGAGACGCGTTGCGTATATGTTGAGAAGGTAACACGTGTGATGTGATAGATTTTAATAAATGAAAATAATATATTCTTTTAATAATAAATTATTTTACAATTATAATTGCATGTAAACTTACTTCGATCAAAAGCCTATTGAGCATTTTAAATTAAAGAGAGGAAAAAAAAAAAAAAAAGGTGTCACGCGCAATGGGTTGTAGCGATCACGTGCCACAGCCATCTGGAGAGAGAATTGAATGCTTTTCGGGTTGTGTTAAAAGAGTGTGGACTTGATGTTTGAAATTGAAATATCCCTTCCCCAAGTGTGCCATCCCCTCCTCCATACCCAATCATTGTGGGCCACATCTCCTTTTGCCCAATGCAATGAATCCAGATGGGGAAAGAGAGAGCAGAGCAGACGGCCTTTTCAGCGTGAGAACAGATTTGGAGTGGAGGCGCAACACGGGTCGTCGGGATGACAATTTAATAACCACTATAATTGCAAATCTCATAAATATAATTTAACTGCAATGATATTCTTCGGCTCTTTTTAATTAATATTTTAAGTTCTTTTTTTTTTCCTTTTCGTGATGTTCAATATTTAATAAGTATTTTCCTTTTCGTCACGGACACATGTAATAATAGCGGAGTATCATAATTTTAGGAGGGGAAAAAATTTATTTTAAAATTTTTAAAAATTATAACTTCTTAAATCTCATAATCAGTAGTTTGAATGAAAGTTTTCATTTTATATTTCCAGTGAGAAAAATTTACACGATCAAAATATGGTATATTGTTTACGGTTTGAGTATAATTATAAGAAAAAATTATGGATCTATCACTCTAAAGAGATCTCTTTAGTAAAGTAGAGTACTATACTCTGATATCACTTATTGGTTTCGGTAACAACCAAAAAAGGGAGTTGAATTGGTTGTCTTGATTAGTTTTTCAAAATTTTAATCTAACTCCACTTAAATTTATACTAATCATATGGTCAATCTATGCATATGAAGCAAAAAATAAAAATAGAGATGGAGAGATAAATCCAGTTTATAATGGTTTGACCTTATATCTATATTCACTCTTCTAACCAACAAGTTGGAATCTAATAATCTGCTAACTCATAACAACTATAGAAGATAATCTTCCACTATGATACTTGATTACAAAATACAATCCACTTATCGACTTCTGATCTTCTCACCTAGAAAATAATTTCGTCTAATTATAGAAAACTCAACACTAACTCACAACAACTAATTCACACAACACATTACACAGCTCAACGCACAAGATCTCAAGTATATAAAACTTTGAAAGACTATAGAATGTGTTCAAAAGATGGGGTTCAAGTGCTGGTTTTCTTCATGTTTTCTTCTATGAAAAATGCTCAAGAATTTGTCGCCTTGTTGCCACAAAAGCCTGTTTTTTGTCTAATATTATAACAGCTTTTTTAAGACTTCAAAATCTGTTGTAAAACTCAAATTTTCATCGAAAAATGTACAACTTCCATGCAAACCACCTTGATTTTTAGGTTGAATTTGCTCTTGATTTTGTGAGATAAACTAATTGTTGCAACTTGATTTCAAAGTTCAAATATCAAACTTAAATCTTAAAAACTCATGTTTAAATTTCCCCAAATGATAAGACTATAGTAGATATGAACTTACCACCAAAAAATCAGCTCTAGGAAGTTTTGATTATCAAAAAATATTGGACAACTTGTTGAATTTGCACACTTATTTCTCCATCAAAATTCTAAAATTTTTGATTTGTAAATTATCATATTTGTTGTCCAACAATAACACTATAATGCGAAATTTTCAAATTTAAAAATATATAACCAATGGTAAAGATATTCATGAGCAACGCGTTGAAAATCAACTTCTACTGCTATAAAAAATGTATGAGTAGTCCACTTTAACCTATTTTTTCTCTAACATATCCATCAAATTTTTGTATCGTAAAGAGTTGAAATTGAAGTGACTCATACTTTCTTTGAAATATAATTTTCAAATTTAAAATTATTTCATCACACAAATAGATATGGCTGTCCAAATATAGTCAAATGATCATACTCTAAGGCTTAGAAAATATTCCAATGTGATAGAATGTCACACTCAACCTTTAATCAACATGTCCTTCCAATACGGAACAATCAATATGCATTTTTAGAATTAATTTTAGGCTAAATGTAGTACCAAAACAACATTTACCATACTGGCTGAGTTTTCAAAAATTGAATTCAAATATATTTTGACAGTCCATTAGCTTCTATGACTCAAAATTGATTTGTTTCTATGACAGATTCTATGACCCAGTTTTTATAAGAATTATCTATTGATAATATAATATGTACACTCAATAAAATTATTAGAACAATATGAAATATTTTGTTATCATCAAGGAGACAACAATTTTTTTAACATTATTTTTTACTAATCTCATGGTATACAAAAGGATTAAGGAAAATCTAGTCGAACAAATCTAAATCTAGTTTGGATTTTATATTTTGACAATTAAATTCTTTTTTTATTTTATAAAAATTATGAAAATATACACGTTCATAAAAATTTAAACATCTAACTTTAAGAAACATATTTGAATAAAAATTTTTTATGACTCGGATGTCCCAACAACAATTCAAATCAAATTCTTAAACTTCTAAAGTTTGAGATGCCAGGTGTCGGGACCGGTACAAAATTATATATATTATTTCTGTTGACTTTACCAAAAGTTATTCTTACGTTTGGTGCAAAAGAAGTAATAATTAGGAAGAATAAAATATCCATATTGTTATAAATGGTATGCATTTATTGTGAATGTATATTCATATGAGTGACATTTTAAATGGATAATCATATTCAAGAATGATCATTGAATTTTGGGTTACTCTGTAATGATATAACGACTTTGAGCTTTTTGGTACATTTGTGATTATTAAGTTTTGAATTATCATATTAAAGAGTGATATCTTTTTATTATTTCTCAAAATATCTATAAATAAGATATCTTTGTAATCTCATGATATACAATAAAACAGAGAAATAAAATTATTCTTTTCTCATTCTCTCTAAATATTTTCTATTTCTTAATTAATATGTTATCAGCACGAGTTTTGTTCGAGTTTTATACAAATTTAACGTCAAGATCACCTTCGGTAAAGTATTTTTCATATAATCTTAAATGTTCCGTATACTGTCGATGATAACTTGCCTCTGATTATATATTGCATTTAGTTTTCTTAAAGATAGTTGGTATGAGTTGAGACAACTTTGTTTGGTTAGTAGATACCGTATGAAGTTTTGGATGCCATTCTTCTTTCTGTTGAACCAATGCATGATGCAATTGAAAAAAATAAAGGGGTGATGCCATGAGCTCCTAACTCAAATCCGAGAAACATCTAATTCATGATTGCTCAAATATGCACTTCCATGACACTACTTTTTTTTTTTTCCTTTCATTAATCAAATGGCACGTTGCATAAAATGCAGAGTGTAGGGACCAGAATTGGATTCTACTTTATTTTAATTATTTTGTGAAAATTAATTTATAATTGTTCAAATCCGCTTATTCATTTGACAATTAAATTGATTAAATTAATTACTCTTTTATATATTTATCTATTCTAGAAATCTCGTATATCATTTTTTTTTTAATTTTTTTAGCATACTTATTGTCTAATAATTTCTTAACATATTGCCATTAATAATATATTTTAGTAACATTTGTATAGATTATTTTCTAATTTATTTTTGTGCTTATGTGATAGTAATTTATGGCAAATCTCACCAAACTTGAGTTTATGGCTCTCGACATCTCGGGAAAAAATTACTTGTCATGAATCATTGATGCTGAAATTTATTTGAATGCAAATGGACTCGAAGAAATAATTAAAGAACATAATAAAGTGACATTGCAAAATCAAGTCAAGACAATGATTTTTATCCATCACCACCTCCACGAAGATTTGAAAATCGAGTATTTGACAATGAAAAATCCACTTGAATTGTGGAAAAGTTTGGAGGAAAGATTTAACCACAAAAAAACGGTAATACTTCATAAAACTCATTATGATTGGATTCATTTACGATTCTAAGATTTTAAATCTGTGAGTGAATATAATTCAGCCGTTTTTAAAATCAGTTCTCAATTAAATTTATGTGGAGAGAATATTACTGATTATGATATGTTAGAGAAAATACTCTCCACTTTTCATGTCTCGAATATGCTTCTGCAGTAGTAATATCGAGAGAAAGGTTTCAAAAAATATTTTAAACTAATTTCTTGTTTGTTTGTGGCTGAACAAAATAACAAGTTATTAATGAAAAATTATGAATTTCGTCCAACTGGCTCTAGTTCATTCCCTGAAGTGAATGCAATAACTCACAACAATTCTAGACATGGATGAGGACATGAAAATGGTCGTGGTCGAGGACGATGTCATGGTCGAGGACGATTTCGTGGTCATGGCCATGGTTGTGGTTGGAATGCTTATCGTAATGATCATACAAACTACCAAAAGTGGAAAAGTAATGAGGAAAAACAAGAAAAATGTAGATCTAGTCAGAATGCCAAGAATAAATGCTACTGATGTAGGGTGATTGGACATTGGTCGCGTATTTGTCGTACGCCAAAGCATCTTGTCGAGCTTAATCGAGCCTCGTTGAAGAAAAAGGATAAGAATGTGGAGGCAAATGCCTTATATCAAAATAATGACCCTAATAATATTTTTGAGGGTCTTCAAAATTTGTCCCAATTGGAAGTTGGTGATTTTCTTGAGAATGCTGAATATGATGATTTTAATTAAAGTAATTGTTTTCATTTCTCAATATCTATAATAAATTCAAATTTATTATTTGTTTATTTGTTTGTTTATTTATTTATTGTTTTTGAAGACCTATGGATATTATTGGATCAAAAATTGAAAATGAGAATCTTTATTTTGTAGACAGTGTAACTACACACACAATTCTCAAAAGTAAAAGATATTTCTCTCATCTTATCATAAAAAAATAAAATTTGAATACTCTAACTGGTAGTGTAATATTAATCGAAGGCAGAGCAAACATTTTACTACCAGGAGGAACAAATTTCTCAATCAGTAATGCATTATTTTCACCCAAATCCCACCAAAATTTATAAAGTTTCAAAGATATTCACCTCCATGGTTATCATATAGAAACAACTAATATGAAAAATAATGAGTATTTGTGCATTACTAAGTTAAAATGGGACATAAACAAGTTTTGGAAAGACTATCTGTCTTCTATTCGGGTCTTTATTATACATATATTAAACCAATTGAAATAAATGTCATAGTAAACCAGAAATTTACTAATCAAAATGAATTCCTTTTATGGCATGATAGATTGGATCATCCTGGATTTATAATGATATGACGAATTATGAAACATTCTTCTGAACATCCATTGAAGAACCTGAAGATTCTTCAATCGAATGAATTTTCATGTGTTACATGTTATCAAGGCAAATTAATAGTAAAGTCATCACCAAGTAAGATTGAGTTTGAACGTCTTACATTTTTAAATCAAATTTAAGGTGATATATGTAGACCGATTCACCCACCATGTGAACCATTTAGATATTTTATGGTTTTAATAGATGCATCTACAAGATGGTCACATGTGTGTTTATTATCAACTCGGAACTTGACGTTTTCAAGATTACTTGTTTAGATAATTTGATTACGAGTACAATTTCCTGATTATCCCATCAAAATAATCCGCCCTAATAATGCTTGAGAATTTACTTCTTAAGCATTTAATGACTATTGCATGTCTATTGGTATAAAGGTTGAATATCCTATAGCTTATATTCATACCCAAAACGGTCTAGCAGAGTCATTTATTAAATGCCTTCAATTAATAGTGAGACCATTACTTTTGAAATCCAAGCTTCCCGTTCATGGTTGGGGACATGCAATCTTACATGCAGCAACATTAGTTCGCATCCAACATACTAGTTCTCAAGCTTCCCCTTTCCAATTGATCTCTGGAAGAGAATCTAATATCTCTCATTTACGAACTTTTGAATGCGTAGTTTATGTCCCTATTGTTCCCCCTCATAGAACAAAAATGGGGTCTCAAAGGAAATTAGATATTTATATTGGTTATGATTCTAATGCCATTATCAAATATTTTGAACCTATGATAGGAGATGTTTTTACTGCTAGATTTCTTGATTCTCGGTTTGATGAGACATTTTTTTCAACTTTAGGGGGCGATAATACTAGGAAATGAAAGATAGAGAAAGAGATTACCTGGAGTAATCCATCTTTATGCCATTTTGATCACCGCACAAAACAATGTGAACTGGAAGTTCAACGGATCATTCATTTGTAACAGATTGTAAATCAATTGTCAGATACTTTCTCTGATCCAAAACGAGTAATAAAATCACATGCTCCAGTAAAAAATGCTCCTATCAAAATTGATGTCTCTGAAGGATTCCTCCCAACAAATGAATCTAAACCATATTTAAAGCGTGAAAGACCAATGGGTTCTAAGGATAAAAACTCTCGAAAGAAAAGAGGAACAAATAAACAAATTGATTGTATAGAAAAAGAAAATAATTCGATCCAAGAAAAAAAACTTTTAGAAGAAGAATATCGATAAATTACATTTCTACAATGAAGACATGGGATCGAATAAATACAAATATTGATGATATATTTACATACAATGTGACAATTGATATTTTGAGTGAAAATGAAGACTTTGAACCCACGACTTTAAGAGAATGTCAACCAAGAGAGGATTTGCCAAAATGGAAGGAAACAATTCAGACAGAACTAACATCTCTCTCAAAACGTGAGGTTTTTGGGCCCATTGTCAAAACACCTGAAAGTGTTAAACCAATAAGATATTAAAGGATATGGATATTCGTGCGGAAAAAAAAATGAGAAAAATGAGATTGTGCGATACAAAACTCAACTAGTTGCACAAGACTTTTCACTAAGACCTGGGATTGACTATGAAGAAACATATTCTCCTGTAATGGATGCAATTACTTTTCGTTATCTTATTGGTTTAGTAGCACAGAAAAGACTTCATATGCAAATGATGGATGCCGTTACAGTATATTTATATGGTGCACTAGATAATGACATATATATGAAAATTCCAGAAGGGCTAAAGATGTCAGAATCATGCAATTCTCGAAAATTATTTTCTATTAGATTACAAAGATCTTTGTATATTTTAAAACAATTTGGGCAGATGTGGTACAATCATCTTAGTGAATTTTTGCTGAAAGAGAATTATACAAATAACCATATTTGCCCATGTGTTTTTATAAAGAAGTCCAGACAGATTTTGTAATAATTGTTGTTTATGTTGATGACTTAAATATTATTGGTACTCCTGAACAGATCTCAAATGCAATAAATTATTTAAAAAAAGAGTTCGAAATAAAAGATCTTAGTAAAACTAAATTTTGTCTCGGCCTACAGTTCGAGTACTTAGAGAATGAGATTTTTATCCATCAATCAACTTATACTAAG
Organism: Dillenia turbinata; assembly: GCA_037126225.1. NCBI lineage: Eukaryota > Viridiplantae > Streptophyta > Magnoliopsida > Dilleniales > Dilleniaceae > Dillenia > Dillenia turbinata. Next base: position 27,128,920 of record JBAMMX010000005.1, read on the forward strand.
AAAGTTTTAAAACGATTTAATATGGACAACTCATGCTCATTAACCAGCTCAATGGTTATTCGGTCACTTGATATACGAAAGAATCCTTTTTGTCCTCAGGATGACAATGAGAATATTCTTGGTCCTGAAATATCATACTTAAGTGCAATTAGTGTTTTAATGTATCTTACTAATAATACCTGACCTGATATTATTTTTGCTATAAATTTATTAGTAAGATAAAGTTCTGCTCCAACCAGAAGACATTGGAACGGAATTAAACATATTTCATAGAACGACTGATATGGGTCTATTTTATCCTTATGAACCAAATGTACAATTAATTATGTATGCAGATGGAGGATATTTATCAAATCCACATAAAACTAGGTCACAAACGGGTTATGTAGTTACATATAGTGACACAGCAATATCTTGGAGATCTATAAAGCAAACTATAACTGCTATCTCAGCAAATCATATTGAAATAATTACAATTCATAAAGCAAATCGTGAATGTGTATGGCTCAGATCAATGACTAATCATATTCAAGAATCATGTGGTTTGTTAATAAATAAAAAGACTCCAATGATATTTCATGAAGATAATGCAGCTTACATAGCCCAGTTAAAAGATGGATATATCAAAGGTGATAGGACAAAACAAATCTCTCCAAAATTATTTTTCACATATGATTTACTACAAAGTAGAGATATTGATATACAAAAAATTCAATCAAGCGAGAATCCTACAGATTTATTCACAAAAGAATTACCCACTACAACATTTGAGAAGTTAATCCATAGGATTGGAATGTGACGTTATAGAGATATTAAGTGATCTATTTGACAGGGGGAGTATTATATCGAAATACATGTATAAATAAGAATATACTCTTTTTCCTTCACTAGGGTTTTTTGTCCCACTGGATTTTTCCCAAATATGGTTTTAACGAGACATAGTTTTCATACAATAGATATCCAAGAGGGAGTGTTATAAATGATATGCATTTATTGTGGATGTCTATTCATATGAGTGACCTTTCGAATGGATGATCATATTCAAGAATGACCATTAGATTTTGGGTTACTCTTTAATGATATGACAATTTTTGGTTTTTGGGTACATTTATGATCATTAAGTTTTGAGTTACCATATTAAATAGAGGTGTCTTTTCATTATTTCTCAAAATGTCTATAAATAAGATATTTTTGTAATCTCATGATGTACAATAAAACACAGAAATAAAATTACTCTTCTCTCATTCTCTCTAAATATTTTCTATTTCTTGATATTTCATAATACATAGTAGCATATTTTGGCATTATAAATTAAATATATATAAGCACTATTTATTCATATATTTAACGAGATTTTTTCAAATTTATCAATCACGGGATTGAATTGACGTCTGTTCTATTATAATAATTTGAAATTCTTGTATTTAGATTTAGAAAAATTGAGAAGAATAGATGTTGAATGTGTTTGGACCGATATAGCTGGATTTTGTTTGAATATTTTTGAGATAAAATTATATTAAATTGCAAATGGATACAATAATTTGGGGTTTTTTTAATATAAAACAAGCTCACATCACAAACGAATTGGGTAAAGTATTACTTATATAGTTGATATTCTAGATTGATGTTTCTAGGAAGATCATAAACTTTGTCGATTCAAGGTAAATTCCACCATCCTTCCTCCTTCCTATATAATGGTGACAAATTACATATTTACATATTAAATTCTCTCTCTCTCTCTCTCTGTGGCATCACATTGCAATTACTAGGAGAAATTTCTACGATAACATTACATACTCAATGACGATCACTTGTTAGCTAGCTTCCATAAAATTACAACGATGAAATCCTTCTTTCTAGAGCTCATAAGCCATTCCAACTTTAAGCAAACGCCTGTGTGGAATATCAAGCACCTTATCAGTCTGTCTTAAGTTCCTTCTCAGGATATTGTAAACATAGTCAATGAGAATCTTCTTCCCAATGTTAGCTCCTTTGCCTGCAATTACTTCACTCTCACCAATCAAGTGCACAACCCCAGCTCGCCATGCCCTCTCCAACACTTGCACATCTTTCTCCGCAGCCTCTTCCCATGTCCTACTCTGTTGCTCTTGCTCTATACTAGCCGCCGACTCCTCCTCCTCCTCCTTCTCCTCCTCATTTCTATCAACCACACTCTTCATCGCATGTCCTTCTCTTACAAACTCCTTGAGTTTCTGCACAAGCATCATCTCAAATGACTCATGCTCACTCCTCACATCGCTGTATCCATATCGAACCACACATCGATAAACATGAAGCTCATCCGGATCAACCCTACGAAAGAGAAATCTCTCTTCTTGGGGTACCTTACTTATGGGAAGTGACTTGATTGAAACAAACACAAGAACGGAGTGCAAAGCAGAGACATGGGAGACGTAGTGGTTGAAAATGGGAGGAATGCCGTGAACAAGCTCGGAATAGAAGATGCCAAGCCCCGGAATTCTATAAGTGTTTGTAGAGAGGATAGTCTCCTTTAGCTTTTCGGGTGAGATCTTGTGATCAAGCTCATAGTGGTATTTTCTTCTATAGACATTGTTCCATACGAACATTATGGTCATTAGGACTGCAGCAAAGGCTAGAGGGAGATAGCCTCCTTGATCAAACTTGTAGAGGACGGAGCTCAAGTAGATTAGCTCAACTGAGCCTATCACAATCACATAGGCCATCACCGCCAGTATATTAGTCTTCCAAATCATTATCATGATGAGCACTAAAAATGACGATGTGAGAGTCATCACGAAAACCACAGCAATCCCTGCACCCACAAACACAAGTACAAAGAAAATGATTTAGGAAAAAGTATTATTCTTCGAATTAAATTTTAAATTTTGATCAAGCAGATGATAGTATAATAACTATAATCAGAGTCACTTTTGGCCATAACATATAACATTTTTCAAAAAGAAAGGAAGAGAAGAGAAATACCGTATGCATTGCCAATCTTGATGGCATCCCGGAAGCCAAGAGTGACACCAACACAAGCAATCATGAGAAGATAGTTGATTTCGGGTATGTAAACTTGGCCTTCGTACTTAGTCGAAGTGTGAACAACTTTAACGCGAGGGAAGCACCCTAGTGAAAGAGACTGTTGGATGATAGAGAATGTCCCTGAGATCATTGCTTGACTTGCTATGATTGATGCTGCCACAGCCACTCCAAAGGTTGGCCAGTACAATGGCTCTGCACCCACAAAGTAATATATAGACAAATATAAATACAAATTCTTATTAATTATCTATCTCAGTGTCTAAGAACTATGTTCCATATGAACACAGGTGCAAAGCAGTTTGTCTTACTTGGTATAGATTTGTAGAAGGTCTCTTCAACATCTTCCATATGTTTACGAAGGAATGAGGCTTGGCCAGTGTATGCCAACACAAGTGCTGGATATGTCACGGTGCACATACTTATCTGAATCGATCGAACGGTAAAGTGACCAACATCCGCAAACAATGCCTCGGTCCCTGCATTAAATCACAAAAATATATGATCATATTAGTCCTAGTCCCCCAAAAAAAAATTCGAAAAAACTATTTTTTTTTCTAAGTAACTGAAAAGATTAATAAGTGTAACCTGTTATGGCAAGAACGACCCCACCAAGAGAAACCCAGGCCTGCTTTTTGTTCCTTTGAAAATAATCGAATATGTATTTTGGATATATGGCCTTAAGAACACCGGGGTCATATTTGAAGAAATTGAATGCGCCTATGCCGCCGATGAACAGGAACCATACACAAATTATGGGAGCAAAACTGTATCCAACTTTGTCAGTTCCAAACCTTTGTACCATGAATAGGCACACCAGTATGACTACCGATATCAAAACGACCTTTCCTGCAAATTTACAAAAATTAAATTAAAACAAAGACGATTATCAAAACAATTTTGTTCATTCCACTTGATTTAGTTATAGTTAATGCCATAGCCTTTGAGATTAAAATTTTCTTGAAAAGAAATGGACTCCCCCATGAATTCCCATACTGCGTTACCAACAGTACAGTTTGCCCTGTGGGCTGGCCCATTCAGGGCCCACCAGCCCAATCCATGGAGGGGAAAGGATAGGTTCCTTCTTTTTTTTATTTTTTTACAAAGAAATACAATTCAACCGTATAAGAACAAGTTTGTCCGATTACATCTTAAGGATTTAAGGAAAAATTTATATTTTTAAAATTTCATATTTTAATTAAAAATATATTTGTAAACAAAATAAAATTAAATGAAATAAAAACAAATGGAAGTTTTCAACATAAACACGTGTCAGCAGTCACAAGTCCAAGGAATCGTGGGTTTTGGTCATTGATCGGACCTTTGGCAATTTCAAGTAACACTCTCTTTTTCTAAATTTGCTAGTCAAAATGTGGGACAAACTTTAGCACCGATACCATGACAATCCTATGTTTGTCCTCTCTCTCTCTCTCTCTCTCTCTCTATTCCTTTTTCTTATCGTACAAAATTTATTTTTTCAGAATATGATATATCATATCTCTCTCTCTCTCACAATTTTGGGGAAATGACGAAATAGGGGCTCAGACAAAGACATATCATATTTAAAAAAAAAAAAAAAAAAAAGTCTATAAAAATAAACAGGGTTTTGGTGGCACAGAATTTAACAATATTTTAAGGATCTAAAGGGGTGGCATTATAGTAATTTGGAATCCATGTCCTAAGTCCTTGGAATCGTATGTTTGACCCACAAAAGCCATTCATTGGATTTTATAAAATTGGAAGTAACGTATATGTAATAACTTATAAAGTCAAACATTAAAAGGATTATATGTAAATTATTTTCTAAATAATAAATAAAAGAAACAGAATAAATTACACATAAATTTACTCTTAAAAATTTATAAATTTTAATTAAAATCGAGGTCATTACTGGCAGTGGGATTAATTTGGACTAAATAACGAGAATAGTACGATGTTCATAATATAAGAATAATTATACTATAATTAAATGCCTAGGTACCTTCAGTCATCTTGGAAGTTGCTTCCTTGATTCCTCCCACAGCCGATAAAACTGTCATCAATTTGCAGAAGAAGAAGATTATTTAATCTAAAAGAAACATGACCCGCATGAGAGACAGTTGCAAAAAGAAACCCCATTTTCACTTTTCTCCTTTCTCTTTCCTTTTCTTTTGCTTTTTGGAAATGGAAGGCTTTGTCTCGTGCTCAATTTTATGGCGATTTCAAAAGATATTAAAAATACCCAAAACCCAATTATGATTAATTTTTTTTTATTAAGTCAAAAAATTAAAATTTTAAATTATTAAGGAAATGGGAATAAGGAATTCACCAGAGATGCAGGGAGTGAGAACACCGTCGCCGATGACCATGGAGGTACCAAGCATGGTAGCGAAGAGGAGAAAATATTTGGCAGAAAGGCTATTCTCTAGAGCAGACCTGAGCTTGGATGCCCTTCTCGTACGACTGTTTGGTAGCTGAAGCTTATAGTTAGATACTTCCTGATCCTCGATTTGTTGACTTGGGATTAATCCCACTTTCGCATATCGGCAAATTAATGAATACAGTGCAAACGTCCCACCTAAAAATAACATTAAAAAATATTTATTTAGGTTGAAAAAGACAAAATTAATAATTTAAAGGGGTTGAAGGTAAAGTTTTATTATACCAATGATAATTGCTAGTCACCAACACTCTTAAATAAAGTTTCGGTTCGATTTTTGTATACGATAAAAATAGACATAAGGAGAATTTGGCCCTTAAAGATCTAATTCGATTCAAATTGAGTTTTGTTGAGTCTAATATGATTATTAGATACTAATAATTTATAAAAAAAAAAAAGATTTTTTTTCTTTTTTTTGTTACAAGAGAATAACAAACGGGAGGCACCCTAAGCATTGAACCCAGTAGAGCCTCTGCAGTCAGTCAGGAGCAACTGGGAAAGCTCAGCGGGAGAGGACCTGAGAGGCCTAACTTAGCAAGACAATCTGCACACTGATTTGAGTTTCTACGGATGTGATTAATCTCCAAAATTTTTAAATCACGCATAATCTGACGACAATCCCTTATCAGGTAGACGTGTTAAGACTTTTAAACCACAAAAAGGAATGTTGAAGTTTTGTTATCAAGCTGAATATTGGCATATGCCGTCCGATGTATTTTCAAAGTCTTTTTTTTCCCCCACAAGGCTAATTACTAGCTCTTGTTATCATCGTTAGCCGCGTAGACAATTTTTGTCTCTTGGCGAAAAGTCAAAATAACTTAAAAAATTATATATTTCAATAAGGAAAGTTGGAAGAAATTTCTCAATAGTAATTGATGCTTAACCCTGTGACAAATGAATTTAGGTTATCAAATAATCTAAAATATATAATGATATTATTCAATAATTATAACATAATCCGTATCTTAACTAATTTTATTAATAAAAAATTAAAATATATTGTACGTACCGTCGCCGTTGTCGTTGGCCTTCAAAACAATGAGGACATATTTGATGAGGGGGATCAAGGTGAGAGTGTAGAGGATCAAAGAGAGAACACCAAGAATGTCATCTTCATGGTTAATCTTACTGCCAAAGGTGCTTGAATACACATAGAGTGGTGATGTCCCAATGTCTCCGTACACTATTCCTATGCTCTGAAATGCCAGATGCAATATCACCGACCACTCCTTTGTCTTCACAATGAAAAATAAACAAATCCCATATCAAAATTCACAATTATTAAAAAAAATAATAAAAATTGAAGAATAATATTTTTCATCATAATTAACACCAAGTGCAACGCAAAATATAATACTCGGAATTAGAATTTTCTTGTAAGAATGATTATTTTTAAATACCTATCGAGTAAAATTATCTGATTTTTGCATGAAAAATTAAGGTTAATTTTGACAACTCATGTTAATTTGTGTCTGTGTGTGTGTTTACTGTAAAGGCTTCGGATGATGAGAGACCTTGAAGCTATGGCCACGATGACCGTGAACATGGCCGGATTCTATGTCGAGGGAGTCACTGCGACCAAGCTTTTGCCGTGAATGTTTTCTTCCATTCAATGATCTCTCTTCAAACACTTCTTGCTTCTCTTCTTCCTTGTGCTCTCCAATTACTACGTCACTTGACATTTTTAAGAGAGAGAGAGAGAGAGAAAGAGAGAGAGAGAGAGAGAGAGTTGAAGAAGTGGAATAGTTTTTGGGAGGTGTTCAGGGGTTATTTATAGGAGGAAAAGCTTTCAAAATAATATTAGAGAAATTAAAACTTTTTTTTTTGAATTTTTTATAAGATAATAATAAAGGCGCAAGTGGGGTAAAAGGGCGCGAGGGATTGGACCCCTTTCTATTTTTTGCTTTCTAATTTCGGGGAAAAAATTTCTACCTTTTATTTATTTTTATTTAATGATTTTCAATAATTATATTCCTGTCTGTATAAAAAATTTATGAATTTTAACTAAGAAATACTCTGTAAATAGTATTTTGTGATTAGAGTTCTTATGTCTATAAAATATATACATATGTTCTCATAAAAGATAAAAGTTGAAAAATTATCTAAATTAAATATTATCTTTAACACTATTTTTTTTTTGTTTAACAGTAAATTGTTTGCATCACAGAGGAAGTGAGACTATAATAGACAGTTGGTCTAATAGATGAAAATATTAAATCCTTTAACCAAATCTTAGATTTGAAATTTGAGAATATTTTATGAGAGCTTCCATCTAAATTGAGTAAAAAATACTCAGACTAGATTAGTTAGAATATAGTTTCAAATATAAATTGATAAAAAAATAGAAAAAAACAGAGAAGAAACGAGGCAGCCTAAACCCGTGAATTGACCCAACTCTCAATCTTCATCTTTTTTACAAATTGACTCGTTTTTGATTGGATAGCGCCATGCTGGTCCCATTTCTTAAAAGGGTTTGAATCAAAAAACCCCAAGAAGCTCAATTATTAAGGTTGGGTAGCCAGTGGGCAATTTTAAAATCTATGTTATTCTTTTTTTTAAAAAAGAGTTTAAAGCAAGACAGATCTTATACTAGAAATCTCTCATCTTTTCCTCCAAACAATCTCTTGGACTAAGAAAAATGGGTTTCTCCTTCAATAACTTGGTGAGTTGAGGTTAGGTGACATGTGACATCCATAGTATACATGAGGAGGGAAGGAGAGGATCACTTCTCGTGTCCTCTAAAGTCCTCCACAGCTGTTAAACTTGACTTGGTATTGGGACCGCAAAGGGCTTTAAGGTTTTTGGACACATTATGGTTATGATTTTGAGCTCGTGTTGTGACAACTACAACTGCAACTAGAAGAGGGTATTTCCTCGTAGGAGGGTTGAGGAAAGCGTCATCAGCCCTCCTCGTGCCTAAATTCCAACATCGTCGGCTAAGCTCTTTCTCAGTCATTCACTTTTCCTCCTCTTCAAATCCCAACAATTAGGCTACTAGATTCCAACCCCCCTGACCATCTTCTTTTTTCCAATGTTCTGTGCAGTGTTCCTGGGACCCTTTTCAATTCTCTCTTGGGAGGACGTCCAGACATTTTCTTTTATTTTTGGAGTGGGGGGAGGGAAGGAGGGTGCCGCCATTGCCGACTTGTATAAAGAAAAAGACAATAAACACAAAATGTTAGATGCAAATTGTGCAAATATCTTACTCTTGCTTTTAAATGTGTCTTTATTATTGGTTTTGTATGATATTTTTTTTCTATGTATATGAGAAATTCAAATTCAAAAACTATTGATATCAGTTGAAATATAATTTATTAGTATGTGTTAATCTGAGAATATGTGTAATAATTATTATGGAAATAAATTATAATGAGAAAAGAAAATGCATTTTGAAACAATCATATGCATATTTTTATGACGATTTCTTTTTCTCCTCAGACTCTTTTTCAACAAACGAAAAAAATGAGAAAGTGGTGAGAGACTTGTTGGTACATATTTATATTTCCTAGTTGAAAGAAGAACATTATAGAAATATTACTAATCATATAGATAAAAATTTCAAAACCCAACTTATTCAAATTTAGGTGTCTGAAAAATACATTTTAGGTTGTCTTCTCTTGAATCCTGTCAATCCTAGTTTTGGTAAATTTTAGAAGCTTAGATTTTGCTAGAATTATCCGCTTGCGACATAGAATTGCCCATTGAATTTTTTCTTTTGTAAACTATCAGTAATCATATTGATTTGATTAAATCTGGTTCAAATTGGGTTGGTCTCTTAACACCCACAAGAGTGATTTTGCTAGAATTATCCGCTTGCGACATAGAATTGCCCATTGAATTTATTGATTTGAAGTTGCGTTTTAACTATGATATGGTGTTTGTCTTCCCTATTCATTAGCATTGCATTGAGATATTTATATTCTTTATTTCTAAATTGATTTTGTTTATATATTGAATTTACAATTTTGCTGAAAACTTCATTCTTCTCTCTTTGATCTCCCAAAAAAAAAAATTTTTTTGAAAAAATGAAAAATATCCCACAAAGTTGAGAGATCAACAAAGAGTCACTGAGAAGAGGACACACATCCATAGACAGTTAGTCTAATAGATAAAGGCATCAGATCCCTAATTAAATCTTAAATTCGAAACTTAAAAATAATAAAAAAAATTATGTTACTAGAATTTTCTCTAAATTAAGGTTGATAATGTACCAAAAAAATTAAACCCGATAATATTTGAATCAAATTAAAAAACATGATTCATTTAATTTAAAAAAAAAAAAAAAAAAAGAGGAGTACACACAATTTTATGTGCATTATTCAAAGCACCTACTGAGGAGAGGTGGCCTGGTCGTGCAAGGAAACAAAAAAGTATCACACGACCTGCGAGGTTAAGGTTGGACTTTGAATATTCAGCACAAGTTGTTAATTGATTCACAAGGTGAGCCAGAAGGAGCTATCAAGATAGTCTTATGGTTGATGACTAAATGGGTTAAAGAGAGAGAGAGAGAGAGTTTTTCTAAGAAACAGTTTAATGATAATAATTTTTTTTTTTCATGATTTGATTTCGATTCCTATTATAGAGAGAGAGAGAGAGAGAGTATTCATATTTATTTCAAGAGAAATGGCAAATTGGATTAGAATTATCCAATTGTTGACAATTTAACAGTGGTATGGATAAGTTTGAAATTGATCATATTTCCAGTAGCAACTATTTTACTCAAAAGGAAACCATTTCACATTTCACAATCAAACAATAATCAATTTTATTTGATTAAAGTAATTCAATAATTTGCTAATTTTTTAATCTAAACAAAGCTCAACCTCATAATAATTTTAGTAAAATATTATTTTCCAATTAACTTCGCGTGAAAATCGCGTAAGAGGCCACCTAATCTAATGTTGTCAAATTATAGAGAGAGAGAGAGAGAGAGAGAGAGAGAGAGAGAGAGAGAGAGAGATCAAGGTCATTACTCTTAACATTTTCAACGCTCAGGCATGGGGTCACGCGTGGGTGCAATGTGTCAACAACTCCTTTAAGATGGAAAGTATGCTCCTTTTGGGTAATACCATGATTTATTTGTTTAATTTGTTGAGTTTGAGTAGTAAGGATGTTGGCTTTGGATTTTCCACACTAAAAGCCAAATCAAGTTGTAGGTTCATTTAAGAAATTCATTTAAAAAAAAAAATAAAATAATAATAATAATAATAATAATAATAATAATAATTTTCATCTTCCTTCTTCTCCCCCCACCCCAAAAAAAAAATTAAAATTCAAGAAAATTTCGGATTTTATTTTTCAGGCGTGTGGAAAATACTTTTCTAGATTTTAGGAAATTTACAGAAAAACAGAAGTGGTAGAATCTTTTTTTTTTCATTTTTTTCCAAAATTGTCCAAGAAAATAAAGATAACTTATGCTATTGGATTGTCCTATTTAATTTGGTTTATTCATCAAAGATCCTTTTATTTATATATTTATTGGCACAATTAAAAGTGAAAAAGAGCTACCTACATTAACATAGTCGTCTTATGTGTCCCTAAGGGAACAGTCTAATGACTGTAATCCTTTTCTTCCAACTTCTCTCTTAACTCGATGATCTTAGATTCAAATCTTGATATAACAAAAAAAAAAATAGCTGTCTCATGTAGATCTATGCTCCATCATCATGCCAAGCAACATTCTATTCTAGGTTTAGATGTGCAGTGGGCCTCTCTTTTGTTTTTCCCCGTCGTCCATTATCCGTAATTTCAAACAAATGACTACAAAATGAAATCATTATAAGAAAGCACTGGATAAACAAAATCTATGAATGCTAATAAGAAATTACTCGATGAAGAAAAACTTGATTGGACAGAGCATATGCAAGTCCACTTCAGAATATTCGGATTTAGGAGACAAATCTTATGTCAATGTCTTACGAGGAAGCATAGGTTTAGGTTTTTCTTTTATGTTTGACACTTCACAGTGCCCAACACTTTGGTCTGATGTGTCATCACTAGGTCTCTTAAGCATTTTGGATTTTGTATCAACCACATCACATACTTTGGATTTTAGGGTCCAGGATTTTTCTGCACTACGGCTGGAAGGGGCTAATCACCTTCCTCGTCTGGTACAATAATGCAAGAACTTAAGACACCAGAGCTGACCAGGATTCGAATTGAGCGCAATGGTGAGAGACAGCTAGATTTTGAGTCTGACCAGGACTCAGAGTACTAGTAATTCACTGAGACTAGCTCAACAAGGGTATGCAAGAGGGCCTTTTTCAATTAGATAGATGTGGAAGGATTCATTCATTATACCCAGCAAAATACAACGTTGATTTTGTTTTATTCAAGTTTTTTTTTTTTTTTTTTTGGTTACAACACGAATCGAATCGGGATCACGGTATCGAGAAAAAGGAATTGCTGCCCCCTGCAGAGACTTATTCAAGTTCCATTTACAAAATCTGCACCTTACTTGTGGGGGGAAATAGTATAGGTGGAAGCTTTAGCAGGAAACTTGCCATCAAAAAAGAGGCCATTTTGATGTGGGCCTTTCCCTTGCTTGCTGCTTTGCTGGGTCAATGGCTGAAGATGAAATGGCTTCTAGTCATACACTACATAATTGGAAACTCATAATGCTGCTGAACCCTTTCCCGACTCTCCAAAAATAATTGCACGAGCAAGGATCTTACTGGATTTTCCCAATCTTTTGGACTCTGTCAAATATTAGATTTTCCACCAAGACTTTAGCAGAGGGTTGCCTAGTTGGATCAACGTCCACCATAACCTTAAGGGAAAAAAATATCAACCAGCCTAAGATCTATCAATAGTGGGAGATAAGATGACAAAAGGACAACCGCATGATGCATCGAATGAACCAACCTTGAGGTGCATGATGGCATAATTCTTTGCACTATTCTCTTACCTTGCATTTCTTCTGCAAGTGGTTTTCAAACAAGGCAGGCACACTATATTGTGCGTTCCAATCAAGTTCAACCCTTGGTGTTTTCCACATTTACTTTTAAGAGTCCCCTCAAATAAGTGACATGTATGTATACTCAACAAACGACAACTGACATATGGAGTGTCAAGGTATCAAAACTAATTACAGCTTTTTGCGCCAAGGAAAATGAAAACTAGAAGGCATTGCCAACAATGATGGACAAGAAATGGTGTACATATGTACCTTGACTAAGTTCTGTAACTGAAATGAACAGCTCGGTAGGAGTGTCAACTTTCCCTCCCTCAGATTTGAAACCTGAGGGCCTGACTCTGGCAATGGCAACCCAATAATAAGCTCATAAATAGCAGCTCCCAATGAGAAGATGTCAACCTTGTCTAGATGATCGTACTTTCCAATCAGGATTTCATGGGGCATATACCTCACATCCCCCTCTTCGATTGACAGGCTCCCATCCAAGAGAGTTGTGCAACCAAAATCACCAAGCTTATAAATACCATTCTTTACATAAATATTATCAGGCTTCCCACCAAGATGAGCCACTCCTTTCCCATGTATAATCTGCAATGCTGTGGCTATCTGTAGGAAACTTCACGTTTATCAGGAATATGAATCAAGCAAACATCAAAATCTGAGCAAGCGATATGCATGCAACCATATCACAGTGGCTTCATAAGCCAAAATTTCCAGATCAAATCCATTTGGCTTTCCATGGCAATCAAGAGGGAAAATAATTCAATTTAAGAAGACATACTAAATTAAGATCCATGTTTGATATAAAATCCTCTGATATTGCAAACTCAAAATAGAAGTCAATTATTTGATGTACAAGCATGGACCAAGTCTAAATTCTACAGATTTGAAACTTGATTTCAGGTGCAAAATTAGCGAAATGGCTTCATCCTTTCACGGGATGTCTAGGAAGCCAGAAATAATAATGCATAAATTTTTGTTATGGTTAATACCCACTTATGGACAACCTTGTAAAAAGCCTCTGCCAGTCATTGCCAAATTTATCAAGACTAGAATATGGAAGATAATAATTTTTTTACATAGCATTTTCTATAGGGAGTAGCTATAAGGGAGTAAAGAACCAGCATCTCTAAAATGAGGCAATTCAGCAAACAATTTCAGGCAGCAATATATTATTTAAGTGCATCACAATGGATGGCCTGAATCTCAGTGTAATTCTTGGCAGCCACTCATTTTATACGTCAGCATATTATACTAAACTGAGACCCTCGCTATGATATATGATTCATACATAAGTTAGATGTTGCCAATAGATTAAATTTTGAAATATCTCAATCTACCAAGTTAAAATTTGGTAAAATCATAACCTGATGCATTGCTTCAAGTACTTGCCCTTCTGAAAGTGTTTGTGAGGATTTTATGATAGATAGGCTGCAGTCACAGAGCTCCATCTGGGTATAGAGTTTTTCATTCTCAAACCAGGATGAATAGTACCCAACAATGTTTTCATGAGATCCTAAATGTAAAAAGATTGAAATTTGAGTTAGATGGGAAATAGTCCTAATGCCATGTCCATTAAACTGATATGGGAGCACCAATGATGCCAGTGATCCAAACCTAGAGCAGCCAAAGCTTGAATTTCCATCAAAGCTTTCCTCCTGCACAATATGTCACATAAGCAAGGCAATTAATACAGGATGCCATCAAACATCTAGGGAGGACAATGGATGGAAAAGCTACCTTTCAGTGTCATAATGCAGCTGCCATATTATTTGTTTCACAGCATACAAGCAACCATCCATTCTCTTCAAGACATTGAAAACACGGCTGAAGTTTCCACTTCCAATTTGCTGGAATGGAGAATAAGATAGTGACAAGTCCAGCCCCAAAATTGAGATGAAGATAATGCAACAAAAATCTTCATAGAAGACATGTTTCGGCAAAATTCAAGACATTATCATAGTGAAGTTGTACCTCTAGCTCATGAAAATCTGTGCAGTATTGGGAAAGATCATCCCCACCAACAATTGCAGAAAAAAACCTGCAGTATATAGCATGTTTGCATAACAAGTTTGAGAAAGATGGATAAAAACGTATGTGACCCCTTCACCTATTCAATGAGATTTAGTTAAACTAGAAAACCATCAAATGGTAACAACATAGTTTCAAATGTCTCTTTCTACTGTTAACAAAATGAATGGCTTAGTTAAGTAAAAATTGCTACCTGCATATTTTGCTTGCTGATATCCAAAAGGATTTCCATCCAAGTCTAGAGTAGATTTTAAATAAGGATTCTTTATGCAAGGAGGGGTCATAGCCCGACAGCGTAAGGCCACAGCAGATTGTGATACATAATTGCACTTTGTCTGTGATCCATTTACTATTGCACTCTCTATCATGAACTCGTCCATATCCAATGTACATTATCTAGTTCCAGAGCATGCTGGTGACATGAAAATGTTGGAATTGAGGAATCCATCAAACTATTATCTGAACATAAAAAAGTGTAACAAGGAATCAGAAAATGAAAGGAAATAGAAATGCAAACCTTGATGACAAAAAACATGAGGAAAAGAATCCTCATGCCTCTAGGTTCACATTAATGATCTAACAGGGAAAGAATTAGGGACTAACACCTACTGAAACAGAATTTTAAACACCACGAACAAGGCCAGCAATTAGAATTTGCAACAATCTCTTTTGCTCATTGTTACTACTACTTATAATACGCACCAAGCCAATACTGAGTTACTAGTGAACGAAGGTCGATTCTCCCTTTGATTTGCACCCTGAAGACGGATGCCTCACATGGATGACCAAACCTGTGGTCAGAACCACATATATCAAACAAGTTGGCTTTAGTGATATGCAAGCACTCCTAACATTCTACAAATATAATGTAGGAGGTGTCTTCATCCTGATATCCATAATTTCATGTCTTTCCATCTGTAATCACTTGTCTAAAAGGTCACAACCCCAGCACGCCAAGTCTGGGACAACTACAAGCAAACTTCAAGCCATTGGAATTCTCTGCCTGATATGCAGAGTAAAGTGGCATGTATTGAACTTTGCTAGTTAGGTCAATCATTCAGCTTTTTCAACTGTACTGCTTATCTATTCTCTCACTTTGTCACACCAATATGCACATTAGAGCATGGTGATTGAAATCAGTATTCTATGTTTTAAGGTTAGAATTTTAAAACTGAATTAGCATTTTGCATACAATGTTGAATCAAATCATTAGCAAAATCAACTAACTATTTGGTAGGAATTTGAATTTTAACAACTTGGCACCCCTAAAATGAATTGCAAGTCTAAAATAGCAAATGCATTATTCAATCTGCACAGATAATGAGAGTCAGCTTAGCTATACCATCTTGATAAGACTCGGTAATGAGCGGTATCTAGTGGAAGTCTTTTGGTTTTGAGTGTGTTCAACTTGTCCGGAGATTTAGGGCATGGATTCTCCCGAAAGAAAAGGGGGAAAATAAAATTCAAATTTATGCAAAAACCCTAAAAACAATCAAATCCTTTTGGAACAAGAATACCTACCTGATGACAATCTAAATTTTTGGCGGCATTTTGATCAACAGGGGTTATATACTCAGGAGTACTGCACATCGATAAATAAAAAATAAATAAATAAACCCTACAAATTGAAGAGAGAGAGAGAGAGAGTGTGTGTGTGTAAACCCTCAAATTGAACTGGGGAGAGAGAGAGAGTACCAGAAGAAGTCTTGACTGAGAATGAGAGCGGTGTCGTCGAGATTGACATCAGAGTCGACGACATCAACGGAGGTAGTTGAGGAGTGAATGCGATCGTGCGACGTCGTTTCGGATTGAAGAAGGTTGTGGAAGAAAGAGAGGTTGGATTTTGAAGTTTGCCCTAGCTGAACTTTTAAAATGACTCGCTAATGTTGTTCCATTCATCTTGTTGTTTCTCTCTCTTCTGATTTTCTTCTTCTGTGTTCTCCTCTTCATCAATCTCTCTCTCCCTCTAGCTACTTCTCTTTA
The DNA here is from genome assembly GCA_037126225.1 of Dillenia turbinata. Lineage (NCBI taxonomy): Eukaryota > Viridiplantae > Streptophyta > Magnoliopsida > Dilleniales > Dilleniaceae > Dillenia > Dillenia turbinata. The sequence continues at coordinate 27,145,293 of JBAMMX010000005.1, forward strand.
TCTTCTCCTTCTTCCCCAGATCCCCAAAATTCTCTCTCTTTCTCCCTCCCTCCCTCCCTCCTCAGCATTTGAAATTGAGCGGGATTTGGAAACCACCAGGTGCATCCAGGATTTCTATTTTAACATACTTTCGTCATTCATACCCGTAGATTGAGTTCGAAATGAGACCGTTTGATGTGATTAGTGGCTGTGATTATTCCTTTTTTTTCTTTAAAGGTACACGGTGGGCGCACGTAGCAAAAATTTGTATCCATTTAAGCCCAGTAAACCAATATGGTTAAAAAAAAAAAATCTAAATTTAGATTAATTTCTCTCAAATTTTCATTTTATTTTTATTTTACTTATTCTATTTTCATTAAAATGGTAAATTTTTAATATAAAAACAATATTATAGAGGTGGAGATCAAGTTTTTCTATTTTTAATAGGAAGGAATGAATACATATTAGTTTAGTTGAATTTAGTACCAATTTCTTCGGATAGTCCAAAATTCGATAATAATGCTTAGAAATCACTTTAGGAGAAAAAAAAAACATTTTTCTTTAATAAATTTATAATAGTAAAACTAATATATCATTAAATAATTAAAAATAAATTAACATATTTCACTAAATATTAGTATAAAGTGAGTAATGTTGTTTTCTCAAGAAATCATGAATTTACTTCATTTAAAAAAATAGAAATAAAAATAAAAATAAAAATATGAGAGTTTGGAAAATCAATTAAACTAATAAACAAAAGGTAAAAAACTCAAAAGTAAAAGAATAAAAAACTAATAGAAAATCAATTTTTTAGTTAAAATAATTATTTCTACCTTGATATATTTGATTGATCATTAATAAAAAAATTACTCAATATATGTAAATAAATTAATTAGAAACGTTAAATATCACGAAACAACCAATCTCACCTTATTTCATCAGTAATCAATATACCACTATTAATTATTTTATTAATCGAAAAATAATTCAAGAGACTCTCGTTAGATTTAGAACTTTGATAGCTTTAAAATCAAAAGAGAACCAATTCTAATCAATAAATTCAAACTTAAATTTATTTAAATTAAATTATTTAATCTCTTGATATAAGTTAAATCGTTTACAAAATTATAAAACTATATCAATTATCACATTATTAAAAACAACTAAATCTTATTGTTTTTAAATAATTGTATACTTTTCTGAATGTATCAAATACAGGTTTTTTATTTAATAAATCTAAAATAATCATGAATATTATGATATGAAGATTAAATAAATATTTATAAAATATTGAGCCAATAATTTAATTTAAATCACACAATTTTGATCAATCAAGATTTCAATAAATTTTTGACTATAAAATAAATTTAGAATGAAAATATCAAAATAAAATAAAAATTCTATTTTAATCATTTAATGAAGACAAGGGCCGGAAATGATAAAAGAAAACGTGGATCCAGTTGTCTTCGTTTCCTTTTCAAGGGGTTGTCTTATTTCCCGTGAATAGAAAAGTCAAGACAATTTTTAGAAACACTTTATAAAATTTATTTTTTTTTCCCATATAGTCATTGTTTGATCCCTAATAAATGAACAAATATAAATAGAAAAATTTTTCAAAATAATATTTGTCGGGGAAAATAATTCATCAAAAGAATGATTTTTATTTATATTTTTATGAAATAAATAAATATAATAATAGACAGTCAATTTAATAGATAAAAGCATTAACTTCCTTAATCAAGTCTCATATTTGAATTTTGGAAATGAAAAAAATTAGATTAATAGAGTTACCTCCTAAATTGGGCTTGACAATGCTCTGATCAGATTAGTCAAAACATGATTTGGATACCGGTTAGTTTAAAAAATAAAATAAAATAAAGGAATATTAGTTTGATTAAATGGTTCATATTGGGCCCTTTGGGCTGGGGCGCATACCGTAACAAGCCCAATCAAGCAGCCCGAATTGACTTCTGCGATCCCGGCAAAACGAGGGATTAACTCAGGCTCAGGTTAGGGTTCCATTCAAAATTTTAAATTTTGGGGGAGAAAATATGAGAAGTCTTGGTGAATCTGATCAGAGCATTTCAGGTGAATTTTACAGTCCCTTTCAAAATTGCATCCTTGTTTTTTATTTTTTGGGTGCATCCTTATGTATGTACATATGCATGTTCGTGTGCATGTATCCCACAATCAGCTCAATTTTGAAGTTCTTCTTGAGATCCTGACATATTTCCTTTCGAATTCGACTAGTCGGTGTTTTTAATTTGATTTCTGGTGCGATAGATGAGGAAGAGGATGATTGCCATGGCGACTGGAATGAGAACTGTGTTGCATTGTTCGAGAAGAAGGTTAGAGTTTTCTTTCATTTTACGTAGTTCTTGTAAATGCTGTTATTCTTCTTCGTCAATTACATGCCATTTTCATTCGTTGTCATTTTCTTTGGATAGTATTTTGGGATAGACATTCAATTGCAGCTCGATAACCTCAGAGGTATGATTTAAATCCGAGCTTAGTATTCTTTTTTTCTTTCTTTTTTTTTTCTTTCTCGATGGTCTTTATGTTTGAGTGTGTACTAGTATTGGATTGGATTATTAGTTTGAATTGAACTAAAACTATGTATCAGTCATGAAGAAGTTCCCATGAGTAGCACAAGCACAAGTGCATGCACACACACATACAGACACATTGCGAATGGTCAGGCATAGACACACAGAGAATGACAATCCTTTGCGAACCGGGCTGAAGAAATGAGACATGCATCATTGAATAAGTAAAGGGTAATTTACTCTGAGGATAAGATGGGAAGGATTAAACTGGGATAATTAAGTGATGCGCAAAAGAATTATTATAAATTGACAATGAAAAATAAGTGAATTCAAGTGGAAGGTGTGTCTAGAATCAAAAGGGAAAGTTAGGATCATTTTGTATGAGGTGGCGGGAAAAGATATAATATCATGTCATATTATTGCAGCAGTTATGATATTAAATATGGTAGAAAGAAGAGAGTGATTTAGCTTATTTCCATTGCTCTGCAAAAAAGTTGAACCTTTTCTTTTCTAATAGCAATCTAGGTCATGCTTTGTTACATTTCACCGGCAAACAATTGCATGCTTTTATTTAAAGTCTTGGGGATGTGAAGCTACATTCTTGAAATATGGTTCATTAAAACATAAAGTTTCATTTTTGTTCCATGCTCATAAAATGGATTATTAAAACTCATTAGAGAAATCACACTTTAGTACCTCAATCTGATCCCATAGCATGGGTTTTGAACAAAACCTTATTTTGTTTCCACTGTTTTGATAGCCTTACTTTTATTTCCCGATTATAAAGCAAATTATTTTCACAATGCTTCATTCACTTGACACGGTAAAGTGAATTCCATGGATTTTGTAATTGAACCATGCTGCTTTATTTTAGTTTGAGGAAATATTTTGATAGAGGTGTTTAAGTCAACCAATGATCTGCTGTCATTCGAGAGAATCTCATCATTGACCAGTGGGGTGGTAAATGGTGTGCCATCTCTGATTTTTGCATGTTGTGAGTCAACATGGTATTTTCACAATTATTTGCATCTTGTTTCCAGAATTTAACTAGACATGATATATGGTTACATTAAGCAAGCTACCTCCATGTAAGAATCTTGTCAAAGTACTTGGATGCAAAGCTGACAGTCTGTCATTGCTCACTTGGTGAAATTTACGAATTTTGTATTGATGTTTTTTCTATCTTGTTTGCACTGTGACGGTAACAAGTCTCCATTGATCCGCATTAGATCAAACTACAAACAAGTAAATTTTTGCAAGATGCCCTTATATGACATTTGAATTGAAATGCTAGTGAAAATGTGCGCTTATGTTGGAGAAATGTCACAATATTTGAAAATCCAAAAGGGTGAAATGATTTCTCAGTGTCATGACTTGTTTGCTTTCATTTCGTATCCTCAGGAGAAAAGGTTTTCTGATGATTGTGTCCAAATTTAAGTGAACTGAAATTTGTGTCTGAGAGTTGGTTACCTTGTATGCTGTAGTTGACAACAAATGTGATACAGATATTTATCTCTTGACACTAGGTCATGGAATTTAGCTTCTTTCTTATACGTACTCATAATTGGGACATTCATTAGCTTTTCTTTATAAGAATTGTGTTTGTTCTCTTGAGCTACTGGTGCCGTGCAAGCTATATTCATACTCTGGTGCTTTTTCTTTAGCTGCTTTTCTTTGGTTGTCAGCTTGTGCATGCATGTTTATATATACTAATCAAGGTTGGTCAATCTGCATGTTTAATACAGAATCAGCAAATTCTGAGAAAGTGTTGTAGTATGGGAAAATGAACAGAGGAACATGGTGAGGTAGTTATATTTAATTCACGAATCTGTGGTGATGTCGATCTTGAAGTAGGACATTGGATACGTATTCACTACCCATGGTATGGATACTGGGGTTCCTAACTTACACTTATATGCACCCACTCAAAGTATGTATTTGGTCCAAACTATGACTTGAAGTAATTGCTGGCAATATAGTAATGGGTTGATATAAACGAATGCATGACATCGTAGCATGTAGGCTCATCCCATCCAGAATGATGATGTTGGAACCTAAGTTATTTTGCTAGCCGAGACTTGCCTCCTCAAGATTCTGGTTATCTGATCTAATTGGGTCTGCATCTAAGTCAGTCCGGTCTCATCCCATCCTGCACGATGATGTTGTAGCAGTGCTCAGCCAAAACTGGCCTGTCACTAGGAGCTCAAAAATGTCATCTCTGTGCAGATTGTTTAATTTGGGGGAGATGAAATACTACCAAGACTGGTGATCAAGAGCAAATCATTCATTATCAGGATCCTGTCGTCCTGGTAAGTGCTAAATCTTCATGTATCGGGTCCATTTTTTCTGGAAAAATGAGCATATATGCAGCAAGTGCAGGTCTAAATCTAGAGCATCTGTGGAGACAAGTGGTCAGGTCTAAATCTAATGTGGCATCGCTCAACTACAACTTCCAATTTTTTTGGGGAAAAACTGTTGACCAGCATGTTGTGTGTGTCTCTGTTTTTCCATGGTGAATGAATGAATATATTGCAGAGTTCCTGTATTTCATATTTTTTCTCGTCATCCCTTCATCAATTTTGTGCCCTTTTTTAACCACCGATATTCAAAATCATAATTTTATTAATCTAGTTTGAGTATTTATAAAAATTTTATATAGAGAATGGTTTTTTTAGTATAGATTTTTTTTAAAAAAAAATTTAAATCTAAAATTTAATTTTTTAATGTAGATTTTTTTAAAAAAAAAATTAAATTTAAAATTTAATTAAAATATTTAGTATCCTATTCGAATAGAGTGTCCGCCGGTATCAATTTTGTTTTTTTTTTAAGCAATATAAGTTTTGAAAAAAAGAGGAAATATGAGAAAAATTTATATGCGTTGGGCCCCAGAGTGGCCGTGTATTTTGCGTGGGGACGAAGCGAAGGAAGCTGCCTTTACTTTTGTCTACACGCAGCTCAGCTCAGCTCTCAGCATCATTCGTCACGCCAAATCAGCGAATAACTCAACCGTTTTGTTTTTCTTTTTGGAGAATTTTTGTATACAACATGACAAGAATGCCCTCATTCTTTGACTCCTCTTACAAATGTATATTACCTGAGTCTTGGGCATGACTGTTCAATCAACTTCTTATAGAACCTCATCGTGTTTGTGAGTTTTAAAGAAAAAAAGAAAAAATTAATTAAGTGAAAAAAGAAAAAAAAAGAAAATTATAATTTTTTTTTTCATTTGTTTAGGAGTTTTATGAAAAAAAAATATATAATATTTAATGGGAATAAAAAAATTTTACTTTTAACTTTTAAAGGATAAATTTGATATATTTATAAGATAATATTTTTTTTCTTATTTTCTTTCCACTTTTGGAAAGAAAATTTTTAATATTAAAAATCATTTTATTTTTTTTCTTTTCTTTCTATATAAAACTCTCAAACGAAAGAAAATAACTAATTTTTTCTTGAAGTTTTTTTTTTAAATCTTTCTATCCAAACATATTGTTAGTATGAAAATCAATAATGATGATGTTTAACTTTTGTTTAAGAAAAAGTGAGATTGCATTTAATTAAGACGTATCACAAAAATATTTATAATAATATTAGATAGATATATATATATTTTTTTTGTTAAGAGGAAACAACGGGAGGCACCCTAAGCACTGAGCCCCCGTAGAGCCCCTGCAATCAATCAGGAGCAACTGAGAGAGTTGAGTAGGAGGGGACTTCAAAAGAAGAACATCCTGAGGACCTGAGAAGCCTAACTTGGCAAGACAATCCGTGCACTGATTTGAGTCTCTGCGTATGAGGGAAATCTCTAAAACCTTTAGCCAACTCATAATCTGATGACAATCCCTGACTAGATTAGACGTCTTGAGACCTTGCATGGGGTCGTCAGCTAGAAGCTTAGTCAATCCTGTGGAATCAGATTCCACTTCAATCCCTTGCAAGTTAAGATTCCTGGCTAGGATGAGACCCTCACGAACTGTCCAGAGTTCAGCCATGAGAGCATTGTAGAAGCCTATCTTAACATAGAAGCCCCTGATCCAGCTACCTTTGCAATCCCTGATTAAGCCTCCTACTCCAGCAGCATTGGAGCTCTTGCACATTGCGCCATCAATGTTTAATTTGAACATGCCCTGACTCGAAGGACGCCAACAACTCCAGGATCCTTGAATCTGCTCCACTCTCCTTCTAGCTAAGAATGCTGATTTGCAATCCCTAGCCAAGCTGTGAATGTGAGCCACTATCTGATGGGTATTGAGGTCTGCATCCTGAAAGACGTACCTGCACCTACTCTTCCAAACCACCCACAAGGTCACAATCCCTTCGATGGATATTTTCCTAATGATCTTTTTAATCCATTCAAAGTCTTTGGGGCGAGGAACGGATTTGAATTAATGGAGATCTCTGCCAAGCTAAATGCCATACCTCGGAAGCAAAGGGACAGTTCCTGAGCACATGAAAAATTGTTTCCTCCTCTCGATTACAAATGGGACAGATAGAAGACAGGAATTAAATGAAACGATACTATCTTGTAATTCATATTAACAAATAATTAGATTTTTAAAAAATTAAATTAGTTAAAATATTTATTAAATTAAATTAAGTAAAAAAATAAATTGAAGTAGACCGTCCCAAAAGATTTTACAAGATTGGGTTAATTTATTTTTGAAATATATTTAACTTTTTTTTTTTTATTTAAAAGACTTTGAATTAAATAAAATAAAATTGCTAATAACGGGGAAATGGAATCAAGAAAGTACGAGAATGAGAATGATGAGCCAAAATGTTTTTATTGATAAGGGTACAACCGTAATTGCGCACAAGAATTGATCTTTTCCGTTCTTCTTCTCCAAATTGTTCCGGCTCCGAAATGCAAAATCGGTTAGTCGATGGCCGCTCTCTCCACGCTACCCTCATCTCCGTCCTGGCCAAACCCCAACCCCAACCCCAACCCTAACCCTAATACTAATCCAACCTTTCTCTTTCTAGCCTCTCCAATGGAAGACGAACAAAAACAACAAGAACCCCATGAAGACGACAAAAATGAAGCAGAAGAACAAAACTACTCTCACTCTATCTCCTCTCTCGTTCCTCCTCTTCTCCAGAACCCTAACCCTAACCCTGACCCTAACCCTAACAATCTCTCTCCATCTCCATGTCCATCTCTCCTCCACGTCTCCTTCAATCAGGACTCCGGCTGTTTCGCCACCGGAACATCCCACGGATTTCGCATCTACAACTGCGATCCCTTCCGCGAAATCTTCCGCCGTGACTTCGACAACGGCGGTGGAATTGGCGTGGTCGAAATGCTCTTTCGCTGCAACATCCTCGCTCTTGTTGGCGGCGGCCCCGATCCTCAATACGCGCTTAACAAGGTCATGATTTGGGATGATCATCAGAGCCGCTGCATCGGAGAGCTTTCCTTTCGGTCTGAAGTTCGTGCCGTGAAGCTCCGGCGAGATCGCATTGTGGTCGTGTTAGAGCAGAAGATATTTGTGTATAACTTCTCGGATTTGAAGCTGTTGCATCAGATTGAAACGATTGTCAATGTAAAGGGACTGTGTGCAGTATCTCAGGAGGCGGGAAATTTTGTGCTGGTTTGTCCTGGGTTGCAGAAAGGGCAAGTTAGGGTTGAGCATTATGCTTCGAAGAGGACTAAGTTTATTATGGCGCATGATTCGAGAATTGCGTGCTTTGCGCTTACGCAGGATGGGCAGATGCTCGCCACAGCGAGCACCAAGGGGACTCTTGTTAGGATTTTCAATGCTATTGATGGGACCCTTCTGCAAGAGGTATAATTGAATGCTTCTACTTTATAAGTTAGCTTCATTTCATTTTTAATGTGTTTAATCTGAAGTTATGTTATATTTTAGCTGCTTGTAGTTGCATTAGTATTTAGTTAAACTTTATGCTCATTCTTTTTTGTTCATGCTTAGAGAAATAGTTTCAATGTGGTATTCATGCTTTTTGCAATGATTAATGAAGTTCGATCCCAAAACCTATGGATTTAATCATAAATCTGTAGCTGTAGGTGTGTAAATGAATGTTTGTGTTGAATGAGTTGTTTTCTTTTATGTATATGGAGATAAGCATAAAATCTCCTCTCCAAATGCTTTCTCATTGTGTTCTTTGTTATGTTTGTGTTATGTATGGAAATATGCTGTGCCCAGTATAGCTGCCTAAGTTTCTACTGCTTGATTTCTACCAGAAGTTTGTCGATGACCCATTTAGAGGATTAGCTCATATAGGTCTTGATTTACAAGAGAGGATTTCTTTAAAACCAAAGTCAAGATAGAAGTTTACTTATTTTGACTGGTTAATGAAGTAAAATAGGAAAACTATCAATGAAGCATTTCTTGGCTTGAGCCTTGAGTGGTTGCTTGTGTTAGATATGTCAGCATGGAATTTCCCCTTTTGATGCATTTTAATTTCTTTTTCTCATTGGAAAGTGTTATGTCTGAATTACTATTATGTTCAGGATAGCTGCCTGTAGTTGCATTGCTACTTATTTTAAGGAAACTGTTGATGGCCCTATTAGGAAATTAGCTTCCATAAGTCATACTTTGCTAGAGATAAATAACCATGTAGTTTGCAATGATTAATAAAGTAAAATGTGAAAAATTAATCTATATCATATGACGCAGCAGAAGGGTTTAGGCAATTAGATCTCAACAATAAAGGCTAGAATACGGTAAGTAAGTGTGGTATAATTAGCTTAAAAGAAAACCCAAATAAGATTCTGCATTCAGAGAGAAAATAATGCCTTCATAAAATGACAACTATTGTGTTTCTTATACTAGTTAAGACTAACCTTAATTCTAGACTAAAAAGTTTCTAATTATTGTAAAACTTCATAATTAATTAAATAAAATAGAAAAAAAGCAAAGAAAATTTCTAGTTAGAAATCTAAATAGAGAAGGAAAACTAATAAAAGACAAATATTGGAAACTTTCTAAAATATTAGATGCTTCTGCATCAGCATATCCTTCTTACTTTATTTGGATATATTGAGTTACAAATTAGTGGTATGTGGATATATGCTAGTTTCTGAGAGAAGGTAAGTCCGTGGGTAGGCATGTTGGGAGTGCCACAGTAAGTACGTGCTGAATTATATTGTGAACTGGTTAGTGTATTATGGAGAAGAAACTAACCTAAATAAGGTTTGAATATTATTCAGCAAACATATGCAAATGGGAGATATCTTTGTCCAAAGTCACAAGTGCCATCCATATTATCAGCTAAGCTTAGGCAGGGAAATATAACCTCACATCTGCAAGTTCAATCTAATTTTGTGCTATTCTCTGTTCATGATAGAAAAAATAATGCTTATTGCTTGTATCATCTAATGTCTTTTATATTTCATCTTGTTTGCTTTTTTGTTGCTGACCTCATCCAATTCTGTTTGACCATTTTGCAAAATATGGTGCTTGGACATGTTGCATGAGTGGTTATTCATTTGCTGCAATCATGCGCATTTCAACTTGTGTTACACTGACCTAGCCATGTTATATCAGAGGCCAGAACATGTTTTTTTAATGGCTTTTAAGGGCATCAAAATCCAATTAATCACCCTTAAAGTTGTAGATGTAGGTTCTCTTATTATCATGCTGGGAAGAAGCAAGAAGTAGGGCTCCCATGTTTATTTTATGATATAATGTTTGCTTATAAAGAACATTCAACCTTAGCATCACAAGGCAAAACTCCATGTAATGAGCATGTTATCATGTGTTTCTCTCGGTGATCTCTCTCTCTCCTCTCCCTCCCTAAGGTTCCATTTTAGATGTGAATTGGAGGCTAAATTGCTCATTTCTGATGTGCTTGGTTTGTGTAAGCCATTAGTTTCTTAAAGGTACAAAGTGGTGTTAAAACTGAGATGGGTTCAATCTATGATACAGGTAAGGAGAGGTGCAGATAGAGCAGAGATTTATAGCTTGGCATTCTCTTCTACTGCTCAATGGTTGGCTGTCTCAAGTGACAAGGGCACCATCCATGTATTTGGTCTCAAGGTTAATTCATTATCCCCGGGAAATGAGAAGTCCCGTTCTGCATCTGATGCTAACCTTGCAGTTACATCACCTACCTCATCTCTCTCTTTCATGAAAGGTAACATGTCCTTTCGATTTGTGATTCTTCTGTTGTCCCTGTTGATTAATAGAGTGAAATACAGAGGCCAATATTAGCACTTTATTGTTTGAAACCATTTTCCCTTTGCTCATGCATTTGAGTACGATTCACTGGAGTTACTTTTGGTGAATTGAGCCGTGACTTAAGAAGATATGGAAGTAAGTGGCCGCATTGAAAGACATATCAATAGTTTGCAGATTGAAAATCCAGAGTCATTTTCATGTAATTGTTAATATCATAACTAAGTTCTAATGGAGAAGAATAATTTGGTTTTTTTTTTTTTTTTTGATAAAAAAGAATTTTATATCAAAAAGAAAGGGAAAACAGGATCTCGAATAAACCACGAGAAGTCTGAAAGATCAACAAACTACAAAAAGAGAACTAATATCTAGCCTCAGTCGATGGTAAGACTACTCTAGCAAAAGCCGCAATGACCGGGGGGTACGACGCTCGCCTCTCCTTCTCTTGTTCCTCTCCATCCAAATATAATAAATACAATCACTGAGTAGACATTTGAACCCCTTGTTCCTACGAAACTTATGTCTCGTATGAGACAACAGAGTATCTCGAATGCTCGACCAAGAAATAGGAAAAGACGATGGAACATGATGCGCAATAGTTAATCTCCAACTTCTCTCGAGAAGGAACAACGAAAGAATAAATGATCAATTGTCTCTCTCGGGCAACCACAGAGATGGCAAGTCGAGGAAGACGAAAGATGAAGCCTGAATAAGAAATCGTTCGTTTGAAGCCGCTCTATGAACACTAACCAGACAAAGAATGCAAACCAGGGAATTGCCCCCGAGAACCAGACCATGTCCACCCATTGGACCCGCGGATAAGAACTCCTGAGATGCTCCCAAGCCGACGCAATAGAAAACTTACTACTAGATCTGATCGTCCACTCGATTCTATCACAACCAGAGGAAGACGACCAATAAGTCTCCAGAATAAGATCCCGAAGACGGTCACAAAAAGCTCGTTGGAACCTCGAAGACCGCTGCTCACCACACTGAATATAATCAATCCAAGTGGCACTCGAAAATACATCCCGAACAGAAGACTCAACAGGAAATCCTGACCTCTCCATGGAATGTCTCCCCAAGACCTTTATCAAAGGACCTATAGGGGACCAGTCATCATACCAGAAAGATATATGACTTCCATCACCCATCCGCCAAGCAATAAGCTCCCTTACCAGATGACGTAACAAAAGAAGCTTCCTCCAAATCCACGAATATTTATTCGGAATTCTGACATACCATAGGTTGTGACCCCGTAAAAGATATTTCCGAACCCAACGAGTCCAAACATTTTCCTCCGGATCAGAAATGATGTGCCAAATATGCTTAAGCATGGCTGCTTTATTCCAATCAGTGACCCGCTTCAACCCAAGACCCCCTTCCTCCTTAGGACGACACACAATCGACCAAGCAACCTTGGCCTTATGGCGGTCTAAAGACGGACCCGACCACAAGAACCTCGACATCAACTGCTCAATTTCCTTACAAACCGCCTTTGGAAGGAGGAAAATAGAAGACCAAAAAGTCTGGATCGAAAACAAAACAGAGCTAACCAGCTGTAACCGGCCTGCATAGGAAAGACGTCTGCTCGTCCAATGCTGAATCTGAGCTGTAATATGCTGGACCAACTGAGTGCAATCCATGACAGAAAGCCGAGTAGACAAAAGAGGGACCCCCAAATACCGGACAGGCAAGAGGCATTGTCGAAATCCTGAAGTCCTCAAGATCTCCTCCCTTACCCCCTGATCTACAGCTCCAAAAAAAAATCTCACTTTTTCGCGGGTTCATCCGAAAACCAGAAAGCATCCCAAACTGAGCTAACCCATCTAAAATACTCTGGATTGAAGATGGACATCCTCGACAGAAAAGCATCAAGTCATCCGCAAAACAAAGATGAGATAGACTAACCTCCTGACATCTCCAATGGAATTCAAAGTTAGGCCCCTCAGAAATCCGCTGCATCAAACCCGAGAAGACCACCATGACTATGACAAAGAGCATGGGGGACATCGGATCTCCCTGCCGAAGACCCCTCGAACTCCGGAAGAAATCAGTCAACTCCCCATTGATCGAAACAACAAAGCTTGCCGTAGAGACACACTCCATAATCCGATCAATCAACCAAGTAGGAAAGCCAATATACTCTAGAACCATCCGGAGAAAATCCCACTCCACTGAATCATATGCCTTCATGATATCCAACTTTAACGCACAACAGGGGGAGCCGTGTTTTAGATGATAACCATGAAGGAGCTCATGGGCAAGGAGAATATTATCCCCAATCCTCCTCCCCCTTACAAACGCAGACTGCTCACTGCCAATAATACTAGGAAGCATCTGACTCACCCTCACCGCTATAATCTTCGAGATGCACTTATAGATCGTATTACAGCACGAAATGGGTCTATAATCCGATAAAGATGTCGGATTATTCTTTTTCGGGATGAGAGTAATAATGGTACCATTAGCCTCCTTAAGTAGTCTCCCGGAAGCAAAAAAATCCAAGACAGCCCTTGTGACATCCTAACCCACAGTATCCCAACTAGATTTGAAGAACTCAACACTGAACCCATCTGGACCTGGAGTTTTATGTCTACCCAAAGAGAACATAGCCTCCCGAACCTCTAACTCCGTCACCGGGCTCTCTAAAGAGCGAATCTGATCCTCAGATAGCCTTCTTCGAAGAAATGAAGAAATAGTACCGGAGTCTAACTCACCATCCCTGGGCCTACTCGAAAATAAACCCCTGAAGTAATCAACTGCTACCCTCCGAATATCATTCTAATCAGAGATCCGAATACCATCATCAGTGACCAAAGAGCAAATGGAATTTCGGTTGTGCCTCTGACGAACCGAATTAAAGAAGAAAGTAGTGTTCCGATCTCCCAACTGAAGCTAACGGATCCTAGCTTTCTGACGCAACATACTCTCCTCCATACTCAAGAGCGCGTAATACCGAGCAGCAGTTGATCTCTCAGCCTCCTCCAAGTCACGACCCTCATCAGACAAGAACTCCTGCTGGATCTGAACCAAACACTCTCAAGCCTCCTGAACTCGAGCGGTTAAGTCATTAAACTCCTTGCGGTTCAATTGCTTCAATTTTAGTTTCAAACCTTTCAATCTCCTGTATAGGCGATACATCTGAGTGCCATGGTAATCCACCGCCCAAGCCTTTGACACGATCTCCTGATATCGAGGGTGATCCGTCCAGAACTCGAAAAACTTAAACGGAATTCTCCTCCACTTCTCCATCTGATGAAAACGAATCAAACTCGGAGAGTGATCTGAGTTACCTGGGGCAAGAAACACTGCCTCTGAAAAGGAAAAAGTAGACAGCCATGAGGAATTAATCAACACTCTATCCAATTTTCTCAAAATGGGATCCTTCACCTGCCTATTCCACCATGTGAAATAGACACTAGAATAGCGAAGATCCTCCAACTCAGATTTCCTCATACAATCATCCAAAACGCAATCAGACATCAACCACCCCAAGTTACCACCTTTCCTCTCATAGGGATGACGAACAACATTGAAATCTCTCAATACACACCACGGAGTTATCAAACTCTTACTTCGAGATCTTAAGAAATCCCATAGCAACCGACGATCACCTGTCAAGTTAGACCTATACACGACAGTAATATCCAAGCATAGCCCAGATCTAATAAACTGAACTCTACTATGAATCCACTGCATATCGCACGCCAGAATGGTCACGTTAACCTCCAACGGATCCTAACATAACCAAATACGCCCAGTAGTATTACTCCCATGAGCAATCACATAATTCCAATCAGGAAAAAGAGAATGCTGAATACGAACCTGATTAGAAGACCGCACTCTAGTCTCTAAAAGACCCAACAACTGCAAACGGTTCTCAATCACAAAACTTCTAGCAGCACGAATATGAGTTGGGTCGTTCAGACCCCTTACGTTCCAACAACCGATCATCTGGATCGCGCAAACGAGGGGCGCACCCTCAGAAAACTCAGTAACCCTTCCTCCGTCCCCGTTTAGTCCTCCTGGCCCTGGATCGAAGCACTGGAGGATCTAGAGGGGGGAAGAACAAAGGTCATCCACACCTGTCCCTACTGAGGAATCTGGATCAGCTCCTCCAAGACCAATACCACTCGGGATAGTCAGAATACTGTCGCACTCATACAAAGTGGCATAATCTCTACTCTCAAGAGAATCAACCCGAGTCTCCTCCCTCACTATCAAATCAAGGCCAGGGCCTAACTCTGGGAGACTAGCCCGGTCCGGCTCCTCCCGAACAACCAAGGCATAAAAATCATCTACCTCCTCGATCGGTGTCTCTCGACCCTGATTATCTCGAGCTGATTCACTGACAAGGACAATCTGGGATGTTACACCCGCACCTCCACCTGGGACACCAATCGTAGGCTCCACTACCTTCGGCACTCTATCCTCAACAACATTCGGAAGCCGCTGACCTCTTCTTCTTGGTTTCCTGACTTCTGAAAGCCATCTGCATCTCTCTCCTGAGAACTTGGCCCCGAGGTCCCCATCCTGTCCTAAGTAGAGGATTTCTTAGGGTATTTATCATGATGGTGTCTAAATACTACACACTCTTCACATCTAGGCGGAATGTAGGAATATTCCGCCTTGACTAGGAAGTCGCTCCCATCCGGTAGAGTGAATACCGCCTCCCTACGAATAGGATTCCTAACATCAAGTTCAACAAACACCCTAGCATATCCAAGCCTAGTGCATGAAGCTGTGATTTCATCCATTGACAACGACTTCCCAAAAATTGATGCCACATAACTCAATCCTCGCCTATTATAGAGAACAAGGGAACGTTATGCAGTTTGATTCACACTGCAAGTTTCCGTGGCTCAAATTCAACCATAGACATGCCCATGGTAAACCTGCGAAGAACAAACGGGATCCCAAAAATATGCTACGGACTCCTATCCAAAATCATCTGAAAGTGCTCATCAGAATTAAGCTTCAAAAGAAATAATCCAGACCCTACCATAATAACCTCAGAAAGCCCGAATCGACTCCATAATAACTCAGTAATTCTCTTAACTTCCTTCAATGGCAAGCGCCGTCCTATGAGGTTTCCAACCAAAGTAAAGTCATAGGGTTTTTCACCCTCGGCAGCTATAGAGTGAGGAACCGGAAAATTACCTCGATCGCCAAATAGTACATCTTCTTGGAAAAGAGATGTCGTACGTTGGTGATTTTCAGCATCCTGTCCCCTCTGATTACTAGCCTTGCCTCCCAATGTAGCAGCATAACTCCTATGCACATGTGGTGATGAGGGCTGGCCCTCATCGATCACAGAAGCCACCATACCCAACACAAGCATGCTGCCTCGCTTTTCTTTTTTTTTTTTTTTTTTTTTTTTTTTTTTTTTTTTTTTTTTTTACTTTACTGAACAATATCCGAAGGTTACTGTAAATAGTAGCCCTTTTTTTGTTTTTGTTTTTGTTTTGTTTTTTTTTCCAAAAAAGCCCTAGTCTGCTACAGTGCCCAGCGTAGCCGCACATCCGCCGTCCAATCCACCGAGGCGTCGATCGTGTCCGTTGAACCAATCCAACTGTCGGAGAAGGAAGGCCAGACGTCGAAGACCAAGGATCTAACGTCCGATCACTGAAATTCCTTCAGCAATTGATCAATTTGATGTGCAAACCTCTGCGGTTGCCGTCTGCCTCTCCGCCGCGATAAATCGCCAAATTCAAAGATCGAACGCGTCTGAATGGATGCAAAAACCCCTCTACTGCCGCCGAAAGTACTTGATTCGTTGCCTGTTCGACGCTGTGATTGTCTCGAACTCAAAACCGAAGCCGCATCGAATTAAAATTTGAGACGACTCACTGCTCCAGTTCTGCAGACGACAATCCGCCACTGGTTTGAGGCAATCGACAGGTGAAGAACCGGTGACTCCACTCCCGCTGGTTAGGCGCAGCCCTTGCGAAGGCGGCTATACCGTTTCTGGCGGTGGACAGTCGCGGCTGAGCCGGATTGGAAAGATTCGCCTACGGTAGGTGTAATAATTTGGTTTTCTCTCAAGTAATGGTATTGCTCCTTTCATCTTCTTCAATTTCTTAGCCTTCACTGGATGATGAGCACCATCAATGGTTCCTCATTGCTCAAAATTCTCAACTAGTTGACTGCTCTGACT
This sequence comes from Dillenia turbinata, assembly GCA_037126225.1. Lineage (NCBI taxonomy): Eukaryota > Viridiplantae > Streptophyta > Magnoliopsida > Dilleniales > Dilleniaceae > Dillenia > Dillenia turbinata. Next base: position 27,162,116 of record JBAMMX010000005.1, read on the forward strand.
CGTTTTAAAATATTTTATTTAGAGCAGTAATACTATCCTTCAGTTTCTCTTCGTTAGAACTTACCATTAGAAGCTTCGAATCGCAAACATAATTTTGGTCTCTTAACACTTTTGAGTTCTTTGATGTAATCTTGTTCTGACCAGTTTATGGGATACCCTTGGTACTTCTTTGTTTTGCATATTACTGTTGATTTTAATGAGATTTATTCATTCTGCTTTTCCGTATTGTCCACCTGACAATAGATCCTGGCTGAATGTATGTATCACTTCTCACTATGTATGGTGTTTATCAATTGTGATCTTTGTCTGTCCCCTTGACATGAACTTAATTCTAGTCTTTCTACAAAATGATTATTTTGGTGGAACAGTCTTAAGATTTATTTTGCACATATTTTGAGTGAGGATTTAAATTTTCCTCATTATATAATTTTGACCTTAACTTATGGATTAGGTGTGCCACAACCTGGTATATGGTGAAACTTTTATTTATTCTCTCTGAAGAGACAGGAGAAGGTTATATTTGTTTTTACTCAAGAGCTCCTTAAGAACGTTTGAAATTTATTGAGTTCCTCTGCAACTACCTTCTTGAGGGTTTAATTATTTCCTTGTGAAGGGTTCTGTGGGCACCAATGGTTGGTTTAGGAAATCTACCTTTTTTCACTACAAAATGTGGTTGGTGTAGTAGTAAAGCTCTTTCTTCTTCCAAGTTTTCATATTTTCATTCATCTTAAATCAGTGTAATCTGTTGCATGCCCTTATTAATGTGTTCTCAATGTACCTCTGCAAGACATTTTCAATCAGGAAAGGTTTTAGTGAAAAGGAAAATTTTCCATTCATCTTTTGTGCATGGGGAACATAAAAAAATGTGAAATTTCACTTCTAGTCCATGCCAATATACTGACTATCATGGTCAGGAACGTGTGCACGAACGTGTGTGCGTGTGTGTGTTTCCCCCTGTTTAGTGAAGGATTCTTTAAAAGTTCCTTACTGTAATACGCATTTCTGCCCTAAATACCGATTCTGTACATATTGTGTGTGTGTGTTTTTTTTTTTGGGAGAGGGGATTTCAGTCTTCTATGGTGGAACCTCAGGAGAAACTTAATTTGATATCCTTATGTATTCTGTTCTAGTGACGCATAATCTGATAAGGTGTTGTGCGATTTATTTTTCATGTCAAGGTCCATTGATACAACCTTTCCTGTGGATATGCCCTATGTCCCGTTTTGCCACTGGGTACACATGAATGGATTAGTTGTAAATCCTATAAATCAGGTTAGAGGCTAGCAGTAGGGAGCTTCTTGTGTTGGTTTCTGATGGGTGTAATCTATTTTGCAGGAGTATTGCCAAAATATTTCAGCTCAGAATGGTCTGTGGCTCGGTTTCATCTGATTGAAGGTTCTCAGTACATTGTCGCCTTTGGTCACCAGAAGAATACGGTGGTAGTTATTGGCATGGATGGAAGGTAACCTTAAATGTAGCTAGGAAATGATCTGATTCTGCTTAAATTTATTTATTTATTTATTTATTTTTGATGCCTGGGTTCATTTAAAAGTGTTTCCTCATGAACTGTGTGCATCAAGCCTCTGATTGTAAGACTAGGTCCCACCCAAGCCTTTCTGTTTAATGTGTCAATCAGGAACCAGCAGTGCGTTATGAGTGGACAACTTCCGTACTTGCTTCCAACGTGCATAATATTCTCTCTTTCTTAAGTCAGCCAATCTATGATGGTTATGCCCATTCACCTGCTGCTCCTCCCCCTCTCCTTCCCTTCTTCCTCCATTTGAGGTGTGTTTGGAATAGGCAAGGTTTGCTGAGAAAAGAAAGAACCATTCTCTTTCCTCATGAGACTATAAGCCTGTCAACTGCGAGATTTGCTTAAGAATTTGTATTCCTAGATTTAGTTGCTCAAATACAATTGGAGCAGAATGCAGTTGACTACTGAGATAACTTTTTTTTTTCTTTTTTTCTTTTTTCTGGTGAGAAGAAATTATGAATGAGAAATTGTCAATTCTTGTCTTTCTGCCAAAAGTTTCTAACAGTTCTCACAGAATCTCTCTATTCTTGTATTAAATTTCTCAAGAGAGTGATGAACAATAAGAACTCTTTCAACTGATTGTCTCCAATTCCCAATTTCACCACTTGGAACTTTCACCAAACCTCATTCGTATAGCTTTTATCTAGATCCACATACCAAACTGATGAGCTAATGCCCTCCTTTTTTGCCTCTTTTGCGACCACCTTAATATAACATGCTAATTTTAATTCTAAATCCGAATGCAGCTTCTATAGGTGTGAATTTGATCCAGTGAATGGGGGAGAGATGAGTCAGCTGGAGTATCTCAACTTCCTTAAGCCAGAAGCTTTCTAATGGAGAGCTAGGATAACAGTGTTTTTATGTCTTGCCTGTATACCTACTATTCTTTTTCTCTGTTTTTGTTCTCTCTCTCTCTCTCTCTGGGGTTGGGTACATAATGTTGTAAATATTTCGAGAAACAACTGCCTTTAACCTAAAAGAAAAGGAAAAAAAAAAACATGAATATTAAGTTTGTAAGACAACTTCTTACTATAATTTTGCACATAGAATTGTTTGTGTTCAACGACCACCTTAATATAACATGATAATTTTAATTCTAAATCCGAATGCAGCTTCTATAGGTGTGAATTTGATCCAGTGAATGGGGGAGAGATGAGTCAGCTGGAGTATCTCAACTTCCTTAAGCCAGAAGCTTTCTAATGGAGAGCTAGGATAACAGTGTTTTTATGTCTTGCCTGTATACCTACTATTCTTTTTCTCTGTTTTTGTTCTCTCTCTCTCTCTCTCTCTGGGGTTGGGTACATAATGTTGTAAATATTTCGAGAAACAACTGCCTTAACCTAAAAGAAAAGGAAAAAAAAAACATGAATAATAAGTTTGTAAGACAACTTCTTACTATAATTTTGCACATAGAATTGTTTGTGTTCAAAGTCCCCCTGTAGAAGCTTTGAGTTAAAACTTAGTTATTTAAGTTTAGTGAGGATTCAATCTCATGCACAATAGTTCCCATATCAGTAGGTTAATATTATTACGCAAAATGGATGTTAGGAGAAATTATTCAATAAATATCAACTCCTTTTCTATTAATAAAATTCGACCCATGAATTCAAATACTATGTTACATGTGTTATAGTTTATTATTACCCAATTTATTACATGGATGTTATATGATTGGTGATGGTAATAACGCTTCCTGATGTAATTATCATTTCCATGCACTGGGTTGAGGTGTTAATTGTTTAGTTAATTACAAGGACGGAGTGGTCTATGAGGCTCATCTCTTATTTTGTTTGGGTGTTGTTGCTTTATAGGATCCTTTTTATAGGTAATACTAGATTCTTAATTGGACCATTTTTTCTTTGGGGGGGGGGGGGGTGGGGGGAATACACTAGGTATGGCCTTGGTCTTGTTGACACCAACAAGTTTAATGGCCTGTAATATGATGTCGTATGGTCTATCCTATTGGGGTTCCCAACAGTCAAGATGCTTTGTATTGACCTGATCTGGACATGTCTACCATTAGACCAATACTAGATAGGAACAAAATGGGGTGATCTAAAACTGGTTCGATCATTTAGATTTCAACCTTGATTACAGGTCTCCAAATCTCGATTTGTCGGATCATGTGCAGGACTCGTCTTCCCGTTTCCTTTGTCTTAAATCTTGTTTCTTTCTTTCTTTCTTCTTCTTTTTTTTTTTTAAAGTAACTGTACTTCTCTTGTCTTCATCAATTTATTCATTTTTGTGACTTTTAAGAGTATTTTTAGCATGGCCCTAAAATTAAACTTTTAACATTTTTAGGAAATTCTAAACATATTTTCTGAATATATATATTTATTTAAAGAAGTATTGTAAAAAATATACATTAAAATTTTTGTGTGGAATAAAATGTTTTGCCCCCCGGGGGGGTAGTTGAAGAGTTGAATCCATCCTTTTACAAAGTTCCTTCTTCCTACTTTCTTAGTAAAAATATGGGAATAATTAATGCAGTGATTGCATAAAATTTTAGGTCGAAGATTTTGTTGTTTTTGTGCCGTCTGTCAACTCTTTTTTTTTTTCTTCTATTTATTCATTTTTGGATTCATGGTCTCTGCTGTTTGAAGGGGGGAGATTAACATGTGATAGGTTTTGCTTCTGCTTCTGTTTTTGTTTCTGTTTCTGTTTCTGATTATTCATTATTTCCTATGCTTCTCATCCGCTCAATATTTTTATCCAAAGTTGGTTAGTTTAGTGTTCCTAATTCTACTTTTGCATGCACTAAATTTTTATATACTTCTCTCTCTACTTGTAAATATAATTCTGCTTGTAACCATTGATTAAATCAAACTACCTTTTTTTTTGTGTGCGTATAGTGAGGTTCAAAGCCGAATCTATTATAAGAGGGGAAGGGGATGCTACATAAATTGAAACTTATTGGCAATTAAATTAAACTGATGCCAAAGGTTGGAGAATTCATAGATAGAGTGAGAGTAGTTCTCCTTGTTAATCAATCTTATCTTTGTTTTTTTTTTTAATGAGGGTATAATACAAAACTTTATCTCACCTCAATTATATTAAAGATATAACTTATATTTTATATTATTGTAATAAAAAAATCAAACAGATTTGTGAGTTTATCACATAAATTTCTTATACAGAGAAAAACGAAGACATTATGATGTAGATGTTGTTTGGTGGTTCAATTTATTTCTAATTATTTTTAATTTTGTTCGTATTAATTTTTAAATAAAGTAAAATGTTTTTTTATAAAATAAATAAAATTTCACAGAGAAAATTCAAGTTTATTAATAAAAATTTAAATCACTATCAAATTAGTAATTTTCACAAGTTGAAAATTTTGTCTGATTTTAAGTACTCGGGACCCAATCATTTTTGCCGACTACAAATGATGTTCAAATGTTGATATTTGGGGGGGTAAAAAGTAAAATTGTAAATTCAAACCTAGGCTGGCTAGGACAGGTTTGTCTAACTTGGAAGATGCTGGGGTTCAGAGTCCCCACCCTACTCTGACTTTGTCAATGAAGAGAGGCATGTGATCTCGCGTGGAAGGAACTATTTGTCACCCAGCTTTCATTCTTTTCTTCTCACCAGCATCATTGTACGTCGGGCCAAACAAAGCATCATCATTGCGCTCAATAATTTTCCCTTTAAAAATATTATTCCAAAGCCGCCCATTTCACCTACTGATCTTCCCATTTCATTACACTTAAATATATTTTCTTATAATAAATTTAAAAAGTTTTATCCATTTAATTATTTAATTTAATTTTAATCAAATTTATTCAAATTTATAAAAAATAATTTTAGATATCAATAATAACTCTGAATTATTCAATAATTGTATGACAGAGAATTGTTCTGTGTGGTCTAGACTCTTGGACCTAAAAAAGAATGTATTCGTGAACTGGTGAGTATTTGTTTTGTTTGAATTAGGTCATAGAATTTATTTATTTATTTTTTTGGCCCAAAGTACACCTTATAAATTTGATTCTCTCTCTCTCTCAAGTTTTCTTAATAAACAGAGAGAATAGGCCAAAAAAAGAGACTCTCAAACAATCCTTCTCTGTTGGGACCAATAAGTTTAGAAAGCTAATAAATTAGCACAGTAATTAGATAAAGTAGGTTTAACCATAACAATTTAGAGTAGGAGTAGTAATGTATTTGTTACCTCATCCATCAAATTCAAAACAAACCTCTCTTTTCATACGGACATTCATGAAGAAAAGTTGAGAAGCACAAGTCAAATTTCAGGGGGTAGTTGGGCATATGTTGGATTCACACTTAAAGAGGATAGCTACCGTTATCAAGTCCACAATAATAAACCTTGAGCACATCACATTTTGCCTTTTTGTGCTTCCCTTTTTTCTCCAACTCCTTCAATTGATTGCTCCATCTACCCCCACTGGTCTACTAACTTCTACTATAAAATAAAGGGTGCGTTCCCCGTTACTTTCCAATTTGTCATCTATTCCAATCTCTCTCTCTCTCCCCCTCTCCGGTGAAAATGGGGCTCAAGGTGTATGGACTTCCAATGTCTACATGCGCAACTAGGGTTCTAATTTGTCTCCATGAGAAAGGTTTGGAGTTTGAGTTTGTCCCCGTCAATCTTTTTGGTGGTGAGCATAAGCAGCCTCCCTTTCTTGAGAAAAATGTAAGCTTTTTCATGCCTTTTTGTTTCTTATAATCGGTCTTATTTTGAAGAAGAAACGACTTAATCTCGTCGCTTGTGTTGTATTTGCAGCCCTTTGGTCAGATTCCAGTGCTAGAAGATGGTGATCTCACCCTTTTTGGTAAGTGCTCCTCGTCTTTGTTTAAGTAAACAAAAATTGTGGGCTTTTTTTTTTTTTAAGATGGAGATAAAATTTCACCAATATTTCTATACGATGTATTGATTTTGAGAAAGTGTCAGGCTAAGAGAAAGGATGTGACTTACGCTTATCATTTTTTTTTAACTTATCACCCATAATGGCTAATTTGATTTCGTCATTTGTGTTTGTGGGGTTCTATTTAGTGAACGGCTTTTTCAGTGTGAAACTTGATTAATAAACTCGTCTCATCTCATTAGGTCTAAGCCGACTGTCATACTTACCCTGTGTCCATGTCTAAGTGGCGGGTCATATTTACTGTCCATCCAACTTTGATTGGCATAGTTTTCTATGTCATAAGAATATTCTTGTTCACACCTCACCAACTAGTCACAACGTCTCATTTTCTGAAGTGAGATTTCCTAGTGAATGCATAGAGTATGACAATTTCCACCAAAATTTGTATTTATCTTCGTATTCCACCTTTATGCCTCTTTTCTTAGGCCTACCCTTTGCCAGTCCGAGGACAATGATGATCTCATAAATAGCATATCTTAAATATATTTAGAGATGTTTTTAACTTGTTTATGTTTTTGGAGGCTAGAATCTAGAGCAATCACAGGATACATAGCAGACAAGTTCAAGGACACCGGCTGCGATTTGATCAGACATGGAGACTGCAACGAAGCTGCGGTGGTTAGGGTATGGGTAGAAGTTGAAGCTCAGCAATACAACCCTGCAATCCAACCAATTGTGTACCAATGCCTTGTTGCGCCTCTCATTGGGAAAACAAGTGACCAGAAAATCATTGATGAATCCCTTGAGAAACTAGGGAATGTCCTAGATGTGTATGAAGCTAGGTTGTCCAAAACCAAGTACCTGGCCGGAGACCACTTCACATTGGCTGATCTTCACCATCTTTCGTACACATTCTACTTTATGAAGACCCCATATGCTTCCCTTATCGAAAGCCGTCCTCATGTGAAGGCATGGTGGGAGGACATCTCTTCAAGGCCAGCTTTTGTCAAGGTGTCTGTGAACATGAAATATGAGTTCAACTGATTCTCTTTTAGGAAAATAAGGTTTCAGATAATATGTACCTTTTGTGACTTTGGTTTTTGGGTGTGAACTTGTGAGACCCCAATGAGTTGATTCTTGTTTTGGGAGCTCTTTGGTGTCTTAAATAAGAACTTAATGTGGAACCCATGAAGGGAATGTAGACCATTTGACCTTGAATGAATCATTTGCATGTGGTAAGTGCCATTTCTCCTAACTCAGACATGATTTTTCTTTGTGTTGAGATCAGATTTTATTTTCAGAATAGACTGGGGCCAAGAAAAAACAAAAAAGCCCATGGGCCTCCAAGAGCAGTATGTCCAGTCCCTGTATGGGCCCTGCTTACTAGTTGGGCCAAGGACACTTAGGAATCAATTTAACGAGTACAAGCTGACATTCCAAACCATTCTCCCGGAGACAGGTCAGTAACCTAGTTGTCCATAACTCAATGGAGGCCCATGTGAAACCTCTGGTTGTTGGCAAATCGCCATGAAGAAATGGGCCGCGAGGCACAAACAAGCCCATAGGGCTCATCTGGGCTGTTCCGCCTGTTTCATGCTCTAGGAGTCTTATGTGCCGTCCCTGTGAATGATTTCGTTCCTTATTTGGGCCCCATCATCAATTACTCGATGAGAGGATGATAGAGTTTGTTGATCCTGGCACCACAGAGCTTGATAATCCGCCGGATTCAATCCTCATGCTGATCAAGGAAGATAAAGAAGGGGTGGAGAGGCCTAGAATGAAGGCTATCTCAAGGGACTAGTGCTGTCTGGCTGGGATGTCTCTGTTTCTGCTCCGTGAGTTCTGTTTGAGTCTCTCTGTCTGTGTTTTGTTTCTTTTGTTCTTTTTGGAGCGTAATTAATCGGTATTTCGCGTTATATTTTGAATAATTTGATTTAAATATTATCGTATTCAATTTAAGAATAATTCTCCTAATATAATTTTTTTTTATTTTCAAATTAATCTTTCTCTGAAGTAACATATTTACTTATTAGACCAACCGTATGTCTGAATAAATTACTCGGCTTATCGTGATGTAGAGGATAGAGAGATTTGTTTGACTCAAAAAATTAATAATATTGAATCTTCTTTTTTTAAAAAAAAAAAATCACATTTATATTAAAAAAAATATATATGTAAAAAGCCTTTAAGTTAATGCACAATAAAATTGTATTACATTAGTATCCGTCATTATGTTGTAAAAATAAAAGGGCTATATACAAAGATATAAGAGTTGTAAGTGCTGATGTGATAATTTAAAATCACACCCACTCCCATAATTTCTCACCTACCACGAGAATTAATTCAATCCTTTCCCTTCTCCTTTACCAAATGTAGCATAAATCTACAATTTTTCCTTTTGGTTAAAACAATAAGAATTTTTGTCACTGATTGTATCCAATTCCCACGTTTACATCCTGGAACTTTCACCAAGCCTCACTCCTATAGCTTTTATCTAGATCCACATACCCAATTGACGAGCTCATCCCCCCCCCCTTTTGCCTCTTTTGCGACCACCTTAATATAACATGCTAATTTTAATTCTAAATGCGAATGCAGCTTCTATAGGTGTGAATTTGATCCAGTGAACGGGGGAGAGATGAGTCAGCTGGAGTATCACAACTTCCTTAAGCCAAAGCTTTCTAATGGAGAGCTAGGATAAGAGTGTTCTTATGTCTTGCCTGTGTACCTGCTATTCTTTTTCTCTCTGTTTTTGCTCTCTCTCTCTCTCTGGGGTTGGGTACATAATGTTGTAAATATGTTGAGAAACAACTGCTTTAACCTAAAAGAAAAGGAAAAAAAAATGAATAATAAGTTTGTAAGACAACTTCTTACCTGTTTATATATAATTGTTTGTGTTCAAAGCCCCCTTGTAGAAGTTTTGAGTTAGAACAACTTAAGTTTAGTGAGGATTCAATCTCATGCACGATGGTTCCCAAATCAGTAGGGCAATATTCATTAGGCAAAATGGATGATGCATGCAGATGTCAGGAGAAATTATTCAATAAATATCATCTCCTTTTCTATTAATAAAATTCGACCCATGAATTCAAATACTATTTTACATGTTGTGTTATAGTTTATTATTACCTAATTTATTACATGGATGTTATGTAATTGGCGATGGTAATAACACTTCCCGATGTAATTTTCATTTCCATGCACTGGGTTGAGGTGTTAATAGCTTAGTTAATTACGAGGACGGAGTGGTCTATAAGGCTCATTTCTGATTTTGTTTGGGTGTTGTTACTTTATGGGATCCTTTTCTGGGTAATAATAGATTCTCAATTGGACCCTTTTTATGTATGGCATTGGTCTTTACACCGACAAGTTTAATGGCCTGTAATATGATGTCATGCTCTATATCCTATTGGGGTTCCCAACAGTCAAAATGCTTCGTATTCACCCAATCTGAACATCTCTGCAATTAGACTAGATAGAGCATGATTCAAAATACTATCAGGGCAGTTTTCAAGAGCTCGGAGACCCGTATCAAGACTCCTACCGGTAAGAGATTCGTCTCTCTACTAAAATGACTAACAACTGATCGTTAAATTAATTCCTAATGATAGCAATTCGACTGATTCATAAAAGTATTTGGCAAATCCGAACGCATGTCCTTTTCTCCTTAACCGATGACCAAGCGCTCTCTAAGGAACCGATTGTATTGGCTTAAGATAATATTTGACTAAAATTTATATCGACATTTTGTTTTTTATTTCGATACGAAACGTATCTTTTAGATAAGGAATGAAACATTCAAAATCTAATCGATAAGGGAAGAGATCCCCTGTATCACCGAACTTCTTGAGTGACAAAAATCACAAAATTTTCCAAATATTTGATTATGGAATTCTAAAATTTTCGGATCTTCTCGAAAGAAAAATAGGGTTGCAACACCTCAAGAACACACAACTCTTGCGGTTCCCTGTATATAAACTTTCGGCATACCGAATCCTAGGTATGCTTTCTAAAACTCATACACTCGACACATAAATCATAGGGAGACCAGCTCCCTCTCTCTCTCTCTCTCTTTCTCTTTTTTGCTCTAAGTTTGTTTCTTTCTTATTGAAAACCGTTCTTTCTGACTTGAGTGTCGGAACCACCCCCGCCAGAGCACCCTCCGATTGTCTTTTGCAAATTTCAAATCGCTTTTGCAACCAGCCATTCGAGTCGAAATGAGTCAAAATAACCTGTCTCCAATAGATTGGTGCCGTCCGTGAGAATAGACTAAATCCCTAGACAAATATATCGTCAGTCTTTTGTCACTGCTTAAAATATGACAGCTGTCAAGAGAAAAAAACCAATCATTGGCTTTGAGGCTTTGATAATGACGACTTAATCGGAATTGATCATAATCGCAATGATCCTCTGGCTATCACCACGAGAATGGAATCCTATATTGTCAAAAGAGTCCTTATCGACTAAGGAACAGATTATAATCTCCTCACTTTGGATACTTTCCAACAAAAGGGTATCAACTCGGCTCACCTTTAACCTCCTACTGGATCCCTCAAAGGGCTCTTTGATGAATGCATCTATCCGGAGGGTGTTATCCCTTTCACTGTAACTTTAGGAATTCCCTCCAACCATGCAATCGTTAAGGTCATTTTTTATGTGGTGAAACTGTTTTCTCCTTACAATGTCATCCCCGATCACCCTAATCTAGATGAACTAGAGGCACTGTCTAGTATGAGACACATAAAGATAAAGTTCAAAATGTAAAAATGAATTATTACTCTTCGTAGTGACCCCAATCCTTACGTCCTCCTCGCAGTCGAAGGTAGACAAGAGAATCTTTCGATCGACACTTTGGGATTTCGAGACGATGTTAAGCCAATGATCAAACCCGAGCTTGTGGAAGAGACAATCGAGATCTCTATAACTTATAACCACAATCAGACTAAGCGAGTCAGGGCCAACTTATCAGCATCCTTACGAGAAGGCATTGCCAAGTGCGTACGCAAACATTCAAAGGTATTCGCTTGATCTCCTGAAGACATACCGGGCATTTACCCTTCAGTCATAACCCACAAACTGACAGTTAAGACCGAGTACAAGCCCATCAAACAGAAAAAGATGATGTTTGCACTAGAGCGTCAACGGGCCATACAAAAAGAAGTTCAAAAATTGCTGACTGTTGGATTCATTCATGAAATCAAATATCCTGTATGGCTAACCAATGTGGTCATGGTAAAGAAGACTAATAGTAAATAGAGATTGTGTGTGAATTTCACAGATCTCAATAAGGTATGTCTGAACGACAGCTATCTACTTCCTAATATCGACAAACTGGTAGACAACTCTTTAAATCATTAACTCTTGAGTTTTATGGATGTCTACTCTAGTTATAATCAGATACCAATGGCACCGGAGGACGAAGAGAAGACAAGTTTAATCACTGAATTCGGCACGTATTATTATGGAGTCATGCCTTTCGGCTTGAAAAACGCATGGGCAACCTTCCAACGGCTAGTCAATAAAGTCTTCAAGGACCAACTTAGTAGAAATATAGAGGCATACGTGGACGACATGTTTGTCAAAAGCACCAAGGTAGAGTCTCACGTTGCAGATCTCGAAAAAACCTTTCAGACGCTAAAACATTAGAACGGGCGATTGAACCCAACCAAGTGAACTTTCAAGATCACATCCAGCAAATTCTTATGTTTCATGATCACCCATTGGGAAATTGAGTAGAACCCCGAGAAAATACAAGCTATACTTGACATGTCACCGTCGTAAACATTGAAAGTGGTACAACGCCTTACCAATAGAATATCGGTCCTAAGTCGATTTTTGTCAAAAGTCGGGGAAAAATACAAACTCATCTTCAATGGCCTAAAAAGGTCTCAGAGATTCGCGTGGACACCCGAATATCAAATAGCTTTCGAATAGCTGTAAGAATATCTCACGACTCCTCCATTGCTCTCTCGTCCAACTCCTGATAAGAAACTATACCTATACTTTTCTATTTCTAACCAGGCGCTCTAACTAGGTGCCTTTGGCCATATTTTCAAGCATACACCATTGTGATACTTACCGATCAACCGATGAAGCAAATCTTTCAGAAAAGAGACACCTCCGACCGCCTCATCAAATGGAGCATAGAGTTGGGTGAATTCTATATTCAGTACTAGCCTAGATCTGCAATCAAAGGCCAAGTTCTAGTCGATTTGATCCTTGAATGTACCCATCCAGTACCAACCGAATGTGAGTGCATTGATAGCCAAGACGAGTGGTCACTACCAAATTGGACAATACATGTAGATTGGTCATCAAATACGTCAGGAAGTGGTGCTGGATTTATATTAATGTGCCTGGACAATTTTAAGGGCGAACACGTCCTTTGTTTTGACTTCCAGACCACCAATAATCAGGCGAAATATGAAACCTTGCTAACAAGACTTCAAATCAGAGCAAACATAGGAGCCGAAGTGTTTGAGTATTTACCGATAACCAATTGATTGTCGAGCAGATTGAAGGGGTCTATCAGACCAAAGACCCGGTCATGATCAAGTATTTGAGTAAATTGTGCGAGATGATGAGTAAACTTAACAAAGTCGACATTCAACAAATCTCTCAGTCAGAGAACGCATGGGCTGATATACTCTCTAAGCTGGTCAGTTCAGATTTGGTCACCTCTAGCAGAATAGTTTACATCAAAAGTCTACCATACCCCAACATAGATGAGCCTAAAAGGGTCCTCGCAGCAGATTAGTCAGTTTACATCGAAAGTTTACCATACCCCAGTATAGATGAGTCTGAAAGGGTCCTCGCAGTGGATCAGTTCCCCAGTTGGAAAGATCCTATAGAGGTGTATCTAAAAGATGACCAACTACCAAATTCACCATCGGAGGCAGCTAAACTGAAACAAAAAGTTGCTTATTATGCAATCATCGATGGGAATCTATATCGGAAGTCTTTCATCAATCCATACTTGAGGTGTCTAACCCTAAAAAAAAGGAGACTATATCTTCCGAGAAATCCATGAAGAGATATGTGGGAATCATTTGGGGGCTCGAAACCTAGTTCATAAAGCCCTGTGTCAAGGATACTATTGGCCGATCATGAAGATCAACTCTGATAATAACGTTAAGAGGTGCGGCAAGTGTCAGCGATTTTCTTCGGTTCCACTGATGCCCTCGACCAAACTAAGTCCTATAGCAAGCCCATGGTCGTTCACCCAATGGAGAATGGATATTCTCGGACCATTCTCCCAGCCACTGAACAACGAAAGCTTCTTATAATAGCAATTGACTACTTTACTAAGTGGGTGAAAGCTAGACCTCTAGCCCAGATCACGACAGCCAAAACTCATCGTTCGTATGGAGTCACATTATCACCAAATTCGATATACCTACGTCCTTATCACAGACAATGGGAAGCAGTTTGATAATACTAACTTCCGAGAATTCTGTAGCAAATTAGAGATTTACCATCGATTCTCATCAGTTACTTATCCACAGATCAACGAACTTGCCAAAATAACTAACAGGACGATCTTACAAGAACTCAAGATGGTACTAGACGAAGCCAAAGGACAATGGGTAGAAGAACTTTATAGCATACTCTAGACATACCATACTACGCCTCGAAGGGTAACCGTTGAGACATCATTCAGTCTAACATACAGAAATGAAACCGTCATACCCATGGAGATAGGAATCTATTCATTCCGAGTAACTCAATACGATGTCGAATGCAATGAACCTGCCTTACGAGAACGACTATACCTACTTTCAGAGTTACGGGAATCAACATCTACTCAAATGGTTGTGTACCAGCAATAAATGAACCAATACTATAATCGAAGAGTCAGAAACCGAACGTTTAAATCAGGTAAATTGGTACTAAGGAAAGTGAAAGCCACCGGTCAGCCCCAACTCGGGGATAAACTCGCTCCCAATTGGAAAGGTCCCTACCAGATACATTTCGTGGTTCACCTAGGGACTTACCACCTAAGCAACCTAGACGGGTCAACCGTACCCAAGATCTGGAATTCAGAAAACCTATGCATCTATCATTAGTAAATCTCATCGTCTCCCGAGGTCGGAAGAGTCTCCCTTCAAGACCCTTATGCTTTTCCTTTTCGATTATCCTATCGATCGTTTCCTATCTTTTTCACTTCTATCGATTGTTATCTATCGATGGAATCTATATCCCCAAATGGGCGTACATCACGCTAATTTATTGATCAGATCTACCTCCTCGAATGGCTTTGCATCGTCCTAACCTATCGATGGGATCTATCCCCCGAACAGGCTTGTATCGCCCTAATATACCGATGGAATCTATCTCCTCGAACTAAACTGTGTCGTCCTAATCTATCAATAGAATCTATCTTCTTAAACAGGTCTATGTCAACCTGATCTATCGATAGGATCTATCTCACTAAACAGGCTTGCGCCGCCTTGATCTATCGATGAGATCTATCTTTTCGAATGGGCTTGTATCACTATAACTTACCGATGAGATCTACCTCCCTGAATGGTTCTGTGTCATCTTGATCTATTAATTGGGATCTCTCTGAGCTTGTGTTACCTTCATCAAATAAGATAAATATACTTTGCTTTACTAATCAAGCAGATATGAGCATCATCCTTCAAATCACTCGTGGGTTTATCACATGGACATCACGACAGTGATGCCATTCAGATGAGCATGCAAAACATTATTAGAAGGAATTCAATCAGGGACAAATATCAACAAGTAAAATTAAACTCCTCTTTTATTTCCATATGACAAATACGTATCAGATTACATAGATAAATACACTTTATAAGTTCCTAAATCGGATCGATTACATCAAAAGAAATACACGAAAAGTCTACAGTATTGTTCCTGAACAAAGAGGCTATAACACCCCGGTCATTTTACAACACTGGAGAGTACAAAAAAAATAAAAAAAGAAAATTTAAAATTTACATACAGCCAAACTTAGACAAGAAAACTATCGAAAAAGGAGTCGAGGAGGGTATAGGGCAGAAACTGTGAGGATGCATCAGGATATCATTAGAATTCAAACTTTCTATCATCCCTAGCTTCCTACACTCTACCAGCATTTCTTATTGTCCGACCCGAGAAAATGCAAGCTAGACGACGAACTCAATCCAAATAAGGAGTTTATCTTAATCTCCCCACCGAGGTCGAAAACCCCCATAGGAACCTTGACGAAGTCCATCATGGCGTCCGAGAGTCGAATGTTATGACGAGATCTCACATCCACAATCTCATTTTTTACGAAACCTTGCATCCACAAAAACAATATATACTACTGGGTCTTGCAAATGAAAGCACTCAATTAAGAGATCTCCTAAAGTTTAGAAAGATAACTCCTGGTAGGAAGGAACTCTCAGACAAAAAAGAATACACAAATTCTTCTTCTTGAGGCAACACGGGGTCCAGCTATCACTATTTATAGCCATAAGAGAGGAAAATCTCAACGAATCACTGGACAGATGAAACGATTCGACGAAAATCATGCGAAATAAATGAAAAGATTAAATCTCCTCAACTGCCTACGCTATATTTATTTTGAAATTAAATCAAGGGAAGACGGAACGGTTGAGAAAAGAGGGGGATTCACCTTAATTTCGCATCATAAGAAATGCACTGACGACGATTCACACCTTCTGAGGCGACGCATGTGACATTAAAGGCTCTTGCACCCTTCCAGCTCCTTGTGAACATCCATCGCTCACGGCGCCTTTCTTGCAAAACGACGTCATTAGTCGAGAGCAAATGATGGGGTATGATCCAAAGGATTATCGAGGCAGTGTCTGAGGACCCGGAGACCCGTACCAGGACTCATACCGATGAGGGATTTGTTTCTCCACTAGAGTAGCCAACAATTGATCGTTAGATTGGTCCCTAAAGATGGCAGTTTCACTGGTTCATAGAAGTGTTTGACAAGCCTGAACGCATGTCTTTTTCTCCTTAGCCGATGAGCAAGCGTTTCCTAAGGAACCGATCGCATTGATTAAAGGTAATATTTGACTAAATCTCACATCAATCTTTTATTTTCTATTTCGATACGAAACATATTTTCTAGATAAGCAATGAAATTTTCAGAATCTAATCGATAAAAAAAAATCTCTATATATCACTGAATTTTCTAAATGATGAAAATCATGAATTTTTCAGAATATTTGATTATGGAATTATGAAATATTCAGATTTTCTCAAAAGAAAACTAGAGTTGTAACACTCTGAAAACACACGACTCTTGCGGCACCCCATATAAAAGCCTTCGATATACCGAATCGAAGTACGCTCTCTAAGACCCATACACGCGACATACAAGTCACAGAGAGACCAACTTTGCGTCAGAACATCCTCCGACGGTTTTTTACAATTTTTAAATCGTTTTTGTAACCAACTATTCAAGTCGAAAGGAGTCGAAATCTGCATAGTCGAAACCCACCTCCAACAAAACCAATACCAGAGAGGAATAAAATAGGGTGATCTAAAATTGGTTCGATTATGGGAAGGGCAGTTGAAGAGTTGTATCCATCCTTTTAGTAAGTTCCTTCTTCTTGCTTTCTTAATAAAAAAATATGGGAATAATTAATGCAGTGATTGCATAAAATTTTTTGTCGAAGGTTTTGTTGTTTTTGAGCCATCTGTCAACTCTTTTTTTTTTTATCTATTTATTCATTTTTGGATTCGTGGTCTCTGCTGTTTTGGGGGAGGATTAACATGGGATCGGCTCTGCTTCTGTTTCTGTTTCTGATTATTCATTATTTCCTATGCTTCTCATCCGATCATTATTTTTCTTTGGAGTTAGATTAGTTTAGTGTTCCTAATTCTACTTTTGTATGCACTAAATTTTTATTTACTTCTCTCAAGTCTATGTTTACTTGTAAATATAACTCTGTTTGTAACCATTGATTAAATCAAACTGATACCAAAGGTTGGAGAGTTTATAGATAGAGCGAGAGTGATTCTCCTTGTTAATCAATCTTATCTTCTTTCTTTTTTTTTTTAATAAAAAAATCAAAGAGATTTGTGAGTTTATCACATAAATTTCTTATACAAAGAAAATCTAGCAGCATTATGATGTGCATATTGTTTGGTGGTTCGATTTGTTTCAAATTATTTTTAATTTTGTTCGTATTAATTTTTGAATAAAGTAAAATGTTTTTTTATAAAATAAATAAAATTTCACAAAGAAACTTCAAGTTTATTAATAAAAATTTAAATCACTATCAAATTAGTAATTTTCACAAGTTGAGAATTTTGTGTGATTTATGATGAGTCTAATTTTAAGTACTTGGGACTCAATAATTTTGTTTTTTTTTTATTATTTTTGTTTACACAGAATTTATACTCAAATTATGAAATTAAAGAAAATAATTATAACTATTAAACTATATCATTTTGCTGATCAGAAATGATGTTCAAATGTTGATATTTGGGAGTAAAAAGTAAAATTGTAAATTCAAACCTTGCTGGCTAGGACTGCGACTGCGAGCCCATCAAATTCAACTTGAGCAGGTTGGCTAACCTTGGAAGATGCTGACTTTGTCAATGAGAAAGAGAGAGGGGCATGTGATCTCGCGCCATTTGTCACCCGGCTTTTATTCTTTTCTTTTCACCACCAACGTTCCGCGTAAGGCCAAACAAAGCATCATGATTGCGCCCCACAATTCTTCTTTTAAGAAATTATTTCAAAGCCGTCCATATCATCTGTTTTTAAGAGTTTAATCATTCTGATCATTTAATTTGATTTTAATTAAATTTAATTTGATTATTAATTTATAAAAAATAAATTTAAATATCTGAATTATTCGAAGATAATTGTATGATAGAGAATTGTTCTTTGTTGTACAATTTGGACCTTTTTTTAATTTTTTTTGGGAATTTTTTTTTTTTCTTCTTTTTTTTTTTTGGGTTTTTTTGGTTTTTTTTTTTTTTTTCAAAAAAAAAAAAAAAAAAAAAAATTTTTCCCCCCCCCCCCCCCCCCCCCGCCCCCACAAAAAAAAAAAAAAAAAAAGAGACTGCTAAACAATCCTTCTCGGTTGGGACCAATTAAGTTTTGAAAGCTAATAAATTAGCACAGTACTTAGATAAAGCAGGTTTAAAAATAACAATTTAGAGTAGTAGGAGTAATATATTTGTTACCTTATCCATCAAATTCAAAACAAACCTCTCTTTTCATACGATTATTCATGAAGAAAGTTGAGAAAGTCCCACACGACAGCTCAAGAGGATAGCTACCCTGATCAGAATAAAAAGTCCACAATAATAAACCTTGGGCACATCACATTCTGCTTTTTGTGCTTCCTTTTTTCTGTAACTCCTTCGATTGATTTTTCCATCTACCCACTGGTCGACAAACTTCTACTATAAAATAAAAGGGTACCTTCCAATTTATCATCTATTCCAATCTCTCTCTCTCTCTCTCTCTCTCCAGTGAAAATGGGGCTCAAGGTGTATGGAGTTCCAATGTCTACATGTACAACTAGGGTTCTAGTTTGTCTTCATGAGAAAGGTTTGGAGTTTGAGTTTGTCCCCGTCAATTTTCTTGGCGGTGAGCATAAGCAGCCTCCCTTTCTTGAGAAAAATGTAAGCTTCTTCATGCCTTTTAGTTTCTTGTAATCGGTCTTATTTTGAAAAAAAAAACACGACTTAATCTCGTCGCTTGTGTTGTATTTGCAGCCTTTTGGTCAGATTCCAGTGCTGGAAGATAGTGATCTCACCCTATTTGGTAAGTGCTCCTTGTCTTAGTTCAAGTAAACAAAAATTGTGGGCCTTTTTTTTTTGAGATGGAGATAAAATTTTCACCAATATTTCTATATGATGTATTGATTTTGAGAAAGTGTCACGTTAAGAGAAAGGATGTGACTTACACTCATATCTTTTTTTTTTTTTTTTTTTTTTTTTTTTACCTATCACTAGTATACCAAGTAATACTTCGACTAATCTGATTCGAATAATTCATTTTCAGTATTTACGAGATTTTATTTAAAAGACGATTTTTTTAATTTTTTCTATTCGCTTTGACTCTGAGATTTGATTAAAAGTCCCATCTCATCTCATTAGGTTTAAGCTGACTGTCATACTTACACTTGTATCATTATTTGGAGTGTCCATATCTAAATGGCGGGTCATATTTACTGCCCATCCAACTATGATTCGCATAGTTTTCTATGCCATAAGAATATTCTTTTTCACACCTCACCAACTAGTCACAAAGTCTCATTTTCTGAAGTGAGATTTCCTAGTGAATGCATAGAGTATGACAATTTCCACCAAAATTTGTATTTATCTTCGTATTCCACCTTTATGCCTCTTTTCTTAGGCCTACCCTTTGCCAGTCCGAGGACAATGATGATCTCATAAATAGCATATCTTAAATATATTTAGAGATGTTTTTAACTTGTTTATGTTTTTGGAGGCTAGAATCTAGAGCAATCACAGGATACATAGCAGACAAGTTCAAGGACACCGGCTGCGATTTGATCAGACACGGAGACTGCAACGAAGCTGCGGTGGTTAGGGTATGGGTAGAAGTTGAAGCTCAGCAATACAACCCTGCAATCCAACCAATTGTGTACCAATGCCTTGTTGCGCCTCTCATTGGGAAAACAAGTGACCAGAAAATCATTGATGAATCCCTTGAGAAACTAGGGAATGTCCTAGATGTGTATGAAGCTAGGTTGTCCAAAATCAAGTACCTGGCAGGAGACCACTTCACATTGGCTGATCTTCACCATCTTTCGTACACATTCTACTTTATGAAGACCCCATATGCTTCCCTTATCGAAAGCCGTCCTCATGTGAAGGCATGGTGGGAGGACATCTCTTCAAGGCCAGCTTTTGTCAAGGTGTCTGTGAACATGAAATATGAGTTCAACTGATTCTCTTTTAGGAAAATGAGGTTTCAGATAATATGTACCTTTTGTGACTTTGGTTTTTGGGTGTGAACTTGTGAGACCCAAATGAGTTGATTCTTGTTTTGGGAGCTCTTCGGTATCTTAAATAAGAACTTTATGTGGAACCCATGAAGGGAATGTAGACCATTTCACCTTGAATGAATCATTTGCATGTGGCAAGTGCCATTTCTCCTATCTCGACATGATATTTCTTTGTGCTGAGGTCAGATTTTATTTTAAGAATTAGACTTGGGCCAAGAGAAAAAGAAGCCCATGGGCCTCCTAGAGCAGTATGTCCAGTCCCTGATGGGCCCCAGTTACTAGTTGGGCCAAGGACTCTTAGGAATCAATGTAACGAGTACAGGCTCACATTCCAAACCCTTCTCATGGAGACAGGTCAGTAACCTAGTTGTCCATTACTCAATGGAGACCCATGTGAAACCTCTGGGCTCTGGTTGTTGGTCTAATTGCCAAGAAGAAATGGGCCGTAAAGCACAAATAAGTCCATGGGCTCCTCTGGGCTATAAAGCTAGTTTGTGTTTAACGCTCTAGGAGCCTCATGTCCCGTCCCTGTGAACAAAATGATTTCGTTCCCTATTTGGGCCTCTCATCCATTACTCGATTTATTTATTTATTTGTTGATTTTATATAATCAATCGGTATCTAAAATCATATTTTAATTAATCTGATTTAAATATTATCAGGTCTAATTTAGAAAGGAGTTCTCCTAACATAATCCTTTCTATATCTAAATTTTAAACCTGAAATTTGATTAAACTACTCGATTGTTCGTTGGTATAAATTACTTGATTTCTCAAGCAGAGGATGGAGGTGTTTGTTTGACTTGAAAAATTAATAACAATATTGAATTTTTTTTATAAAAAAATCTCATTTATTTTGGAAAATATATATATGTAAAAAACCTTTAAGGTAATGCACAATAAAATTGTATTACATTAGTATCCGTCGTTATGTTGTAAAAATAATAGGGCTATATACGACGCCATGAGAGTTGTAAGTGCTGATGTGATAATTTAAGATCACACCCACTCCCATAATTTCTCACCTACCACGAGAATTAATTCAATCCTTTTTCTTCTCCTTTACCAAATATAGCGTAAATCTACCATTTTTGCTTTGGTTTGGGATCTAAAATTTTGTTTACAATTTTGGGAATTTCTTTGTCCCATCTTTTGGGTTTTTTGCATTTATATTCGCTATTTTTTTTTTAGCGGGTTTCAATTTTGGATCCTATGACATTACTGAAAATCAATTACTTATTTCATATTCGATTTTTCCTGGGCAAGCAATAATATTTGCAAAAGAAAAAAAAAAGCATAGTTTAAATTTGATGAGTGGTAGTTGGGTATATTGATTGTTGGTTCACATTTATATTTCCATTGAGAAGTAGCTAGACCGAAAAAATTGAAACCTTCTCTCCACCCCCTGTGTGTGTGTGTGTGTGTGCGTGAAAATGGTTCTCAAGTTGTATGGACTTCCAACGTCTCCATGCACAACTAGAGTACTGGCCTGCCTCCACGAGAAGGGCTTGGATTATGAGTTTGTTCCCATCAACCTTTTAGGTGGTGAACAAAAGAAGCCTGCTTTCCTCGAGAAAAATGTAAGCCTTATCACTTTAACCTTCTTTGTTTCTGTGTCTTTTATTTTCTAACTGGTTCTCTTTAAGCTTTCATGTACGTCTTAGTTTCTAAACATTGTTAAATCTTTTTATTTATTTATTTATTTTGAAAAAATAGAATTTTGATTTAATCTTTTCATTTATATTGCAGCCCTTTGGTAAGGTTCCTGTACTTGAAGATGGTGATCTCACTCTCTTTGGTACGTCCACGATCGATAAAAATTTTGTCATATCAAATTTTAAATATGAAACAACATTACTAATCTTTACATTTTTTTCTGGGTGTGGGGGTGTCGGAATCCAGGGCAATCACAGGATATATAGCTGAAAAATTCAAGGACACCGGCTTTGACTTGATCAGATATGGAGATTACAAAGAAGCAGCATTGGTTAGGGTATGGTTAGAAGTTGAAGCTCAGCAATACAACCCCGCAATCCAACCAATTGTGTACCAATGCGTAGTTATGCCACGCCTAGGTAAACCCAGTGACCAGAAAATCATTGATGAGAGTGTTGAGAAACTTGGGAAAGTCCTTGATGTGTATGAAGGTAGATTGGAGAAATCTAAGTACTTGGCCGGAGATCACTTCACATTGGCTGATCTGCACCATCTTTCATACACATTCAATGTGATGAAAACTCCCTATGCTTCTCTCTTCACTAGCCGGCCATATGTTAAGGCATCGTGGGAGGATATTTCTTCAAGGCCAGCTTTTGTGAAGGTGTGTGAGAATATTAAATAAGGGGCCCTAGAAGTGCCCTCTTCTATGCTGTTTTGAGGTTCCATTTCTTACCGGCAAATAAGGTTATGCCGTAAAGAAATGTTCCCTTTTGTGTTTTTGTTGTCTTTACTTTTTGAATAAACTTGTAAGACACCAACGATGTTCTTGTTCCGGGAAATCTATGTTGTAAAAAATATAGAACATGTATGTAGTCATATTTTGTTTTAAATATTTATTCGTAAAATAATTTACATTTATCTGAATATCTTAATTTTGAGAAAATCATAATAATTTTAATTCTAAATTAATTTTCATCATGTAACATATATGTCCGTATTTTATATTTGTGAAGAATAAGGATGTTGGGTTTTTAGATTGAGTATGAGCTACGAAAATAAAATATTTTTTTTGTTGTATCTTTTTTTATGGATCTTTGATAAAAGGATAATTTTTGGTTAGTTAATTTAATGAGAAAAATATTATATCCCTGTTTTTTTGTGTAGATTAGAATTTGAGTCTATTATAAATGGGAGGAGAATGTGTCATTTGAGTTAAAACTTATTGGTAATATTAGATCCCTTAACTAAAATTCAAATTTAAATCTTAAAAAAAATAAAAAAAAAATAGCTTGTGAATTCTTTCCTTATAAAGGGTCAGGCTAAGACTCGAGTCGGATTAATTTAAATATGATTTTAAATATCGTTTGATTAAATAAAAAAATAATATATTTTGGTTGTCGGGTCTAATCACTAATAAGGTTTGAAAGAAAAAGCCAATTGGCTTCTCTGAGTTTGTGGGTCTCTTTGCTCCCTTTCCTCCCTTCAGGAGCTTCATGTCAAGTCCTTGTCCATGAAATGATGTGGGCCTCCTCAGAACAAACAAAAATTTGCATCATAGAGCCTGGAGTAGGTGCTCAACTTGTTGGTCAAAGAGACAAGGGCAAAGCAACCCAAATTTTGTTTCATTGATGTGAGCTAGGTACTCACCCAAAAAAAAAAAAAAAATGATGTGAGCTAGGTGAGCTAATATTTTAATTTTAAATTTATAGATTTCTAATCATATATATAAATGCCTAAGAAAAAGACATTTATTTTAAATCATCTAATTTAAAAAAAAAAAAAAAAGGTTGAGCCCACTCTACTTCAAATACACATGGTGGACTCCATTTCCTTAGATAGCAAGAATTTACTAGGAATGTGACATGGGGTGGTAGGGCACACTAACCTAATTAAATAACTTTGAATACAAATCGGTAGTAAATACACCCACAAAAAATTATTCAATTCGGAAAGTCTGCAAACAATGGGCCTAGCCCACTTCAAGTGTTGCTAATTTTGGGCCAACTCAGACCACAAGTCATATCAACTAAGCCTAAATGTTTGAAATTGTACGTGAAGATGATGGTTGGGTGGTTAAAGTGACAATTATAGTGTTAACATGACATGAGGAACATTTGAAACCTATCTAGAAATTGCTTTAGATTTTGATCTTAGACTTAGGGTCTTGTTTGTAATACAAACTTAATACAATGATTTAGTTTTATGACATTTTTATATATGTTATATGTAACATTGTTAGTGACTGCTTGGTAACCAAACGAGGGGAGCCTCTTTTTACTTGTTGTGGAGTATTTTAGGGAGTGTCATACTCTCCTATATACTGTGAATAGAATTTTGATATTATGTTTTCGATTGAACAAATTCATGTTTTATAACTTTTCAAATGACATGTTTTATGATATGAGTGAAAGCATATGATTTTGACTATATTTTATAAATGATGGCTTTTGTGATTCATTGGAGTGTCCAAAAATTGATTTAATTCGAATGATTATACATCCATAGTTTGAAATGAAATGATATTGTGTCATACTTTGAAATCTTGATATGATTTATCATGCTACCATTGCATAAGCAAACTGATTTAAAATGCTTTGATGAAACATATTGGTACATAGTTTTGATATGATTTGATGATATGTGTGGGCTAGATGCCTACTTGTAATGGATGATATGATGAGATGATGATATTCCTTGATGGATTCCATAGTTACGAAGGACATTTGTAGAGGTGCTCTATGTGCGTCCGGATATGCTTCGGCCGGAAGTATCCGCAAATGTCGTGATTATGATATGTATAGTTGCGCTCGGATGAATCAAAATTTGGGAAGGACGTATGTTACGCCACAGTCTAGCTCTGAGTGAGGTACTATACATGATTTTTGGATATACGTATAGACACGAGTTAGCCGGTTGAACCAAATGTGGGGAGAACATGTGTTATGTCACTGTCTAACACTTGGTGAAGCTTGTGGCCAACGTTGGGATAAAAAGCTAATTTTCTATACTTGCATTTTGAAAAAAAAAACCCCAACGTACCCTTCATTGATCGAGGTAGACCATTGCAGGGAATATTTTATTGGCAAACTCTGTATGATTTTGGATATTGTAAATGGATACATATTTTGATACTATGATGTGTGATATGTGATCACTTGATTTCTGAACTTGGCATGCTTGGTTTTGATATCATATTGGTTTTGAAATATATACTTTGATACTCCATGCTCACACTTATATTGAGAACATATTGTCGATCCCCTCACTCACCAGTATTTCCCCATAATGCTCACCCCTCACTTTTCCCTGATTTTCAGTTATAGACTTGACAGAGAGACGTGTCGAGTGAGTTCGACACACTTGCTTCATATTTGGAGAATTTGGACTTGAGTATGGTATCAACCATTCTTCCGTAGTGTTGTATGTAATGATGTTGGATTGATGTGTTTGATGATGATGTACATATTTGAGATTTATAGAATAACCATTGTATATTTATATTGGGATGACTGTAATTATATTATGTACTGTAATTGAAACTCTCAGATGTACTGTATAACTATGCATTGAGGCATTGTTTTGCATTTTATGTCGATTACTTGGGAAATAATGTTTTGAGGGAAACAAGTTTTAAACAGTACAGATGTTGATGATAGCATTCGTTGTCTCGGTATGTGTGTCGTGAGGTGGCAACATACGGGGTGACGGGCGGCTGCTCACGACCTCAGATCGAGGATCGGGGCGTAACATCAGTACTAGCTTAGATCTGCAGTCAAAGGCCAAGTTCTAGCCGATTTCATCCTTAAATGTACCCTTCCAGTACTAGCCGAATGCGAGTGCATTGATAGCCAAGACGAGTGGTCACTACCAAATTGGACGATACATGTAGATTGGTTATCAAATACCTCAGGAAGTGGTGCTGGATTTATACTAATGTGCCTGGACAATTTTAAGGGCAAACACGCCCTTTGTTTCGACTTCCAGACCACCAATAATCAGGTGAAATATGAAACCTTGCTAACAGGACTTCAAACCAGAGCAAACATAGGAGCCGAAGTGTTTGAGTTTTTACCGGTAACCAATTGATCGTCAAGCAGATTAAAGGGGTCTATTAAACCAAAGACCCGGTCATAGTCAAGTATTTGAGTAAATTGTGCGAGACGATGAGTAAACTTAAAAAAGTTAACATTCAACAAATCCCTCAGTCAGAAAATGCATGGACGGATATACTCTCTAAGCTGGTTAGTTCAGATTTGGTCACCTCTAGCAGAATAGTTTATATCAAAAGTCTACCATACCCCAACATAGATGAACCTAAAAGGGTCCTCACAGCAGATCAGTCAGTTTACATCAAAAGTTTACCATACCCTAGCATAGATGAGTCTGAAAGGGTTCTCGTAGCGGATCAGTCCCCTAGTTGGAAAGATCGTATAGAGGCGTATCTAAAATATGACCGACTACCAAATTCACCATCGGAGGCAGCCAAACTGAAACAAAAAGTTGCTTATTATGTAATCATCGATGGAAACCTATATCTGAAGTCTTTCATTAATCCATACTTGAGGTGTCTAACCCTAGAAAAAAAGAGACTATATCTTTCGAGAGATCCATAAAGGGATATGTGGGAATCATTTGGGGGCTTGAAACCTAGTTCATAAAGCCCTGTGTCAAGGATACTATTGGCCGATCATGAAAATCAACTCTGATAATTACGTTAAGAGGTGCGGCAAGTGTCAGCGTTTTTCTTTGGTTCCACGGATGCCCTCGACCGAATTAAGTCCTATAGCAAGCCCATGACCGTTCATCCAATGGGGAATGGATATTCTCGGACCATTTTCCCAGCCACCGGACAACGAAAGTTTCTTATAGTAGCAATTGACTACTTTTCTAAATAGGTGAAAGATGGACCTCTAGCCCAGATTACGACAGCCAAAACTCATCGTTCATATAGACTCACATTATTACGAAATTCAATATACCCACGTCCTTATCACAGACAATGGGAAGCAGTTTGATAACGCCAGCTTCCGAGAATTCTGTAGCAAACTAGAGATTTACCATCGATTCTCATCAGTTGCTCATCCACAGACCAACGGACTTGCCAAGATAACTAACAGGACGATCCTACAATAACTCAAGATGGTACTAGATGAAGCCAAAGGACAATGGGCAGAAGAACTTTACAGCATACTCTAGTCATACCATACTACGCCTCGAAGGGTAACCGTCGAAACACCATTCAGTCTAACATACAGAAGTAAAACCGTCATACCCGTGGAGATAGGAATCTATTCATTCCGAGTAGCTCAATACGATGTTGAACGCAATGAACCTGCCTTACGAGAACGACTAGACCTACTTCCAGAGTTGCGGGAATCAACTTCTACTCAAATGGTTGTGTACCAACAATAAATGACCCAATACTACAATTGAAGAGTCAGGAACCAAACGTTTAAACCAAGTGAATTGGTACTAAGGAAAGTGAAAACCACCGGTCAGCCCCAACCCGGGGATAAGCTCGCTCCCAATTGGAAAGGTCCCTACCAGATACGTTTCGTGGTTCACCCGGGGACTTACTGCCTAAGCAACCTAGACGGGTCAACCGTGCCCAAGATCTGAAATTCAGAAAACCTATGCATTTATCATTAGTAAATCTCATCGTCTCCCAAGGTCGGAAGAGTCACTCTTCAAGACCCTTATGCTTTTTCTTTTCGATTACCCTATCGATCATTTCCTATCGTTTTCACTTTTATCGATTGTTATCTGTCGATGGAATCTATCTCCATAAATGGACGTATATCACCCTGATCTATTGATCAGATCTACCTCCTCGAATAGATTTGCGTCGCCCTGACCTACCGATGGGATCAATCCCCCTAAACAGGCTTGTATCGCCCTGACCTACCGATGGAATCTATCTTCCCGAACTAAACTGTGTCATCCTAATCTATCGATAGAATCTATCTTCTCGAACGGGTCTATGTCGTTCTAATCTATCGATGAGATCTATTTTACTAAACAGGCCTGTGTTGCCCTAATTTATCGATGAGATCTATCTTTCCGAATGGGCTTGTGTCACCCTAACTTACCGATGAGATCTACCTCCTTGAATGGCTCTGTGTCGTCTTGATCTATCAATCGGGATCTCTCTGAGCTTGTGTTACCTTCATCAAATAAGATAAATATACTTTGCCTTACTAATCAAGCAGATATGAGCATTATCCTTCAAATCACTTGTGGGTTTATCGCATGGACATCACGACAGTGATGCCATTCAGATGAACATGCAAAACATTATCAGAAGAAATTCAATCAGGGACAAAAATCAACAAGTAAGTAAAATTAAACTCCTCTTTTATTTTCATATGACAAATACGTATCAGATTACATAGATAAATACACTTTATAAGCTCCTAATCGGACCGATTACATCACAAGAAATACACGAAAAGTCTACAGTATTATTTCTGAACAGAGAGACTATAACACCCCGGTCATTTTACAACACTGGAGAGTACAAAAAAAGTAAAAGAAGAAAATTTAAAATTTACATGCAGTCAAACTTAGATAAAAAAACTGTCGAAAAAGGAGTTGAGGAGGGTATAGGGTAGAAACTGTGAGGATGCATCAGGATATCATTAGAATTCAAACTTTCTGTTATCCCTAACTTCCTACACTCTACCAACATCTCCTGTCGTCCGACCCGAGAAAATGCAAGGCAGACGACGAACTCAATCCAGATAAGGAGTTTATCTTAATCTCCTCACCGAGATTGAGAACCCCTATAGGAAACTTGACAGAGTCCTTCATAACGTCCGAGAGTCGAATGATATGACGAGATCTCACATCCACAGTCCCATTTTTTATCCATTAAAAGTTCTCCTAAAGTTTAGAAAGATAACTCCTGGTAGGAAGGAACTGTTAGACAAAAAAGAATACACAAGTTTTTCTTGAGGCAACACGGGGTCCAACTGTCGCTATTTATAGCCACAAGAGAGGAAAATCTCAACGAATCACTGGACAGATGAAACGATTCAACGAAAATCATGTGAAATAAATGAAATGATTAAATCTCCTCAACTGCCTACGCTATATTTACTTTGAAACTAAATCAAGGGAAAATGGAACGGTTAAGAAAAAAGGGGGATTCACCTTAATTTCACATCATAAGAAACGCACTGACGACGATTTGCACTTTCTGAGGCGACACGTGTGACATTAAAGGCTCTCGCACCTTTCCAGCTCCTTGTGAACATCCATCGCTCACGGCGCCTTTCTTGCAAAACGATGTCATCAGTCGAGAGCAAATGATAGAGCATCCAAAGGACTATTGGGGCAGTGTCTGAGGACCCGGAGACCCGTACCATGACTTATACCGATGAGGGATTCGTTTCTCCGCTAGAGTAGCCAACAATTGATCGTTAGGTTAGTCCCTAAAGATGGCAGTTCCACTGGTTTATAGAAGCGTTCGACAAGCCCGAACGCATGTCCTTTTCTCCTTAGCCGATGAGCAAGGGTTTCCTAAGGAACCGATCACATTGATTAAATGTAATATTTGACTAAATCTCACATCAATCTTTTATTTTCTATTTCGATACGAAATGTATTTTCTAGATAAGGAATGAAATTTTCAGAATCTAATCGATAAGAGAAAAAATCTCCCTATATCACTGAACTTCCTAAATGATGAAAATCATGAATCTTTCGGAATATTTGACTATGGAATTCCAAAATATTTGGATTTCCTCAAAAGAAAACTAGGATTGTAACACTTTGAAAACACACGACTTTTGCAGCACCCCTTATAAATGCCTTCGACACACCAAATCGAAATATGCTCTCTAAGATCCATACACTCAACACACAAGTCACAGGGAGACTAACTCTGTGCCAGAATACCCTCTGACGATTTTTTGCAAGTTTGAAATCGTTTTTGTAACCAACTATTCGAGTGGAAATGAGTCGAAATCTGTATAGTCGAAATCCATCTTCAACAAAACCAATATCAGAGAGGAATAAAATGGGGTGGTCTAAAATTGGTTCGATTATGGGAAGGGCAGTTGAAGAGTTGTATCCATCCTTTTAGTAAGTTCCTTCTTCCTGCTTTCTCAATAAAAAATAAGGGAATAATAAATGTAGTGAATGCATAAAATTTTTGGTCGAAGGTTTTGTTGTTTTTGAGTCGTTTGTCAACTCTTTTTTTTTTTTTCTATTTATTCATTTTTGGATTCGTGGTCTCTGCTATTTTGGGGGGGATTAACATGGGATCGGCTCTGCTTCTGCTTCTGTTTCTGATTATTCATCATTTCCTATGCTTCTCATCCGATCATTATTTTTCTTTGGAGTTAGATTAGTTTAGTGTTCCTAATTCTACTTTTGTATGCACTAAATTTTTATTTACTTCTCTCAAGTCTATGTTTACTTGTAAATATAACTCTGCTTGTAACCATTGATTAAATCAAACTGATACCAAAGGTTGGAGAGTTATAGATAGAGTGAGAGTGGTTCTCCTTGTTAATCAATCTTATCTTCTTTCTTTTTTTTAATAAAAAATTCAAAGAGATTTGTGAGTTTATCACATAAATTTCTTATACAAATAAAATCTAACAGCATTATAATGTGCATATTGTTTGGTGGTTCTATCTGTTTCAAATTATTTTTAATTTTGTTTGTATTAATTTTTGAATAAAGTAAAATGTTTTTTTTTTTATAAACTGAATAAAATTTTACAAAGAAAATCCAAGTTTATTGATAAAATTTTAAATCACTATGAAATTAGTAATTTTCACAAGTTGAAAAATTTGTCTGATTTTGTTTTTTAAGTACTTGGGACCTAATCATTTTGTTTTTTTTTTTTTTTTACACAGAATTTACACTTGAATCACGATATTAAACAAAGAAATTATAATCATTAATCTCTGTAGAAGCATGAACCAATCATTTTGCTGACCACAAATGATGTTAAAAGTAAAATTGTAAATTCAAACCTAGGCTGGCTAGGACTGCGACTGCGACCCCATCAAATTCAACTTAAGCAGGTTGGCTAACCTTGGAAGATGCTGACTTTGTCAATGAGAAAGAGAGAGGGGCATGTGACCTCGCACCATTTGTCACCCGGCTTTTATTCTTTTCTTTTCACCACCAACGTTCCGCGTAAGGCCAAACAAAGCATCATGATTGCGCCCCACAATTCTTCTTTTAGGAAATTATTTCAAAGCCGTCCATATCATCTGTTTTTAAGAGTTTAATCATTCTGATCATTTAATTTGATTATTATTTTATAAAAAATAAATTTAAATATCTGAATTATTCGAAGATAATTGTATGATAGAGAATTGTTCTTTGTAGTACAGACTCTGGACCTTTTTTAGAATGTATTCGTGAACTTGTGTGTATTTGTTTTGTTTGAATTAGGTCATAGTGGGTTTTTTTCTTTTTTTTTAGGCCCAACTACACCTTATAAATTTGATACTCTCTCTCTCTCTCTCTCTCTTAATATACAGAGAGAATAGGCCAAAAAAAGAGACTGCTAAACAATCCTTCTCGGTTGGGACCAATTAAGTTTTGAAAGCTAATAAATTAGCACAGTAATTAGATAAAGCAGGTTTAAAAATAACAATTTAGAGTAGTAGGAGTAATATATTTGTTACCTTATCCATCAAATTCAAAACAAACCTCTCTTTTCATACGAATATTCATGAAGAAAGTTGAGAAAGTCCAACACGACAGCTCAAGAGGATAGCTACCCTGATCAGAATAAAAAGTCCACAATAATAAACCTTGGGCACATCACATTTTGCTTTTTGTGCTTCCTTTTTTCTGTAACTCCTTCGATTGATTGCTCCATATGCCCACTGGTCTACAAACTTCTACTATAAAATAAAAGGGTACCTTCCAATTTATCATCTGTTCCAATCTCTCTCTCTCTCTCTCTCTCTCTCTCTCTCCAGTGAAAATGGGGCTCAAGGTGTATGGAGTTCCAATGTCTGCATGTACAGCTAGGGTTCTAGCTTGTCTTCATGAGAAAGGTTTGGAGTTTGAGTTTGTCCCCGTCAATTTTTTTGGCGGTGAGCATAAGCAGCCTCCCTTTCTCGAGAAAAATGTAAGCTTCTTCATGCCTTTTAGTTTCTTATAATCGGTCTTATTTTGAATAAAAAAAAAAAAAAAACCGACTTAATCTCGTCGCTTGTGTTGTATTTGCAGCCCTTTGGTCAGATTCCAGTGCTGGAAGATGGTGATCTCACTCTATTTGGTAAGTACTCCTTGTCTTAGTTCAAGTAAACAAAAATTTTGGGCCTTTTTTAGAAAGTTGGACGTAAAATTTTTACCAATATTTCTATATGATGTATTGATTTTGAGAAAGTGTCAGGTTAAGAGAAAGGATGTGACTTACACTCGTATCATCTTTTCTTTTTAACCTATCATCAATATATTAATCAATATTTTGATTTAAATAATTCAATTATAATATTTATAAAATTTTATTTAAAAGGTGATTTTTTTAATTTTTTCTATTCTTTTTTAATCTAAAATTTAATTAATAAATCCATCTCATCTAATTAGGTCTAAGCTGACTGCCATACTTACACTTGAATCATTATTTGGAGTGTCCATATCTAAATGGCGGGTCATATTTACTGCCCCTCCAACTATGATTGGCATTGTTTTCTAAGTCATACGAATATTCTTGTTCACACCTGTATGATTATTTTATCCGATTCATATGTAGTAAAAATATTCAAATAATAATTTTTCAAAAAATAAAATAGATCAGGTATAAAGTTAAATATCTCAAATGTAAAACCCCAAAATTGATCGTACGTCCCTCGATCGGATCTCACGGTCGGGATGATGATCATGATGTTAATCGAATCACTACCGCAATATCACAATACCGCAATCCTTGGTCCGACGATCATTGTGATGGAGAAGAAATTCCCTACGCGAAATTTTTTCTTAAACTCTCATCTAATTCTCTCTCAAGAGAATTTTCTCATGGCCTCTTAATCTCTCAGAATGCTCTCATCAATGGAGATGTTAGTCTTTGTTGCTTGTAGTATAATTCATCGTTTTTGAGATAATCAAGGAATAGTGGGTAAAT
The DNA here is from genome assembly GCA_037126225.1 of Dillenia turbinata. Lineage (NCBI taxonomy): Eukaryota > Viridiplantae > Streptophyta > Magnoliopsida > Dilleniales > Dilleniaceae > Dillenia > Dillenia turbinata. The sequence goes on from JBAMMX010000005.1 coordinate 27,195,190, forward strand.
ATGAGTAAGTGAGAGTTACCGCACTAACCCTACATTAAATGTCTAAAATACCCCTCGTAGGCATCTTAAACCAATATCTCTCATTTGCACACGAAGGCATTATACGTCCGTCACAAGATCACAATTCATGTGATCTTTCACACATCACCCTGCTGGACTTTCATCCAGGATTGGGCATCGTGCGACCTGCGAGTACACCTACAAGCAAAGACCTCTCGATGCACCTGTTAGGATGATCGAGAAGCCATCGTTAGTTTCAAAAGAACTCTCTGCACCCCAGATCCAAAACTAATTACATCCATCGAGTTATTTTTCTCAACGAAAGTAATCCCCAATAAATGCTCGACTGTGTATCCACTATTATGTTTACATCCCAACATTGACAGACATAATAGGCTAGCCGGTGAATACAACACAATGATGTAATGTCAATTGGTTTTCCTTTTCCCAAACTCAAATCTATTAGCCTCAATTCAGCTGCTTTCCTAGACCTGTCTCTCAGACCTCAATTTATCTTTCGGACCATTGGTAAACAGACTAAAATAAGCATACACTGAGCCGAGATCTCTAGAAACAGCCGAAAGTGATAAGGGTACAAGAGATCCCACCCAATGGATCCCGGGTTTCACACAGTGGAAACGAGGATCTAAATCATATCAGTGTCTCAAATAATACTCCCACTATCCCTGGTCGACATATCACACGCGGTATGAAACGCGTGTCACAGTGTTACTCCCCCATCTCTCAAAGGGCATATGTCAGATTTTTCTAACACTGTACAGCTATGAGACTCAGTTTACACATAAGACTTTATCCAGAGATCTCAGAGAGAGTATCTCAGAGACAATATCACTAGTCGCAGGTGATATCTGAGATCTCAAACCTAGCTACTTACAGGCAACATGGATGTGGGTATGTCCATGTCTGTCATATCGCATATGACCTCATCTTGAACACATATCAGGGCGACTTGTGTTTTAGTAGGGCCACTCTCAAAGCCTCTTACAACTAGAAACCATCTCATCTCCGCTCACTCAGAGCTGAAAGTGGTCACTCGTATGAGAGAGTTGACCACGCTTGCCTGACATATCATTTATCACAACAAATCAAAAAATATATGACAATAAAATAGTGCTATAAATAAGTGATCCAATCATGCACACATGTCATATATATAACACAATAAGCATCAATACAAGGTGAGAAATGTGAATATACATGCAAACCCAATGATTCCTATATGTCATACAGGAATCTCTCACAATGGATTTATTGAAGGGATCAGCCAATGCGCTGTGTAGTACTGTACTTAATTTGTCATTTCACCCTTCTCGGTGATGTCTCTCATAACGTAGTATTAGGTATCAATGTGTTTGGATTTACTAATACTTAGGGTATCAAGTGTGGTCAATGACGGCCTAATTTTCTTAATAAATCATCACTGGCCTCCCACCATTTGCCACAACCCCTAAGTGATCTAGAAATCTTCGAAACTAAACACTATCCTAAACTGCCACTGAGCGTACCACAAGTTCAGTCTCTATCGTAGATAGAGATATATAGGTTTGCTTCTTGCTACTACAAAACAGTAAAACCTGATATCGATTTGCATACATTCAGATCACCAACCCAGCCAGTATCTGAATACCCAACAAAATACAAATCACTTCCTCCGTAATATAAGAAGAGGTCCGCAGTTCTCTCAAGATGTCTCAGAATCCTTTCACTACTCTCCAGTGATCCCTTTTAGGATTCGATCAATACCTAATTACCATACTGATTGCAAAGCAAACGTTTGATCGTGTACACGACACTACGTACATCAGAGTTCTCAAAGCACTAGTACAAGGGACTCTACTCATTTCCCTTGTCCTTTTCTGAGTCATAAGATATATGTTAAGAATTAGGTTTTAACCTTTTAACGATAAAAGTATCTTTAGGGTCGTAGTCGATCTTCTCGAAACATTCGAAAACTCCCTTGATGTTTGACTCCTGTGAAAGAGTTAACACCTGTCTCTAGTGATCACTCTGGATCTTAACTTCGAAGAAGAATTGAGTTTCACCCATGTTCTTCAAATCAAGACTCGATAATGTCCATATCATCATGGTCATCAGATACTCTCTGTTGTTCCCGATTAACAGAATGTCATTCACACATAAGGACACGATCACAAATGAATCAAAAGAACGTAAAAGGTATACGTGATGATCCTCCTCGATCATCACGAAACCGTGAGATATCACCTTCTCGTGAAATCTCAAACGCCACTGCCTGGATTGATGATTAAGATCGTATGTCAACTTCCAAAGTCGACGGATTTTATCATCCAGATCTGCAAGAATAAAGCTAGATGGCCATTTTTTGTAGATCTTCTTATCCAAAACTCTCACTCAGGAGAACAGTCTCAACATTCATCTGATCTCAGTCCAGATCCATATCATGTCCATGACAATCACTAAAAGTAAGCGGATTGAGGTAATCTCGCCCTCAGTCTGAGTAACCCCTGGTTATCAGATGAGCCTTATACCTCTACACCGATCCGTCGACCTTTTTTTTTTATGTTGAGAACCCATATATTCCCAACGGCCCAACTACCCTCAGGCAAATCAACTAGATCTCAGATCCCGTTGATTCTCATCAACTCCTCTCACCCATAGCCTATAATCAATGGTCCTTCACAGAGCCTTCAAGAGCCTCTAGGACAGCTAAAGGTTTCTTATAACCCTCAAGAGTCATACTGAGAGCCTCTCCCTCAATCGGGAAGCGACAGTTAGGTACGTGTCATCGACTACTCTTAAGAGAATGGTAAACCTTTTTACTTCTAGATGGATTGCTCCTACTAGGATCGAGATCCGTAATGGATTCTCGAGTCCTGCCACTGGGATGAGCTAAACCACTATGTTCATTCATTTGATAGAAGGTAAAGTCCCAGTTGATTTCACCTCGCATAGGGAAATCATTTTCAAGAAACTCGGCATCAGAGACTCAATCTCAGTGAAAGTGTCGTCCGTATGTTCACCTAGAACACATTTCCCTCGAAGTGTTCTGAGTATCTCATAGAGATACATCTCTTTTCTCGCAGGCCTAACTCGCCGTATAAATGCGAGAAATAGTGAACATACGCGACATAACCCCATAATCTCAAATGGCTAAGGTCAGGCTGCCTCCTTGTCCAAAACTCATACGGAGTACTGACTACAGACTTCAATAGAACACGATTGAGAACGTAAACTGCAGCCAATAACGCATCTCTCCAATGGAAAACGAGTCAATTGGCTTGCGCCATCATCGGTCTCACCGTCTCAAACAAAGTCCTATTCCTCTCTCGTAGCTACTCTACTACATTGAGTAACGAGGAATAGTCAGTTTCTCGTATTGCCCTTCTTGAAACAGGGCTCTTTAGACAAATAATCGCGCCCTCGATCGGTTCTGAGAGCCTCTACTCTCAAGTTTAACTGATTTTCAACCTTGCTAGTAAACTTCCTGAAGCATCTCAATGCCTCAGACTTGTGCAAGATCAGATAAACGTAACCGAAACGCATGTAATTGTCTATAAACGTATTAAAGTACCTAACACCATTTCAGGTTCTCACGTTCATAAGGCCACAGATGTTGGAGTGAACCGACTGTAATGGAGTTCCAGCCCTTATTGCATTGTCGAATAGTTTTCTTGTAAATTTACCGTCTAGGCAAGACTGGTTAGCGGGTTCTACAAAACCACTCACTGCTAACCGATTCATCCTCTCTCACATTAGGAGGATATCAAGAAATACCATTAAAAATGAATCACTTCCAGTGCATATAGTCCCTCACGGACCAAAATAGAACCAATCAAAGAATTGTCGTAATAAATAGAAATTATAAAATTTTCAAATTAACAGAGCATATCCTATACTGAAATCAAGTTCTGTCGAACATTCAGAGTGTAAAGAGCATACAGAGTCTAACATATTTGCAATTTCAACTTACAAATGCTACTCCCTCTGATGTCGATAAACGCTCCATTTCTCTATGTAAATCCTCCTACTTGAGAACTCACTGGACGGAACTATATAAGCGCGCTCCTATCTCGAACTACGTGGTTGGTTGCTCTCGTGTTCATAACCCATAAAGGAGAGAAAACAATGAGCATCTCAAACCACGTAAAGAATGACATGTAAAGAAGGAAGAGATAATTTCCACTTGTCGTACTCACGAGCGAAATGACCAAGTCTGCTACAGATGTAGCACTATACCTTAGTCATATCTAACTCCTTCTCGCTGCGTATTATTATTATCGGTTTTCTCGGATGTTTTCTTCTTACCTGAATCTCGAGTCCCACAGGAGTCCTTGCTTGACTCCACCGCATAAGCATGACCCGAGTATGACCTACTCACCTTTAAATGCTCATACTCGAACTCACTGTGCCTATTCACATTAGTGAAAGTACGAATACTTTCATCGTATGTGAAATAGACTTTCATGATTTCTCATGAATCAGGTAAAGAACTGGATCGTATCAAATACTAAAAAATATATCCGAAATGGACTCGGTCACATTCTCCAACTCGGCGACCATACTCGACATTTTTATCAAATGTTACATCATCATATGATCAACCATTTTCTTATAAGTTATTACACTTATAAGTTAGTATCCTCATCTCAGGATCTGTAAGAGCACCACAATACTCTTTATAGGGTGAGTCAAATCGATAAAACCTTAGGATATTGCTTATAGACTGAGATTACATTATCGTGCATGCTACTCAAGAGAATTACCCTAACTCGGCTATCATTCCTCTTCCATACACGTGATGTCCCCTAATCCCGTATGTCTGAGGTGTGGTACTCTCCCCAGAGTCCACCATCTCTTACATCAGAATTTTAATTAGATCTTGCCCCTCAAAGATAAATTGAATCTACCGGTGAAAAATCTCGTAATTATCACCATTCAATTTTATCCCACTTGCAAAGATCTAATACGACAATTTTATAAGCAGTCATAGAGATAATCGTGACTTGTGATGCTTATTTTCACATTTGTATACCCTACGAATTAACAAGACACAAATGATTCGAATACAGACTCCAAAACGAGCGTATAAATCAACAGACACCATACACCACAATCCGGGATAACATTTCACCATTTGGACTAGGATTCGATGCACAAAAACCCACAAAAATTCACTTTTATGAATGTAAGACTGTCAAAATTGAAAAAAATTTCAATTCCAGTTGACCTGACGCGCTGCTGACGGTCCCACGCGCCTCCACACCCCGGCGGTGCATCCCCACGCGCATGCACACGCTGGGGACAGACTTGGCGTCTGCTCACAAGCCGTACGTGCAGGCACGCGGGTCACTCACTCGACCCGCGTGCGTGGGTTGGTAACGGACCCGGGTGTGGGTCGGAACCCGAAACCCGGTCCGAATCCGGTCACGGGTCGGTTGACACGTGTTTGGGTCTTAACCGACCCCTATGGCCCAACCTGTTCACGCGCCTTCGCGCGCGTGAACCGCACGCGCCACATGCTTTTTCGCTACCCGTGCCTGCCTCGCGCTTGTATCTCACGCGCCTGGGAGTTGGGCTTCGTCTTCTTCGCCCGACTCCTCTACAACAGATTTTTCCGACCCGATTTCCGGAAACCTTGCATTCCGGTATCAACAACATGCAATATATATATCAAAATATAGATCTAGCAGAGACAAACACGGATCTACCAATTTCATGCACTGATTTGACCTAAAACTCGTCAAATCTGTGGTAGAAGGGTTCGGTCACTGTTCACAGCCGAATGTTTCAACCGAAATTTTATTGGCCTAAACGTACACAAAAAATTACGAAAAAAATATTTTCGTGTTCTAGGGATCATGGGTAACTCAATGGTATTCTCGGATTCACGAAACTTATCCGTAATCCGAATCTCAAAGTTTAAACCCTAAAATTTTTATACCCAAAAATAAATCTGAAAATTATTTTTAATAATCCAACATATGCTCTGATATCAATGTAGGATTACTTTACTCGATTCACATGCAACGAAAACATTCAAACAATAATTTTCTGAAAAATAAAATAGATCGGGTATAGGGTTAAATATCTCGAATGTAAAACCCTAAAATTGACCGTACGTCCCTCGATCGGATCTCACGGTCGGGATGATGATCACGATATTAATCGAATCACCATCGAATATCACAACGCCTCAACTCTCGTTCCGACGATCATTGTGATAGAGAAGAAATTCCCTACGCCAAATTTTTTCTCAAGCCCACATCTAATTCTCTCTCAAGAGAATTTTCTCATGGCATCTTAATCTCTCAGAATGCTCTCATCAATGGAGATGTTAGTCTCTATTGCTTGTAGTGTAATTCACCGTTTTTGAGATAATTAAGGAATAGTGGGTAAATATGGATAAGTGAGAGTTACCCCACTAACCCTACATAAAATATCTAAAATGCACTTCGTGGGCATCTTAAACCAATAACACCTCACCAAGTCTCATTTTCTGAAGTGAGTTTCCCTAGTGAATGCAGAGAGTATGACAATTTCCACCAAAATTTGTATGTCTCGTGCCTCTTTACTTAGGCCCACCCTTTTTCCCGTCCGAGACGATGATTTAAGTTGAAACTCCCACAAACAGCAAATCTTAAATATATTTAGAGATTTTAACTCGTTAATGTTTTTGGAGGCTAGAATCTAGAGCAATCACAGGATACATAGCAGACAAGTTCAAGGACACCGGCTGCGATTTGATCAGACATGGAGACTGCAATAAAGCTGCGGTGGTTAGGGTATGGGTAGAAGTTGAAGCTCAGCAATACAACCCTGCAATCCGACCAATTTTGTACCAATGCTTTGTTGTGCCTCTCATTGGGAAAACAAGTGACCAGAAAATCATTGATGAATCCCTTGAGAAACTAGGGAATGTCCTAGATGTGTATGAAGCTAGGTTGTCCAAAACCAAGTACCTGGCCGGAGACCACTTCACATTGGCTGATCTTAACCATCTTTCGTACACATTCTACTTTATGAAGACCCCATACGCTTCCCTTATTGAAAGCCGTCCTCATGTGAAGGCATGGTGGGAGGACATCTCTTCAAGGCCAGCTTTTGTCAAGGTGTCTGTGAACATGAAATTTGAGGCCAACTGATCCTCTTTTAGGAAAATAAGGTTTCAGATAATATGTACCTTTTGTGACTTTGGTTTTTGGGTGTGAACTTTAAATAAGAACTTTATGTGGAACCCATGAAGGGAATGTAGACCATTTGACCTTGAATGAATCAGTTGCATGTGGCAAGTGCCATTTCTCCTAACTCGACATGATTTTTCTTTGTGTTGAGGTCAGATTTTATTTTAAGAAATAGACTTGGGCCAAGAAAGAAAGAATCCCATGGGCCTCCAAGAGCAGTATGTCCAGTCCCTCTATGGGCCCCAGTGACTAGTTGGGCCAAGGACTCTTAGGAATCAATGTAACGAGTACAAGCTCACATTCCAAGCCCTTCTCATGGAGACAGGTTAGTAACCTAGTTGTCCATTACTCAATGGAGATCCATGTGGAACCTCTGGGCTCTGGTTGTTGGTCAAATTGCCAAGAAGAAATGGGCCGTAATGCACAAATAAGTCCATGGGCTCCTCTGGGCTGTAACGCTTGTTTGTGTTTAATGCTCTAGGAGCCTCATGTCCCGTCCCTGTGAACAAAATGATTTCGTTCCCTATTTGGGCCCTCTCATCCATTATTCGATTTAATTATTTATTTGTTGATTGTATATAATCATCTAAAATCATATTTTAATTAATCTAATTTAAATATTATTAAGTCTAATTTAGAAAGAAGTTCTCATAACATAATCTTTTCTGTATTTAAATTTCAAATTCGAGATTTGATTAAATTACTCGATTTTTCATCGATTTATGAAGTAGAGGAAGGAGGTGTCTGTTTGATTTGAAAAATTAATAACAATATTGAATTTTTTTTATATAAAAAATCTCATTTATTTTCAAAAAAAAATATATGTAAAAAACCTTTAAGGTAATGCACAATAAAATTGTATTACATTGGTATCCGTCGTTATGTTGTAAAAATAATAGAGCTATATACAACGCCATGAGAGTTGTAAGTGCTAATGTGATAATTTAAGATCACACCCACTCCCATAATTTCTCACCTACCACGAGAATTAATTCAATCCTTTTTCTTTTCCATTACCAAAAATAGCGTAAATCTTCCATTTTTGTTTTGGTTTGGGATCTAAAATTTTGTTTACAATTTTTGGAATTTCTTTGTTCCATTTTTTGGGTTTTTTGCATTCATATTCGCTATTTTTTTTTCGGGTTTCAATTTTAGATCCTATGACATTACTGAAAATCAATTACTTATTTCATATTCTAATTTTCCTGGGCAAGCAATAATTTTTGCGAAAAGAAGCATGGTTTAAATTTGATGAGTGCTAGTTGGGTATATTGATTCTTCACCCAAAAAAAAAAAAGTTGGGTATATTGATTGTTGGTTCACATTTAAATTTCCATTGAGAAGTAGCTAGACCGAAAAAATTGAACCCTTCTCTCTCTGTGAAAATGGTTCTCAAGTTGTATGGACTTCCAACGTCTCCATGCACAACTAGAGTACTGGCCTGCCTCCACGAGAAGGGCTTGAATTATGAGTTTGTTCCCGTCAACCTTTTGGATGGTGAACAGAAGAAGCCTGCTTTCCTTGAGAAAAATGTAAACCTTCTCACTTTAACCTTTTTTTTTTCCTGCGCCTTTTATTTTCTAGTTAGTTCTCCTTAAGCTTTCATGTCTTCGTTTCTAAATATTGTTAAATATATACTTTTTATTTTGAAGAAATAGAATTTTGATTTAATCTTTTCATTTACATTGCAGCCCTTTGGTAAGGTTCCTGTACTCGAAGATGGTGATCTCACTCTCTTTGGTACGTCCATGATCGATAAAAATTTTCGTATCAAATTTTATATGTGAATAAACGTTACCAATCTCAACATTTTTTTTTGGGGGGGGGGGGGGTTGGTTGTCAGAATCTAGGGCAATCACAGGATATATAGCTGAAAAATTCAACGACACCGGCTTTGACTTGATCAGATATGGAGATTACAAAGAAGCAGCATTGGTTAGGGTATGGTTAGAAGTTGAAGCTCAGCAATACAACCCTGCAATCCAACCAATTGTGTACCAATGCATAGTTATGCCACGCCGAGGCAAACCCAGTGACCAGAAAATCATTGATGAAAGTGTTGAGAAACTTGGGAAAGTCCTTGATGTGTATGAAGGTAGATTGGAGAAATCTAAGTACTTGGCCGGAGATCACTTCACATTGGCTGATCTGCACCATCTTTCATACACATTCAACGTGATGAAAACTCCCTACGCTTCTCTATTCACTAGCCGGCCATATGTTAAGGCATGGTGGGAGGATATTTCTTCAAGGCCAGCTTTTGTGAAGGTGTGTGAGAATATTAAATAAGGGGCCCTAGAAGTGCCCTCTTCTATGCTGTTTTGAGGTTCCATATCTTACTTGGCAAATAAGGTTATGCCGTAAAGAAATGTTCCCTTTTGTGTTTTTGTTGTCTTTGCTTTTTGAATAAACTTGTAAGACACCAATGATGTTCTTGTTCGGGGAAATCTATGTTGTAAGAAATATAGACCATGTCTGTAGTCATATTTTGTTTTAAATATTTATTTGTAAAATAATTTACATTTATCTGAATATCTTAATTTTGAGGAAATCATAACCGTTTTAATTCTAAATTATTTTTCATCATGTAATATATATGTCCGTATTTTATATTTGTGAAGAATAAGGACGTTGGGTTTTTAGATTGAGTATGAACTACGAAAAATAAAATATTTTTTTTGTTGTATTTTCTTTGATGGATTTTCAAAGGATAATTTTTTTATTATAAACGGATAGTTAATATAATAAGAATAATACTAGATCTCTTAAATAAAATTTAAATTCAAATCTTAAAAAAAAAAAAAAGGTTAGGAGATATTCTCTTATAAAGGGTCCGACCAACCATGACTCGAATTAGATTAGTCTAAGTATGTTTTGGATATCAATCGGTCAAGTAAAAAAAATAATAAATTTTGGTTGTTGGGTCTAATTACCAGTAAGGTTTGAAAGAAAAAGCCAATTGTCTTCTCTGAGTTTGTGGGTCTCTTTGCTCCCTTTCCTCCCTTCAAGAGCTTCATGTCAAGTCCTTGTCCATGAAATGATGTGAGCCTCCTCAGATTTGTTTCAATGATGTGAGCTAGGTACTCACCAAAAAAAAAAAAAAAAAATGATGTGAGCTAGGTGAGCTAATATTTTAATTTTAAATTTATAGATTTCTAATCATATATATAAATGCCTAAGAAAAAGACATTTATTTTAAATCATCTAATTTAAAAAAAAAAGGTTGAGCCCACTCTACTTCAAATACACATGGTGGACGCCATTTCCTTAGATAGCAAGAATTTACTAGGAATGTGACGTGGGGTGGTAGGGCACACTAACCTAATCTTCCAACACCAATTTCATATACGGATGTATCTAACAGTCCATGGCTTTTATATACTCAGCAATATAGAACTTTATGGTATAAACCCAAAAAGATCATAGAAAGTGCGCGTGAAGCTGACATTTTTCTAAGCAAATTAAGTTTGCTGATCACATTTCAAGATTTTCCTTCTTCCCTTATCGTTTTGTTTTGAAGGATATCGAAGTATAGTCTTCCATGGAGACCCAAAAACTCTACGGCAACCTCAACTCTCCGGCGACATTGAAGGTCATCAGTAGCCTCTTTGAGCATGATCGTGAGATTGACTTTTTTTTTCTGTTGATCTTGCTGCCGTAGGGGACACAAACAAAGAATTTCTTGCCATGAATCTAAGTCCATACCCATATAATAGATGTATATATAGCAATACCCCTTAACGTATTTTTAATTAAAAAATTAAGATGAATTCAAAATTACTCAATTTATTAAAAAAATCACTTTTTTGAATTTTTTTATAAAAAAAAAAAAAAGAGAATTTTATTTTTTTTTTTTTCAAAAAACCAAATATTTTTTATATTTTTTTATTAATTTTTTTTTTTTTTTTTTTTTTTTTTTTTTTTTTTTTTTTTTTTAATTTAATTTTTATTAAAAAAAATATTTTTTTTTTCAGATTTTCTATTGTTCTATGGGTACCGGGGATAGTGGCCGGTGGACAGTCATCCCGTGGTCATCAATTAATTTGTCATCCCATGTGATAAGAAATGATAACTATCGGGAGATGATTCAATGATTCAAGGACTATAAATATTAATACTCATAATTAATATTATAAAAGAAAATTTATACAAATTTAGATATATTTTATGATTAAATTTAGATATATATAATCGAGATAAAAACAAGTACAAATTTATCTTGCATTTTAATTGTGGTATATTTTATGATTAATTCAAGTTCAATTCTGAAAATGGAAAAACAGATATTAGAAAAGTCAACTTTCAAAAATGGATCCCACAACACTCAGATCAAATTTAGTTGGGTGACTCAGATACAAGCTGCCGATAGATACACTTACATAAAAAAGAAAAAAAAAATTATATCATAATTAAACTTTTGTAGTCACTTGGACAATTTTCGATCTATCAAGATGTTGACATTATTTAATTTGGAGAGTTTGAGTTCTAAGGATGAAAAAATAGACATTATGAGAGTTGAACTCTAAAATGAGTCATATAATATTTGAATCATATTTAATCAGATTACTCGAATACAAATCGATAGTAAATACACCCACAAAAAATTATTTAACTCGGAAAGTCCGCAAACAATGGGCCTGGCCCACTTTCAAGTGTTGCTAATTTTGGGCCAGCTCTGACCACAAGTCATAGTGACTAACCCTAAATATTTGCAAAATCAAGGGCTGTTTTGAGATCCATGGCCCATGAACATGCACGTTCAAGGAATGGACAAGAGCTCATTTGCTTTCACTCGCGAATGCAGGCCATCGTGGCTAATTGGATTGACGTGGAGCACCGCAAGTTCGAGCCCCCCGGCTCGACATCTAGCAACCGAGTACCTTGTCAAGCCCAAGAAGGGGCACAAACCGGAGCAAGCCATGGTGGGTGAAGCCGAAGCCAAGCTAGCCAAGGTCCTCGACGTCTACGGAGGGTCAGCTCACCAAGCAAAAGTACATAGCCATGGACAAGGATACCATTGCTGATGTGCCACATTTGCCCAATTTGCAAAACTCAATGAACATGTCAATGAAATATACCTAGGGTTGTTATGATGTTCAGAACGAGCCAGATATTAGAAATTCGCTCGTTGATTAAGTGAGTTTGAACTCATCGAACTTGTATTTAAATGTTATGAATAATGTTATTTTGTTTATTTTAAAAATTATTTTAAAAAATATAACTATATTTAAAAATAAAAATTATTTTAAAAAATAGGCTCATCAAGCCTTCAGATTCGATATAGTTGGGTCGAGCTCGTGTTCGATACCGAACTACCCGAACCCAAACTCAAACTCGAACTTGGTTTGATCGGGTAATGTCATGGGTACCATGACACTATCCTAGTGTCATAACAAGTCTAACTATAATTCAATTGACACCGTTCTTACTCTTTTTTAAAATCTCAAGTTTAAATCATTCTATGTAAAAAAAGAAATAACACCCCGACTCGACTTCTCATCGATTTGGTGAGAAGCTCTTCTCGTTTCTTTTGAGGAGACAATTTGTCTTACTAAGGGGTTATTTGGTTGGGATTAAAAATGGAAGAAAAATAGGAGGGGAAGTAAAAGTGGAAGGAAATAGGAGTTTTCACTTGTTTTGTGAGGAAGTAAAGATAGGGTGTAATCTTTTTTCATTTCTCTTAAGAAATCATTTCCGTCATAAAGTGGACGAAAATGAAAGTAAATGAAAATTTTGAACGATTTTGCCCTTATTTATTTTTTAATATTTACAAAATTGTCTATTATATTTAATTATTATAATTTTATTTAATATAAAGTAATAAAATTTAATTTTTTTCATCAATTTTATTGTACAAATTATTTTTTCTAATTTTACTTTTTTTTACTCTTTTTATTTGTTAACATTAATATTCTAATTTTATTTAATATAAAATAACAATAAAAATAATTTATAAAAAATAAGAAAAATATATTAAATAACTATTTTTTTAGAAAAAATTATATTTTTAGAAAAATATTTTAAATTAAAAAATAAAAAAATCATATAGTAATAAACATTAAAAATATTATTTTATAAGGATATAATAGTAAATTAAGTGTTATTTACTTCCAATTTTTATTTCAACCAAATATAAAAAAATATCATAAATTTCCTTTCTTTCCATCTCTACCAAGTAAAAATAAAGGAAATGCATTTATTTCTATCAAGTGAAGTAAATCTCTCCCTCCCCCACCCCCGCCGTGAACCAAATTTACCCAAAATCCATAGTATTTCTCAATTAGCATAAACAACATTTTATACATAAATATAAGATTTTAAGTTAATATTATTTTTTTTTAAATTTAGCATATTAATTCAACTTAGCCTATTAAAAAATTGCATTCAGACATTGCCCAATTAAAACCAATCCTATAATAATTAATTCAATCCAAAATTTGAGAATGTGATTTTTTTTTTGTTAAAATAGTTATAATGATATTTTATAAGAAGAATTAAATTATAAATTATATGGTAAATGGGTATGAGAATTAAGAATGAGTTTGAAATCCATAAAAATTATTTGGGTTAAGGGAATGAGAATAAGGGTTTAGAAATGAAATTCAAAAGATATGGTATTTGTGAAACCCAACAAGAAGGGTGGGTTTCGGAAGAAACCCAAGAAAAAATATTGATCCATTCCGTCCTTCCATTCAATCGATGCACAGGTGATCTGAGTTTTTTACGGAGTAGGGCTCTCAGCTGCCACTGCCACAGAGACCACAAGAACCTCTTCTTTCGTTGCGGAGACCACGAAGCAGGGCTCTCAGCTGTCTTGAACAACACGCTGTAGGGAAACAATTACTCTCATGGCAGTTGTTCTTCTGCTGCCAGAGGATGGCGAAGAGGGTCGCCGAGTTTTGTTGTCGTCATAATCGGAGAATGGGGTTTAGGTCATTATTGTGTTGAAGAAGGCATTAGGTGGTATGGGTTTTGGGAGAGAGAGAGAGAGATTGTGTTGCAGAAGGCATTAGGGGCTAGGGGTATGGGTTTAGGCTTTGCTTCTGGGTTCGTGAAGAGAGAGAGGGAGAGGAGTTTTGGGGTTTGGAGTGAAAAACATTTTAATAATAAAAACATTTATTAAAAATTATTTATCATAAAAAACTTAATTTTTTATCATATATTTTTTTTTTTCATAAAATATCTTTAATAAAAAATATATATTTTATACTTGAACCAAACTCAATTTAATAAAAAATATATATTTTATTAAAAAACTAAATTTTTAATAAAAAATTATAGAGACATTTCTTACAGAAAAAAATTAATAATTACATGATTTTCATTTTGAAAGATATATAAACCAAATATCAACAATAGTAATCATATCTACGTCAGAATTTAAATCAAATAAAAGATATCAAATTTTGATTCTAATTTTGATTTTTAAGATTTTTGATTCTGATTTTGATTTCAACTCTCGAGTACAAACCAACCGCCCCCCTCATTATTACTAAATCCGTCTTCTTTTCTTGGTTTAAAAGGGGTTTATAACGTACGGTTACCAAGTTCAATTAAATTCCAAGGAAAGTAGCTAAAATATTGTGCAGGTTTGTGAGAGATTAATTTAATTAAAATTATATATATAATTCTTCAATGTAAAAATCCTTAAAATTTGATTTTATTTAAAAATTTCTATTTGTTTACTAATATTATTTTTATTTTAATTAAAAATATTATATATAGAATAAAATGGAATAGAAATAAATTAAGACCAATTTTTAAGTATTTAAAAGAATAGGAGGAAATGGGGTGACGGTACGACAAATCACGATAACATATTTTATTACTACACTTTAGAGAATTAAAAACAGAAATCATACACTTTTAGGGAATTAAAAACAAAAAAGAAAAACATAATTGCGGGTCACTGCTAATGGAAGCACTTTTGCATTGATCCATGGCCTTGGATAGGAGGTATTCTATAATTTTTTTTTTAACACAACAAGTCAAATAGAAAGAAAATAAAAATAAAAATAAAAATTTACGGTTTGAGTTATCCAAGAAGGACGGAGTTATTAACAATATAGTTATAAGCGTGAATAACCCCCGTCACCTCAGTTTCGTCGTCCTCCATTTGGCCGAAGATGATTTGTTGGTTTGTTCGATGGATTGTGAGTTGGATGATGAGTTGTTTTTTATTTTTTTTAAAAAAATTTTTTTGGTCGGTTGAAGTGGACGGGATGAAGTGATCTTTCTCTGTATTGGTTAGAGTAGGTGAAGCGAATTGATTTTTCTATCTCTTTCTTTTATTACGAAAACAATAAAATCTTTTTGTTTTGTTTTAAATATTTTTTCTTTCTGTTATTGTTGTGATTTTTTTTATTCTGTTCTTATTTTACAATTCGACGTGTGAGTTTTTTTTAGTGGCGTCTCATTCATTTGAAGATTTGCTGTATGACACACCATACTGTTAATAATGACAGTGCGTATCAACCATGCTTTTGTGTTCCCTTAATAATTATGATTTATGTGAATCATTTCTATATGCTCCTAGTGTCTCTGTCTATATAAACGAGATAAATGGAGATAATACTCTCTTTGTTTCTCTCTCTCACTCTTTAAGTGGGCTTTCTCTCTATATAAGCAGGGCAAATATACGCAATGCTCTCTCTGTCTCTTTCGCTCTTTGTAAGTAGAAAAATCGATATTTGTGTTTGCCTTTTTTATTTTTAAATTTTTGTTCTGCTACTCTTCGTATCTATTGCTAATTCTGAAGATTTTTTTTTTTTTAATTTGGGTTGGCGAAAGTGGTGTGTCTGATGATGAATATGGTATATGGAAGCGATTCTTCTGTTCCGAAGGGTTGTGTTTCTAAAGATTTATTTTAATTAACATTTGTTTTGTTAATTTTTATATTTATTATTGATTCTGAATTTTTTTTTCTTTTTTCAGTTCCTATTGAGGAGAATAATACAGTTAATGATGGTCGTGACATATGGAAGTCATTTCTCTGTTGTAACAACTTATGTTTGCTTTTTGTGCATCTGAGCATACGAAATTAGTGTGGTGTTGATCATTATGATTTTTGTATATTTGTATGTTCGGTAAAAATGACATAGTTTGTAGAGCTGCATAATGTACAGAACTACCCCATCCATGTTCTTGTTGAGTGCTTGTTCAGTGTGGTGGTAACAGAACAATATAGTTTTATTCATATTTAATGACTTATTTAGATTTTGTTTTTAAAACTTAAATAAATCTTAACCAACTAAAAAAATATTGAATACAAAGATTTAGTTGAATTGAAAAAAAAAATCATCGACTAAAAAAATAACTTTGTTCAACTAAATATTTTAATTAACCAAAAAAACCTTAAACTAAAACTCTATATAGTTAAAAAAAAATCAATCCATATACTAAAGAAATTTAGTATGTTTAGTCGACAAAAGATCTTTTTTAATCAACTAAAGTTCTTTAGTTTACTAAAGAGGTTCTTTAGTCGACTAAAGCACTTTAATCGACTATAAAATGTCTTATTCTAAAGTTCAGTCGACTAAATCCATTGCTTTTAAAAAATATTCAAAAATTTAATAAAATGAAGTGACATTTAACCACTAAATTAACTTCTATATCACTAAAATGCAACATTCCAAAATTCAGTCGACTAAATCCATTGCTCGATTAAACTAGCAATCTTTTTAAAAAATATTCAAAATTTTAATAAACTGAAGTATTATTTAACCACTAAATTTTTTATCTTCTGATCCTTTAAACAAATAATGATAATAGATTTATATTCTCAATACATAACAATAATAAAATGGCATTCGTTATACAACAAAGTAATGATTGGTCAAAAAAGGAAACAAAAAGAAAAAAAATAAAGAAAAACAAATAACCTTAAAAAAAAGCAAAAACATAAAAAAAAATAATAATATTTTAGTCAACTAAAGAAATCTTAGTCGACTAAAGATCTTGTTTTTTTTTCTCTTTTTTTTTTTCATTTTTTTTTCATTTTTTTGTCTTTTTTGTTTTTATTTTTTTTTCAATGAAAATTTTTAAAAATATAATTTTACCGGGAGTTTTGAGTGAGGAAGGAATTGTGTACACGAGAGCTTTCATATACGGGGATCGAGAAACTTTTTACCGTAGAACTTTCATGTACTTGGTCGACCAAACATGTACGGGAACTGAGAGTTTTGTATTGGAAAACTACCGAAAAACTTTTTATTAAGAGTTTTTAAACGGTTACCAGGAAAATTTTGTACCGATAAACTACTGGGAAACTTTTGTATCGATAAACTATCGGGAAGTTTTATACTGATAAACTACCGGGAAGCTTTTGTACCGATAAACTATCGGGAAACTCTTTTAAACGGTTACCAGGAAATTTTTGTACCGATAAACTATCGAGAAACTTTTGTATCGATAAACTATCGGGAAGTTTTTTTAAACGGTTATCGGGAAGTTTTTGTACCGATAAACTACCGAGAAGTTTTTGTACTGATAAACTACCGGGAAACTTTTTTAAACGGTTATCGGGAAGTTTTTGTACTGATAAACTATTGGGAAGTTTTTGTATTGATAAACTACCGGAAAGCTTTTTTAAACGGTTATCGGGAAACTTTTGTACCGATAAACTACCGAGAAACTTTTTTAAACGATTACCGCTGAAATACGACGGCACATTGATGAAAACCTAAACATAACCCCATCACAAAAAATCTTAAAAACATAGGAAAAAAAAAAAGAATATCTATCTAAACCAGAACAAAGAGTTGGGTCTCATATTAATATTTTTATTATAATCATAAAATTTTTATTAAAATTATCATTTATTTTTTAAATATCAAAATATTTTCAAATATTTTCTTACTTTGTATTTTTATAATTATAATTTTTATATAACTATAATATTATATTATTTTTACTGTACATCATTTATTTTAAATACTTGTAATATATTCGGTATAATTATAAAATATTTTCATAAATTTATCATTATTTTTAATCTAATCATTGATCGACAAAAATTTTAAAATTTTTTAACGGTCAAAATATCTGAATTTTTTTTTACTTATTTTTTTTATAATTATAATTTTTTAACTGTTATAATATTAAAGTTTTTTTTATATATATACATAAATATTTTACATATTCTTAATAATTTTAGTACACTTGCAAAATTCTATAACGAAATTACATTTTATAATACCATATTTAATTTTAAAAAATCAAAATATCTTTAAAAGTATAAAAAATATAAAAACCAAGCCATGTATAATATTTGTAAAACATATAAAATATTTTATAAAAACTATCACAAAATATAAAAAAAATATTTTTAAAAATTTTTAAAAAATAATATTTTTTAAAAATATTAAATTTTTCAAACTACATTTTTTAAAAAAATATTTATAATATTTTTTTGATATATTTTAAAGAAAGGAAACAAAAAGAAAAAAAAAAGACAAAAAGAAAAAAAAAACACGCTTACAAAAAAAGCAAAAACATAAAAAAAAAAAAAAAAAGATGCTTTAGTCGACTAAAGTATTTCTTTAGTCGACTGAGGCTCTTGTTTTTCTTTTTTTTTTCTTTTTGTCTTTTTTCTTTTTGTTTTTTTTAATGAAATTTTTAAAAAACATAATTTTACGGAAGAGTTTTGAGAGAGGAAAAAATTGTATACCGACAAGCTTTCATATACCGGGGGACCGAGAAGTTTTTTACCACTGAACTTTCACATTCTTAGTTTTTTTACGGGGGAATTTTGTATCGGAAAGCTTCTTTTTCAAATGAGTAGGCCATGCGTGTTTTTTTTTTTTAATGAGAAGAGAGTGAGAATTTTTACAGGAGAGTTTTGTACCTTTTTTTTTAAATGGTTACCGGAAAACTTTTATACCGATAAACTACCGAAAATTTTTTGTACCGATAAACTATCGGGAAGTTTTTGTACCGAAAAACTACCGGGAAACTTTTTAAAACGGTTACTGAAAATCTTTTGTACCGATAGACTATCGGGATGCCTTTTTAAACGGTTATCGGGAAACTTTTGTACCGATAAACTATCGGGAAGATTTTGTATTGATAAACTATCGGGAAACTTTGTACCGATAAACTACAAGGAATTTTTTATACCGATAAACTACCGGATAAATTACCGGGAAGGTTTGTACCAAAAAATTACCGAAAAACTTTGTACCGATAAACTACCGGAAAGTTTTGTACCGATAAACTACTTGGAAGCTTTTTACCGGGAGTTTTTTACTGGCTACCGCGGAGTTTGGTATCGAAAAACTATCGGGGTGTTTAGAGAAAGGAAGGTATTGTGTACCGGGTTATCGAGAAAATTTGTACCGGAAAAATTTCTACCGAGAAGTTTCTTACGGAGAGTTTAAATCTTATATTTTGAGTGTTCTGATTAAACGTATTTCTCTTATTTACTTGCAATTAAGCTTAAATAAGTCGTTAGACAACTAAAAATAATATTAAATAAGAAAAAATAAATTTACTTGAATTAAAAAAAAATTGATTGACTAAAAAAACAACTTTAGTCGACTAGATATTTAGCCGATCAAAAATGCCTTTAGTCGACTAAAACCCTATTTTAGTAAAAAAAAAAAAAAAGAAAAAAAATCTTTAGTCGACTATAAAAAAATTTGGTCGGCTAAAATCTTTGATCGACTAAAAAAACAGTTTTAGTCGACTAAACAGTTTAACCGACTAAAGAGTGCCTTTAGTATACTAAAAGATTTTGGGGACTGAACATTGAATACTACACACTGAAATATGACGGCACATTGATGAAAACCTAAACATAACCCCCATCACCAAAAATCTTAAAAACATGGGAAAAAACAAGAATATCTATCTAAACCAGGACAAAGAGTTGGGTCTCATATTAATATCTTTATTATAATCATAAAATTTTTATTAAAATTATCATTTATTTTTTAAATATCAAAATATTTTCAAATATTTTCTTACTTTGTATTTTTATAATTATAATTTTTATATAACTATAATATTATATTATTTTTACTGTACATCATTTATTTTAAATACTTGTAATATATTCGATATAATTATAAAATATTTTCATAAATTTATCATTATTTTTAATCTAATCATTGATCAAAAAAAATTTTAAAATTTTTTAACTATCAAAATATCTGAATTTTTTTTTACTTATTATTTTTATAATTATAATTTTTCAATTATTATAATATTAAAGTTTTTTATATATATACATAAATATTTTGCACATTCTTAATAATTTTAGTACACTTGCAAAATTCTATAACGAAATTACATTTTATAATACCATATTTAATTTTAAAAAAATCAAAATATTTTTAAAAGTATCGCAAAATATAAAAACCAAGTTATGTATAATATTTGTAAAACATATAAAATATTTTATAAAAACTATCACAAAATATAAAAAATATTTTTAAAAATTTTTAAAAAATAATATTGTTTAAAAATATTAATTTTTTCAAACTATTTTTTTAAAAAAATATTTATAATATTTTTTTGATATATTTTAAAGAAAGGAAACAAAAAGAAAAAAAAAAAACAAAAAGAAAAAAAAAAGCAAAACAAGCTTAAAAAAAAGTAAAAACATAAAAAAAATGATGATTTAGTCGACTAAAGCATTTCTTTAGTCGATCTTGTTTTTCTTTTTTTTTTTTCATTTTGTTTTTTCTTTTTCTTTTTGTCTTTTTTATTTTTGTTTTTCTTTAATGTAATTTTTAAAAAACATAATTTTATCGGAGAGCTTTGAGAGAAGAAAAAATTGTGTACCAGCAAGTTTTCATATACCATATTTAATTCTACAACGAAATTATATTTTATAATACCATATTTAATTTTAAAAAATCAAAATATTTTTAAAAGTATCGCAAAATATAAAAACTAAGTCATGTATAATATTTGTAAAACATATAAAATATTTTATAAAAACTATCACAAAATATAAAAATATTTTTTAAAATTTTTAAAAAATAATATTTTTTAAAAATATTAATTTTTTCAAACTCTTTTTTTTTTAATATTTATAATATTTTTTTGATATATTTTAAAGAAAGGAAATAAAAAGAAAAAAAAGACAAAAAGAAAAAAAAGAAAAAGAAAAACAAGCTTAAACAAAAAAGCAAACACATAAAAAATAATAAAAAAAAAGATGCTTTAGTCGACTAAAACATTTCTTAAGTTGACTAAGGCTCTTGTTTTTCTTTTTTTTTTTTTCATTTTCTTTTTGTCTTTTTTGTTTTTGTTTTTTTTAAATGAAATTTTTAAAAAACATAATTTTACCGGAGAGTTTTGATAGAGAAAAAAATTGTGTACCGGTAAGCTTTCATATATCGGGGACTGGGAAGTTTTTTACCACTGAGTTTTCACATTCTTAGTTTTTTTATGGGGGAGTTTTGTACTGGAAGCTTCTTTTTTAAATGAGTAGGCCATGTGTGTGTGTGTGTGTGTTTTTTTTTTTTTTAATGAGAAGAGAGAGAGAGAGTTTTTACGGGAGAGTTTTGTACCTTTTTTTTTTAAACGATTATCAGAAAATTTTTGTACCGATAAACTATCAGGAAGTTTTTGTACCGACAAACTATCAGGAAACTTTTTTAAACGGTTATCGAGAAACTTTTGTACCGATAAACTATTGTGAAGCTTTTTTAAACGATTACCGGGAAACTTTTGTACCGTTAGACTACCAAGAAATCTTTTTAAATGGTTACTGAGAAATTTTTGTATCGATAAACTACCGGTCGGAAAGATTTTGTACCGATAAACTATCGGGAAACTTTTTTAAACGGTTACTATGAAGTTTTTGTATCGATAAAGTAACTGGAAACTTTTTTAAATGGTTACTGGAAAGATTTTGTACCGATAAACTATCGGGAATGTTTTATACCGACAAACTATCGGGAAACTTTTTTAAACGGTTATCGGGAAGTTTTTGTACCGATAAAGTATCGGAAAGCTTTTTTAAATGGTTACCCGGAAGATTTTGTACCTATAAATTACCAGGAAGTTTTGTATCAAAAAATTACTGAAAAACTTTGCAACGATAAACAACTGAAAAGTTTTGTACCGATAAACTATCGGATTAGCTTTTTATCAGGAGTTTTTTATTGGCTATCGGGGAGTTTTGTATCGAAAAACTATCGGGGAGTTTTGAGAAAGGAAGGTATTGTGTACCAAGTTATCGGAAAAATTTGTACAGGAAAATTTTTTACCGGGAGTTTTTTACCAGTTACCAGAAGTTCTGTACCAAAAAACTATCGGGAAGTTTTGAGAGAGAAATGTATTGTGTATCTAGGAATTTTCATGCACCGAGAACTCGAAAATTTTTAACCGTAGAGTTTTCACATTCTCAGTTTTTTTTTATCAGAAAGTTTTGTACCGAAAATTTTTTATTGGGAAGAACACCAGGCACATAATCCAATATTTCTTAATCAAACATAAAACTATGCACCGCACCTAACGCGATATAATCCTCCTAGTTCTATAATCACTATGAATTTTTATTTCTTCCTAATCTTATTAAAAATTAAAAAATCAGTACTTTCATTACCCCCAAAAAAAATGTTTTGATGCAACTAACTACCACCGTCCGCCTTTTATTTTTTGATGTGCAGCCATTTGATAATGTTGCATAAAAAATCATTACTTACTTTCATTACCCCCCAAAAAAAATGTTTTGATGCAAGTAACGACCACCGTCCGCCTTTTATTTTTGGATGTGCAGCCATTTGATAATGTTGCATTGTTACAATGAACAGTTAATTTAATAAAAAAAATGTTAAAATTTTTAATTGAAATTCAAATTTAAATTTAAAAAATAAAAATATTATATTTGAAAAGTTCTCTCTAAAAAAGGGTCTTATCATATATCAGATCAAATTAATTAAAATATGACTGTAAATATCAATAAAAAAAACATTCCAAAAAATAGTTGGAGATCTGACTATGTTCGATCATGGTAAGCAACTATGACCCATTATAAGCAACTCTTATATCAAATTATTCTTATCTTATTATTTAAAAAGAAAAAAGAAAACTTGTCGAGAGTAGGTTCTCATTCTCTATAACAATTATGATTGATTAATAGTTAATTATAATTAAAAATATTAGTTAGTAGTTCATAAAATTAGTTAATAGTTAGATGAATTGGTTAAATGATTAATAAAATTAGTTAATAATATTAATATAAATAATAATTTTTAATACATATAATGGTATAGAATGAAATAGAATGCAATGAAATCTTTTTTTCTTTCTCTTGTATTCTCTCTCTATCTCTCAATTCTCTCTCTAAACCCATTTCTCTCTTTCTCTCTAACTACTCTTTTTTTCTATTTTTTTACCATTTATTAGAATGGATTGTTACAAATTAGTATCAGAGTTTACGTTTCTAAGTGAATTTTGAGAAAATGGTAGAGAAAGCCGAAAATCGTCTCTAATAGAAACGAAGAATGGAGGAATATATCGAAAAATAGTAAGTTTTTTAGTAAGAATGGATGTCAATTTCATCACCATCGTAAAGTTTGTGTTCAAAGACAAGTCTGAAGTAT
The DNA here is from genome assembly GCA_037126225.1 of Dillenia turbinata. Lineage (NCBI taxonomy): Eukaryota > Viridiplantae > Streptophyta > Magnoliopsida > Dilleniales > Dilleniaceae > Dillenia > Dillenia turbinata. The sequence goes on from JBAMMX010000005.1 coordinate 27,218,930, forward strand.
ATGTAGAAATATATAAGTTTTCTATCTTCCCCATCCCTATTGAAGCAAGGTCGACGGTAGAAAAAGAGCAAGAAAATGAAAAGAAATTAGAAACAGCAAAACAAATCAAATGAGTGAAGAAACAATACCAAATTTTATAGAAAAAATAAGAATTGAAATACTTTCTAAATCTCTTATTTTACCTACTCCTAGTGAAGAAATGTTAAGGGTAAAAGAATTTCAATTATCCAATAAAGAAATTGTTGATATTGAGTTTTTACCAAAGTTTTTAAAGATTGAACTTTCATTGTTCATCGGACAAAATTCTTTACCAAAAAAAAGTTCAAGAAAAATTTTTCTCAAGATCTCTCATTTCTATTTTGTTCTTATTATTCTCTCGATAATCAAGTCACATCCATAGTTCGTTTTTATCACCTTATCTATCAATACAAATGCAAAATGTTGGTTCAAAATTCATAAATTCAAATTTCAAATCTTTCTTTCTCATTCTTAAAGATAAGAATATCTTTAAAATGTGAAGAACTATAACAATTATGATTGATTAATAGTTAATTATAGTTAAAAATATTAGTTAATAGTTAATAAAATTAGTTACTAGTTAAGTGAATTCATTAAATAGTTAGTAGAATTAGTTAGTAGTATTAATATAAATAATAATATCTAATACATGTAATGATATGCAATGAAATAGAGTATAATAAAATTTTTTTTTCTCCCTCTAATGTTTCTCTCTGTCAATTCACTCCCAAAACCCCTTTCTCTCTTTTTAGCTACTCTTTCTTTTTAATTTTTTTAGTATTCATTAGGTGGGTTATTATATTCTCCTTGTCGGGGCCGGAGCCGACCGTGCCTGTCCAGAGTAATGTTTTCTTGGGTGTGACATAAGTGCTTACGTAAAGATTGTCAGCCGTGAAAATATCAAATTCCATTCTACAGAGCTTTTGAGAAAGGTGTGCACTAAAAATAATATTTTTTTCGTAGTAAAAATAATTAAAATTATTAAGGGAAAAAATATTCAAATCATACGTGAATGAATTAGAACCTATTCGGTTCATTTGCCCTATCACTCATTTTTATGCAATATTATTTAAATTATCTTTTGTACATGGATTCCGTAAACGGCGCGTGCCCACCATTCACGTCACGTGTCCACCTCAAAGAGCATTCGAGAACCAGGGTTTACCTCTTCTGCCCTTCCTATAAATTCTCGAATCTGATCTATCCCCGTACTCACCCCTCAGTCTCTCTCTCAGTCTACCCCTCTGTCTCTCTCTCAACAATTGAAATCGGCGATCATGGGTGGTTTGCGGGTTCATGGAAGCCCATTTTCAACGGCGACGATGCGAGTACTCGCCGTCTTCCATGAGAAAGAGCTCGAATACGATTTCGTCCAGGTGGATATGAAATCTGGTGAACACAAAACGGACAAATTCCTCGCTCTCAACGTGAGTGCTCTCATAATTATCTTCTTTTTTTATTTTTTATTTTTAAATGTTGTTTATGATCCTGTTAAGCTAATCAGACTCCTCCACATATTTCTATATATATAAAAAAAAAAGACTATCAAATAAATTGGTTTCAGAATAATTAATATTATGATGGAAATAAGTAATTTATAATTTTAAAAAAAAAAAACCTAAATCAGAAAACGGGAGAAAATTATAAGAAATTATAACCAAAGCATGCCCTTTTGTCTATTTAGTCAATTTTCGAATTTATTCCAAAAAATACTTAGTAATTTTAATTGAACGAGGGAAGTATTGTAACTTGTTTAATATTGTGTTAATGTGTCCTGCTAATTGAATTCATATTTTATATTTTTCTTATTAATAATAATTATTGTTTTTTGATATTCTTTTGGTGTAGCCATTTGGGCAAGTCCCAGCATTTGAAGATGGAGACATTAAGATGTTTGGTACGTTCATTCACTCCATCCCAAACTAGTGTAAATGAACAGAGGTGTTTATTTTCTAAATTTATGTGCTGAACTTATTTTAAATAGCTTTTGAAATTTTAATCCTATATCTGATTTTAAAATAGTTGTGGAAATATTTGGAGAAAATAAAATTAAAATAATTTATGAGGTATTTTGTGAAATTATAATTTATTGTTATATTTAAGTATATTGTCGCATTATAAGTTGCAAAGTCATAATTGGATCAAAATATTTTGCTCTATATGTTTAAATTATTAACAAAATTGTGTTCTGCAAACAATCTTTTAGTTTAATATTTCAACCCCATCAATAAAATCATGCATCAACGTTTCTGCTGCATATTTCGATTTTGTTATTTGTTGTTGGGTGTGCAGAATCGAGGGCAATCACACAGTACCTGGCCCACACATACGCAGACAGAGGAACTCAGCTCTTGTTCAAAGAGCCCAAGAAAATGGCTGACCAGTCAGTGTGGGTAGAAGTTGAGGCTCACCATTTCGACAAAGTGGCATCCAAACTGGCTTGGGAGCTATGTTTGAAGCCGATGTTTGGCATGAAGACTGATGAAGCCACTGCTGAAGAGTTAAAAGGCGAGCTGGGTAAAGTTCTTGACGTCTATGAGGCGCGGCTGTCTCGGACCACTTTTATAAGCGGCGACGCTTTTGGCTTAGCCGATGTTCATCATGCTCCGGTTGTGCACTACTTGATGAGCTCTCCTGCCAAAGAAGTTTTCGTGGCCCGTCCTCACGTGGGCAAGTGGGCCGAGTACATCTTGTCCAGACCTGCATGGGCCAGGGTGGTTGCCCTTCAGAATAAAGAGTAATGTATTTGGGTCCGATCGTACCAATATTAATCCATGCTATTTTCTAAGACATTTTGAGTTGGGGTGGTTCGAATTCTTCATGTGGGAATTCGTAACCATGTTATGTTTGTTTTGGTGTATTAGCTGTGCACGTTTTAAGGATAATGGTATGCAACGGAAGCTAGTTTTGTAGTTTGGTCAACAAGACAATGAAGCTGCGTTTGAGTAAATAAGCCTATTTGGGTATTGTTATTCGTGTAATTTTGGGGTTTCGTTTCATATCTTATCATTACATGGCATTGCTTTTTGTAGTTGGAATTTGATTTACAACGTTGTAGGTTGTGCCAGTCGTCACTACATTTTAAGCAATCCCGTGTTACTCCAACTCGTTCTGTCAGAGACCCCAATTGGTGTGGCACGCAGTCATGGTGCAGAATCAATTAGATGATTACGTTTGATCCCCTCGTTGCATCTCCATGCTAGATTTAACAACCAACCATGCACCAAATGTAAGATTCAGGCAACAAAATAAACAAACTATGATGTTAATCGATCAAAAATTAAGAATTTAAAAATAAAAGAATAAAAATTAATGAAAAATTAATTTTTCTAGTCAGATGAATTATATCCATATTAATTTTATGTGATTAATCATTGATCTACTTAAAGATTTCAACACCCATAAATAAATTGGTTATAATGTTTGACAAACGTCCAACGACCAATCTTTCCTTACTTCATCGATAATTAAGAGAAACTTGTTAATTATTTGTCTAATCGAGAGTTAACCCTAGAGAAGTTCGTAAAATTAAAAGCCTCAACAGTATTAAAATTTAGAGAGACCAAATTCTAATTAACAAATACACAACGAATTCATTTAAATTAGATTATTTAATCCCATGATACGAATGTCATTTACCACTTTATTAAAACTAACAAATAATTACGAATTTGTCGTTTTAAATTATACATTTTTTCTTTCTTTCTTCTTTAAACTCACAAATTAAAGATTCATTGCTTGGGAAACAAATATTGGAATAAAAGAAAACAGTAGCCATCCTTTTTGTGTCTTCAAAGAATAGCCGCCAGGAGGAGGAAAAGCTTAAAAAAAATAATCAAGAAAGAAAACCTAAATTCTAAATGTTGTTAGACAAGGGGGCTGTCGCCCCCTTTCAGGTGCGTTCACTCTCCTTTAATTACACAATGTAACCTAGGAGTGGGTTAGACTAATTTTTAAGAAAAAAACTCTCTTAAATTTTAAATAACTACTAAATAACAAATTACAAGGGATTTGAAAATTTTAAAATTCTTATTCCTAAATATTTAAGAATATCTAAATATTTATAAATCTTTCATACTTCCAAATTTATCTTCTATTCCTTTCTTTTTCTTCAAAAGCCTCATCCATCATTCCTATTATATCAATTACCACAAAACACAATAATTAGTGTAATATTCATTCAAAAATAGAATAAAATAAACCGTAATTATTACACTAATTTATGCACTATCAGACATCAAACTCACTACTAGAATATGGCTTTAATCTCCATCAACATAATGCTGTAAATGCTGTAAACAAAGAATTTTTGTTGGGTCTTTTGATTAAAAGATAATTTTTGGTTGTTGGGTTTAAATACTGGTAATGTTTGAAAGAAAAGCCAATTGGCTCTGAGTTTTTAGGTCTATTTGCTCCCTTTCCTCTCCCTTAAAGAGCTTCATGTCAAGTCCTTGTCCATAAAACCATCGGATGATAATGATTCAATGATCCAGGAACTACAAATATTAATACTCATAATTAATATTATAAAAGAAAATTTGTGCAAATTTAAATAATATTCCAATAGCACAATTGAGATAAAAACAAGTATAAACTTATCTTGCATTTCATTTATGGTATATTTTATGATTAATTCAAGATTTTGAGTTTGATTCTGAAAATGAAAAAATAGATATTAAGAGAGTTAATCATAAAAAATGGGTCCCATAATACTCAAATTGAATTTAGTTGGGTGATTCCGATATAAGCCGATGGTAGATACACTTACATTAAAAAAAAAAGACAATTACATAATAATTAAACTTTTGCAGTCGTTTAGATAAAATTCGATCTATTACGATGTTGACATTATTCAATTTGGAGAGTTTGAGTTTTAAGAATAAAAAAAATAGATATTAAGAGAGTCAAACTCTAAATGGGTTACATAATACTCAAATCAAATTTAGTTGAGCAATCTGAATACTGATCGATAAAAATACACGTAAAAAAATTATTCAATTGGGAAAGTCCACAAACAATGGGCCTGGCCCACTGTCAAGAATTTTGGGCCAACTCAGATCACAAGTCATAGTAACTAAGCCGAAATATTTGCAGAATCAAGAGCTGTTTTGAGATCCATGGCCCATGATCATGCACGTTCCAGGAATGGAGCTCATTTGCTTTGACTCCCGAATGCGTGCCATCGTGGCTAATTGGATTAACGTGGAGGACCGCAGGTTCGAGGCCCCCTCGGCTGGAGATCTAGCAACCGAGTACCTAGTCAAGCCCAAGAAGGAGCACAAACCGGAACAAGCCATGGTGGGTGATGCCGAAGCCAAGATGGCCGAGGTCCTCCGCGTCTACAAAGGTCAGCTCACCAAGCACAAATACATAGCCATGGACAAGTATACCATTGCTGATGTGCCACGTTTGCCCGATTTGAAAAACTCAATAAACACGTGCGTGCATTATAATTGATATCATTTTTACTCAGAAGCTCTTCCTCTTCTCGTTTCTTTGTGAGGTGACAATTTATCTCACTAAATCCATGGCATTTTTCAATTAGGATAAACAACATTTTATACATAAATATAAGATTTTAAGTTAATATTATATTTTTTGAAGTTTAGCATATTAATTCAACTTAGCCTATTAAAAAATTGCACTCAGACATTGCCCAATTAAAACCAATCCTATAATAATTAATTCAATCCAAAATTTGAAAATATGATTTTTTTGTTAAAATAGTTATAATGATATTTTATAAGATGAATTAAATTATAAATTATATCATAATTACCGAATCCATCTTCTTTTCTTGGCAAAAAAGGGGCTTATAACTTGCCAGTTACCAAGTTCAATTAAATTCCAAGGAAAGTAGTCAAAATATTGTGCAGGTTTGTGAGAGATTAATTTAATTAAAATTATATGTAATTTTTCAATGTAGAAAATCCTTAAAAATTGATTTTATTTAAAAATTTCTTACTTGTTTACTAATATTAATTTTATTTTAATTAAAAATATTATATATAGAATAAAATAGAATAGAAATAAATTAAGACCAATTTAAGTATTTAAAAGAACAGGAGGAAATGGGGTGACGGTACGACAAACCATGATAACATTTTTTATTACTACACTTCGGAGAATTACAAACAAAAATCATACACTTTTAGGGAATTAAAAACAAAAAAGAAAAACATGATTGCGGGTTACTGCTAATGGAAGCACTTTTGCATTGATCCATGGCTTAGGATAGGAGGTGTTATATATATACATATATATATATATATAAAGATATAATCAAGCAGAAAAAGAAAAGAGAACGAAAATAAAAATATTTTAGACGGAGTTATTCTATAATCACTATGAACTTTTATTTCTTCCTGTTCTTATTAAAAATTAAAAAATCAGTACTTACTTTCCTACTTGCTACCACCATCGGCCTTTTAATTTTGGATACGCAGCCATTTGGTCATGTTGCAATGTTCCAACCAGCAGTTAAGTTAATAAAAATATATTAAATCTTTTAATTAAAATTTTAATTTTAACTTTAAAAATAAAAAATTATATTTAAAAAATTCTTTTTAAAAAAGAATCTTATTATAGATTAAATCAAATTAATCAGAATATAATTTTAAATATCAAAAAAATATTCTAAAAATAAAAATTGGAGATCTGACTATGTTTGGAATGGTAAGCAACTATGACCCTAATGGCAAGAACTTTTATATCTAATTATTCTTATCTTATCATTTAGAAAGAAAAATGAAAACTGGTCGAGAGTTGGTCCTCGTCCTCCTTGTCGAGTCCTGGATCCGGTTCAAATTGGTGGTCACGTCTAGACCGTGCTTGTTCGGGTTATTTCTCAAAATAGAATATTTTTGAAAAAAATTTCCTCAAATAATGTGATTTTTTTTTGTCTTCTAAACTTGATGATTTCATAATTCCCAATCGCGACTTCATCATTTTTTTTACAATTATATAAAAAAAGAAAAAAAATCTAAAAAGAACATTGGCTCCACCCACACCCACATGCTTGTTTTTTTTTTTAAATAAAAATTGTTATTATTATTATTATTATTAAAATATGTAAATATTAGTAAAAAATTTTATTAATTAAAAATTTTTATTAACTTCATTTTTGTTTTTGAAAAATCTTAAAATTAATAAAAATTAAATATTAACCAATATTATTAAAAATTATAAACAAATTAATTAAAAATGAAAAATTATTTTTATATTTTGAAATAAAAACTATTATTATTATTATTATTATTATTATTATTATTATTCTTAAAACATGTAAATATTAATTAAAATTTTTATTAAAAATTTTTATTAACTCCATTTTTATTTTTGAAAAAACTTGAAATTAATAAAAATTAAATATTAAACAATATTATTAAAAATTATAAAAAAATTAATTAAAAATGAAAAATTATTTTTATATTTTGAAATAAAACTACTACTACTACTACTACTACTACTACTACTACTACTACTACTACTACTACTACTACTACTACTACTACTACTACTACTACTACTACTATTATTATTATTATTATTATTCTTAAAACATGTAAATATTAATAAAAACTTTTATTAACTCCATTTTTATTTTTGAAAATACTTGAAATTAATAAAAATTAAATAGCAACCAATATTATTAAAAATTATAAACAAATTAATTAAAAATAAAAAATTGTTTTTATATTTTGAAATAAAAACTACTACTACTACTACTATTATTATTATTATTATTATTTATTATTATTATTATTATTATTATTAAAACAAATTAAATATTAACCAATATTTAATTTTTATTAATTTTAAGTTTATTCAAAAATAAAAATGGAGTTAATAAAAATTTTTAATGAATAAAAATTTTTATTAATATTTACATGTTTAATAATAATAATAATAATAATAATAACAATAATAGTTTTTATTTCAAAATTAAAAAAACAATTTTTTATTTTTAATTAATTTGATAATAAGTTTTAGTAATATTGGCTAATATTTAATTTTTATTAATTTTAAGTGTTTTCAAAAATAATAATGGAGTTAATAAAAATTTTTAATTAATAAAATTTTTATTAATATTTACATGTTTTAATAATAATAATAATAATAATAATAATAATAATAGTTTTTATTTCAAAATATAAAAACAATTTTTTATTTTTAATTAATTTGTTTATAATTTTTAATAATATTGGTTAATTTTTAATTTTTATTAATTTTAAGTTTTTTCAAAAATAAAATTGAAATTAATAAAAACTTTTAATTAATAAAATATTTTATTAATATTTACATATTTTAGTAATAATAATAATAATAACAATTTTTATTTTAAAAATTAAAAAAAGCAACTATGTATGGATGACCTCGATGTTGCTGAAAGTGAGATAGCAGTGGCACCTTAAGAAAGTGCTATTGCTAATGTGACTTTTAGATTTTATATATATATATATATATATATATAATTATAAAAAAATTGATAAAATCGTTATTCGGAATCGTAAAATCACCGATTTTGAAAGATTCAAAAAAATCACATCTGTAGAATTTTTTTTTCAAAAAAACCATATTTTGGAAAATAACCGTTGCCTGCCCATTCTAAGTGTTTTCTTGGGTGTGACGTAAGTGCTTTCGTAAAGATTGTCACGGGGAGACTTGAGATGAAAATGTCAAATTCCATTTTACAGAGCTTTTGAGAAAGGTGTCCTAAAAATAGTATTTTTTTGGGCAGTAAAAATAATTAAAATTATCAAGTGAAAAAATAATCAAATCATAAATGAATGAATTAAAAACTATTCAGTTAATCAATACGATGGGAAGGGCTTTATACTCTGTTTTTATGAATTAGAATTTGAGTTGGCAGCATAAAATAATTATATTAAGAGATTTTTTTTATTTTATAGGCTTAATAATAGATCGATTATATTAATTAAAATGAAATTTTAGATATCGACCAGTAGTCAGCTCAGTTCACTTGCCCTTTCACTCGTTTTTATGCAATATTATTTAAAGTTATCTTTTGTACATGGAATCCATAAACGGCACGTGCCCACCATTCACGTCACGTGTCCACCTTAAAGAGCATTCTAGAACCAAAGTTTATCTCTTCTGCCCTTCCTATAAAATCTCGAATCATATCTATCCCTATTCTCAGCCTCTCATTCTCTCTCTCTCTCTCTCTCTCTCTGAGCATTTGAAATCGGCGATCATGGGTGGTTTGCGGGTTCATGGAAGCCCAGTTTCAACGGCGACGATGCGAGTACTCGCCGTCCTCCATGAGAAAGAGCTCGAATACGATTTCGTCCAGGTGGATATGAAATCTGGTGAACACAAAACGGACAAATTCCTCGCTCTCAACGTGAGTACTCTCATAATTATCTTCTTTTTTTATTTTTAAAATGTTGTTTATGATCCCGTTAAGCTATCAGACTCCTCCACTTATTTCTATTAAAACAATTACTATCAAATAAATTCGTTTCAGAATAATTAATATTATGATGGAAATAAATAATTTATAATTTAAAAAAAAAAGCCTAAAATCAGAAAATGGGAGAAAATTAGAAGAAATTAGAAACCAAAGCATGCCCTTTTCTCTATTTAGTCAATTGAATTTATTCCAAAAAATACTTAGTAATTTTAATTGAACGAGGGAAGTATTGTAATTTGTTTAATATTGTGTTAATGTGTCCTGCAAATTGAATTCATTTTTTATATTCTTCTTATTAATAATAATTATTTTTTTTTGATATTCTTTTGGTGTAGCCATTTGGGCAAGTCCCAGCATTGGAAGATGGAGACATTAAGATGTTTGGTACGTTCATTCACTCCATCCCAAACTAGGAACAGAGGTGTTATTTTCTAAAGTTATGTGCTGAACTTATTTTAAATAGCTTTTGAAATTTTTAATCCTATATCCGGTGGCGGATTCGGCAGGGGTAATTTTTTTTTTAATATATGAAATCTAATGGATTTTTTATTCTTTTTTTTGGTGGGGCAATTGCCTACCCACTTCTCCACCACTGTCAGTGGCGGATCGGCGTCCAAAACAGTATGTGGGCAAAATATTTTCATGACTGATCCAGAACTCAGTAGGGGTAACTTTTGTTTTTTAGTGTGGGGGCAATTTTTTTTTTTGAGTGGGGTAATTTTTATTAAATATATGAAATTTAATGGATTTTTTTTCCCACGCACTTCTCCACCCAGCTCCGCCACTGCCTATATCTGATTTTAAAATAGTTGTGGAAATATTTGGAAAAAATAAAATTAAAATAATTTATGAGGTGTTTTGTGAAATTATAATTTATTGTTATATTTAAGTATATTGTCGCATTATAAGTTGCAAACTCATAATTGGATCAAAATTTTTTGTTGTATATGTTTTAATTATTTCAAAATTGTGTTGTGCAAACAATTTTTTAGTTTAATATTTCAACCCCATCAATAAAATCATGCATCAACGTTTCGGCTGCATATTTCGATTTTGTTATTTGTTGTTGGGTATGCAGAATCGAGGGCTATCACACAGTACCTGGCCCACACATACGCAGACAGAGGAACTCAGCTCTTGTTCAAAGAGCCCAAGAAAATGGCTGACCAGTCAGTGTGGGTAGAAGTTGAGGTTCACCATTTCGACAAGGTGGCATCCAAACTGGCTTGGGAGCTATGTTACAAGCCGATGTTTGGCATGAAGACTGATGAAGCCACTGCTGAAGAGTTAAAAGGCGAGCTGGGTAAAGTTCTTGACGTCTATGAGGCGCGGCTGGCTCGGACCACTTTTATAAGTGGCGACGCTTTTGGCTTAGCCGATGTTCATCATGCTCCGGTTGTGCACTACTTGATGAGCTCTCCTGCCAAAGAAGTTTTCGTGGCCCGTCCCCACGTGGGCAAGTGGGTCGAGTACATCTTGTCCCGACCTGCATGGGCCAGGGTGGTTGCCGATCAGAAGAAAGAGTAATCTGTTTGGGTCGATCGTACTAATGTTAATCCATGCTATTTTGTTATTCTGAGACGTTTTTGAGTTGGGGTGGTTCGAATTCTTCATGTGGGAATTCATAACCATGTTATGTTTGTTTTGTTGTATTAGCTGTGCACGTTTTAAGGATAATGGTATGCAACGGAAGCTAGTTTTGTTGTTTGGTCAACAAGACAATGAAGCTGCGTTTGAGTAAATAAGCCTGCTTGGGTATTGTCATTCGTGTAATTTTGGGGTTTCGTTTCATATCTTATCATTACATGGCATTGCTTTTTGTAGTTGCAATTTGATTTACAACGTTGTCGGTTGTGCCAGTCGTCACAACTTTTTAAGCAATCCCGTGTTACTCCACTCGTTCTGTCAGACCCCAATTGGGGTTGCACGAAAGACATGGTGTAGAATCAATTACATGATTACGTTTGATCCCCTCGATGCATCTCCATGCTAGATTTAACAACCAACCATGCACCAAATGTAAGATTCAGGCAACAAAATAGGCAAACTATGATCTCAAACTCATTATTATGCAAGAATATGGCTTTAATCTCCATCAACATAATGCTGTAAATGCTGTAAACAAAATAATTTTTGTTGTATTTTCTTTAATGGGTCTTTTGATTAAAAGATAATTTTTGGTTGTTGGGTTTAATTACTTGCAATGTTTGAAAGGAAAAGCCAATTGGCTCTGAGTTTTTAGGTCTATTGGCTCCCTTTCCTCCCTTCAAGAGCGTCATGTCAAGTACTTGTCCATGAAATGACCTCAGAACAAACAAAAATTTACTTCATGGAGCCAGAAGTAGATGCTCAAATTGTCGGTCACAGAGACAACGGCAAAGCAATCAAGAGTGGATAGTCCGATAATAACTTCCTTCTTCTATTCAGAAATCGAATTTTATTGTAAAAAAAAAAAAAAGGAAGATGAGACATTATTCAATTAGGAAAGTCCTCAAACAATGGGCCTGACCCACTTTCAAGTGTTGCTAATTTTGGCCTAACTCAGACCACAAGTTATAGTAACCATGCGCAAATATTTGCAAAAACAAGAGCGATTTTGAGATCCATAGCCCATGAACGTGGAAAGGACAAGAGCTCATTTGCTTACTCACGAATGCAAGCCATTGTGGCTGATTGGAGTGATGTTGAGCACCTAGAGTTCGAGCCTCGGGCTTGACATCTCGCGATTGAGTACGTTGTCAAGCTGTAACAATCCAATTCAAAGGGAATGATAAAAAGATAGAGAAAGAGGGATAGAGAGAGAAAAATAGAAAGAATAGAGAGAAAAGTTAGAGAGATAGAAAGAACTAGAGAGAGATTAGAAAGAGAGAATACAAAGAGAGAAAAGTTAAAGATAGAAAGAACTAGAGAGAGACTAGAAAGAGAGAATACAAAGAGAGAGAGAGAAAGGGAATTCAATTCTATTTCATTTAATACTCATGGATTGAGTTACTATTTATATTATTTTACTAACTAATACTATTACTTATTTAAACATTTCACCCAACTAACTACCAATCTCATTAACTACTAACCATCTTATTAACTAATCTCACAATTAACCACTAACTAATTTTACTAATCATGATTAACTATTAACTTTTATGATTAATAGTTGTTAAAATTTTTCCTCCCTTGAAGTCATTCTTGTACTCAAGAATGAGAGACCAAGAATTGAGATTTTGAATCCATGAATTTTGAACCAAAGTTTGCATTTGTGTTGAGAGATAAAATGATAAACAATGGATTTGACTTGAGTTGTGGGGAGAATAGTATAAGGAAAATGAAGATGATGAAACTTGAGAGGGACTTTTTTTGATCTTCTTCTTGGTGAAAGAATTTGTCCAATGAACACCGAAAGTTTAATTTTTGGAGGGTTTGACAATAACCCACCATCAAATAGTTTCTTTTTTGAACAATTGAGATCCTTTTTCTAGCAAAGAATTTTTCTCAATGAACTTTGAAATTTTAATCTTTGGAAGATTTGATAAGAAATCACCATTAATAGACTCTTTCTTGATCATTTGTGACATTTCTTCTACCTCCAACATCTCTTTACTGGGAGTGGCTAGAATAGGAGACTTAGAAAGTGTTTTAATATCTTGTTCTTCATGCTTGTCTTCATTCATCATTTTCAAAAAAGTATCAAATTTTGCTTCTATTTTAACAATGAAAGCATCAAATTTTTTGTCTTGTTCGTCAAACCTTTTATTGATATATAGTCTAATTCGTCAATTTTTGTATCTAGTTTCTTGAGTTGTTCTTCATGCCATGTTTCCTCCGCCATTTTTCACCATCTTGCCAAAAATCGAAATTCTTATACCAATTTGTAACAATACAATTCAAAGGGAATGGTAAAAAGATAGAGAAAGAGGGATAGAGAGAGAAAGATAGAAAAAATATAGAGAAAAGTTAGAGAGATAGAAAGAACTAGAGAGAGACTAGAAAGAGAGAATACAAAGAGAGAGAGAGAAGGAATTCAATTCCATTTCATTTAATACTCATTACATGGATTGAGTTACTATTTATACTATTTTACTAGTTAATACTACTAACTATTTAACTATTTCACTCAACTAATTACCAATCTCATTAACTACTAACCATCTTACTAACTAATCTCACAATTAACCACTAACTATTTTTACTATTTATGATTAACTATTAACCTTTATGATTAATAGTTGTTACACAAGCCCAAAAAGGCACTCGAACCGGACCAATCCATGGTGGATGAAGCCGAAGCCTAGCTAGCCAATGTCCTCGATGTCTAAGAGGCTCGGCAAACCAAACACCAGTATATAGCCATGGACAAGTGAACCATTGCTGATGTCTAAATGCCCACATTTATAAATCACGGTTGCCATCCGATCACCACCTCTAGTTTGAGTTCATACCTGTAGGCTGGAGATAACAAAACAGAAATCTTCCTCTCCTTAAACTTAATTACTTCAAAATCCATATATTATACTCACTTTCCTTAAACCCCTCCCCCCCACGGGGAATAGTTGTTTTCTTTTTCTAATTTGATGCAAATAACTATCACCATCTGCTGTTTATTTTTTAACTAGTTATTGTCCCACGCTAATGCATATTTTTTTACTGTATAAACATTTGTTATATTTATAATTAACTCAATATTTAAACTAAATTATTATCTAAATTAATAAAAAAATAGCCTATATCGGCGATAGGAAAAAAAAAGTCTAACTACTAGAGTTCTAAAAAATACCAACGAATGAGATAAAAAAGGGTAATAAATGGAATAAAAAGATAATAGAAATAGAGATACCACCATTCATGGGGCAAAAAAAATCAAAATGGGAAAAACATATGTTAAAAAAAATGAAGGACTCAAGCGGGGAAAAAAGGGTCAAAAATTAAAAAAAAAAAAGGAGTTGGATGAAAAAAATAAAAATCTATAGTTTAAAAATAAAGGGACAACCATATGTGGAGTCAAAAAAATAAAAAGAGAAAAATATATATTCAAAAAAGACAAAGGACTAAAATGAAAAAAATGAGTCAAAAAAGAGCAAGACTCTGAATGGACAAGTGGGGTCAAAAAAGAAAAAAAAATTATGTTTAAAAAAGATGAACAATTTAAAGAAAAAAGATAAAAAAAGAATAAAGATCTGAATTAAAAAAATAAAAAATTGTGATTTAAAGATAAAGGAATAATTGTCCGTAAGGCAAAAAAGAAAAAAAACAAAAAAGGAAAAACTCATGTTTAAAAAAGACAAAGTATTTAAGAGGAAAAAAATAAGCTTAAAAAAAAGAGTAATAACCTGAATGAAAAAATAAAAATTATGATCTAAAAATAAAAAGACGACTATCCATTGGATCAAAAAATAAAATAGCAAAAACCTATATTCTAAAAAGATAAAGAATCTAAGCAAAAAAAAAATGTTAAAGAAAAAGTATAAAAGCCTAAACGAAAAAAGAGAACAAAGCGTAGTCCAAAAAAAAGGAGAGATGTAAGGGGAAAAAAAGGGGTTAAGAAAGTACACTTATTTGAATATAAAAAATAATAAGAAAAGATAGAGTATGGTTACGGGTAAAAAAAGTATAAGGATTTTGAATGAAAAAAAAAATAACAAAGTATGATTCCAAAAGAAGAAGAATCTAAGTAGTAAAAGAAAAAAAAAATAAAAAAAATGTAAGAAATTGAATGGAAGAAAAAAATAAGAAAAAAGAAAAGCACATAACGGGTTCAAAAAATATGAAACAATCATATAAGAATGTCCGAAATAAAATGCAGAGTAAGCGCCTTGGTCGCTTTACATATACAGGAATGTGCAGCCATTTGGTTAGGTTCCAGTGTATTTTTTTTTTTTTTTTTGTTTCTCTTATGATATCCGGAGTTTTTTCCCTAATCTTTTTTCGGAGAGAGATCTTTCAATGTGATTTTTTCTGTATCCATGAAGAATCGAACCCATGACCATGATTAAAGAAACTCAACTCCCTTCCAACTGAGCCAACTAATGTTGATGGTTAGGTTCCAGTGTACCAAGACGGAGACCTGATTGACCCCGTCGGAAACAACTTTGTACCCATCATAATAATTATTTAAAAATTTGATTAGTCTGATATAAATAATTATAAAACTTAATTAAAAAATTAATTTTTTTAATATCTATTTTTTTATTTTTAAATTTTAAATTTTAATGAAAAAAATCTGAGAGTTTATCACTAAACCCACGGTTGATTGATACACATCATGATTATTAACATAATAAAATGGACCTTTCCACCATAACTAGAGACTTTTGATGGATTACAAACAAGTTCATTATGGGATTTTCTCAAGCCAAGAATATTTGAGTTTAATGATAATAATTTTTTTTCTTAATTTAAGATTTTAAATTTGAGTTTCATTTTTTTCATAAAAACAATGTCCCCTTTATAATAAGAAAAATTAAACTTTAATCACTATGACTTTGAGTGTGTTTATTAAAAGCATCTATCATTTGGCCCGCGTCAACAATTTAAATTCTTATTTACTTTTTTTTTTTCATTTTCTCCGTTGTAGAATTTTTTTTTTAATATTTTATCTATAAAATTTTAAAATAATATATCCAATTATTCTTATCTTATTATTTAAAAAAAAAAAAAAAAGAAAAAGAAAAACGGGTCCATCCAGAGTTCTCCCTATCAGGATCCGGAACTGTGCCCGTCCATTCTGGCGTCTTCTAACCGCGTGACATAAGTGCTTACGTAATATTGTGGGCTACCGAATCATAGACCAAGTCTTCACACTTGATAGGCATTCCATTGTCAGGGGAGACTTTTAATGGGTGTTATTAGCACTGAAGATATTTTTTTTTTAATAAAAATAATTAAAATTATTAAAGAAAAAGAATATTCAAATCATACATGAACGAGTTAAAACCTATTTAGTTCCTTTGCTCTTTCGTTTATTTTTATGCAATATTATTTAAATTATTTTGGGTACAAGGAATCCATCCATCGTTTACGTTTTCACATTAAAGAGCATTCTGGAACCAAAGTCTACCTCTTCCGCCTTTCCTATAAATTCTCGACACTTTAGTCTCTCTCTCTCTCAACGTTTGAAATCGGCGATCATGGGTGGTTTGAGGGTTCATGGAAGCCCACTTTCAACGCCTACGATGCGAGTACTCGCCGTACTCCATGAGAAAGAGCTCGAATACGATTTTGTACAAGTGGATATGAAATCCGGTGAACACAAAACGGACAAATTCCTATCTCTCAATGTTAGTACTCTCATTTCTCTTATGTTGTTTATGATCCTGTTAAGCTAATTAGACTACTCCACATATTTCAATAAAAAAATATGCTTATTATATAATATCAAATAAATTTGTTTCAGAATAATTATTCATACAATACTAAAAAATAGAGTATCAGTGATGAAAATTACTGATGGATAATTATTTGTCGCTAATTAGTAACAGAATTACGATAAAATAGCGACAGAACAATTAGTGTTGGAATTAATAACGGAAAAATCTCTTGAAAAAAATTCCGTCACTAAAATTAACGACGGAATTATTTTCGTCGGTAATCCATCATTAAAATTTGAAAAAAAAAATTGGATAAATTAATGATGAAGTTACTTCCGTCGGTAATCCGTCACTAAAATTTGAAAAAAATTTGAAAAAAAAAATTTAGACAAATTAACGACGGAAAAATCCGTCCAAAAAAATTCCGTGGGTAAAACTTGAAAAAAAAAATTGTATTTTTATTAAATATAATTTTGTATTTTAAATTTTTATTAAATTAGGGTATTATTTTTTTATTAAATATAATTTTCTATTTTCTATTTTTATTAAATTAGGGTATTATTTTTTTATTAAATATAATTTTGATTTTTATTAAATATAATTATGTGTCTTTATTAAATATAATTTTATATTTTTATTAAATATGATTTTGTTTTTCTATTAAATTAGGGTATTGTATTTTTATTAAATATAATTTTTATTTTTTATTTTTATTAAATTAAGGTATTGTGTTTTAAATGGTAAGAGTGAGATAGAAAGTAAAGAAACAAAGAAAAAAAGGAAATAGTACATAAGTTATTATGGTATAGTAGTTAAAATAATTCAAAATATGCTTGAAAACTCAATTTCGAATTTAGGTGAGAGCATTTTTTCAACAAAAAAAAGCAGGGTCGCAGGCGTGCATGGCGGGGCGTGGGCATGCTGCCTGTGCGTGTGCGTGTGCATGGCGGGGCATGGGCAGCGGCGCGTGCATGGGCGGGCGGGGGGCGAACATGGGCAGCAGCGTATGCAAGTGCGCGAGCGGGCATAGGCATGGGCGTGCAGACGCATGTGCTTATGGTTCACGGCTTTCAGTGATGGATTAGTAATGGAAATTTTTCATCACTAAGATATCCGTCATAATTTGGAATAATTTAAAAAATGTTAAATTAAATTATTGACGGATTAGCAACGGATATTTTAGTAAGCTAATATATTTTCGCACTTTTCAAATTACTGACGGATTAACGATTAATTTTTTAATGACGGATCCGACGGAAATATTTCCGTCGCTAAATTTAGCTATGTGACTTTCAGTGATGGAATTTTCCGTCGCTAAAAAGTTTTAATAACGTAATATTTACTATTAGTGATGGATATTTTCGTTGTTGATACATATTTTTCTAGTAGTGATATGATCAAAATAAATAATTCTAAAATCAGAAAACGGGAGAAAATTAGAAAATATTTTGGTAATTTGTAGTACAAATTGAATTCATATTTTATGTTCTTCTTATTAATAATAATTGTTTTTTTCTTTTTTTTTATTCTTTTGGTGTAGCCATTTGGACAAATCCCAGCATTTGAAGATGGAGACATTAAGATGTTTGGTACGTTCATTCTCACTCCCAAACTATAGACCCACCACGCATCATTTTAGGTGCAGATGAGCAGGTGTTTATTTTCTTAGTTGTGGAAATATTTGGATAAAATAAAATTAAAATAATTTATGAGGTATTTTGTGAAATTATAATTTATTGTTATATTTAAGTATATTGTCGCATTATAGGTTGCAAACTCATAATTGGATCAAAATATTTTGTTCTTTATGCTTTAATTATTAACAAAATTGTGTCGTGAAAACAACTTTTTAGTTTATTTAAAATTAAAAGATTAGTTTTATTTAAATATTCCAAACCCATCAATGAAATCATGCATTAACGTTTCTGCTGCATATTTCGATTTTGTTATTTGTTGTTGGGTATGCAGAATCGAGGGCTATCACACAGTACCTGGCCCACACATACGCAGACAGAGGAACTCAGCTCTTGTTCAAAGAGCCCAAGAAAATGGCTGACCAATCAGTGTGGATAGAAGTTGAGGCTCACCATTTCGACAAGGTAGCATCCAAACTGGTTTGGGAGATATGTTTGAAGCCGATGTTTGGCATGAAGACTGATGAAGCCACTGCTGAAGAATTAAAAGGCGAGTTGGGTAAAGTTCTTGACGTCTATGAGGCTCGGCTGTCTCGGACCACTTTTATAAGCGGCGACACTTTTGGCTTAGCTGATGTGCATCATGCTCCGGTTGTGCACTACTTGATGAACTGTCCTGCCAAGGAAGTTTTCGTGGCCCGTCCTCACGTGGGCAAGTGGGCCGAGTACATCTTGTCCCGACCTGCATGGGCCAGGGTGGCTGCCCATCAGAAGAAAGAGTAATGTATTTGGGTCGGATCGTGCCAGTACTAATCCATGCTATTTTGTTATTCTGAGACGTTTTGAGCTGGGGTGGTTCGAATTCTTCATGTGGGAATTCATAACCGTGTTATGATTGTTTTGGGGTATTAGGCTGTTGCACGTTTAAGGATAATAAAATGCAACGGAAGCTAGGGAAGCTAGTTTTGTTGTTTTGTCAACAAGCAACACAATTAAGCTGCATTTGAGTAAATAAGCCTGTTTGGGTATTGTCATTTTTGTAACTTCGGGGTATCGTTTCATATCTTATCACTACATGGCATTGCTTTTTGTAGTTGGAATTAGATTTACAACGCTGTAGGTTGTGCCAGTCGTCACTACTTTTTAAGCAATCCCGTGTTGCTCCAACTTGGTCTTTCAGACCCCAATTAGTGGTGCACGTAAGACATGGATCAGAATCAATTAGATGATTACATTTGATCCCCTCGTTGCATCTCCATGCTAGATTTGACAACAATTATGCACCAAATGTATGATTCAGGCAATAAAATATCATGATTCTGCAAGAATATGGTTTTAATCTCCATCAACATAATGCTGTAAATTCTGCGGCAATATTTCATTAACTGTGTTCTCAGAATCAAATTCAATTGAACTCCAACCTAAATCCTTCTTCAGACCTCTTTCTTTCATCAAGTTTCTCACTCTGGCAACTTCACCCCACCTTCCTGTCTCTGCATACAAATTAGACAACAGAACATAGTAACCACTATTCTCAGGTGCTAATTCCACAAGTTTCCAAGCTGCCAATTCACTCAAATGCAAGTTCGCATGATCTCTAGAGCCAGCAAGCAAAGCCCCCCACATAGATTCCGTAGGCTCGAAGGGCATCATTTTAATGTAATTGAAGGCTTCCTCAAGACATCCACACCGTGCCAGAAGATCGATCATGCAAGCATAATGTTTGGCATTTGGTGGAAATCCATACTTACCATTAATCAAAGCAGAAAATATTTTCCTGCCTATTGGTATCAAACCCGAGTAAGCACAAGCAGAAAGAACTCCAAGTAGAGTCACTTCATCTGCTTTGACCGCTTCTTGCTGCATTCTCTCAAACCACCACACTGCCTCCTCCCCACTCTTTGCAAGAGCAAGTCCCTTTATAAGCGAATTCCATGTAAGCACATTCTTCTCTTTCATGCTTTGGAACACAGGCAAACCCTCCTGAATTTTCCCACATTTTCCGTACATTTCTACCAAAGAAGTCCCCAGTACCACATCCAAATCCCAGCCACTCCTCTTTATAAAATCATGAATCCAAATACCCATTTCGAGCGCTCCAAATTTTGCACACGCAGCCAATGCATTCACCATTGTCACGTGATTAGGCACCACTCCAGCATACTGCATCTGCTCAAAAGAAACCAATGCATCATCAAGCCTCCCAGCAATTCTGTTCCCATTAATCAACACAGTCCAAGACACAACATCTCTGTACGACATTTCATCAAACACTTTCCTACACAAGACCATATGACCACAAGAAGCATACATGTTCAAGATTGAATTTTGAACATAAATATCATTGAAAAGACCCAGATTGACAATCTGGGCATGCGTCGATTTCCCTAGTCTAATGTCTTTTAAGTCAGAAATAGACTTGAGAAGAAAAGGGAACGTGTAGTTGTTTGGAGAAACGGAGTTTCTGTGCATGTGGGTGTATAAGAATATGGACTTGTGAGGTGAGTGAGAGTGAGAGAAGGCTCTAATGAGAATGTTGAAAACGAAGACATGGGGTTTGTGGGATTGAATGAAAAGATTAAGGGCCGAGTCTAAGAGGTTAAAAGATTGGCAAGTAGAGACGAAGTGGTGGGCTATGGTACTGTTGTATTGAAGGTTTCGAGTGATGATTTGAGTTTGAATTTGAAAAAGCTGATTAGGAGACGTGCAATTTTGCAAAAAGTAAATAATTCTATTTGCTGCGTTGTTTAGCTGTGGAACAATCGACATGGGTAAGACATCAACGCTCAAGCTGTGGAACCATCGACATGGGTAAGACATCAACGCTCAAAGTGGTCTTATTGAATGGGCAGTTCAAGTCGAAAAAGAGAAGGGGGGGTGGATTGAGCCATTGAGGACGATTAAATGCAATAACGGCAGCTAACTCAATTAAGAGGCAAGAAGGAAACTAAGGCCAGAAAGGAAAAACATGAAAAAAGATGCGCATCCGGGGAATCGAACCCCGGTCAGTACCGTGGGAGGGTACTATGATACCACTACACCAGATGCGCGGTTGCGTGAGGTCTTCTCCATTAATTTTACTTCACAGTAAAAACTTTGTTAAAGAATATTTTTTAATGATTTTTGCTAAAGTAGACAAAATTAATTTAGTGAAACTATAAAATCGGTGAGATGAAAATTTTTTGTCATTCATTTCTTTTAATTAAAAAAGGATCTGAAGCTTACTAGCTCAATGCACATTAACCACTCGTCATCGCAATTAGTATTATCATTTTTCTTTACTCATTGCAATTTGAATCTTTCGTATAATACTTAATTTAAATCATAATTACTACTGATTAGATAAATTTATAATTATAATTTCCTCCAAAATGTCAAGTAATTGCAAAATATACATCGCCTCCATTTGGCTAGATGCTTTAAAGATGATAAAATTTTTTATTTATAATTTTATTGTGATTCATTCATTCATCAATAGAACTTTCCTTTTTTCCTTTTTCCCTCTTTTATATCTTTTGATTTACCATAAAAATGCAAGAAGTTATTAGGGCAAATTTATAACCATGGTCTCTTCTCATCAAACATCAAACAAGTAAGTATACATCTATTCATACCTTTATCTACTTTTTGGCTAAGACCAAGTATAAATCTCTTCAAACTAATTAATATATTGGACATACTTTTTAATTCAAGATCAAATTTAACATACCCGTAAATTATCCGATCATCCACTAATAATGGCGGATTTAACTAGAAAAGGAGAGTGGGTAATTACCCATATTAGATCAAAATAATTCTATTAATTTTTACATGTCAAATAAATATTATTTCATTCAATCTAAGATATTACCCATATTAAAATGGCCGATTGACCCACTATGATCGTTATTCTGTTCCATAAAAACATTTTGTCCTTTTTTTGAACATTTCAAACAATAGAATCTCTCTACTTTTGTATTCTTTGACTGCACTTGATTCCATTTGATTATATCTTTATTTATCAAATATATATATATATATATATATATATAGATTTTGCCCTCACTACTACCACTATCCATTGGCCAACCGAAAGAATGTCCATGCCCCAACTTCATTAATTTCATTTCAACTATATATATATATATATACTCACAGCTTACTTGACATTGGTTTTAAATAGGAAATGAAAATGATAGATACTGGACAAAAAAATCATGTTGACTTTGTAGAGATAAATTAAAATTATCTCTGTATTTAAAAAATAAATTAAATTTTTGTATACCTTTTTTAGAGGACAAAGGGATGAAAGTTGTGAAATTTTATTTTCAATTTTCAATTTAAAAAAATATATATTTTTTTAATTTTGCCCTAACTATGTTGTCTCGTATTTACGATCTTGTCCTTCCCCCTTTATACTGCTTAGAAACTAATGTCGTACTATAAAATACTCCTCGAGGAGAATGAACTGCCTCACGTAAATAAGTAACGGTAAATCAACCTCTATAAATTGCATCATAAGCCATTGAATGAATAGCAACGCCGGACAACGTTCAAGTCTTCGCAGTTGTTTGATTGGAAAATCAACATCCCTAGAAATGAGGATAATAGGACTAACCGGTGGAATAGCGTCCGGAAAGAGCGCCGTCTCCAACCTCTTCAAAGCCCATGGCATTCCCGTCGTCGACGCCGACCTTGTTGCTCGCGTACCTCTCTCTCTCTCTCTCTCTTCTTTTCGATGTTACACAACTAAGTTTAGGGTTAAGCGTGACAATGAATTGCTTCGATTTATTGACTGATGCTTCTATTAGGGCACGAGAAAATTTATTTGATTAGCTAGATTGGTCGGGAACTTTGATGTGGAATTGCACGAAAATTGCATGTGTTTCACTTTCTATTAGTCGATTGATGTTCAGTGTCAAAGCCCTACTTTGCCCTGAGTATGTAACTTTCTTCTTTCGAGTTATCTTATGACAATTGAGGAAATTTCTGAATTTTGATATCTCATCAATTTATTAGCCAAAATCTTTGTTACAGTCTAAGAGTATTTACGAATGTATAGTGAATTTGTCTCCTTTGCTTGAGATTGGGAAACAAGTCGAGGATTTAGAGAGACTCAATTTGCTTCCTAGAATGATCGTATTCATATGCTTTCAATGCAACAAATTCCTTTCATCACTCATTGCCATTATTGCGTTTTTTCCGGTATCTATGTTGTTTGAGCAGTTTTTTTTGTTAGCTACATACAATGATGGTCAGTCTACAATAGCTTAAGGATTGATTGTGCATTTGATCTGATAGGACTCCACATGATGCATGGCTGTTTTAAAGAACCGGTCATGGGTTTTGATTCTTTCCCACCTTTTTTGCTGATTGTAAAGTTTGTTGCATTGAGTTGTTGATTTTTGTGTACAGGATGTTTTAAAGAATTCGATCATGGGTTTGAATTCTTCATAGCTTTTGTTGGAGAAATGTTTTTTTTTTTTTCCTAATGTCTGTTATATTAAGTAGTTGATTTTTGTTTACAGGATGTTTTGAAGAAAGGTACGGGTGGTTATAAAAGGGTTGTGGCAGCATTTGGAGAGGACATTTTATTGGCTAATGGAGATGTTGATAGGCCCAAGCTTGGTCAGATTGTATTCTCCGATCCAGCAAAGCGCCAACTCCTTAATAGGTGATTGATTAGCTCATTTCCAATCAATTGCAGCCTATTTTCAAAGTGTTTTCTTACGGCCACATGCATGGTTTTCCTTTATGTTTGAATTGTACCGGAAGTGCTTACAGCCACATGCATGGTTTTCTTACAGCCACGTGCATTCTCTTTGCATTTGTGAATTTAACTATTTTATCAAGGACGATGATCATTTCTTTCTCTCTTTGAGATGCACAAACCTGGACACCGACACAAGCACAAGAATGCTTGCATCAATGCAAGCATGTAGAGCAGACGTATGTACATGCTTAAGCAGTTTAAGAGATATTATTAGTCTAGGAGATATTCTCACATTTCACTGTTGAGTACCGTTGTTTTTCATTCTTGTCATTGTTCTTGCCTTCTATTAAGTGTAATTTACTAAATTCTCGTTATAGATAGCTGTTAACTTTTCATCATCCGATTCTGGCTGGTTGGAAGATCTTTTCTATAAGCATGGGGCATAAAAATTGCAGAGTTTGTGATCACATCACTACACTAGCAATTAAGCTCAAATTTGTTGTGCATGAGAAGGCAGATGCACTTGTTCTTATGAATCATTAGTTACAGATTAATTGTGAAGAAAATATACTAGGTGATTTTGAGAGTTTCTTGCTATCACAGTTTGTTCCAGAGTTTTTATTTCCTGTGCACAACAATCATATTTAATTGTTCTAATGATTAGTCATATATCCTTTTAGGCTTTTGGCTCCATTCATTTCCTCTGGGATAATATGGGAGATCGTGAAGTTATGGTTGAAGGGATGCAAGATTATTGTTCTCGATGTCCCTCTCTTGTTCGAAGCCAAGATGGATAGGTGGACAAAGCCCATACTTCTTGTTTGGGTGGATCCAGAGACTCAGCTTCAGCGACTAATGGCAAGAGATAAAACATCAGAGGAGGATGCCAGAAATAGGATAAAGTCGCAGATGCCCTTAGATTTGAAAAGGGATAAGGCTGACATAATCATTGAAAATACAGGTTCCCTGGAAGACTTGAATGAACACTTTGAGAAGGTCCTTTCCCAGGTTACTCGGCCATTGTCATGGACCGAGTTTGGGCTTTCTAGACGAGGTGCCCTCTCGGTTCTTGTTTTTATCACTTTAGGTGTTTTTATGTGCAAGAAAATGTACAATGATCGCAATATCTAGATGTCTATCTTGAGCTCGATCAATACTTTACTTAATTTTTTAACTTTTTTTCTGCTTCCTTCATCTGGAATGTATGTGTAGTCTTTGTTAAGGAAATCCTAATGAATTATTGAGGAAAGAGAGTTATTCATGGGCACCTGTGTAAAGACTGTTATTTAAATTTCATATTTTCAATATTTCCCTTGTAAGCTCCTAAACTATGCTTTGTATGATTCATTAAGCTATATAGATGATTTCCATATTCAGGAAATCTAAGAATTACTTGGTTCTGTAACACCATGCTCAAGAGAAAAGGTTCAGAATTAAGAATTTCAAACAAACTTCTGTAGTTAGAATGAAAGATTTCATAAAAGAGCCTCCAGTCTCAGAAATTACATATTTTAGTTTGTCATGTGAAGTGGCATATGTAATATCAATATGTGACCATGATGTTTATGCAAAGCTTCTGCATCTGTGGAAGCAGGTCTGGGTTTGCTGCTGAAGGGAAGAAATAAAGCACTTACCCTTAAGGTCATATAATTTTAGCATTTAGTCTATGTCTGGACAGCTAGGGTTTTCCTCTCTCACTCCGAATGCCTACTGATTGTGACTCTAGTTAATTCAGAACTCCTAATACGGCAATCTGTAAAATGGTGCTTCTTTCTTCTCTTGGCTGTTAGGCTTTTCTTGACTCTTAAGTCTAATGTTCATTTAAGATAGTGAATGCACTTTGAAACTTGATTGGACACCATGGAAGGAAATCACTTACTGTCACTGTCTTAAGGAATGGGAATTGAAAATTGAGTGTATGGTAAGCTAGCTTTTCTGGCTTTGAATTTGTTCCAAAAAGCCAATTTGAAGTTTTTGACCAGTGGGACGTGCATTCTGTTGGATGGAACTTGGAAGTGGGGGTGGGGGTACATCTTTGATGAGCAACCAAATGAGCCCTTTGATCCTTTGCCTTTTTGGGAAAAGATCTTAATATGTTAGATTTAATTTTCTTAGAGGCAATACTTGATTCTTTGTCAATCAACATTAGACCTGTTTTTTTCTTCATTTTGTTACATCATGATAATAAAACACTGTTAGCAGCAACATTGATTGTCAGATGGGAAGTCCATCATGCAACTCATCCAATGAAACACGTCAATATGGTCTCTGATTGAGTTAAAACTACAAAAAGCCAATCTTCTGAAGTTGTCATGCTGGTGTCTCTGGTGAGACCGCAATTGTTATTTTCAAGTCTTCAAGTTTTTGGGAACCAATATTTGTGAAATTAGCTGTACGTAAGAAACCTTATATTATTATTCCTAATCTCCTTTTTCTGCTTGCAGGGGGAAAATAGAGCTGAACATTGATTGGCTTTATCTTAGAGATGCATGTAAGTATGCAATAATGCCAAAGTTTTCTCACCTGTTGTCCTTATCTAACTATTTGGGCAGCCTATTTATGCTCCTATTTTTGGTGCCTTGCCCATCCATTGGCACCCTGCGCGATGTCCTTCTGTAATTGTGTGTCTTCTAGATAGGGCATGAATAAGGAGAAATGTAACTCAACAGTGCAACTTTTAAAAAAAAAAAAAAAAACTTCGTTCTTTGCAAGTAAAGCATTTGTGAAATAGCTTTTGTGAAGGTGTTTTTGTGTCTGCACATATTCTCTCATACTCACTTTTTCTGGACTCTAATTATCACTCGAGTCATGAATATCATCTCTTTCAGAATATCAGGGATGGCAACAATCCTAGGATCAAGCCATTTCAATGAGCTGGTGTATGCAAATAGCGGATTATATTGCATACAAGCTTATCTGCCTTATCAATTGGACAATTTTCGTGATCTCCATCGGCAATAATACCTGTAGAAGTGCATAATGTGGTCACAGATCACTCTGGTCATAAAGTCTTGCATTCCATTGGCTGCTTGAAAGTGGAAATGGCAAGGATAAGATCCATTAGAGGTGTGTGTGTTATCTTTTACAGATAAGAACTCCCTTAATTTTGTCCGTCAGCAGTATTTTATTTGCAATATTTACACAAGTGATTATACAATGGGCATACAACGTCTTTAGCTATAATCCTTTAATTTTGTTGCCATTCTACCTAAAATTGCCATTCACAAATTGCAGGCTGATTTGAAAACAGTTCTCTGTCTGCACTATGTAAAGTTCAGAATTCAGATATTATCCATAACTTCCTCATTAATCTGAAGAGGGGGTAGATAATTTCTTGTAATGAGCAATCTATAATATATTAAGGAAAGCTCGAGAGAACAGAATTCAGCTTAATAGTGATAGAGAAAGGAGGAAAGGAGAAAATAGTAAGCAAAATAGTTGGTGACCAACTCTACTTGCTTACTAGTTTGTATCTGCTTTGGTCCTAAATGCCACTGACAACAATCAGTCTGGTAATTTTACAGGAGAGTTCCTAGTAGCAAGTTGGGGAGAAAGTAAGCATTCCCTTAATTTGTTTTAGAAGAGGTGGAAACTCTGCCAGTCAGGATTTGCATCCAAGGTATATTCTCCTCCCTATTAATCATCAGCCTGCCTAAAATTGATTGCTTGTTGGTTACATTATGCTGTTATAATTTGTATAAATTGCTATAAAGTTACTCGAGGGGCATTTTTTGCTGTTAAATTAGTTTGCAGAAGGATACTTGAACTAGTAACTAGTATTTTTTGGAGAAATAAAATGAAGCAGTAGAGGAGTTGTTTGGTTGGCTGAGAATTGTAGTCGATATTCTATGGGTTTTAAGGTTGGAAGTCCAACCATACGAGTATCATGAAATCTAGACATCCTAATTTGTTGTGCTTTTCTGTTGCAATATGGATGTAGATAATTACGAAGAAAACTAATCCCTTATGTGCTGAATATGACTACCATTGAGTTTGAGCGATAGATTATTGGAATCACAGTATTTTACATGACAATTTGAAGGCTGAATTTAATAAAATTATACGGGTCCTTGGTTTTTCTTTTTGGACTCTTTCCTGGGTGGTGAGAGGCCTTTTTCTGGTCTGAAAATTTTAGGATGTATTGGAAAAGGTCAGCTCGTACATTAGGCCACAATCTCAAGACTAGCGGGCTATGTGCCACATCTGGATCAGCTTATGCAGGCCATGTTGGATTCCTTGTTGGGATCAAATGCCCAGTGAACCTGGTGCAAAACTATAGGAGTTATTGAACTTCTTAGATGCATAAATCCAGGTTTTGTGGATTACTAAACATGAAAAAAGAAAATAAAGAAATTGACTATGGCGATATTTGAAATTAACTTTAATGCTGAATGTTGGCTTTAAATACCACTTTTGGTTTTGATTTTTGGTCTTTTAGTGGTGATTTTGATGAATCTACTGCTTTAGATTCTGTCTTAGTTTAGGTTGCACCTCTTTGAAGCCTCCTCAATTCAATTTACCAATAACAATAACAGAGTAACTTTTTTGTCAGTAATGACATGGAGAATTAGTGCCATCCAGAGGAGATCTATGCTTTAGGGTACTGGGATCATTTTATCTTCTCCTAACCTTAAGGGATGGAAACTATGAGAAATCTCTCTCTCTCTCTCTCTCTTCAAGCATAGTTACCGAGATGGAGAAAGAAGCAAAGCAAGAGAGGAAAACATAATAAATATTTTTAAAGCCATTTGTGAGCATCTATACGATTATAGCTCTGAAAGTCTCTAGACACCGCCACCGAATAAACACAACAAAAGCTAATTTTGATCATATCTCAAAAGGAGAAAAGAAAAGGCCCAAAAAAAAAAAAAAGAAAAAGAGGAAGAAAGATGGAAAAAAGAAAAAGCTTTCTTTGGAGGGAAAATTGGGTTAGTCTTGTCCTTGCGTTGTCAATTGCTTTGATGTTGTTGATGTTCTTTCAATGGAGTACTCTGTTTTTCTTACTTGGTAAAATTGTTTACCTAATAACAGCAAGAATCCCATCAAAACTAAAGACAAGAAAGGTTATGATATCCTTTTCCCACCAAATTTTGCTTCCTCTCCTGACAAACCACCTTTAAATTCTTTTTTCAAGTTTCTCCTTTGCTTTCTTCTACCTCGTTTTCTTTATTAATATGGGCGTTAGCTATCATTCTGTTGTACACTTTTATATCTTTTTGTTGGTCCAGCATACATATTACTAGAGTCGTGGTTATGGTGAATGTGTAATAAATACATGTTATTCTCCTAATATTATGTCCTCATCAGGTCAGTTGTAGAATTTTAAGTGGAAAAACCAACTCAAAGCGTTAGATATTATGATGCACACATAGATGTGGAGCCCACAGGTCACAGTTTCTTTTCTTATACTACAAATATAACCCCAGTGAACCATAGTTGATTCTTGGAAATTCTGAATAGTCTTACCAGAAGATAGAAGTTTGTAGCAGGTGGGTACCATGATGCCTTATTGTGGATTTTAACTTTGGTGGTGTGTATGTCCAATGAGAATTCCATACGATTGTTACCTCAGTTCAGCTTATGTTAGTCTGTCAACCTGTCTCATGCCAACTTTGCTTTACTTTAGGGAGAGGTTGATGTAACTTTTTCCATTTATGTTCCTTTTTTTCTAACCCAATTTTATAATGGCGCTTTACCCATCCGGAAATTAGTGTATCCAACACACAATCTCTCTCTCTCAAAATAAATTTTTTACTCTTCCCATTGTGCTAGCTCTATATTCTCTCAACCTCTCCTTCTCCTACGCTGTAATACACTTTCATTTATCTCATTTCCCTCGTCTCTCATGTTTGTGCCAGGGATGGCCAAGATACCAGATGAAGAGACTCCAGAACCCCTGAAATATGAGGTAAATTTCTCTCCTTTCCATGATCACATGCAGATTCCTTATTTATTCATTGGTTTCATAATAAATATATCGCATTCTCGTCGCAGACATGGGTTTTGAAAGTGTCAATCCACTGTGAAGGCTGCAAGAAGAAAGTTAAGAAAGTTCTTCAAAGCATTGAAGGTATTAATTACTCCATGATCCCAAAACCCCTCCGTTTTGCTCAAGATATAGTTTTATACTTTTTGTTTCTATTGTGTTCAGGTGTCTACACTACCACAGTTGATTCCCAGCTACACAAGGTCACAGTGACCGGAAATGTGGACGCTGATACTCTGATAAAGAGATTGACCAAACATGGGAAGCACGCAGAGCTATGGCCCGAAAAACCTGAGAAGAAGGATAAGAAGTCTGGCAAAACAAAGCACAATGAGAAACAAAATGTTCAAAGTGATGCTGGTGATCAGAAGAAACTGGCAGAGACTTCTGAAAGCCCAACTAAAGAAATCAAAAGTGGAAAAGAAGCCAACAATGAATCGGATGGACAGGAGGCAGATGACAAAGATGATGATGATCAGCTGCTTGAAGCTGACGAGAAGGATAGTGATGTTGATGTGGCTGGTGATGCAAGCAGTGGTGGTGGCAACAATGGCTCTGGTGGTAAAAAGAAGAAAAAGAAGAAGGGGCAACAAACGACTAACAGTCCTAGCAATGATGATGGCAAAAAATCTGGTGGTGCACCTGAAAGCAGGGAGCCTTCCACACCCAATACATGGGTGGCCCCTCCTCTCTCCTCAATAAATCTCGGCCCTCCAAATCATCAGGTATTCCCATACCCAACTTCAGGGCATTATCCACCTCCGGTCTACGCAGTTAGTTACAATATGGCATATCCTAGTACTAGCTCAGTTTATTATGCTCCACCAATGTATGCTCATGCTCACATGCGCCCAGAGACATATCCGCAAGCTCCGCCATCTGATTCATTGGATATGTATGGTGCGGATGGTGATGAAAGTGGATGCTCAATCATGTGATTGCTGCAATTCAAGCCGTAATGGAGTGTAATTAGATTCTACTGGTGGGGTTAATTTTGTAATATGACGTTGAAGTAGTGCTATAGGAACAAATAAAAACGCTTTCAGGTGGTTTTGGAGGAGGATCCTTCTAGTGGAGGAGTCTCTACCTTGTTTTGTTTACTCTCTGGGACGGACTTAAGCAATGTCCATTGCATTTGTTATGTTTGGTTGTTTGTAGGACCTAAAGATCTCACTTTTGCTCCAATCTGATGTGTACATTGGATTTTTGCTTATAAATCTCTCTCTCTCTCATATTAAATTATATAAGACTTAAGCTTTGGAAAGTGTTTAAAGGCGTCTGTTGGAAAGCAGCCCCTTCTGTAGATGTCTTTTGCTTTAAATGTAAGGGATGTTACTGGACTCCACCTGCATTTCGAAAGCTAATTTTTGTGATGGGTCATATTTGTATCTGTTTTTGGTCTCTGGACTATGTAGGGAACCCAAAATCGAAGACAACATCTTCGTCCTCTCTCTTTATAGATTTCCTCCATTTGTTGTATGAAGCAAACACCATTGTTAATGGCAACATAGAGAAGCCAGATCTTAGGCAACTTGGCAAGTAGGCATTATATGAATACAACTTGAGAATTTAAGAATAGGCTTCTTGTAAGTCTCAGCTGGTTGGCGACACAGTTGAGACCCGACTTTTTATCCATCTTCTCTGGAGAAGAATATTCTCACAATAAATCATTCTCATTTTCTTGTCATGCAATAGAATTTGATGACTTATCTTGTCACATATTCTTCACCTGAAATGCTCAAATCACCCCAACTTTTACAAACACCATATATGGACCAAGACTAATTTGCACTTATCTTCCTCTCCAAACCTTCCAAATTCTATAAATTTCTGCGAATATGAGACCCTATCTGACATCCTAATTGATAAGGAAGATCATAATGATCACTTTTCTCGATCAAGTAAAGCAATTTATTTTGAGCTCACAAGAGATGGACAGCAATGACTTTCAAAAGCTCTCTTTTCCTCTTCAAATGAGAGAGCTCATAATGAAATTCTTCGGCTTTGGGACCCTTTATTGTCCATGGTCATCATTGTAGAATCCAAGTAAGACCCACTTTCCTTTACCCAAAAATTCCCCCTCTAAAGCCGAATTCATTGCCAAAGTTGCTTAATCCAATAGCCATCATTCCTCAACCATACCAACTAATAGTCCAACTAATAGTCCATCTAGTGAAATATGATGCTAAATCTCATAATCAAGGTCTCGGATTCGAATCTTAAGAATGAAAAAAACAACGCTAAAAGAGTAATCCCTGAAATGAGCCACTACATTTTCAAACCGAATTATTCAAAATATAACTCCAAATATTAATCTATCTAAAAAAAAAAAAAAATCATTCCTTAACCATATTTTCCACAATCCCACGCACTGGAATTTTTTGAATACGTTGAAATACGGGAATCTCTAAAAGGAGGGGGAAAAAAGCTAACTATTAAAATTGACCATTGTTTACGAGTGAAAAGTTTATATTGCTGCTAAATATAATATATATTTAAAGATAATTTTAAAAAAAATTATAATTTTTAAGAGATAAATAATACTTAAATTGTAATTTTTAAAAACAATATAACTTTTACTTAAAATTTTAAAGAGGGTGCGTTTCCTTTCGACCCATTTTTTTTCCCCCACTCTTTAATGTTAACCTTACATATATATTAATCTGTTAATATTGATTGAGTAAATACATGAGACAATGTTTAATACATTATCATGTATTTTTGATAGATAGCATTTTTCTCTAAATATTGGGAGAGAGAAAAGGGCCTAAGCAAAATTCTTGTGGGAGCCTAATGAGCTCAAGACTAGACAATTTTTGGAGCACCCAATTGTTAGTGTTTTTTTTTGGGGGCGGGGGGTTATATAGGGGTCGTGAAAATAGTGAAAATATATATACCCACGAAAGTTCGAACACTAGATTTCGACCTTGAGGAAAACACTTGAACAAAAATTTTTTATCACTCGGATATTCCTACAAAAACCCACTGTTAGTTTCTTATTTCTCATAATGATTGTGAATGGTGAAGACAGTGAAGGTATTGATAATGATACGCACCAATAACATTAATAGGGATGCAAACTCCTGCGGTGTTGTTCAACAAATCTACCCAGAGAGATCGAATTGGTTGTGATTATTATGTCAATGGCTTAATGTCCACCTAACTTTCCTTTTCTTATTCTGGAATTCTTGTGTTTAATTTTTCCATACCAACCATGGCTAGCAGTATAAAGTAACAATTAATTGCTGTAGGTAGGTTCAGTCTGGACTTTAATGTCATTCTCATTAAATTTGTGCTTTACCTTTTTCCTTAAGAGAGAGAAATTTAGGTTACCGGTATAGTTGGTTCAATTGAAAAGAAACTGAGTTTTCTTAACTATGATCTTGAGTTTGACTCTTCATGAATATAGAAAAAATCACGTTGGGAGATCTCTCCCCGAAAAGGGTTTGACACTAGGTCAATCGGGATTAATTAGGTCGAAACTCCGGATATGGGATAAAAAAAAAAAGTGAAGCTTAGTCTTGATTTCTCATTAATCATCCTATACTAAGACTAGGTCATGATCTCTCTCTCTCTCTCTCCTCCTCCTCCTCCTTCGTACAAGACTATTGGTCTAAAATTAAACAATGAATGTAACATTCACCATATAACCATAAAGTTACTCTTTCTAAAAAGTCTATCATGTACATTAGCAATCAGACTATACCTAATTTATATTTTTATCATTACTTTTCTTCTTCTAGTACTTTTTTTTCTCATGGATATATTGGGATTTGTTTCAGTAGTTCCTTCCTGGTCCATTTGATTAGGATTGCGAACGAAAGAATTTAATAAATTCGTGAGATAATTTTTTTTCTTTTTTCTTTTTATTATTTTTTTCTTAATAATGCCGAGAGCTGAGTAGAATACAGTCAAGTCAAGGGAAGAAGTGATTTCCGTTTGGCATCTCTGTCGACTTGCATTGGTGGGGTCACTCTTTCTCTTAATAAGCTACCAACTCTGGGTCACATTTTGATCTTTATATATGATCCATTATAATAGTCGTCTTCTTCTTCTTTAAATAAAATATTTACCACCGATCTGTATTCGAATTTTATCTGAATAATTCAATCTGAATACTATGAGATATATTAAAGAATTGACTCTTCCAAATTTTATTTTTCAATTCTCATAACTCAAATTTAAAATCTATGATTAAAAGGTAAAGCGTTCTAATTTTTTCTAACTATGATGTGGTGTTGAGTGGGGGTCATTAATGTGGGACATTCTCTCTCTCTCACTCTCTCCCCCCCCCTCCCCGTGCATGGATTCATATCTTAAATATCTTGAGCAAAAATGAATCTGCACCTGCTTGCCTCAGTCAGCTTTTTGTTCGTTCATTTTTTTTTAAAATAAATGAGGACGGAATATTTATATTAAACCAAATCTAATAACTTCAACCTTCCCCACGAGTTTTTTTTTTTTTTTTGAATATATTGCTGGGGGAGGAATGAGAGCAATGATATTCCTTTTGTTTCGTTTGAATTATCTATTTTGCATACTACTTGAAAAGGCCAACTTCATTATATATATATATATATATATATATATATATTGAAGAAATATTTCTCTCCAAATTGAACAGAAAGCATGTTTTAGTCTTCTCCTCTTCCCTTTCCTTTATCCCTTTGTTTATTTCCATACCTCCTTATTCAGTTATAAAATAATTAAGAGTATAAGACAATGTTGTACCTATACCTTAAAATTCAACTACCTCTTTTGAATTTATTTCATATTTCTTTACTATGAATAAATTAAATAAAATATTTGAAATAATAAATGAATTTAACCTTTTGCGTCATGCTCTTGGGTTGTTTCCCCCAGCCCACCTCTGCTCGTTGCTGCTCCAGCGCCATTGTTTTTGGATTGTGGAGATTTGGGCTCAAGAGGTATAGGTGCAGGGCCAATATTGAGTTGAGGTTCTTGCGATTGTCCATTTCTGGGCCTAGCCCATTCAATTAACTCATGCCCTTCGCGTGTGTGTGTGTGTGTGTGTATATATATATATATATATAATACAAATCATTGGTACAGTATCTGATAATCACTTTGAATCTAATTAAATCGTTTTAATTCAGATTAGATACTTAAAAGATAAATTCTTTCTGATATCTGTTTTTTTTTGCATACAAAATTCAAACCACAGATTTTATTTAAAAGAAATTAATGTAAAGTCATTAAATTATAATCTTGGTGAATCATTAGTTTTTCATAAACAAAGCCCAAATTCCATGAAATGGTTGGGGTGAAGTGGACTTCCCAGTTTTATAGGAAATGCTCCCTTAAAACATATTTAGCATCATCAATTGTTTTCTTCTTGTATTCAGCTCTCTCTCTCTCTCTCTCTCTCTCTCTCATATTTTGGCATGTGATAAAAATTTCCAGTGTTAACATAGTTGATGACATTTTGGAGTTGGATGGTATGGTAAGCAAATCTTGAATTTATTATATGCCAATATTCTTTGGTGTAAAACCCAGGAAGGTTCCCCCTTGACTTAGCCCTCTGAAAAGGTATAACAAAATTCCAAGTGTCGTTTCCTGGAAAGATCCCTATTATGATAATAATAATAATAATTCAAATCATGAAATAAATATTTCGTGAATGATTGAATTAATATCTCCACTTTTAAAAAGTAAGTATTATGAGAGCAATAATGCGCTTGTCAAGTCTCACATCAATAATTGAAAATAATAAATATATATATATATATTTATATAATAGACCAAAGAAAAGTAATATAACAAACAATGATAAGACAAAAATGGTTTTGATATGGTGCCTTTTTGTTGGTTGTTGTCCAAAATAAGAAATAAATCACTTTATAAAAAAGTGTATAATTAGTTGAATTATTTTATCAATATTTTAGTGATAGGATGCTAGATGCCTTTAATCAGGTATCCACTTTAAATTTTAAAAATAAAAAAAATAAAAATTAAAAGTGTTAACTCCTTAATAAACTTCACAATATTAGATTAATCGGATAAAATTCAGAAATCAGGTATCGAGTTTAAATTTTAAAAATAAAAAAAATAAGAATTGGGAGTGCCAACTGCTTAATGAACTTCATAATATTAGATTAATCGGATAAAATTGATCGTAAAAAAAAAAAAGAATTATTTTGGGTTTTGGTTGTAATGAATAGTATTATCTATTTTTTATTTTATTTTTTGCAAATAATTTCAAGAGTGGTGGAGCCACGGTACCAAACTTGCACTATATTCCGATGTGTCATCCACCACAATGGCGAATCCATCCTATCTCAATAGGACACATGTGGGACACCACCATCCAAAATAAAAACAAAACACTTTACTCCCTCAAAGATACCCTCTTCTTAAGCCATTTTCTCTATAAATACCCTAGTGAGGTTCTAACATATCCTACTCTCATAACATATCAATATTTACCAAGTGTTTGAGGATATGAAACCTCAACACTTCTCCGGCGACACTTCTCTCATTCAAGAGTTCAAGAAGTCGATCGGAGAAAAATTCAAAGAGGTCTTTCAGGTTGGTATGGCTAAAAAGGGGTCTGAGAAGATCCGACGCGGTCTTCCGATTTCTAAAGAAACTGGGAGACGAAGTTGGGGTTCTAATGGAGAAGACCCCATTAGGACACTCATGTTTTTAGGGTCATGGAGTCACACTTAGACCTAATTTGATCACATATATTAGGTTTCATCAATTTCCATGTTTATTTTGTAAATCTTGGAAACATCTGAGAAGGAATTTACACCATGGTTGATCACTTTCTCAATAATCTCATTAATGTTGTATGGATCTCTAAACTTTGATCGACAAGAGAAAGAAGAAAAATAAAGTTGTCTAAAAATTTCTAGAAATTTCATACCAAAGTCTGTTGAATCATGTAATAGAATCATTTGAATCATTATTTTTTTTAAAAAAAAAGATTATCTAAATATAAAAATATTACTTGTGATCGTGAGAATCACTTAATTATAATGAATAAAAAAGATATCAATTTTTTGTATTGTTGATTCTCTCCTTTTCAACAATACAAATGACTAGCAAAAAATTAGAAATTAAATAATAATTTAAATAGTTTGAAATTCATGTTTGTAGGAGAGATTTTGAATTCAAGTTCAATACTAAAAAAAATAATAATTGTAAAGGGATAAAAAAATAAATAAATAAAAGTGGCCCCATAATGTGGCAGACAGTTGGTATCAATCATATTGAACATGGCTTTATTCAAATAATATATCCTATCCGGATCAACTTTGGTTAAATCCCTTAATCATATCTAAATTTGACACGCAATGAAAATAAAAAAAAATCATGTTAAGGGATTTATCCTCCGATTGGGACTCGAACATGAATCGATCCAGAATAATCAGGACAAAATTTCATGAAGACTCTAAACCAGAGTGCCAAAAAAAAAATATATCCCATCCCGCTAATCGATGTACTGTTGGATTTTTTAGGGTTTTGTTTTTTAAACAACTATTCGAATTATGCTATTAATTCAATTCAAAAACGACATTGAATTTAGGGATTGTTTTTCTCAGTAACACACGCTGGTGATTCTTTTGCCCTTATCCCTCCGCTTGTAGGGTGGTTGATTTGAAATCCAGTTGTCACACCCACAACCGTTGAGCCCAGTTGGGTATTGGGCTTGGCCCGATCTTAGTAGTGCTCCAGCTTGGCTTCTCCAATCGTCATCGGCCCATGTCTGGGCGATCTAATTCTATAACAGGACTTCTTTTTGTTACACAATGATCGATCTCCCTGGCCAAGGCCCAATCTCAAAGAGGCTAGGCCCGTAATTAATACGGATTACGTTCAAAGGCCCAAATATTCGGATCGATTTCAACAGACCAGGTGTCGAATGTCGATTACGGGGACTCGAAGTGGAGCAAGACCTCACGTTTATTTTTTATTTATATTTTTATTAATTTTTTTAAGTAACCAACCAAATCTATGTTCGGACTAATCCGGTTGTGGGGTGAGGAGCTCGTATCAAGTACCCCCCATCACCAGACCTACTGTTCATCGGCGCAAGACCTCGTTGAATCAACCTGATCTGTTTGGTTCTCTTGTAGTTCTGCACTGCAGTCACTCGTGCCCGAATCTTGACTCCTCTCTCTCTCTCTCTCCCCCGGAATGGCATCACCGTCGAATCAGGAAGCTAAAATAATCGATGGCAAAGCTATTGCCCAAACAATCCGATCAGAAATTGCCGCTGAAGTTCGTGCTCTCTCCGAAAAATATGGCAAGGTCTCTCTCTCTCTCTCTCTCTCTCTTATTCTAATCGTTTCAATTCCTTTTTGCTCTGGTAATTTTCTTTGTTGATGAGTGGAATGATAATGAATCGACGTTTTCCCAGGCTAATTTAATAAAAATGTGGTTTGGCAATATTCCGTTTCAACATAGGAAACAAGAAAGAAGGTTTCACTTTCAATTGAATCATATGCAGTATTCTAGTTTGGGGATGGGGTTTGATAATATTGATAAGATTTGGGTGATTTCATACGACATAAGACATGGTTTGGCTAACTTAGTGGGAAAAATTAGAATTAGTCAGTAGAATGTAAAATAAGTTGACGGGTAAACCTATCACATGAATAGTGGAGATTTCAAAATTTGGATGCTAGGGCAAGATTTCTTTGGTACAACATTTGGGTCATTCAGTAATTGGGGATGATGGAAGAAAAAATCAGACCCTTGACCTAATGGAGTAGGTCTCAAGTTCAAATCTCCTCTCCACTTTAGGCGAAGAAATAGCATTATCGAAATATACTAAAGATATTAGTAGGCCTATTGGTTTTTCTAAGAGAAAAGTCCATAAAAGATGCGGGTAATGACATGAGACTTTTAGTTATAATGTTTTCCTATTTAAATGGGGACCTTCCCATCCTCTCCCTCTATGAAAAGCTTAAAATTCTATCATGGTTTTATGTAATACAAGTACATATGGTCCTAGGTAATCAAACTCTTTTATAACCGTAATGTAGATTTATGAAACGTGTGGGATCAATTTAGAACAAGTTTTATGGTTGGGAACTGTGGTTCTCTGGTGGACCTCTTTACCTGTTCTTTTTTTTTTTTCTCTTTCCCTGGGGGGGGTGTTTGGCTTGAGAATCAAGTCATTCATATTCCAAAGAGCATATGCAGTTACTTTCAAGAAAAGTTTCTTCACCTGTATCCAAAAAATCATGGTCATAGACTAGACAAGAGGTTGAGTCCCCAAAAATAGGTGTTAGTTGTGTAGGAAAAGGGAAGTTGGTGAAATCATCTTCTGTTACATTTTGAGAGGATCAATGGTTAGTCATTTCCATGTTGGGAGCTGAGTTGGGTGGTGGATGAATTCTGAGTGTAGAGGAGCATTTATTCATACATGTGTATGACTTGAGTTATATTTTGATCCCTCTTACTATTTATTAGTTGGTTTATAAGGAGTACATAAGAGGGTGTCTTGGAAAAAAAATTAGATCGTCCACTCTTTCAGGTACTTGATCCATGAAGATTCTAGCATATTCAAGGTTTATGGTGTAGAGGGAGCACATAAGATTTGCATATCCCCTTGACAACTCTCTTCAGGATCCATTCCTTCCCACAAAAGCTGTTTATTTAGGTACTTGATCCATGAAGATCCTAGCATTTTGTGTAGGATTATGTTAGAATAAGTAAATTATAAGCAGTGCTCAAGAAACAGGGGTCAATAAACAGAATTTCTAGAAAGAGAACTTGAGCTTTTAAAGGCTCATTTCATTGAGAAATAGAGTTTCAGATTACAATCGAAGGATAATTACAGACCTTGCTCAAGCAAGGCTGCCCAGCTACTAAGCCGAATCAAGCTACATAATTCAGTTCTTCTCCCCCTCTTTGCTACACTATCCCTTACATTTATAGACTTGCCTCTAACCACTTTGATTCCCCACTCTCACTCTCTTTCTTCACAATTATGGAATCTGTTACATCACACATTCTTCTTATTCCTTCTTCGGTTATAAACCAGCAGAGCCTTTGGAGCCTCCTTGTGTAGCATCTTGGGATCCACCTCATCAGTCCACTTGGATGCCACTTCATCAGCCTTATGCTCATTTGCATTCCTTGTCATAACATTACCTCCTCCTGAGAAAACAACCTTGTCCTCAAGGCTAAAGTTAGGAAACTGCCCCTGGATATCCTCCCGGCTCATCCATGTTGCCTCATCAACCGAACTTCCTTTCCAACGGATTAAGACTTGTTGTACTGATCTTCCTTTTTCCTGGATACTCTTCTGCTCCAGTACTTCTTCTAGTTCAAATGTAGGACTGCTAGTTTCCAGGACAACCGATAGATCTGTTACTGCTTCATGCTCCCCAATAGCCCTTTTCATCTGGGAAACATGGAAGACCGGGTGTATTTGGGAAGTTTTAGGTAACTGTAGTTTGTATGTCGCTTGTCCAATCCTTTGAATAATGCGAAAAGGACCATAGTAGCGGGCTGCTAGTTTAGCGCAGATGATGTTGCGGACTGAAGTTTGTCAATGTGGCCTAAGCTTCAAGAAAACCATGCCCCCTACATTGTAATGAACTTCCCTGCGATACGCATTTGCGGACTTGATCATCCTTTGTTGGGCTCTTATTAAGTTATATTGTAGTTGCCGCAATATCTCATCACGATCCGTCAATTCCTTGGCTATTGATTCCACTTGTGTCTCACCAGGTACGAACCTCTGAATAGTTGGAGGTGGGCGTCCACAAACGACCTGAAATGGTGTCATTCCGGCGCGGCGTGATAGCTGGTATTGTAGCTAAACTCGGCCCAAGATAACCATTTTGCCCATCCCTTTGGTTGTTCTGAGGCGAAACATCACAGGTAGGTCTCAAGTCCCTTATTAAGGATTTCCGTTTGACCATCCGTCTCTGGGTGATAAGCACTACTCATCTTTAGCTTTATCCCTTGTAAACGAAACATTTCTGCTCAGAAGTTACTTAGGAATAGTGGGTCTCTATCACTAACTATTGACTTAGGTATGCTGTGGAGACGGACAATCTCTCTTACGAAGGCTTCGGCCACCGTCTTGGCTGTGAAAGGGTGCCAAAGTTCAATGAAGTGTCCATACTTTGAGAGACGATCCACTAGAACCAATATGTAGTCCATCCCTTGTGAGCGTGGCAACCTGTTTATAAAGTCCATTGCTAAGTCTTCCCAAATCATGGTGGGGATAGGGAGTGGCTGCAACAAACCCGCCGGAGACCTTGCCTCATACTTATGTTCTTGACAAACTAGGCATGCAGCCACGAATTGCAATACCAATTTCATCATTCCCCGCCAGTAGACATTGGCCGCAATTTTCCGATAGGTTCTTAGTGCCCCAACATGACCGGCCCCTGAAGTTTCATGGAATTCAACTAGTAGTGTCGGTATCCAACTTGAAGTCTCGGGAATCACTATGCGATTTTTATGCAGCAACCTGCCATTTTTCAAGGAATAAGGTGGTTTGCTATCAGGGTCTTGCATCAGTTGCTGTTTCAGCACTACGGTTTTGGGATCGTTAGTGATTTCTTCTTCAAGTTTATCCCATTCTACCCACTGTTGCTGTGTTATGGCGTTGCAATTCAGCTCATCGTTCATTCTGGACAGAGCATTCGCAGCTTGATTGGCAACTCCTGGCTTGTACACCAGCTCA
Organism: Dillenia turbinata; assembly: GCA_037126225.1. Lineage (NCBI taxonomy): Eukaryota > Viridiplantae > Streptophyta > Magnoliopsida > Dilleniales > Dilleniaceae > Dillenia > Dillenia turbinata. The sequence continues at coordinate 27,260,674 of JBAMMX010000005.1, forward strand.
AAATCATAGCCAAGAAGTTTAGAAATCCAATCTTGTTGTGCCGGAGTGACAATCTTCTGTTCCAACATGTGGCGTAAACTCTTGTGGTCAATTTTAACTTGAAATCGCCTACCAATCAAGTAGGGTCGCCAATATTGAATGGCAAGCACAAGTGCCATTAGCTCTTTCTCGTAAGTTGATTTAGACAATGATCTTTCTGAAAGAGCCTTGCTGAAATAGGAGATGGGCCTTTTCCCTTGCATAAGGACAGCTCCCACTCCTCGTCTTGATGCATCACACTCTAGTACGAATGGTTGGCTGAAGTCGGGCATTGCCAGTACTGCCTGCAGAGATTCAAAAGCCCTTTGAGCCCCTTGAGACCAAGTAAAGAGCGTTTTGGCTTCCTTTCTTAGTAATTCCGTCAATGGCTTAGCTATCGTGCCATAATCGCGTATAAATTTCTTATAATACCCGGTCAGTCCCAAAAAACCTCGTACTTCTTTAACGGACTTCGGAACAGGCCAACTTGTGATGCACTTGATTTTCTTGGGGTCCATCCTAACTCCCTCAGCTGAGATTAGATGTCCTAAATAATCAATCACTTGGCAGTCAAAATGACACTTTTTTTGGTTCACCACAAACTTGTTCTTCACCATAACCCTTAGTGTCACCTCTAAGTGAGCCAAATGTTCCTCCCAGGATCTGTTGTAAACTAGGATGTCATCGAAAAATACAATGATGAATTTTCGTAGATATAGACGGAAGACATCATTCGTAGTGGCTTGGAAGGTTGTGGGTGCGTTCATTAGACCAAATGGTATGACAACAAATTCATAGTGTCCCGAGTGTGTGCGGAAAGCAGTTTTGGATATATCAGATTCTTTCATGCGTATTTGGTGGTTCCTGGACTGTAAATCTAACTTGGAAAAATAAGTGGCTCCTCCTAGTTCATCAAGTAGTTCATGAACAATGGGAATTTGGTACTTATCTGGAATGGTGGATTTGTTGAGTTTCCTATAGTCAACGCAGAACCTCGAGCTGCCGTCTTTCTTCCGCACCAAGAGGACAGGACTGGAGAGGGGTTGGAGCTAGGTCCGATCACTCTAGCAGCCAGCATCTCTGCAACCATCCTCTCAATTTCAGTCTTCTGGTGATGACCATATCAATAGGGCCTCACACTCACTGGTCCCCTCTCTGGTCTTAATGGAATTTGGTGGTCGGTTGATCTTGCAGGTGATAACAAGGCTTCTCTACTGAATACTTTTGCATATTTGCTAAACAAATGTGTTAACTCCGCCTTCTGGAATTCATTCAGCTCAAGCTTAGCTTCCTCCCTCATATCATCTTCTGTTGCCATCTCCCAAACCCAAGCTCCAAACACCACATCAATTAATTTCCTAATGGAGTTCAGGGAGGAGGGAGCCTTTGTTAAAGCCGGGTCACCTTCTAGACAGATGAGAGTGCCCTTCACCATGAATTTCATGGTCAATTTTAACCAATTTACACTCACTTCCCCGGTGTTTCCAACCATGCCACTCCTAGAATAACATCACACCACCAAGAGGGAAAACATAACAATCAATCTTAATTTGAAAGGTTCCAAAATCCAAACTAAGGTCTCGACATATTCCTGAAGACCTAATTCTCCTCTCATCCCCCAGTTGAACAAAGAATGGTTTTGTGGCCTCAATAATTGGTCCCAGTTTCCTGACCGTTTCCTCAGCTACAAAATTATGGCTAGCTCCACTATCGATCATTACTACTAATTTAACACCATTTATGTTACCTGGCAATTTAATTGTTTTTGGTTGACTGAAACCCCCGACCGAAAACAAAGGGAGATCAAGCATGGCTAGTTGAGCCTCTTGTTCGTATCCAATCGCCTCAGCTACGTTCCTTTCCATAGTCTCCGATTCACCGCCGAGAGCTGGTTCTTCGTCTTCCCCGAGGATCAGCGTCCTCAGTCCCTTGTTCGGACAGTTGTGGAGTGGATGATGGGGTTGTCGACATTTGAAACACAATCCTTTCGACTTCAATTCCAGATAGTTTTGGTGAGAGAGTTGTCGAATTCCCCTGTTTTTCACGGTGGTGACTATCGGAAGGATGGGTTAAGGACTTCGATTATTCACTGAGGCGAGGGAGTCGTCGTAGGAGTTTGTTTCTTTGTTTGTTGTTGTGGGAGAAGATCAGTTTTCGGTTTTAAAAACCCTTGGGTTAAGTCTTGGGTGGGTTTTAAATGTGGCCGCTCCAGACCCACCCCCGCTCCACACTCTGGGTGCTCCAGAGACCCTCGGATTACACCCCGTCTTCAACTCTCCTGCTATAAATTTGAGCTCTCGCTCGATTTCTCAGGCCAACTTCATTGTGTGAACAAGATTCAAGGTTTCGTGAGATCGGATGCGAACCCTAATCTCTTCTTTGTGCTTGTTGAGGAACATCCCTAGGTACAATTGAGTGTTGAGCCCCCTGACCAGTGCTGCTCGAGCGACAAAATTGTTGATGTATTCATCGATGCCATCCGTCTGTTTGGTAGAAGCTAGTCCTTCGTAAGGGTTCGCAATAAGGCTATTTCCGAATCGATCCAAGAGTTCCTCCGTTAATTCCGACCACGTGATGGTCGGATTTTGTTCATGAAGCCATCGGACCCAGTGGAGAGCAGATCCCTCCATACACACAAGGGCTAGGGTCACTTTCAACTCCTCTTTGGTCTTGTGGATGAGGAAATATTGTTCCGCTCAGGCAATCCAGGCTGCCGGATCACCACCATCAAAGCTTGGGAGCTCCACCCTCTTGGCAGAAAGCTGGTAATCTTCTGCGGGTGCAATCTTGATCGTGCGTTGGGTTGATTCAGTGGGGTCTAAAATTGGTATATCGCCCACCTTAATCCGTGATCCGCTGGTGATTCCACTCAATGGGGTGGTTGAAACTCCACCATCTTCTTTCTCTGCTGGTCGGCGACTCATCCAAGCCGTGATCATCTCCTCAAGCATATCCAATTTGTCCATCCAAGATGCCAGCAACATTCTTCTCTACGACTTCAATTCAAGACTCCATCCTGGTACTAGGCATTACTAGACTTCTCGTCCACTGCTTGATGATCCAGCAGGTCGGACCAAATGTTAGAATAAGTAAATTATAAGCGGTGCTCAAGAAACAGGGGTCAGTAAGCAGAATTTCTGGAATGAGAACTTGAGCTTTTAAAGGCTCATTTCATTGAGAAATAGAGTTTCAGATTACAATCGAAGGATAATTACTGACCTTGCTCAAGCAAGGCTGCCCAGCTACTAAGCCGAATCATGCTACAGAATTCAGTTCTTCTCCCCCTCTCTACTACACTACCCCTTACATTTATAGACTTGCCTCTAACCACTTTGATTCCCCACTCTCACTCTCTTTCTTCACAGTTATGGAATCTATTACATCACACATTCTTCTTATTCCTTCTTCGGTTATAAACCAGCAGAGCCTTTGGAGCCTCCTTGTGCAGCATCTTGGGATCCACCTTATCAGTCCACTTGGATGCCACTTCATCAGCCTTGTGTTCATTTGCATTCCTTGTCATAACAGCTTACATCATCAAAGAATAGCACTATAACCTCTTCAGGATCCCTTTCTTCTATCCAAATTCTTTAGCATTATTTCACCTGCCAATGGAAACACATGAACCAAGTGTTACTTTCATTATGTCAAGTTCCTGTAAGAAGATTTGTGGTCTTTAAACAATATTTTGGTATTGTAAATTTTTTTTCTTCCTGTTTTATGCTATTTTCAGGTCCCAGGATTGGCTGTGGTCATCCTAGGAACCAGGAAGGACTCTCAGAGCTATGTAAGCATGAAAAGAAAAGCATGTGCCGAAGTTGGGATTAAGTCCTTTGATGTGGATCTTCCAGAGCATGTATCAGAAGCTGAGGTGATAAACAGGGTGCATGAGTTAAATGCACATCCGGAAGTACATGGTTGGTTAGTTAAAAGGAAAATTGAATTACCATCATTGTGTGTGTATTAACAGAATATCCTAATATCTTTACCCACCACATTACTTCTCTCTCTGTCTCTTGATAATCCACCAATTCTATGCAATTTCATTGCCATAAAAGTTGTTTTCAGAAATTTCTTTCTGATTTTGTTCAGCCTAAGAGCTTGATTTGAGAATTTTGGGAGTCAGTCTTTTATGCAATTCTTTTCTTCTTGCAAATGAGTGGAGTACTTCTAATGCTTGAATGTATCATCTTAATTTGTCAGGGGATGTTTGCTTAGATGTCTATGGGTATTGTAGTCAATGGGTCATAATTATTATTTTAGTGTAAACCATTTGACAACATCTTTGTGTTTTTACCTTTTTATATGCGCAGCTCCATAAGTTTGCTTTAACTCCTATAATAAAAGTTGCCACCTCTACAGGTATATTAGTTCAGCTACCTTTGCCTAAGCACATAAATGAAGAAAAAGTCCTAGGAGAAATTAGCATTGAGAAGGATGTTGATGGTTTTCATCCTTTGAACATTGGCAAGCTTGCAATGAAGGGCAGGGAACCATTGTATCTTCCATGCACTCCCAAGGTAAGACAATACCTTGAAATACCTTGATAGAATCCTCACTCAAGAAGAGTCTGTTCTATAGACAAAATTATAATCATCATGTGCCGTAAATTGTGGCATCTGATTTGTAGTGTCTTGACAGGGATGTCTTGAACTTTTATCACGAAGTGGCATAAGCATAAAGGGTAAGAAGGCAGTAGTCGTCGGTCGAAGTAACATAGTTGGATTGCCAGTTGCTCTACTACTTCTAAAAGCTGATGCCACTGTCAGTATTGTACACTCACGCACTGATAGCCCAGAGTGCATCATTCGTGAAGCGGACATTGTAATTGCTGCAGCTGGACAAGCAATGATGGTAATGGGTATATGGTTTACGTGTTTTCAGTTTTTCTGGTTTATCTAAAGTATATTATTCTGGAATCATTGTTTATTACTCACATTTTGTTGTGTTGCTTGACCCCGAGCATTTCTGCATTAAGTTCTATGTTAATTTTGAGTCCTCTGATGTAAGATAACATTCCAAAAGCCATGGTTTTTGGTTCCAAGGCACTAGCTACAAGTATAATAATCATGCACTGAGTGAGTTGTAAAAATTTTGACAGATTGATCCTAGCTCAGAGTTGTTTTGAAGATAATCAACAGTCTTCACATTACTGGAATTTCAACTTCAAAAGATTGTTGAGCTTATAAAAATGTTTTCTGCATCACACGTAGCACTAGTTCTTAGTAGTTTTTAACTCTTGGGCACTATTTTATTGGTAATTTTTATGAGCATTAAGCACGGTTTTTGGCTTTTCAATACCTCCATCTGAGGTTTGTTTCTCTGAAATTGTGGATCTATTATAAGTAATTATTTGAATTTCAGATCAAGGGTAGCTGGATTAAGCCTGGTGCTGCAGTGATTGATGTGGGAACGAATGCCATTGATGACAAAAGTAAGAAGTCTGGTTATAGGCTTGTTGGAGATGTTGATTTCCAGGAAGCATGTAAGGTAGCTGGATGGGTGACCCCTGTGCCTGGAGGCGTTGGCCCAATGACTGTTGCAATGCTTCTCAGGAATACTTTGGATGGTGCCAAGCGTGTGATCGAACAGTAGTGTCTTTTTCTTAGTCCCATTCTTAATAAAATAGCAGTTATGATTCTGTGGGAAGACTTAGACTTAAGCAGGTACCATGTCTTCTCGACTGTTGTTTTGTTATTGTATCTTGCTATCTGACTATATAAAGCCCTTGTTGGGATATCCACAGTTTTGCAAAATGTAATCATATGAGAATCCTATTTTGGTTTAGTTGAAAGTGGAAGTCAACATGTTTTATGGTGGTTGGATAATTCTGTCCCTATCTTCCATTTTTCTTATTCTATATGATATATGATCTAAATGTTATTGTCCCCAAAGTGACCTAACTGAATGTTAAATTATTTTACTAGTTTCCAGTCTTAACTGCAAAAAATTCATGCATAAGGAAATGAACGGTAAAGCCTTCTCTGTTGTAATTTTATAATTAGATTAAGAGGTACTCCGGAGATTTATAGCTGATTTGTGAGTTATCCCTGTTTTTCTCTAACTCTTTAGAGTAATGGTTAGGTAACTGAGTTTTTATTCACTGACTCATTAGTAGTATCGATAGAATATAAAGGAAGAGAGTAAGATGTTTATGACTCCTCATTTGTCCAGTTAATGGATAAAAAATGATGGAATAGTGGAGCTACTGAAGGGAAATCTCAAGAGATGGGTAGGAGCTTATGAAACATCAAGATGGTGAATTTCCAGGGGCAGGCATGGGTACTACTTTTTTTTGTTTCCGACATATAATGTTGGAGGCCACACCTGCTCTCAGCTGTTCGGTGCTATGAGGAGTCGGGTTTCAACAGAAAGTGACGTGACCATTTTCCCACCTAGGGATTGTTATTGGACAACACATTTCCAAAACATAAATCTCCCTCTAATTTAGGTCTGTTAACCTTTTTCTGGTCAACCAGGCAATCTCCAACTCGCCATAAACTGAGGAACCCTTCATCCATACATGTGAATTTTGAATTTGGAAGGGATAGAGAAACATTTGTACAAACAAGATTGCGTTATTGCAGCATGCCTCCACGAGAAAAGTAAGCATCTTAAAATCCATCTATTCTCTGAAACTAGGAGCTGACAAAACTAGGGTTATTATCTAAATGCACTTCTAAGTTGGTGAATGGTCAATTGGGAAGCAAGTGGCCTCCTGTATGATAAATTCCTCTCAGCTTATTGGGATCCACATTACCTGCCACTAAGACTATTCTCAGCCACATTGGTCATCGGGTGGAAAATTTTGCCAAAGGCAGTAGCACTGGAAGCACATTAGAATAACTGTCATGGTCATAAGACGGGGAAAAGGAAAGAAAAACGTGATGTCATTAGTGAGCTATAGGTAAGAAACAACCAAATCTCCAGGGCATTCCCTAAAACCATGAATAAAGCACCTTTCAGTATTTCTATGAATCATTCCACTAAGAACATGCGCCCAACAAGAAAAGGTAATAAAGGATAGCTCGGATATATATTCGCTGAAGCTGTAATCTGACAATGGATTCTCCATTGATGTTTAGAGGATTTAATCGCAATAAAGCAGATACACTGTCTTAAAGACATTTTTTCTTGGCAAATTCATGACCAATTTGCGTGTTTGACTTCCCATCTGTTGAAGTTCTGGAGTCTTCATTCAGTTTACAGAAACCCCCTCATCTGAATACTATTCTGTGGTTTAATTTTTGAAATTCGCCAAACTGATTTTGATAATGTTTCTTGAAGGATGGTCTGTGAGTCTTTGTTAGCATAATATGTGTATTGTTCTGCTTTAGTAGCTTCTATATATATTTGCCATTACTTTTCAATTAGAATTGGCACTATCAGCTTTCTGACTATATGTGATAAGTACGGGTCTGTCAAGAGGAGAAAGGTCAATGACTTGTATACATGATAGAAAGGTGTTTTCAGAAAAGACTAAATAACAAATAACCTTGTTAGTTATGAAGTGATGGTGACACAAATTAAAAGGATGGTGTAGGGAAGATTATTCTTGTTATTGAGATCGAGTGTAATTGAGTGAAGAGACCTCAATACGAATTCAAACTTAAGTTACAGGTTTCGTGCAGCTTGGGATCAGATACTAAGAAAAGAAAATACTATAGCTTTATACATCCTTGGCATTTACAACTAGTTGCTAGAAGAATAAATTGGGTTGGACGTGAGAAGAAAAATTCCTACTTGTGATTTACAAAGGATATAGCCTCTGGTGAATATGGAGAATTTGCTGAAGAACTAAGTTTGATTTTCCAGGATTTCTTATTTGAGATCTAATTTTTGAGCATTCAGCAATTTATCGCCATAGTACAATGTAGTCAATTAAGGAGGAGCTGATTTTGTTAATAGAATGTCTGCTTAGACATAGTGTCGACAAGCTAAACCATATCTACAAATTGTTGCCAAGCTATATGATCGACATTGAGCTCAAGGAATATTGAACTCTTGCAGAGAAAGCCAATATTTGCACCAAAGTAAAGGTGATAGATAATGGATGATGGGAAGCAGGGAGGGGTTGAAATATGCTGTTAGTAGGAGAAGAATAATAACAAAAGATAGTGGAGAAAGAGATCGACTGTGAAGTTGATAATATACAAGCAACCATAGAGCATCTTTAATTGACTTGATTGTTGTCCTGTTGCTTCACGATGATGGTGAGGTAACAAATTCCCTGGTCAATTCAGGTTCTACGGGTAACAAATTCCCTTGATGATGATGAGGTAAAAGCTATTGGCGGGGAAAATAGCTGGTCCCAGTTTTGCAATCTTATCCAGAGTGTGAGAAAGAGAGAGAGAGAGGCAACAAAAATCCTTAGTAAGATTTAACTCGGGATTTCAGCCTACTGCTTTTCCTTCATGAAATGATGAAATGACCTCCTTTTTTGAGTTCATTTTCCTCGCAGTCGTTTCATACCACTCTGAACTATTTTGTCTCCATACTCCTTTTTCTTTCATCATTTTCTTCCAAACAATAAAGCTTTTCCATTTGACAAGTTTCCTGTAGATACCAGTGACTATCAACTTATCTGAAAGAATAATATTTCCCTTCCACATGATCTAATTAGCTGATATGAAGGATTATACGTAGTTTATGGATTTCTAGTCTATTATTGCCTTAAAACACTAGTTCACATCATGCAGAATGGACCTTTTTTACGCGCAGACAAGTGGAGAAGATATGATTTGATACAGTTGATGTCAACAAACAAGCATACTTATATTATTGTCAAATATCCTTTTTCCTGTAAAGGAGAGGTTTGATGGGTGAGTTGAAATTGGAGGAAAGAGCAGAGTCTGTGGTTGGGAGAGAGGAGAGAGGAAAGGAAGTGGGAGATGAACGATACAACAAAGTCTGAACACTTTCTGGTACGCACTACTGAAGGAATTTAGCCAATATCTTTGGAGATCATATCATCTCAATCCTGTTTAGTTGATTGGTAATTTAAGACCCCCCTTGAGCTACTGTTTGCTCAAAAAAGAGTTTATTTAAGTCAGCAGCTGAAATCTTTAGTTGATACAGTATTTTTCTGATCTATTTGCTACCAGACGTGGAAAGGAGAATTATTTGGGCTACTGGTTACTTATCTGTGACAGATGGTCCATTTTAGATGCTCTTTATTTTCTTTTCACGATGCAAAGGAAATATTATCTTGTTCCCTCCTGGATTTATTTAAGAATTTGCATGAGGAATGCAGAGAGCAATTCCCTGTGGTTCAGACTGAAAACTAACAAAGATTACCTTCTCTGATTATATCAAACTCTTGATGGATGAAGTGGCAGTTTAAGTTGCCATGCCTAGCAACCATAAGAATGTAATGGATTGCTGCAGATAACCATGTCGGGAAGCAATTTTGCCCCTTTTTGGAGGCCACTTGTTGATAAGCAAGGTTGTAGATTTTTGTGCTTTTGGCAGGGTACTTGCAGTTTATGGTATGTAAGAACTGATATTTCAGGTGTTCAAATGGCTTTCCTTTAGGTACCGAGTTTTGCTTCTGCATCTTTTGGGGGCCTTACACTGGTGTTCAACTATTGGTGAGAGGAGTATTTCGTCGACAAAAGTAGGGTAGCCTAATCTGACTTGAGATTTTCTATATGGATAATTTTCTGAAACAATTTTCTACCAAGTTCTGTTCTTGACATTTTACATCAATCATTCTTCCAAAAAGCCTATAAGGTGTGAAATGCATGCGTGTGTTTAGGCATGCTGCGACATGGAATCAGTAATCCGGCTTTAGGGTCATTAGTGGATCACTCGGTAGCCAATTTCCACCTGGGTGGGGTATGTCCAATTTTGGAAACATCAATTTGTAGTGGCACATTTACAGAAGTCTTCGTCATGAACAGCATCAACTGCAAATTTGTAGAACCACTCCATCTGACGTGTCAGAGCAGAGCCGAGACCATCAATGTAACCCAGCATGATTTGATGCAAGAAGAATAGAGGGTGCACTGCATGTCTTAAAAGGATGCCTCAATTTCTTTTGCCATGAAATTTGTAAGCATAGGTAGCCCTTGGGTATACCCTACAGTTATACCAATGAGTTATAGTTTAACTGGCACCTTCGCCCTCTCCCTTGTAAAACTCTCAAATTCGAGTCTTTCCATATATCAAAAAAAAAAAAAAAAAAACTGCGACTATAAACTAAATCTAAATCAACTAACAATGATCATTAGCTCTGTCCATCTGAAAACTACGAACGTTATCTTTTTTAACAGCCAGAAGGTAAAAGTTGCCGTACTTCGGATCCACACCTGTGGTTCATTTTCAATGGTCCCGTCCATGTCCTGCCTAAAACCATCGGGGTGCCTGTGGCGAGTGTGTGATGGTTGTTGGCATTGGTAATGATCTTATGATTAGATTACAAAACCTCACAACTAGATATAAATTTCTTATCTTTTTCCTTTGGGCATAGAAGAGAATTTCTCTAAGAACTTGTCACAGGACCATTAAAACCTGTGTCTTTGATGGGGTTGAAAAGTCTGATAGTACATGATCTTTATGATGGTCTGAAACATGAATGGAATTAGACTCAAATATTTAAACTATTTAAGCATTTCTAGTAGATCTCTGGAAAACCAGTGCATGGACCACTCCACAGTTGGTGGATTGTAATCTCATTATTTGTTTGAGCTCTGAAATAAGTGCTTATAACTGCACTCCCCAAAATAAGTGCTTCTAGTACCAGCTTGATCGCGCAGATGAACCAAAAACCAATCATCCTCAAAATTGGACAGCATTGATCCACGTCGGATACCTGGGGCTGAAAAATGAGGCCTCAACATTTGCATTGAGGAGCTCAAGCGCAGAGGCAGATGTGATGCACCTTGGCGTTTTGTATTGATTGATTGATCCGCCTTGGCTTATGAAAAGGTCCATCAATGCAAGAAATGTGCCCGGCGTGACAACCCGTATCTCTAGTGGCCCCACAGTCTTGTCATAAGTTCGGCATCGCCTGTACACATAGTCCAGTTTCTCTTCCACAGCAATGCAGCACTCCTGGAGGATGGTGGCATCAAGTTGGGTGACGAGATTGTGGTATACAATTTCCCAAAACAGTACATAGTGTCCTGGTAAAGATGAGGTGTCTGCATAGCCTGTGTATTCAGCTAAGAGAGCATCGTAGGGTTCCAGGAGTTTCTTTGCTACAGTGACACTCTTGTGCAGATCTTCTTCGCTGGTTTTGTCGCTGTCAATGCTCAGAACAACATTTCTCCTGCAGATAAATCGGAATTGTGGAGCTCGGTTGTGGAATCCAGTCACTTGGAGCACATCTCCCATCCTATAGCGATACAGTCCTAAAAAAGGAGAAAAAAAAATCTCAATCTCAATCATGATCCTTCAAGAACCTACAACATACAAAACTTATGTAAGGAGAATTATGATCCTTTTCTTACCAGAAAAGTTAGTAACTACAAGTTCATAGTAACAACCAACTTTGACTTTCACCAAATCGACAAGCTTACGCTTAGGCACTTCCTCATCCTCATCCATGTCCATCGCTAGAGTTCCATTCTCTCCCAAGGGTATGAATTCGAAAAATCCCATTTTTGGCACGAGAGTATATGCAACATCTTCAGGGGCACAAAAGGGTTTTAGGTTCAGACCGAAGTAGCATTCTGAGGAAGCATACATTGTACTTATTAAGGGTATTTTCCCCTCAGTATAGAACTCTAAAGCCGGTATGTATTGTGCCATGGACCCTGTAAGCACGGCCTCAATGTACTTGGCTCTAGGCCAAAGTCGCCACAAAATGCCTTTCCACGATGTCTGGCTACAAATTTCCTCAATCTCTTTTGCTAAAGTAGGATTAGGAAACGAAAGTATTGCCATCATTGACGATCGACTTTCGGGGTCCGTGATAGATTGGTCGAGCCTCCCTGTTCGGATGTCATCACAAAAATTGACCCACTTTTGTTCAAGGAAAGAGACGCCACGGAGGAAAGCAGACGCAAATATGGCTCCAAGGCGGCACACTTGGTGGCGGTGAACTAGACCTGCTAGCAATTGACAATACATGCTCTGGTTGCTGTCATTGCACAAAATTACCGGATCAGGGCTTGTATCATCATGGAAGGGGATGCGAACACGACATTTAAAGTGCCTGCTCTTGTAGTAACTAGTGAGCACACTCCTTATCGGCAGGCTGCAAGGTGCTGATCTTTCGGCCTTGACAAAATACAGGCACATCACTTTGCCATCATCGAGACCGGGGAAATACCTGGAGTTAAAATGTGGTTACCATGGGCATAATGGTAATCTGGGATATAAATCGCAATGTACCCACTGACAATGTCTCCTCTACGCATAAAGAAAGAGACTTTTCTCATGATCATATACATTGAGTACTTCCAGCTTTAGGATTTGAATTACTACTCTTTAAAACAGCTAAAATGTAGTTACCATGGGCAAAATTGAAATCTCGAATATAAATCGAAATGAACCTACTGGCAGTCTCTCCTCTATGCATGAAAAAAGAGACTATTCTCATGTTCATAGACTTAGGGTACTTCTAGCTTTGGCGTTTGAATTTCTACTCTTTAAAACAGTTAAAATCTACTTTGGATAAGCCAATATCCTCCTATTCTTTATCATGCACTACAAGCCACCACGCACTAGTAACGCCTTGTTGCATATACGCTCAAAGCTACAGTCTTTCTATGCAACAAACAATGAAAGAATGACGGGTAAGTCACCATGCATGTACTATTAAAGGGTGGTGGATTTGACAAGAACCATGGCAATTGATTGTAACAACATATAAAGGAAAGAGAGTGGTAGTACCGGTTCATAATTGGTAAAATCAGGTTATAGAAAAAGGTTCTACGGTCGAGATCCTCCGCAATTGAAGGCACAAGTTTTGGCTCTCCACCTGAGGTTCCCGAGCTGAAAATACAAGAAAATCATGTTTGAGTAATGTAATTATGAAATTCTAGCAAATCATATTATCATAATAGGAAAACTTGATAGAGAGAGAGAGAGAGAGACCTGGACAACATCTCAGTTATAGGATCACCAGTTAAAAGGGAAGAGTCTTCGCCATTCATGATCCTCTGGATGTAAGGGCGAAAATCCTTATAGGTAGCAACTGGGACATGTCTTTTAAAGTCGGAGATATCTCTTGATCCTCCCATGTACTTCTTTAAATACTCAGTTTCTCCGTTTTTGCTCAGGATCTTCCCTAGTGTGTCCTTCTGAATTTCATTTGGCATTATTATCATTCTCTCAATTTCCTTCAATGCCTCCTCCCCTTTGTACTCTATTCTCTTTCCATCCATGAATAGGTGATGGCCAAACTAGCTGAGAACAAAGAGATAAGAAAGAACAAGAGAAAATGTGCTAAGATAGCCAGAGGTTGCCACTCAAAATCAAATTTTGGTACTTTAACTGGAGAAGCCGTGTGGACGATTTTTGGCACTTTAAAGAACAAGAGAAGACTGTTTATAGTTGTGCTCTCACAAGCCAGAAATGGGCACTTTAAATTAAGCTCTTGGCATTCTCATTTAAATGTTGGCACTCTAAAGAACAGGGGAACTCAGTGACTATTTATAATTGTACTTGGGCGTGTGCTCTCACAAGCTGAAAATGGCACCTTTTTTCTCCACATTAATGCAACCAAATAAGAGGCAAATAGATGCTGATCTCATCCACAACGTGGCCCCTCACATGCTTTTCTTCTTGATTTGAGAACAATGATGTTGTCCTACCCATGTGAATATGATGACATGCAAGAAGACTTGTTCATTACATCAATAACTCATTAAATTCAAGCACCCCAAAACAAAGTACATATCGTGCAAAAGCTCAAGTAGCTTTAAAAATTCCTGTTAAACTTTTATATTATTTTTTAGTTTCTTCAATAAACTTTATAGAAAGGATTTATCACTCATATTAACAAAATAGAATTGAACACCAAGTAGGTCTTGGAAGGATATGGCTCTACATTTAAAGCAGTTCTGGTTCATATGGAATAGGAATTTAAGATAGGCTAAATTATGCAGTGATTTTAGGTTCTTTTGCTTAGATTATTCCATCTTTTGCTTAACCCCACATGTCATTTTTTATCCTACTACTTGCTAAACATAAGAAAATAAAATTAACTTGTCTGCTCAGTAATATTTGGTCATTGCACATCAATGACACAAATGGCTATGCTCTTTGGCAATAGCACTAATCCTTCCACGGTGATGATAGCTGGATATATACGTTCTGTACTCACGTCATAGTATTACTTGCTATTTCTCAGATGCAGCGGTGCAATAAAACATTACTAAGCTCAGGAACTGTATCTATTTTGGTCACCAAACATATGGATCCACGTCACTTAGAGCCCTGATATTTGATATAGATTCCTTGTATCCATAAAAGCATAAAAAAGAATATATGGCATCGCATCTCTTTCACTTTCACAAGTTTCTTTCCTTTAAAAAAAAATCACAAGTGTGGAATTTAATCAATTTGCAAGTATCAAAAGATCAAATCCGGATGAATTTTATTGGATCACAATCAAATTTTTATTGGATCGAAATCAAATTGCAGGCTTTAGAAATAAAGTGATGGGATTTTATTTAAAAACTTTTTTGTAGTCACAACAAAATGGAAATAAATATCAACCATGGATCAAAATTCCATAGTTTGAAAGACGATGACTGCATCTTAGCAAATATCTTGCAACTTGCTGAACAACACGTCATATTCGACTTCTTCAAAATAAATGTATCATTAGATTGTGCCCCCCGCATGCCCCCTCTATAATTCAACATCTTTAAAAAGGAAACAAATATCACCATGGATCAAAATTCCAGTTTGAAAGATGATCACCTGAAGCATCTTAGCATCCTTATCCTGAAACTTGCTGAGCAACTCACGTCGCATTCGACATCTTTAAAACAAAGTGTCATTCAATGAGGTTGGTGCCCGCCGCATGTCTCATCTTTCTTTCTCTTTTTAAGACTAGTGAGAGACACAATGCACTGCTAAAGAATCGTCTCCTATTAATCGCATGTGTTAATTTCTAGCCGGACAAGTGCCAGTGCATTACGAAAACTTTTACCCTTCAAAGGAAGCTTAGTGATATTGCATGAGAAGGTGAAGATATCGGGACTGATTTTCTATGAATAGGAGGAGCATATAGCGCGCAACTGCTCAAATAATGGTGTCCTCCACCACCCACTTGCAACGATTCCTCATGCCGTACTTCTCTACCTAGGCCCCAAATTCTTTTGAGTTTCAAGAGTATATAGAAAAGATCTTTTGGTTTTACAGTCCAAATTCATATAGATCTAGATTTCCATCACCCTTCACAACATTACACAACCATTTTGTCTAGAGAAAATACTCAGTTACACAATAGTAAGCAACCCCTATCTCATTAACCCCTCCTGACCCTGTCTAAGTGGATTTGACCACAAGCTTAGCTATGGTAACCAAGAGGGTGCCCAGCAAAATTAGTAGTTGGGAACTTGATGTTTAAGATCTAGCAAAGTCAAAGAAGTGGACCAACTACACTAGAAATGAATTAACAATCGTTAACAAAGGAAGTTTTCAAAATGGTAAGACGCCAATCTTATATGTCAAAAAGCTAAGGTTTGTTTATTTACATACATACATACATATGTCTGACAATACTAGTTTAGTTTTGGGCCAATATTTCACAATATATAGGTTAAATAGACTAGCACGCACAACCATGCATCACTTGTACAGTAAAAAATAAATAACATATTTCTGTGACGATTAGCATTCGACTGAGTATGTGGAAAATAGAATCTGTCGGTCTTCATATTCCCACATATCATGGCATCATTTGTGCATCGAATTCCAATTCATATTATGCCAAATGAGTGGTAAGTTCTTACAACACGTCATTCACTTTTGAGGACTCAAAAGTCATACATACAGCATGAGGAACCCTAAGACAGAAGGGTAACAGGGTGGCATTTGACATCACGTTTACTGTGTGTTTGTTGCAAGCAGCATAATGAAGAGCAGCCTTTCGAACATTGAGAAGTGAAAGAAGATAAAATTGTGCAGTATGAGCCAATATAACTCCAGCTTTTAACTTTGAAAAATGGGTCTCTTTTCTTTGGGGAGTGTGGGTATGCTGCTATTCATGCCATCCATTCCTACCTAGAGAATGATTTTGGCTAGGACAGATGGAGCCATGAATATCAACACCCCCCCCCCCCCAAAAAAAAAAAACTTGCTTTCTTTCTGATAAAAGGAGGTTCAAATTTAATGAAACATCCACTATAACAACTAAAGTTTCTAGGGCTTAGATTTCGCACTTTCACTTTGGACATTTATAGGTGTGAATTAGTTCAATTATTTTGGACGGAAGTAGCTTTCACATATTTGCTGAGTACAGTTTGGTAAGGCAATTCAATATCTGTATTATTAAGAGGGGCAGACTTGCTTGTCGAGTTTCTTTTGGCATTTCAATTAATTTTATGTTGGGCTAGGATTATCAAAGGTATTTTAGCAATACATGATTTTGAAAAAGTTCACCATTTCTTGCCATTTTGAAGTCTTCAAGTATTTAAAGGAAATGCAAAATTGTCCTTTAATCACTAATGTTCATGATCCTAAGAAAAAAAACAGAAGTCCGCTAAATATCTTTTTTTTAAAAAAATAATAATAATAAGAATTGAGTGAAACATGAAGAAACTTATTTTTACATAAAGAAAATTATTTTCAGAAAATGTCAAGGGGTTGGAATGTGGACACGGCGGCACATGCAAAAGAAAAAGTATTATATATACTAAATTTTAGATGGAGGATAAATTTGATAAGGAATTGGTAGCAAAATTTAGACTATAAAAGGGGAAATAATTTATCACTCCATTCAAATAAGTTGAAACCACATTTTAAATGTACCTTGAAAAATAATTTTAAATAATCCTCTACCGCAAAGAAAAAAACTCAAGGGGAAATAATTTCTCACAAAATAATTTTTCCCTCCCTAGTTGGAGGTAGAATGGGGGGAGGGAGATTCTAGAAAATCATAAATACTATAAAGCATATATATAAAAGAAAAATCTTTGTTTTTTACCATTTTTTTGGATCGCATGCTCTCTTCTCTCTCTTTTACTCTTTCTAAAGAGAAAATATGAAAAAATGGAAAATTTTCTCGAAGGTAAAAATTTCACATAACATAAGAATAAATTTTATGGGAGTAAATATTTAATACCAAAATATTCCCATTCTACCACACATCTTCTAAAAGCAAAATCATCAAATGAAGCCAGGACAACAAGAAAATAATATAAAGCCACTACTTATGAGAGCTAAATGTAATGCATAGCACAAGTGAGATGGACAAAAAATGGTGACTACCGATGCAAAGGAACACTTTTAAGACCATTTCAAGTAAGCAAAGTCCCAACACAAACCTCAAAATTCAGGAGATTCAAATTTTGTAGAGAAATATGAAAACACCCAACAACCTACCTGGTTGCCCAAAAAGTCATGGCATATTGAAAGATGTTGGACGTTCCATGCACATTGAACCAATTGACATTATATTGGAGTGACACGGTAAGAACCACTTGCGTCCTGCTTCACCTGCAAAGGCTTGTACAGCCAAACATAACTAATTGTATTTGTCCTTAGAAGATTAAGGAACATAATCTCCGGAATTCATCAATTCCACATGTTCATATGATTAGAAACTATATATCAAGCCTTAATAGTGATTGTTTCTTGATAGTTCTAGTTGACCTGCCACAAATATAATTTAACTTAAGAGCATATACAAGGATAAGATTTCGTGCTATGATTCCAACCCTGATTAATTATGCTCAAGTACATCCAGCACCCTTATAACACCTTCTGCATGCATATGAAAGCCCATATCAAGGCTAAGTGGAGAACATGATTCATGCAGCTCTACAGATATGACAAAAAGTTCCATGTAGTGTGTCAAAAGTAATATGAATCCAATTGTTGCCAATGCAGGTTTTCCAATTCCATCTGATCTATAGCTTTAATCACCAAAAAGATATGCACACACACACACACACACACATATTAAAATAAAAAAAATAAAAGCCTAAAACCAATTCATTATAGACATCATGAAGGAAGGAAGCATACAAAGAAACAATAAGCCATCACATAATGATAGCTTAGATTACAAAATGAATCTCGTGAATGAAACCATTCAATAAGAAACTCGAAGAAAATGATTGAAAATGATTTATTTCCTGAACTGAAACAGAGATAAACATTGTAGCCTAAAAAAATATTCAAATTTTGTAGCGAGTACTTCCTATATCTGACCTGCAGAGGAAGAAGAAAGAAAGAACTAAACTTATGGTAGGAGCTTTTTTTGTTAAGCAGAGGTTTAGAGATAGAGAATGTGCATTGATAGTCAGTGATTAAACAAAACTGAACTTGAGGCCAGCCATCATATATATTTTCAGCGTTTCATTGGAAAAAATTGATACACTATACTGCAATAATTTTTTGGAGGACGGGCCTTGAAGTCACAGGGGTAAGATTGCTCCATCTTAACATTTAAGCTTCTCTGTTTGATTTACAGGAACAGCATCTGACCTGCAGAGGTAAGAGCCTCATGCACCGAGAACCATTTGTTTCAGCCGCAAGAAAGGGGGACAATTTACAGTTTTGGGGATGGGTATGATGACTTCAAGGTAAAATGCTCTACATGGGCTATCAATGGGCTATCATTTGGGATGTGAAGAGGATAGTTTACATGAGCGATGAATGACTACAGTTTAATCAACACAACATATTATTTGAAAGCTTGACCACAATAAGCTCAAACTTTCAACTGCTGCTTTAATTTATTGGTATGAAACAAAATTGAGCCCAGAAGCTGAAGAATTAGCTAGATGATCCAGATAGTCATGAAGAAGTACAGAAAAGCAATGAAGAGAAACATAAATCTTGTGTAATGAGCATGGAAAGTTTATAAATATCCAGCTGGGGACTAGAAATTCCCTTTTTTTTTTACCAAGGCCGAAGCACTTTTGATAGGGAAATTCCGAAAACATCATTGAAGAAATGATGGACAGTCAAAAAAAAGAGAAATACAGACCTATTCGAAAAATTCCACAAACACCAAAGAAAATGCATTGCATGCTATGAAATGATGAAGAGATTGTCCCACCAAGAATGGAACTAAAAATTGAAGGTATTCTCCGTTACATAAAACTGTTATCAGATGAAACATAGTATGATAATATTCAATTTACTATTAGATTTAGCTACAGATAAAACATGGTTAACCAGTTCTAGCTGCAAAACTATTATCCATGAAAACTGGAAATGCAGAGGGGGAAAAGGCTTACAAACTAAGCCAGCAAGTGGGAAAAGGCATCGCTAAAATGGACAAAAGAACAGACTCATTCCCAGGAAATAATACAAGGAACAACTGAGAGATATACAACTTAATAGGCATCGGTGATTTAAATAACATATATCTGTTAAGGCACAAACCATAGGAAGACAAGAAAGACATCTATCTACATTAAATTAGCAAGAATACAAATACAAAACTGGGTTTGCACAAAACGTGAAAAGGTGAATAAAGCAGTATATAGGCCATGGCCATCCTCACCCAAATGTCCGAAGTGTTAATCCGTCCAGATGCAGTTTGTGGCAGAACTGCAATCATATTAAAGAGAGAAAAAGAAAAGGGAGGCACATTTAAATACCAAGCATGAAACCATAAATTATTGGAAACAAAGTCATTTGGTGCTATTGAAGAGAAAACGCTTCAATGTACCATTTGGAGGGAACCTAAAGATCCATGTACTAGCCATCTTCACCTGCATCTTGTCAGAGCTCAACATCAAATTCCAAACCTAATTTAAAAGGTTACGAGTCAGAAAAAGATATACAAATTTTAGCCCTGTTAGGTGCCTATAAGAGCATTACAAATTCATGTAGGACATAATCCTCACTTATTTAAAAAAAAAAAAAAACTACGTTAAATTAATCGAAGACAACGTTTGTAGATACATGATCAAAACAACTTGACCATTAACCATACAAATGAAGCAAAAAATTCGAACATTTTATGAATGCCATCAATTAGCAAGCGTCTTAGACGGTGTAGGTGAAGAATTCTAATCAAATGATCTCGCTAGAGTATTAATCTTCATGGGGCTACCTATACCGCTAGGGGCACAACAATTTTATGAATACCACTACCATACAACTATTTCCATCATTGTACCCACATTATACATACATCTCCATTATTCACCCCTCAAAAACACAATGTCTACGATACCCATGGCCAACCAATATAGTTAAACTGATTCGGGCTCTTCTTAACCAAGTAAAATTGCCTTCTTTCTCTCTCGCTCTCTCTCTCTCTCTCCCTCTCTCTCCAAATCGAAAAATCTGTGAATCATGAGAGAAAGAGAGGGGAATGTATATAAACAAATCTGAATTAAGTAAATCGCAGATTCTTTTACCCCAAGGGCATCATTCGCTTGTTTGGGATTTAAAAAAAAAAAATTAGGGTTTGGGTTCTGGAACTGAATGCGCGTTTTACGTGTTTGATTAAATGCCATTTGATTGTCTGATGTCTCAATCTTCTCTCGGAGCTCTCTCCCCCCCTCCCCCCCCCCCCCAAAACACCAAAAAAAAAAAGGGGTACTTCATTCGAAATTTGAAAGTCGTGTCGTGTCCTCCCGCTCGAATATGGACGGGCGCGACCCGACCCCACCCGATTGCCGCTGCCCAATTAGGTAAAAAAATAAATAAAAATAGTACAAAATTCTTAATTCTAAAATAATAGGTCGCCTAGACCTAAACACCGAGCGGGGTGGAGGCTAAGTAGGTTGTTACACTAATACCATTCTCAGAATTATTAACAGACGGACTTGGCATATTGGGCCGTTCTGAAAAATTGAAGTTAATTCAACTAAAAAATATATATAATTTTTAATAAAAAATTTATTAATATCAAAATAATTTAAACTTATAAATTTAATTTTTTTAAAAAAAAAATTGTTTTTTCTTTGAAAAATTTTATACTTTAATTAATTAAGGAGTATAATAAAATAATTTAACTCAATTTTTCTAAGTGGAGGATTGACCCTTCTAAGCACACCATATGATATTGTAAGTTTTCCTTTTTTTTTTTTTTCTTTTTTAAGTTTTTTTAACTTCATAATTCAGATAGCTGATAGTTTACATGGCCATTATGTTTTGGTAAAAACTCCAAGACAACATTAGTTATTTGTGTTAAGGTTAATAGTAATTTCACATGCATGAGAAATGACATAGATTCATGTTCTACCAAAATCAATCTGATTTAATCTAGGATAAGGAACTAAGTCTTACATGGACATCTTGTTATGCTTATAGTTCATTTACACTATAGCCAGTTGGTCAGGATCATCAAATTCTTGTCCCTTAGGACACTTCAAGCGGTAGAATCTCTTCATTTTTATCATCCCTTGATTCAATTCTGCTTGATTGCGTTTCCTTATACCAAAAAAAAAAAAAAAATGAGGGAGAGGGTCATCAAATTCTTTGTCATGTTAATGTGTATAATGCTTTCCCTGGTAGATGCAGAAGGATCGTGTGATTTTTTTTTTTTGGCCATAACATTCATGGATTTGTAATGCAGGCAGACAACACGACATCTCTGGATGTGATAATTCTTATCATAACTTTTATCCTTTTTAAGCTGTTTTATTATCTTGATAGAGTGAGGCTAAATTAGTTTTTTTCTTTTTTTAATATTCTAGAAAAGTTATGAAAACTGTCTTAATAGCTTTATTATTCAGAATAAATTGCCAGGTTAAAGATGCATTAATCCAGTTTGAGACAGCACCCATCTTAGATCCAAACCCTGTGGAGGCCCAAGCTGCACTCTATGATAAAGCTTGCTGTCATGCCTACAGGCAGGAAAAATAGCCCCTGCTTTTAATATCCTTTACCCTCTAACCTGCTCTAGCTATTGACGTAACTATGGATATATCATCTTTTCTAAGTAAAGGTTTGCCAAATATTTCGAGTGAAGGATAGACTAAATGACTTATATAAACTTGTATGGTTGTGAGAGAAGGATAGAGTTCAAAAAATGAATTATATAAACTTGTATGACATCCAATGTCAGGTTTTCAAACTTCCATGGAAGCCAACTGGTGATGCACAGTTCAATTATAGAGGTGAATATGATTATAAATGATGTAAAAGAACCATGCTTTGCAATAAACAGATCACAAAGATGACAAGTGTCTGATCAAATAAATAAAAAAAAAAAAAGGAAAGACGATGAGTGAACCATGTTTTCCTTTCGTGGGATGAAGGGATAGGGTGGGTTCGAGTGTGGCAAAGCAACAAAAGAAAGTCCCAATTTCTTTATCTTTTTACTATCTGCTGGACAATCTGATTCTGTACATTTCCATGGGATTATTAAGCTAAGCTGATTAATACTTTTGCGCCCTCTTTCTTGAGCAGAGGAGAGGGAAAGAAAGCTGCAGATTGCCTGCGTAAAGCTTTTAGAGAATATAACCTTAAATTTGCCACCATCCTTAATGATCCAGACTTGGCTTCCTTTAGAGCTTTGCCTGAATTCGCAGAACTTCAAGAAGAGGTTTGCCCTCAAATATTTTTACCAAGTTTCTGTTTATCTCCTGATTAGTGGAGTTATATCTTGTTGCTAATTCAACTTTGGGACGTTCAGACTATTATATCCCATCTTCATATAGGCAATATTGCAGTGATATCTATCATAAAAGCGCAAGCTTGTCATGTCTGCTAATTATCACCTATTGGCAGGCAAGGTTAGGTGGGGAAGATATAGGTTACAGCTTTAGAAGAGATCTCAAACTCACTAGTGAGGTCCAAGCACCATTCCGAGGAATCAGAAGATTCTTTTCTCTAGCATTCTCTGCAGCTGCAGGAATCTCACTTTTCTTTACTGTACCCAGACTGCTCCGTGCAATAAAGGAGGTGATGATGCTCCTGAATTATGGGAAACTGCTGGAAATGCGGCAGTTAATATTGGAGGTAAATAATGTGACTTTATCTTCTTTCTTCTTTATAGCTTGATCTACCTCTCCTCTTTCTTTTGATTTTTCCCAGAAACACAACTAACAAGTGTTAAAGACAAGTGTTTTAAGTGTTTTTTTAACTATTCCGCGCAGCTCCTAAATAAATTTTTTTCGCAAAATGACTAAGCTTTTCTATCAGCTATCTATAGGTATTACTGCTCTAGTTGCACTATTTCTTTGGGATAACAAGAAAGAGGAGGAGCAACTTACTCAAATTTCTAGAGATGAAACACTATCAAGATTGCCTCTGCGTCTTGCTACTAATCGTATTGTTGAACTTGTGCAGCTTCGTGACACTGTTAGGCCAGTAAGTGTAGGCACTTCTTTTTGTTCAGTAATGTAATTATGAGCTGCACTGTCCAAATTATACTTTCGTAGTAATTACAAAGGCTGCTCATGTTAGCCTTGTCCAAACCTTTCCGCAACTATTTGTATGGTTATTCAATGTCTCAGTTTAGTCACTAAAAAAGTTGGGGTGGTGGAGAGTGACATGCAGTGAGGTAGGAAGTGTTTAGTAATAACTAGAAAAATATATCTTGGCCGTTTGGATCTAGATTCTGTAAAATGTTTGACATAGTTGTATTTCTTTGCTTCTCACTCAAGAGTTCAGCCTAAGATTTTCTGTGAAGTGATTAATTGCACAGAATGTGAATATAAGATCTTTTTACATGGTTTTGGATGCCTTTCTGTACTGTCTATTATGCCCAATTGATGATATTTTAGGTTCTCTTTTCTCTAGGTCACCTTGGCTGGAAACAAGGAAACTGTCTCATTAGCAATGCAGAAGGTTGAGAGATTCCGTAGTGAGCTCTTAAGACGCAGTGTTCTTCTAATCCCTGTCATCTGGGGTGAAGGTAACACAGCACCAGTAGAAAAGAAAGGATTTGGCAGTCCTGCAAAAGCAGCTGCCTCACTTCCTTCAATTGGGGTAATACAATGTTTCCCATGGAGTTCAATCGACTCACTCTACTGGACATAAAGGCCATATTTCCTTTGAAGGAAAGTTGTCCTTTTGGTATATGATTGCTTTGCCCTTTGGGAGGACGGGGGAACTTTTGATCCACGACCTTAGGTTCAAAACTCAGAAGCCTGAAGCTTATACCACTAAGCCTTGTCACTAGTGTTACGCAGTTGTTAATGCTTTTCCCAAATATGGATGTCTCCTGTGACTTCCAATTAAGAGACTCCACATGCTTCCCGTAATATTATTTTTATGATTGACGGACCCATGGCAGTGGCGGAGCCACATTGAAGATTGTGGGGGCAATTGCCCCCACTAAAAGAAAAAAAAAATTATTAAATTTTATATATTAAATAAATATTTACCCCCCACAAAAAAAAATAAAAAATTGCCCCCTCAATTAAAAAAAAAAAATTATGTTTGTAGTTTAAAAATAAAATATTTTAACCTATAAAAATATTTTGCCTCACTACCTTTGGATACTGGATCTGCCACTGACCCATGGGGATGCTGATAGCCATTTAAGCTGGTAGACTAACCACAACATGAAGAGTGCCTCTTCAATGATTTGACATGTTTAAGATTTATACTCAATTAACATCCAAAAATTCAGGTATTCTCATAATGGTAGTACCCTTTGGAAACACCTCCTCTCATGGGGGCATTGGTGCTAGGCTGGTACCCATAGGAATGACAGTTTTATAGCATCATATTTGAGACATGAGGAACTTTAGTTAACTTATCCTTTGTTGACTGATTTCTTTGATGCGTTGTGCTAGGAGGGTTTTGATAAATAATGCAAAGACACGTTTCAGGGCTGAAGTTGTATCACCTGCGGAGTGGGAAAGGTACAATCCATTTACTTTCATATTGCTTCTATTTGCCTTTCGGAGAACATATACTATCAGACCTTCTATGGCCTTGAGTATATAACTAGAATCCTGTTCTAGTCACAGCCATTTCCAGCCATCTCATTTTCATTTTGGACTCGATATCCTTGAACTTGCTCAGGTGGATAAAGGATCAACAGAGGTCTGAAGGGGTTAATCTTGGTGAGGATGTATGCATGATATTGCGCCTGGATGGTCGTGTTCGAAGATCAGGGAAGTATTTGCCAATGAAAATTACATGCGTGATTTTTCCCAATTATGCAATGTCACTTAGACAATGAACAGTTGAGCCTTTCAACTCAAAAAATAATCTCAGCTTTGGGCAAATTCATGTGCCCTTGTGTGCAAGGCATGCCGGACTATCAACAAATCATGCAGAAGCTGCCACCAATGGAAGCACTGCTCAGCAAGCTTGAAAGATGACAATAGGCCATACCAGCTATAAATTATTATTATTATTATTTTTTTTTTTTTTTTTTTTTTTTTTTTTTTTTTTTTTTTTATGGAAGGTTGAGGATAAATCGTTTTCTTTTTATACCGTCACTTTTCACATTATTTGTACATGTATTGCTATTGCTATACACCATTTGTAATTGCTCATTTGGTCTTTCATCTTTTGCCCATTTCTTGTTTCATCACCTTGAAGTCTAAATGGCCTTTTTGTACAGTTTTTCCTTTTTTTTTTTTCTCCCTTCCTTAGTGGGGAGGATTTGTCCAAATACAGCCTTCATGTGATTAGTTGAAGATGAGAAACAAATGGCAGCATAAGATTATGCAGCCAATAAATAAATTGAATGCAGAGTTTGAACTAATCAATCAATCCTAGAAGGGCTGCTATATTTTCTCTAAAAAAATAGAAATATATATATATATATATATATATATATATATATATATATATAAATTGAACTATTAATTATTTTGTCACTCATTATTGTTGGTAGGTTTGATGTGGTCAAATTTGCCTTGGATCCTACTTTCCTCGACGGCAATCGAGGCTCTTTTGAACTTGTAAATGAATGACTAAACTAATAAAAGCCCATAAAAGAATTTGTGTTCTTCATGCCATGAAATCATTTTCTTAATTTTTCGGAAAGTGGGCAGGTTTAAATTATTGTTTTTGTGCTCATAATAAAATTTTTATTACAAAGTATTTGGTGCAAGATTAGGACAACTAAACTGTAGAAGGTGGTCGAACACTTACTCGGGGGGATTTGTGCTCATCTCAGACGCTTCCTCATCCCCATCATTTTCCTCACTTACCTTATTCTAATTACAATTAAACCCATAATTCTTCTATTTAATTACGAAAAAACCATTCTCTTCAAGTCATTATCAAGCCAGCCCTAATTGCTACCGTAATCAACATATGATCCTAAATTTGGAGGAGTGGAATTCAAATTATATGAATAAAAAATAAAGGGTTGACTGGAGACTTTGCAGGATAAAATCAAATTGTTTGGTGCAAAATGTGAACATTTTTAGCAAAGGAATATGAGTAATTCATACGCGTATTCATATCGTAAATAATAACGGATAATTGATTTAATAAAATGAGGTGTTAAATTCTTTAATCAAGTTTCGACTTTAAAATTTGAAAATAGAAAAGATTATGTTAGAAGAGCCATCCTCTAAATAGAACTCCGTAGATGCTCAAACCGGATCAGTTTAATTATAACTCCGGATATAGGTAGTCGGGTAAAATATATACATATATATATATATATATATATATATATATATATATATAGAAAATAATAGAAGTTATAAAAATACCAAAGACTGGAAAATCTAAATTTCAATTAAGAATGTCTAAATTATCACTTCATTTTCTAATCTTTGAAAATTAGCCCCAAAATGGTTTTCAATCCAACTACAAAGAAAAGGACCTCATGCCCATTTTTGTGGGGTCTAACTAATGGTTCATTACTAATTTACTATAATACACTTATTTTGTTAGAAGACCAAAAACCTATTAGAATAAAGAAATCCCTCGTGAGCAAGACATAAGATCACTGATGGATGACCATATCAGCATCAATAGACAATAAGGACCGGCAATAGAGGTGTTTGATCTACTACCACAACTAGAGAGAGAGAGAGTACCAGCCATATTGATCACAGAGCAAAATGCTAATGTAAGAATTTAGGAATGTTCGTCTACTCCTAGGAAGATAACTTTGGGAACACCATGACAAATGAAATGTAACGGAGAGTAGGTGGGCATATGTGGGTTGTGAAGAAAAAGTCGATGACTTCTAGCGTAAAAATACCTCAACCCAATTTAACCCTACTCTATCAAAATATTAATGGCTAAACTAAAAATAACTAAAATCATTTTTTTTTTTTTGACATGTGAGATGACATATTTCAATTGATTAGCTCATTACAGACCAATTGAAATATGCTATCTCATGCCTTGAAAAATGGGATTTTCCATTATTGGTAGTGTTAATGGATTTTGAATGTGTAAGCTTGCATACTTGTGGTGGCCACCATGGAGACACAAAGAAAAGTCATGAGGCTAACTAATCCAAATACTAATCCAAAAGCCATTGCATATTTGAAGTCAAGTGGCAGATTTGTAGATAATGACAAAGCCAATGTCCATATTAAGAACTGACCTTCATTTTGTTAGAAAAAAGACACAAAAAGCAAGCACTCTTGTCCCCACGTTCTAAACTAATGTGCATATATAAACAATTCAAACTATAGTTTCAGAGAACCAAAAGAACAAACAACAATAATGGCAGCAAAAACCTCCGGCACTTACCTCTCAATAGTCCTCTCTTCATTACTTGTCACATCTCTAATCCTCTCTTCATCACCAGCTCTAACAGAAGCCAGCAGCGATCACCAGACCCGCTACAGTTGGATGCAGCCGAGAGCAAAATCAACTTGTCAAGGCTCAATAGCCGAGTGCTTGTCTGATGGAGAGCTTATGATGGACTCAGAGACCCACAGGCGCATACTAGCAACGACAACTAACTACATAAGCTATGATGCACTGAAGAGGGACTATGTGCCCTGCTCGCAGCGAGGCCAGTCCTACTATAACTGCCAGCCAGGTGCACCGGTCAATCCATATACCCGGGGTTGCAGCGCCATTACTCGTTGCAGAAGTTAGTAAACAAATTCACTTCTGATTCATTTCGCTGCTTCTGCAATGAAAACAAGGTTAATAAAAAAGCTAGTACCGTGTTGTATGATTTGTATAATATTCACACGCATATGCTTATGTAAATTTAATGTTGATTTGTGCTTCACCTCCATGTGAATAAAGATGGAAAGTCTTCTTAAGATGATTTTTTTTTTTTTGGGTCAAAACATAGGAAAGTGAGGTCAATTACCCTAGTTTTGCAAAAAACGCAAGAAGTCCTAGCAATTGCTGATTGTCTCAAAAGAGGCGATTCCTCCAAACCTATATTCTCACTAAACACCAGTCTGACGATCATGAACAGAAAAAGATCAACACAGTTTCCACTAGTACAGATAGCCAAAATCAAAGATCTTTGAGGGCAACAAAGAGCTCTCTGTTACCGCTGAATTAATCCTCCATAACAAGTTCAAAGTTTCCTACAAACGATAGACTTCAAGGTACTAAAAACAAAACAAGGTAAATTCACATTAATCAGAAAGTAACATATTAATCGATCATCCTATGCACGTTTAGAATATCAACCGCTGATAATTTGAACCAATAAAAAGTTCCAAGTCAAATTATGTGCCAGAATTGGAAAATCAAGAAGCCACAAGGCATAAAAAATTGAAAGCCATAACAACATATATTGTATATGATGGAAATGATGTCACATTGATTGATATCGAATTGATTTCACATCCTCATATTCATAGGAAAAGAAAATAAGCAGACAAAGTCAACATCTGTTCTAAAACGATAAACTTCGATATCATTCTTTTTTTCAAGAATAAGCACTTTTGACTCTTTCTATGCTGAACCACCATCTGACTTCGGCTCCTCTGAATTTTGCTTTGATGGTGCCATAGGTGATGGAGAGCTCTCAACCCCCATTTCTGCTCTAAGATCATTGATACTCTGCTCCAATTCATTGATTCTGTTTCCCATTTCATCTAGTTCACTGCAGTTAAGGATAAACAAAACAAAAGCATATGTAAAAAAGATTCTTGAGGCCTAACGAGCATGGCAAATTTTTTGCAATTGGTCGCCAGGGGATAACTTGAAGCAAAAATTGGGAACCCAGAAGAGATATGGGGTTCAATATTACTGAGGGTAAGATTTTCTCAGTTCTGGATACACAATTGACTGAGAGCTCCAAAAGAAGGGGGGAGGGGGACGTAACGAATTTCATTGCATTCACTTTAACTGACGCAATACAATCTGATAATGGATAGGATAGGCAACCTTGATAAGAAAATCTATAAGAGATCTCCATATCAGTCCTAGGAGATTAGTTTAGAGCATTCATTATGTCTTTGAGCCATTACATGCAACCAAAACGGAAAACAAATAGAATAAAATGTGCTAAAAAAGGATATTTTTTGTGACTATAGATTCTGACATTGCCTGGAATCTACTTTGCTGCAAAACAGGATAAAATTTTAGCAACACTGGAATAATTTCAAGCCTGACAAACAAGGTTTACTCACCATCTGCTGAAGGAGGTTTTGGACCTGGAAGAAAATCAAACAATATAATTAGAACTCGGACAGTAATTCCAATCCATTTCCAGCTTATAAAATATACATCATGCAAATTCAAACAGCAGCAGTGTCGCTTTTCTAGAAACAGCAAAATACCAAAAAATGCACAAAAATGGCCAACTTCGGAAATAATGTTAGGACAAATCACATCAACTTCAAAATTCAAGACTAGATAGGCACAATAATTGTATTCTATTTAATATAGCCCACCCTTGTCTAAAGAGTTACAGTAACTTTAAACTAACGAAGTTAGTCTCTTTGTCTTACCCACTCCCTATCTAAAGAAACATAAAATGGAACAGCAAACTTCAAACTAATAAAGTTAGTCTCTATCTTACCCACTCCCCATCTAAAGAAACATAAAATGGAACAGCAAACTTCAAACTAATAAAGTTATCTGAGTTAAAGAAAGCAGGTCACATGGATGCCCGCCTGCAATCAACATTTTTCTTAGGATCTTTAAGTAGAATAACAACAACCTGAGCCTTAATTCCAAATTTTGAGATCGGTCATTTGAGAAACAAATATCGGAAAGATTAAAAAATAAATAAAAATTAAAAATGTAAAAATGTAAAAATAAAAATAAAAATACAAGGATCATTAAGTAGAATATGACATAGTTTTCTTCTCGATGCCGGATTGTAAATTTAATGAATATCTAACCATTTTTGATGGACAGAAGCATATCCCCAGGGGCATAAAGCAAAATTTTAGGTATTTTATAAGAAAGGAATACATATTGTAATAATAATGTCCTTCGAATTTGAATTTCCTTACAAAAACTGTCATATCAGCAGTGCTTTGCTTGGGATCTTCTGAATCGTGTCCATCCTGTCAGTAAAACGGTCAAAACGACAAACAAAACATATTACTGTCAAGAACCGGCAGAATCGAATCAAATAGACAGGCCATAGAGCCCTCCAAGACCAAGATGAGAGACAGATGCAGGAATAGGCAACAAAACTATCAGGAGGGACAGTTCATATAACCCAGTCAGAACATCCAAAGATTGGAGATGCACTATTATAGAAATGTATATCACAACCACCATAATAACTTGAAAGATATTTTCCATTTCTGCAGTGGCTCCAAAGAAAGGGCCTTTTCTAGTTCTTTCCGAAACATGGAAGGAAAATATTTAAAAGCAACATGCAAATGAAGGCATTTTATCTTCAGATTCAGATTCTTGATAAAGATCATTTATCAACATAAGCATAAAGGACACTCCAAAGCCTTACAAGATTCTTACAACAGATGTAAATTGCTAAGAATAAGGTTATGTACATACATTGCCATAAGTTCCACATGCACACCAAGTGTTTGCTTATCTATCCACACCAAAAACCTATTTAAATTCGCCAAACTCCCCCATAAGCAATTACTTGGGGCAATTAACCACCGTTCCTAATGTTTGAAATGACCCACTAAAATTAAGTTTCAATCCTTCATTTTTGAAGGGGGAAAAAAATATTATCTCATTTTCCATGCGTATATTATTCAGAATTCAAAATGAAATCATTTCAGAGGTTTTCTAATGAATGAAACCAATTCGTTGAAAGCAAGGCACTAAGCTGAAGCCAGTAAAGAATAACAGCGAGAGATCTCGAAAATCAACCCCCATATAAGACTCACATTACCCTTGTCACCAACTATTTGAAAACCAAGACCTAGCGTTTACATTACGCCCACTGAACCCTACCCCGCACCATCAAAGAATACATCATTTGTCCACAAAATAAAAAGCCCAAAATAAATCCATTTACAAGATTGCTACAAGAATATCGTCCGTCAGCAAAAGCCCTAAAGTGACCATCACATTCACATAGAACCAAATACAACAGTATAAACCCATTAAATCAACGAAAAACCCAAAATGTTAATCAATAAGAATATAATCGTCGGATGGGAACAGATCTCAGGGTACCCAGTTGAAATTATTGAAACCCTAATTGGTACGGAGGCCCTATACTAAAAACAGAGGAATTCAGAGAAAAAGGAGGAAACAAATTGAAGGGTTTGAATAAAAGGAAGCTTTACCATTTTGGGGTTTCACTAAAGCTAAA
Organism: Dillenia turbinata; assembly: GCA_037126225.1. Taxonomy (NCBI): domain Eukaryota; kingdom Viridiplantae; phylum Streptophyta; class Magnoliopsida; order Dilleniales; family Dilleniaceae; genus Dillenia; species Dillenia turbinata. Next base: position 27,292,388 of record JBAMMX010000005.1, read on the forward strand.
GAAAATGTCGAGATCTGTCGGGTTCGCTTTGTTGCTTCTTCAGCGGCAAGTGTGTGATTTGAATTGAACGAGAGAGAGAGAGAGAGTGAGAGTAGTGTTAAATTGATTTCTACAGGTCGGGTCGGATGATAGGTATAATCAGGTTTGACATTTACTTGAATTGACCAAAATGCCCCTGTAAAGCCTTTCTTGCTTGATGTCCCCGGATTGGCAGTCGTCGGAGTTTCATGATTTTGAATAGACGATAATGGATATTTTTTAATTAATTATGAATAATCTTCTTACAAAGAAAGTAAAATGTGTGTTATTATTCATCTTTTATTATTATTATTATTAAAATTAAAAACTAAAGTACAATACTATTATTATTACGGTACGTGTATCAATAATTCATCCTTTTTAACAAGTGATAGGCATTATGAATTTTAAGTGCAACCCAACTGTGGATGGGAGGGTTTTCCTTAAAAAATAAATTGAAAAAAAAAAAGAGAAAATGGGTTTTGGGGAATTTTTTTAAAGAAAAAAAAAAAAGAGGGGGGAGGGGGGAAAAAAAAAAAAAAAAAAAAAAAAAAAAAAAAACAACCACACACTCTTTGCAACCAAATCACTTCAAAAGCAACTGCATAACTTCGGCTACACAAGGCACTGCACATTCAGTCTCATCCAGTTAAAATGTGGGTTAATATCAAATGCTGCCTTGCACCGTTACCTGAAACAAAACTGGTGGGATGGAAATTACCCATTGTCATCAAGTTCAAAACTCTTTAAACTTGCAATTGTTCACAAAAATTGTTGAATGGGTCCTCAAAAAACAAAGTTACAAGGTGCGATGAAAAGAAACGAAGTAAAGTTTGAGATGCTTTCACTCTACTCTGCATAAGCTACAAGTAAACATCGGGTCATATCGGGTCAAGGACTGACTTACAAAATGAAGGGGAAAAACATTTAACCCCTATTTTTTCTTCTTTCTATCATTTTCATAAGGATATTCAGGTGGAGATGCCCAAAGACCCCAGAGTATGGCCAAATGGAGACAGAGAAGGAGCATAGATGAGTAGACATTTGATGGATAGACATTCCAGCAGTACTCAACCCCAATAAACAGAACTAGACTGCAAAACAATACAATTTTATCAAGTGATGACCTTGAAAGACAAGCAATTAAACCAATCAAGTGAGAAACATACCGTATTAATGTAGGGAAACGCGTTCTCCAAAGTAGGTAGGGCAAGCTATAAAAATACCTGCAACCAAGGAGCCTTACTAATGTTACAATCATGATCGCGATTCAAAGAGGAAAAGAGAGACAATGCCTCATGATGAGGTCAACAGGAAGGCGCAAAGCATGAAAATTTGTTTCTTCGACAGATCAAGCAAGCAACAGTTGATAAAGTCACAAATATTTCATTATTTATTGCTTTTCATATCTACATTGAGGGATAACTAAAGGCTCCCATACTCTCCAAATTTCTCCCCTGCCCCCACGGTTTTCTTGATTTCACAAGAACTGACATCTGCCAAGCTGAAATACAGTACAAACCCAAGTGCAAAACAACTTACCAAGAGTAGAACTGATAATGCAATGACCGAGCACATACAATACCAATAAAGTTTCCAACAAACATGGTCGTCAAAATATCTGAGGAAAAGAAAAACATTCCGTTAGTAATCAACTAGAGACAGGTGAAAAAACAATTAAACTAAAGACATGCATACAGGAGACAAAGCTCTAAAAGAACTTCAAACTTCATTTTATCATGTTTCTTTTAATGTGAACTATTTAATACTCGATCATCAAAAGCAAACCTTTCTCATAATTGACGTTTGGCCCCCTTTCCACGACTAATCACCCCAAGAATTGGCCCCTCAGAAGCTTTCCATCTTGAGTAAAAGAAAAGATTGTGTTTGTGTGTGTGCGTGTATGTGTGTTACACAGATACAGACAGAGAGAGAAGGGAAGGCGAGGGGGCAGCAACAACAACAACATGCTTGAGCCAAAGACAAGGACTTGAGAGAGAAGAAACATGGGATCAAAACCAATGCAACAAAGCTAAAATTGAATAAAGTGCCTTGATTGAGGTCTTAGGAGTTATTGAACCAGCGCACAAGGCAACTGTGACAGTAGCACTAGAGATTGTACAAAATTAGATGCCCCTATTCTGTGGTTTCATTAAGATAGGGTAAAAATTAATTATCCGTTATAGTTTAATTAATCTTCTTTACTGTTTTCAATTTAGCAAGACAACTGTAGTTAGACAAATTAGGATTAACAAAATGAACACGGTATTTGATTCTCCACATATATCCAAGTTACACCCTAGGGCTCTCAAAATATGAATTCTAATGTTAACCCAACAAGCTACTACCAAGCCACGTCTCACTGGTTGTCTTCAAATTACTCTGAAGCAAGAAAGGTACAGCAAGATGTTTTTCACCGGTATAAGTTTAATTTTGCACACGTACATGATACATAGAAAACATGCATTTATCTGTGTGTGTGTGAATAGACAACAAGAGCAATAGATATTATTCCCCAAGGCAAAGCTACAGTTCATGACTTACATTCTTTCTTGAGAATCTTTGAGGTAGAGGTCGAATTAAAGAATTGATTGAGAGGGAAGGAACTAGTAGTAGCAATTCTCAATTTCATTGCAACAAATAATGAATTCAAAAAAGAGAAAAGTCCTCCTTCATGCCTGCAAAGAACAAACAAATGCATAACACTCAACCAAAAATGCAAACACATTAGAAAAAGCATAAGAGCATGGTTACAATCAACAATCAACAATCAACAATCAACAGCAAACTATAGACCTGTCCTTTTGTTCTATCTATGGGTAATACTCAGATCAAATTATGCACCGCATTATGGGAAAGAATAATCACACAACCTCACTCAAGAAAGTTCACACAATAGGATGATCTGGATTCTTCAATATGCACTTAATAACATGACATAAAAATGGAAAGATGCACTAGAACCAACTTAAAGAGGTACTTGGCTTGAAAAGGGCAAAAAGGAATAGCCTTATGTGTGTGTACTGCAAGCATATGTGTATTGTGTTATTTAAGTACTGTCAGATGAATAACATAAAACTGCACCAAGTTCTGCCAAACTTTCATGAAATACTTCAGAAGGCAGCCTTGATCTTTTTTATGTGAAAAACCTAGTTGCCTACTTACTTGCACCATCTAAAATGTGCAAAAGCAGCAAGTAGCATCAGGTGAAGCATAAATAACGAGAGAGCAAACTCCTTTGACACGAAAACTGCTTCCGGCACAAATTTGAAGTTGACAGACCTGGCAAAATAAAGAAAAGGATAATGGAACACATCATGTTAAACTCTTACATATGCCACACAAGAAGTGGGAACAGTAAATAATGGAACAAATTGGTTACAACATCTTCCACTGTGCATTCTGGGAAAACAGGGAACCAAAACCATGTCATTGATGATTAACTCAGCTTGATTTTATTTTTCTCAATCTATTGAAGATCATGAAGAAAAGCTTTGAAATGTATATCACAAACTATGGGACCAAAATCAACCAACCAAAGGCAAATAAAGCATTTCCATATACTCTCTCTGTTTACTTTATGTTGTCATTGGCTACTCTTAAGTTCCATGGCAAGAACATTGGGATCTCCCCAAAATAGATCAAGAAAGGGTGTCAGGGAAGGCTTGAGATAACAAACTTCATTTTGTTAAGTGAAATGTGAAGCAACTAGTTAAAAGCCAGAAGTTCTATTCTTTCCCTTTCAATGTAGTTAAATGTTTCTTTAGGAAATCTCTGAGGCGGCCTCATATCACTTTGGTAATTAAGACTACTAATTAACCAGCATAGCCTGCTCTAGGAAAGGCCCCTAAATTGCATTTAAATAGCTTTTTAAGCACATGAAAAAAGATCTCAAAGGCTGATAAGGAGAAAAAAGGATCTTGAAGCATTCTTTGCATTTCCACTTCATGCGATATCTTTATTGTGAAGTCATTTTCTAGAACAAAAAAAGGTTGCTATATAGTAAACTTCTTGGAGAGACATTACTTAGTTTGGGCAAAGATGGTAGCTAATGGCGCTATCGTGCTCACCGACCACTTGCTTTAGCTGGGAAGAGAAAGGGTAATAGTAATGAAATGCTTTAGGAAAGTAGATCGGAAGTTCAAGGGAAATGAGTTAATGTCTAGGAAAAGATCATTTGACTAGAAGAGAATTGCTGAGTTATCAGGGTTGCAAAGGAGAATTATGGCATTAGGCATAAAAAGCCACTAAAAGAGGATGGAAATAAGTTTCCGCCCTCATGAATGCCATAAGGACTAGAACTAGGTCAGGTCTTGGCATGACAAGTGGCTACGATCTTTTCTTTAAAGGTAAGCCTATGAATTTTAAACCTCGAGTTTTGAGGGGTGGGAAATGGAGTTGGCATGCTCTTGATTAAAACTGTCAAATATTGGATCTTGGAAATGAAAGGTCAGTAGGAATTATAACAGTCAAGCATACAAGTTTGTCTAGGGAAGCTTTTCCTTTGAGGACATTTACAATAAGAGAGTAATAATTTGGGGAACAAAACTTTCTCCTATATATTCTTTCCCCTTGTGTGGTTGAACTTACCCAAAAAAAAAAAAAAAAGACAACATCAACAACAACAACTTTGACCTATTTTTCAGTAATAACTTTCATCTATTTCCCTTTTGTAGAGAAAGAGAGAGAAAGAGAAAGAAGGAAAAGATATAAAGTCATCCAAAAGGAGATAAAAATACAAGTTTTTCCATGTTATATATATACATACATATAAATATATATATATATATATACATACATATAAATATATATATATATATATACATACATATAAATATATATATATATATGTCGTTTTTCCTTCGTTTGCCAAACACACTTAGAAAGGGGTAAAAATTTAGGGGAGGAATATTTCACCCTTTTTCCCCTCCTACCACACACGTCCCGAAGGTGTAACCCCACCTCGATCACTCCAGAAAAAACAGTATGTATGTACTTTTGAGCACTGATGTTACAAGAAAATGATTTATCAGACTTTAATTATCATAATAAAATTCTTTTTAATGAATAAAAATTTTATTAGAGGCATTAAGGGGATGCCAAATCAACAACTTACAAATCTAATAATTCAAAACAAGACAAAAAGGCTACATCTATGTTTAGAGTCTCACTAGTAACCCAAAAAGTAGAAGTATATAACCATTTAGATTTCAAAGAGTCTATAGAGCTCCCTCTACCCTCAAAAGCTCTACATAATCCCCCCCCCCCCAAAAAAAAGGGAACCTTCACTAAAAGCCTTCCCTTCGTCTTATGCATAGAAAAATATGACCACATCCACACTTCATCACCCACCACCACCCATGAACATCCAAGAAAACCTAAGACTAAATTTTATAACTCTCTCACACAAGTGCAATATGATAGAAGATGACAAACGGAATCTGCCTCAGATTTGCACACATAAAACCTATTCACAATAACGTTTCCCCATCTTTGTAAATAATCTAGAGCAGGAATATTTTCGCACATAGCCTCCCACCCAAGGAAAGAAACAGGAGAGGAGCCTGCACCCAAATCCATTTCCAGGGAAAATGAGTGTTACCAACTATAGGAGCACCAGCCTGTAAAAGAGTAAAAAATGACTTCATGCTAAATTGTCCCTCCTTCCGTCCTAACCACCAAACTGAAATCTGTCATATTACCACTCAAAGTATGATTCTATAACAAATCAAAGAACTCAAATATTCTAGACAACTCCCAATCATTCATACTAAAACTCCTTACTGCAGAGGCAACCCTAGTCCATTACCTTCCAAATCTCAAATAAAGGGGCAATAATTCAGCATCTGAGAAAATTAAACAATAAAGGATTCACCCGGTGCACAAAGTGCTCCCTGGCTTAGTGCAAGGTAGGGAGAGTGTGGGCATATACGTACGCAGCCTTCCCCTTGTATTTTGCAAAAAGGCTTTGAAGCGTAAATTATCCAGATGATGAAAATCTAGTAAATTCATGGCAAAAATTTTCCCAAGTTCAATATAGTGATACAATCAAAGAGCATTTAAAATTCCGATATTCTGAAGGATAAAACATCCTTGAAACCAGACAATTTGGCAATAGCTAAAAGGAATCCATGAAGACACCAGAGAGTAACTATGGTCAGAGACGTAATATATTCTTTGCAAGCAGAGAAAGAGAAGGAACACTTTACCAAAAGTGAATGAAGACCCGACCAAGATTGAAGGCTCTTGATATATATGAGATTGGATTTGATACTAGAAAGGGAAAGCCCAAGACAATCTGCAGAATCAATCACCACGTGGAAGGTTCATAACAATGAACATCTCAATCAAAAAGCTTCTCTCCCACAACATAGACTGCATGCATTCCAACTCACCTAATCATGCAGAGAAAAGGTTGACAAAGAAATCAGACTCCCTGCATCTAAGAACATAAACACCTCTAAGTGTCTTTTGTAAACTATCATTTGATATTCAGAAAATTAAAAGAACCTATTGCTCATCTACACCAGCTACATGCATCATCTGGTCAGCTAATCAAAATAAAGGGACTAAGAATTGTTCACAAATTTGGTTTGGGGCCATGAATATATTTTAGTGATACTTCAACGAACAACATTATCCTGAGAGAGAAGAAGAAGGATTGTACACTCAGTAATGCACCTGTACTAATGCTGCACCTGCTAAAGCTGATATTACCCGGCCGATATTCATAGCCTGCAAGGAACATATGCATATCAACCAACCAAATGTTCCGTTATGGTTATGGAAAGATATGTACAGTTCAGAGGGTAATACCTTTAACATAAGAAGTAACAGAGGCGGAGCATAAAGGAGAACATTCATCTTTACTGAAACAGCTACACTGGACAAGAATATGGAAGAAGTTAAGACAATTCCTATATGGATTCATAGACAGGTTATAGAATTTTAAAATACTACCTGAAAATAATTAATCCAAGATGCCATTTTTGGTGTATCAGTGCAGCCAAAGCAGCATTAAAGAATGTGGTGGCAAAACAGTCGTTAAAGAGACGAAGCACAAAGATGGAGTGCACACGCTTTGACAGGGAAAGCAGACCAAGAGCCCACCATGGAAGCTGCAAAAATTCACAACAGATTTGACTTAACAGCCACATGCAAGAGAAATAAAAAACAAACCATCTCAGCTTTATCACACCTCATACCAAATCAGTCTTCAGATATATGAACAAGACAATTCCCAGGTTTATAATGTACAGAGCCCCGAACAAAATCTGCAATGACACAGAACCATAAGAAGCCTGTAGGACTCAAAGCAGGACAGAAAGCATAAGATGTTAGAATACACTCCTATATGAAAAAAACAAAGGCATCTTCTCTATACATATTCTGCTCACATACCATAGTTCTTCTAAGTAACCTAATTGTCAACCTCACATCACATCATAACCCATTCCATTGTAAGAACTCAACTCAATTCAACTGAGTCTTAAATCCAACATCAGGTGCGGTTATCCATATAAATCAGCTCAGTTAAATTAAAAGTTAACATATCATGTTTTACAGGCTCTCCTGGTGTTTACATGTTTCCTATGGTATATAAATATGTTAAAAAAAAAAAAAAGATGTGGGTCCGAAATTAGAGCCTATAGGGCGCCATAAATTATATCCTGCTATATTCCTACATTTAACTAACATACAATTATTATCCTTATGGGAAACAAAGAAAGTGAGACAAAAATGACCTGAGCAGGGAAGACTTGCCCATTTGTGAGAAATTTAAGAGCCGAATAAACATACAAAAATCCAGCAGGATACACCAGAGGACCTGTGTCTCCCTCCAAATTCTGGTAATCTCTCTCTCCCTCTAGAAATCCACTTACCTGTTTTCAAATTCAATCATTTCTCAAAAATTCAAACAGACCCATTTCACTTAAACGGATGGAAAAATAATACAACTAAAGAAAAATGAAGAAAAGAAGGATTAACTGATTAGGGTTTTTATAAACATACTTGTGACATGTAGGCGTCCCAATCAATCTTTGTATCTGAAATCATCAAAACAATGAATTAACTTTTATCACACGTACAAACACTCACGCACACGCACAGAGCTTACATGGGACATAAGCGATGATGAGAGAAACGAGAAGGGCATCGATGAAAAGCAAAGCAGAAGCGAAGGCTACTTTTGGATTTTCGAAAATTTTCGGGATCAGTGAAGATGGAGTAGAGGGCTTTGAACGACCAGAGTTTCTCGCCACCGAACGCGCCGGCATTGCTCCGGGGAATTGAATTCGTGTTGTCTTCTTCCACTGGCTGTTGTTCTTCAAGATTTTGAGTTGAGTTAGATGTCCAAGGAAAAAAGAAAAAACAAAGGACTTCGCCGTGCACCAGATCGGTTTCCACGTCCGATCTCGGGTTCATCCCCGGCCCGCTTTTCGGGTTCGGTTTCCTAGTTCCACATATCTTCAAAAATATTTTGTGAAAAAGTTAAATCTCTTATAATAAAAAATTGGGTGTCCAACCCAACAAAGAATCTATTTACCTAACTGATGGATTTGGCCCAGCCCAATATTGAGTCTAGATCCTCCATTTTTTTGGGTAACCAATTTCATCGTTCTTAACTATTTCAATTCGAGCAAATTGCCGGGGCTCGTTGAAGGACAAAATCTCTCGATATCTATTTTTTTCATTTCTAAAACTTAAATTCAATATTTTGTTTAAAAAAACTTTGTTCTCTTGTCATAAGGCGTTGAAGTATATTTTGAGAGAATGCTTATATACCTCGGTTTGACATGCAGTGTTGTAATTACATAATGTAGGATGCCAAACTTTCAATGTTCACAAAATAAATAAATAAATAACATTCTAAGAAAATTCAGCGAAGTGCAGAATCCAGCAAACTTCAGCAAGAACAGAATTCAGCAAATCGAGAAAAGCTTTATTTCCAGGAAAAAAGTTTATTTTCAATTTATTTGAAACATTTTAACAAAATTCAGCAGGAATAAAATTTTCATTGCTAACTCAGAAGTGCTGCAAAGTGCCGCATCCTGCAAACTGTTTAGCCCAAGAGAAGAGTCAAGGCGCCGAAGCTTATTCAGTATTGCAAAGCTCCTGAGAGTTACGGAAGTCCTCTGTCTTTGTTGAATCTCCTCCCCTCGCCAAACTTGAAATCCTGGCTTGCGGTTTATCTCATGCTTCCAAAGATAACGAGCCTCACCCCACATCAAAACTAGTGATCCTGGTGTCAAGTATACCGGTATCTTTTTCCCTTCTTGTTCATGGCCATCCATGTCACTGTCAACTCGGGTGAAGTGCATCACGCATGATGACTCTAGAGACACGACAGCAATACCATCCTCAAACCGCATTAGATCAACATGCGCACAAATTCCCTACAGATAATGAAAGACTCCATTTCTTAAGAAACTAGACCCCTTCACCTTTCAACCACGAGCTCAAAGATTTAAGCAAAAGCAAGTGAAAGCTATGAAGCATGAAGACAGACACAAGGCACAACACGACACAGATATAGTGGCACGGGAAAGTTCAAGAATTTTATAGTCTGTTGTGTCTAAAATTGATCAAGAATAAACGGATCAAGCATTTCATCGTACATATGTTTGTTATTATAAGATACTATGATCCAATAACGACCAAGCCTGCAAAATAAAAATTCTGGTTCCAACTTCCAGAATGGAGTAATCTTGGATGGCACCCCTTCTTTTGTTCTAAAGAAAAGAAAAAAATAATCATAACAGTGTCGCACCTCACCTGGTTGGTACACATTTACGATGAGCTGATTAAAAAATGGTTCTCTCCATAGCAATGCCGCTGGGAAAGAGCAATCTTCTGCAACCTCATTCGAGGTCTCTTCACCCATCCATAGGATCATACGAACAATCACTGAAATAAACAGCCTCGCGGAAGGAATTGGCAAGTTTGATAGCCCAAGCCGGAAGATCTCCAAACCTCATTGCCTGTATTGGTCCAAACCCGCGTTATGGCCAAAATCAATGTTGTTTTGATATGCTGTAGATGGGCATTTTGGGTAATTATGTGGGGTTAGTGGGATAACTCCCACTAATCCATAACTACCCTAATTTTCTCTACTATTAGTGCATCACAATCATGGATGGAAACTAATCTCTCCATTTCTTACCTTCTGTGAGTGATGAAACCATATAGGGTTTTGGGAGAGGAGAGAAAAGCCTGTGAGAGAATTCTCTAGAGTGATAATTGAACGAGGGAATGAGAAATTTTTGCGTAAAAAAATTTCTCCGGTCGTTGTCATCATCGGACTGAGGATTTAAGCGTCGTGGAGTTGCGGTGGTGATTCAATTAATCTCGTGATCACCATCCCGATTACAAGATCCGATCGATATTCGATCATTTTTTGAGACTCTACATATTGAGATATTTACCTTATATCCGATCAATTTTATTTTTTCAATAATTATTACTTTCTGCTGCGCATGAGAATCTTAATTCTAACATTGGTATTAAAACCCTTCGTTGGATTAAATAAAATAATTTTCAGAATAATTTTCGGGTATAAAAATATAGGATATTAAATTTATGGTTCGGATTACAGATGACTTTCATGAATCCGATTACACCACTGTGTTGCCCATGATCTGTAGAGCATGAAAATAATTTTTATTGAATTTTTTGAATACAATAGGGCCATCAAAATCAAAATCGAAGTTTTCGACTCAAATATTGACCAAACTTTTATATCTTAAATCTGTCGAGTTTAAGGACAAGTTGATCTAAATAAATGGTTGATATGTGTTCTATGTGTACAGATCTACGTTTTGATGTATATATTGTGCATTTTCGTCATCGAAAACTGGGATTTCCGAAATTGGCCGAGAGAGCCGTGACTTTAAATCTTCAATTCGACAGGTTCGAGCATTACTTCTTCATAAAATCGAGTTATGATGATTGAAAAAGGCTCGAATTTAATTTTCCAGTCAAAATCCGTCGAAAATGAGTTTTCCGGCAATCGGGTCGAAAGACCCGGTTGTAGACCCTTCGGGCGGAGAAGAACCGCTCCAAACCCGCAGGCGTGTGCAGTGCACGCGTGCGGGAGGAACATGAGATCAAGGGCAGCGGGCGCATGAGGTTCACACACGTGAACCGAGTCGGGGCAGTCCGGGTCGGTTTAGACCCGGACCCGCGTCCTTGACCTGCGCCCGACCCCACTGACCCGGGGAGACGAGTCGCACTCGTGCAGGTGCATGTGCCGACGTGCAGGATGCACGTGCAGGCGCGTGCCAAACATGATGCGCGTCTGGCACATGCGCAGGCTCTCCCCAGCTGATGCAGGCATGTGAGGTCGTCTAGAAATTGAATTTTCCAATTTTCTGAGTCTCACATCCATAAGTGTGACTTTTGTGGGTTTTTGTGTATCGAATCTTAGTTCAAATGGTGAGATGCAATCTCGGATTGTGGTGTATGGTGTCTGTTGACTTATATACTCGTTTTGGGGTTTGTACTTGAGTCATTTGGATCTTGTTAATTTTAAGGGTGCACAAAATTGTAAACATAAGCATCACAAGTCACTATTGTCTCTTTGATTGTTTCAAAGATTGTTGTATTAGATCTTCGCAAAGGGGATAAAACTGAATGATGATAATTACCAGATTTTTCACCAATAGATTTAGTTTATCCTTGAGGAGTAAGATTTAACTGAAATTCTAAGACATGAGATGGTGGACTCAAGGAAGAGTACCACACCACAGAGAGACGAGATTATAAGGCATTACGTGCATGAAAGAGGAAGGATAGCTAAGTTAGGGCAATCCTCCTGAGTATTATGTACGATGATGTGATCCCGATTTATGAGCAATATCCTATGGCTATGTCGATCTAGCTCGCTCTAAATAGAGCATTGTGGTGCTTTTATAATTCCTGAGATAAAGATGCTAACTTATAGTTTAATAACTTATAAGAAAAGAGTTGATCATACAATGATACAACATTTGATGCAAATATCAAGTATGATTGCCGAGTTGGAGAATGTGAATGAGGCTATTTTGGATATGTTTTCAAACACTGGATGCGATCCAGCATTCACTTGATTCATGGGAAATTATGAAAACCTATCTCACATACAACGAAAGTATTCACACTTTTGCTAATGTGAATAGACACAGTGACCTCGAGTAGGAGCGTTTGGAGGCGAGTAAGCCATACTCGGGTCATGTTTATGCAGTGGAGTCGAGCAAGAACTCCCGTAACATCAAACACAAAATGACATAAGCATGAGTAAAAGACTCAAGGTTTAGGTAAGAAGAAATCATTCGAGAAATCTGGCAACAAAATATTAAAGCGCAATAAGGATCTGGATGAGACTAAGGTGAAGTGCTACATCCGTAGTAGACTTGGTCATTTCGCTCGTATATGTGACGAGCAGAAATTATCTCTTTTTTCTTTACGTGGTTTGAGATGCTCATTGATTTTTCTCCTTTATGGATTGTAGATTCAAGAGCTATCGACCACATAACTTGAGACAGGAGCGCGCATATATAGTTCCACTGCTGGAGACAGGAGCCTGCATATATAGAGTTTCGTAGAGTGAGTCCTCAAGAATGAGGATTTATGTGAGAAGCGGAGCGTTTGTAGACATCAAAGGAAATGACACTTGCAAATTGAAGTTGCAAAGTTGCTAAACTCTGTATGTTTTTTACATCTTGGATGTTCGACGGAACTTGATTTCGGCTGAAGATATGCTCTGTTAATTTGGAAATTTTATAATTTACATTCAATACGATAGTTCTTTGATTGGTTCTGGTTTAGTCCTTGAGGGACTATATACACTGAAAGTGATTCATTTCAATGGTGTTTCTTGTTATCCTCTTAACATGAGAGATGATGAACCGGTTAACAGTGAATAGTCTGTAGGGCCCGCTAACCAGTTTTGCCTAGATGACAGAGTTACAAAAAAACCATTCGACAATGCAATGAGGGCTGAGATTCCATTGTATTCGGTTCACTCTGACATCTATGGCCTTATGAATGTGTGAACCCGAAATGGAAATGTATACTCTATTACGTTCATAGACAATTACACGCGTTTCGGTTATATCTATCTGATCTCACACAAGTCTAAGATATTGAAATGTTTTAGGAGGTTTATTAGTGAGGTTGAAAATCAATTAAACTTAAGAGTGGAGATTCTTAGAACCGATCGAGGGAACAAGAATTTGTCTAAAGAACTCTATTTCAAGAAGGGTATTACGAGATAACTGACTATTCCTGCTACTCAGTGGAGTAGAGTAGCCATGAGGAGGAATTGGACTTTGTTTTGAGACGGTGAGATCTATGATGGCACGTGCCAATTTACTCATTTCCTAATTGGGAGACGTGTTATTGGTTGTAGCTTACGTTCTCAATCGTGTTCCATCGAAATCTGCAGTCAGTACCCCATATGAGCTTTGGATAGGGAGATAACCTGACCTTAGTTATTTGAGATAATGAGGTTATGCCGCGTATGTGGCAAGTTAGGCCTGCGAGAAAAGAGGCGTATTCTTATGAGATACTCAGAACATTCCAAGGGGAATGTGTTCTAGATGAGCATATAGATGTCACTGTCTTTGAGATTGAGTCTTGTGATGCCGAGTTTCTTAGAAATGATTTTCCTATAAGAGGTGAAATCGATTGGGAATTTACCTTATATGAGATGGGTGAATCTAGTAGCTTAGCTGAGCCCAGCAGCAGGACTTAAGAATCCATTACAAATCTTGGTCTTAGTTGAAGCGATCCATCTAGAGGTAAAAAGGTTTCCCCTCCTCATAAGAGTAGTCGATGACGCGTACCTAACCATCGCTTCCCGATTGAGGGAGAGACTCTCATTTTGACTCTTGAGGATGATGAGAAATCTTAAACGTTCCTAAAAACTCTTGAGGGTTCTGTGAAGGACTATTGGTTAAAGACCATGGATAAGAGAAGGAGTTGATGAGAATCAACGGGATATGTGATCTAATTGATTTGCCTGAGAGTAGTAAGACCGTTGAGAACAAGTGGGTTCTCAAAATCAAGAGAAAGGCCGACGGATCAGTGGAGAGGTATAAGACCCATCTGATAACCAGGGGTTACACTCAAACTGAGGACGAGATTATCTTGATCCGTTTACTTTTAGCGATTATCGTGGACATAGATCTGGAATGACACCAGATAGACGTTGAGACCGTCCTCTTGAGTGGGAGTTTGGGTGAGGAAATCTACAAGGAGCAGTCATCTGGCTTTATTCCTGTAGATCAGGAAGATAAGGTCTGTTGATTTCGGAAGTCGACATACGACCTTAATCATCAATCCAGGCAGTGGTACTTGAGATTTCACAATGAGGAGATATCTCACGGTTTCGTGGTGATTAAGGAGAATCATCGCGTATATCTTATACGTTCTCATGACTCATTGTGATCATGTCCTTGTGTATGAATGACATTCTATTGACTGGGAACAACAGAGAGTATCTGATGACCACGATGACGTGGACATTGTCGAGTCTTGATATGAAAGACATGGGTGAGACTCAGTTCTTTCTCGAAATTAAAATCTACAGGGATCGTTCGAGACAAGTGTTGGCTCTTTTACTGGAGTCAAACATCAAGGGAATTCTCAAGCATTTCAAGAAGAACGATTGCAACCCTATAGATACTCTAATCGCTAAAAGGTTAAAGTCTAAGTCTTAACAAATGTCCTAAGATTCAGGAAATGACAAGGAAGATGAGTAGATTCCCTTATACCAGTGTAGTGAGCAATCTGATGTATGCAGTGTTGTGAATACGACCAGACATTTGTTTTGCAGTCAGTCTACTGAGTAGGTATCAATCGAATCCTATAAGGGATCACTGGAGAACAGTAAAAAGGATTATGAGATATCTCAAATGAACTATGAATCTCTCCTTATGTGACGGATGAGATGATTCGCATCTTGTTGGGTATTAAGATACCGACTGGGTTAGCGATCTGAATGTACGCAAATCGATATCAGACTTTGCTATCTTGAAATAGAAAGAAACAAACATGTGTATCTTTATCTATGATAGAGGTTGAGTTTGTGGCATACTCAGTAGTAATTCAACAGATTGTTTGGCTCCGGAGATTTCCAAATGACTTAGGGATTGTGGTAGAAAGTGGGAGACCAGTGATGATTTATTGTGAAAATCAAGACCGCTATTGACCACATCTGAGACCCTAAGTATCATTATAAGACCAAACACATTGATACCTAATACCACTTTATGATAGACTTCACCGAGAAGGGAGATATGACAATAAATTACATTTCTATACAGTATGATGGTTGATCCCTTCACTAAACTCATTGTGAGGAATTCCTGTATAAGATATAGGAATTATTAGGTTTACGTGTATTTTTATATTTTTCATTGTGTACTGATGATACTTATTATTTTGTATATATATGACATGTGTGTATAATTAATCACTTATTTGTTGCACTTGTTTTATTGTCATATATTCTGTGATATGTTGTAATAAAATATAAGTTAGGCAGGCGTGATCGACTCTCTCACACGAGTGACCACCTCCAACTCTGAGTGAGCGGAGATGAGACGGTTTCTAATTGTAAGAGACTTTAAGAGTGGCCCAACTAGAACATAAGTCACCGTGATATGTGTTCAGGATGAGGTCATATACAATATGACCGACATGGACGTACCCACTCCATGTTGCCTATAAATAAACAGATTTGAGATCTCAGATATCACCTGCGACTAGTGATATTGTCTCTGAGACACTCTCTCTGAGATCTCTGGATAAAGTTTTATGTGTAGACTCAATCCAATACTTGCATAGTGTTAGAGAAATCTAACATATGTCCTTTGAGAGATTTGGGAATAATACTGTGACATGCGTTTCATACCACGTGTGATAAAACGATCAGAGATAGTGGGAGTATTATTTGAGACATTAATATAATTTAGATCTACGTTCCCACTGTGTAAGACCTGAAATCCATTGGGTGAGATCTCTTGTACCCTTATTATTTTTTATTGTTTCTAGAGCTTTCGGCTCAGTGTTTACTACTTTAGTCTGTTTACCTATGATCCGAAAAATAAATTAAACTCTAAGGGGTAGGTCTAGGAAAGCAGCTAAATTGAGACTAATAGATTCGAGT
This sequence comes from Dillenia turbinata, assembly GCA_037126225.1. NCBI lineage: Eukaryota > Viridiplantae > Streptophyta > Magnoliopsida > Dilleniales > Dilleniaceae > Dillenia > Dillenia turbinata. The sequence goes on from JBAMMX010000005.1 coordinate 27,308,559, forward strand.
TTGAAAAAAAGAATATCAATTGACATTATATCATTGTATTGTATTCACCGACTAGCCTATTATGTATGTCCATGTTGAGATGTAAGTATAATAATAGATACACAATCAAGCGTTCATTGGGGATTACTTTCGATAATGAAAGTAACTCGATGGATGTAATTAGTCTTGGATTTGGGGTGCAATGAATTCTTTTTTTATACTAACGGTGACTTCTCGATCATCCTAACAGGTGTATCGATGGGTCTTTACTTACAGGTGTACTCGCTGGTCGCACGATATCCAATCATGGATGAAAGTCCAACAAGGTGATGAGATAGATCGCATAAGTTGTGATCTTGTGCCGGATATAAAATGCCCTCAAATGCAAATGAGAGATGTTATTTTTATATGCCCTAGAGGGGCATTTGGGTAATTGTGTGGGGTAGTGGGATAACTCCCACTAACCCATAACTACCCTATTATTATTCTTCTTTATTCTCTCCACTATTAGTGCATCAAATTATGGATGGAGACTAATCTCTCCATTTCTTGCATTCTGTGAGTGATGAAATCACGTAGGGTTTTGGGAGAGAAAAGCATGTGAGAGAATTCTCTAAAGTGAGAATCGAATGAGGGAACGAGAAATTTTTTACGTAGAAAAATTTCTCCGGTCGTTGTCATCATCAGACTGAGGGTTGAAATGTCGTGGAGTTGAGGTGGAGATTCGATTAATCTCGTGATCACCATCCCGGCCGTGAGATCTAATCGAGAGATTTGCCATATGGTTCGATCATTTTTGGAGACTCTACATATTGAGATATTTACCCTATACCCGATCTATTTTATTTTTTCAAAAATTATTATTTTCCGCTGCGCATGAGAACCTTAATTCCAACAATCAAAATTTAATTAATAGAATGGGAATTCATAATACCCTTTTTTGTAAATTTTGTTAAGCTTTGATTGGGACCTATCATCAAGGAGGGAGATTTAACTCATGCACGCTTGGAGCCACCTCTTGACCAATTCTTGCAAGCTTATCTGCATATCGATTGGCCTCCTTGAAGATATACCTGACAGATATTGCATTCACCTCCCCTATATAACACCTGCACTCTTGTACCAAAGCTTCCAAAGGATGGTTACCTTTGATTCCCTTCCATTAGAGTTTGTTTCTATCTTGATACTTCTCATGTTCTTCTTCTTGGCAATGGCTAGCCCTCCCTTAGACCCCATAGCTCCACCATTACAGGACTTGTAGTATCAATGTTGATTCAGAACCCATATAACCATCTTCCCTTGTTGTCTTTGAAGAGCCTTTTGGCGCTAGCTTTCCCGGTTCTAACATTTACTGCTCAATTAGTGTTGAGTTTGATCCTCCTTTCCTGAGGACCAGTCCACTTTACATTCCTGGATCTCTTATTTTGCATTCTCAGCTCAAATTTTGCATCTATGTTGCAAGCTCTTCCTAGTTCAAGAGAGATTGAACAGATGTTTGGCGTCCTCAAAGAACTCATTGGCAGCACTTTTCATGAAAAAAAAAATATAAGTTGTGCGTGTCTAAAAATGTTACACAAATATGTCTAAAATATGATTTTTTTTTTCCCTTTACAAGAAAGGTAAAATGGTTCTGGGCAAGAAGGTTTGCTCGAAGCCTAGATGTTTATATCTCTAAAAATAACCACAAAATAAAACCATAAATAGGTATATAAATTATATGTAAGTTACATATAAATGTGCCTATTTACGATTTCGGGTCATATGGACGACCCATGACCCGTGACCCATGCCGAACACAAATGGAATATGAGCAGCTCTCAGAACAGGAAAAAATGAGTCCTGGAAAAAACGTGTTTGGCTTGGGAAGAAAATTATAGAGGGTCAGGGAATACTAAAGGAAGTGTTTGGGGAATCATCAGACGACGAATCAACACGCATTGATAATTCAGTTAATGATGGCCAAATTCAAAACCCTCTTGGACCTTCTTGGCTCATCAATACCTCCCCCTTGAACTGAAACCTTGTCCTCAAGGTTCATGAATCTGTCTTGCACTTCTTGGGAGAGCTCTCATGTAGCATCCCCAGCAGGAAGTCTTTTCCACTTGATCAAACTTTCCTACACAAACTTGGAGCCTCTTTTAATCCAGCGTGTATCCAAAATGGCTTCTGGTTCCACAACAATATCACCATCAGTTGCCACAGGTGGTAATTCAATGGTAGCTGGGACATCATCATTGATTTTCCATTTAAGAAGAGACTTATGAAAAATCGGTTGAATGCGAGTTCCTTATGGAAGTTTAAGCTTGCAAGCCACCTTTCCCATGTGTTCTTCATCTAGTTGGGTCCATAATACTTGCTATCAAGCTTTTGATAAGCTCGTTTGAAGACAGATTTTTGGCGGTAAGAATGAAGCCTAAGATAGACCCAATCTCCTACTTGGTACTCAATGTCTCGCCTCTTAGAATCAGCATATTGCTTCATTCTATTCCTTGCCACATTCAAATTATCTTTTAGCTGCCTGAGAAGAATATCACGAGAAGTTAGCTCACGATCAACTTCATGTACCGGAGAAGTTCCTTCATTGTAGTGGGGTATCGTTGGAGGTGGTTTTCCATATAAAGCTTGGAAGAGAGTCATTCCTCTGGAGATGTGATATGTAGTATTGCACCAATATTCTGCCCATGGAAGGTAATGAAGCCACCTTCGCAGTTATTGGTAAACAAAGCTTCAAAGGTATTGTTCGATACAGCGATTCACCACCTCAAATTGCCCATCCGTTTGGGGATGATATGCAGAGCTCATTTACAGTTGCGTTCCTAATATCTTGAAAAACTCACACCAAAAATGACTAATGAACACCGAGTCACGGTCACTCACAATGGAACGTGGCATGCCATGAAGTTTAACTACTCATTCAACAAATTTTTCTGCCACCATTTTGACAGTATAAGGGTGTGATAATGCCATGAAATATGTTGATTTAGTTAAACGATCAACCACCACAATAATGGTATTTCTGTCATTCGAAGGAGGGAGACTTTATATGAAGTCCATGGTAATATCATCCCATACTTGGCATGGAATTGGCAATGGCTAAAGAAGGTCAGCTGGTGACAAAGTTTCAGACTTAGTTCGTTAGCAAACCTCGCAAGAAGCAACATAATTCTTCACTACTTAATGCATGGATAGCCAATGGAATTGCTAAGCTAACCTCTTATAAGTTCTTTACACTCCCGAATGCCCTCCAATTGAAAAGTTATGAAATTCTCGCAAGAGTTGTTGAATGACGCTGGAATGAGGGGGTACCACCACTCTGTTCTTGTAGAAAACCATCCCATTTTGCCATGAATAAGGCTGACCCGATTTTTCGGATGCCAACTTATCAACCTTTGTCATGTAAAGGTCAGTACTTGCTTCAGCTTTGATTGTATCCCATAGTGACGTTTGAGACACAAACAAGGCATGAATACTAAGGCTGCCCACCACCCTTGATAAAGCATCTGCTGCACTATTTTCTCAACTTGGTTTGTAGATAATTTCATAGTCATAATCGACCAATTGAGACACCCATTTTTGTTGTTCAGGTGTCACAATTTGTTACTCCAATAAATACTTCAAGCTGCGTTGATCTGTCTGAATAAAGAACTTTCGCCCAAACAAATACGGTCTCCATGAATGAATAACTTGAATGATGGCTAGCATTTCCTTAGCATAGGTGGACAAAGATCGTTTGGTGATGCCCAAGGCTCGACTCATGAAAGCAATTGGTCTTCCCTACTGAGTTAACACCGCGCCTATCCTATTTTCAGAAACATCTGATTCAATGTTGAATGACTCATTGAAATTTGGCATTGCTAAAGTAGGAGTTGTGGTCATGGCCTGTTTGAGGTTTTGGAATGCTGCTTAAGCTTCCTCTGACCACTCGAATTGTCCCCTCTTCAAAAGATTAGTGAGAAGACAAACTATGATGCCATAGTTGTGAACAAATTTGCGGTAGTAACCTGTAAGGCCTAAAAATCTATGCAACTCCGAGACATTAGTAGGTTTAGGCTAGTTTAGCATAATTTAGATTTTTCCTTGGTCCACCTTAACCCCTTGAGATGTTATAATGTGCCCCAAGTACTCTATTTCTTGCTGGCCAAAAGCACACTTGCTAAGTTTGATGAAAAATTGATTATGCCGTAATATTTCAAAAGCTTTTCGAACATGTTCAAGATGCATGGTCCAGTTGGGGCAACAAATCAAAATATCGTCAAAGAAAATTGGCACAAATTTGCGTAAGTAAGGACGACATATGGAATTTATAATGGCTTGGAATGTAGATGGCGCATTATAAAGATCAAAGGGCATGACAAGATATTCATAATGGTCATTATGCGTTCGAAAAGCAGTTTTATGCACATCTGAAGGATAGACCCGTACCTGATAATAACCAGCCCATAAATCGAGTATAGTAAAGTATGAAGCTCCATGAAGCTCATCAAGCATGTCATCCACAGTTGGGATTGGAAATCTATCTTTTATGGTAACGATGTTAAGTGCTTGGTAGTCTATACACATACGTCATGTTTCATCTTTTTTTTTTTTACCAACAAAGCAGGAGATGAAAAAGGACTAGTGTTATACCTTACGAGCCCCAACTGTAGCATGTCATGAACTTGTTTTTCAATTTTAGCTTTTTGAAAATAGGCATACCTGTAAGGCCTTACATTGATAAGTTCAGTGCCTTCCTTCAAGTTGATGTGATGATCCATCTCCCTTGTAGGCGACAATTGATTTGGTTCCTGGAATAAGTTTGCAAACTCCTCCAAAATCTGTTGCATCTCAAAGTGGGCAGCCTGCGTTGTAGATTCGGCTGAACCTTGAAGACAAATGGCAATTATTGAGCTCCCTTGCCGCACCTCCTTAGATATAGTCTTAATTGAAGCATTATGAATTGAATGTGAATCAATCCCTTGCAGCTTGTGAGTTTGGTTATTCCATTGGAATTCCATTGTGAGTTGTTTCTAGTTGCAAATTGTTGTGCCCAATTGTTCTAACCAATGGACTCTTAACACCAAATCCAACCCAATCAGTGGTATTGCATAAAGAGTGAGGATGAAAGGAATACCTTGGAGCATGACCTGTACATTTTCAAATCTCCCTTGACACCGCAAAGGTTTGCCATTAGCAACCTTTACATTGAAAGGTTTGGTAGGTATCACTAGTAATTGCAACAAGTTGGTCATCCTCTTACTAATAAAATTGTTAGTAGATCCGCTATCAATTAGGACAACCATCTCATTGTGCTCAATCCTTGCTATTACTCGCATGGTCCTGTAGAATGACCATCCTGAGAGTGCATGTAAAGAAATTTCAATTCGGATCTCCACTTGGTTTTCGAATTCCTCCTCATATTCAAAATAATTGCTGTTGTTGCTGCCTTCTAATAAGAGAAGTTACAGCGTCCTACACCTATAACCAGGTGTGAACTTCTCCTCACAATTAAAGCAAAGACCTTGAGTTCTACGTTTCTGCATTTCCTCCCATGTAAGTCGTTTCATTAGTGATGCTGCCTGGACCTTTGTTGATCTAGCCACAAGGTGATTCAGTGATTGTACAAGTTTTTGTTATCGATTCATTTGTTCATCCTTCATTCGAGCAAGGCTAATGGCTTCCTTCAAGGATTGTGGTTTAAACATACGAATACCATTTACTATCTCCGTATTAAGTCCACCCATGAACGTTCCCACTAGAGCCTTTTGAGTCCAGCCTTGTACCCAATTCCCCAGTCGTTCAAATTCCTTCTCGTAGTCACGCAGAGAGCCAATCTGCTTGATCTTTGACAATGCTTCATCGAAATCTTCACAATTAGTAGATCCAAAACGAGCCCAAAGTTCCTCTTCAAAGACTGTCCATGTTACTTCTTGTCCTTCATCTTGGTAGGCTCGGTGTAGCCATTGCCACCATTGATTAGGTTCACCTTCAAGGTGGAAAGATGCCAGGGAAGCCTTTTGGGCTACTGATATGGCTTGATATTCAAAAAATTGATTCACTTTGTTGAACCATTTCGTTGGGTCATCACCTGAGAATCGTGGAAACTCAAGTTTTATCAATTTGGATGAGAACACCTGACGTTCCCCCTCCACATTATCCTTGAACTCGGCTCTGTTGTGGCGCAAATGACTATTACGATCATTATTGTTATTGTTGAATCCTTCTTTGTTGGATAGTAGTGCCTCAGATAGCCTGGTAAGTGTTTCCTCCATATGGTGCAGCTTGTTTGCAAGACCAAGCTCCAATCGGCTCATGCCTTGTTGAAGCTCTCCTAACCCAGCCTCCAAATTTTCAATTATTTCTTTGTTGGTTGACATGGTGAGTAAAGCTCTGATACCAATGATAGGTCTCAATCAAAACTTAACAAAATTTACAGAAAAGAATGGTATTCTACTTTGGGTGAGAATCAACCATAGTAATTGTTTATTGGAATCAGCTTGCTTTATTATCAATTGGGAAACAGTTTAAATGCAAAAAGAAATAACTACTTTTCCTGATTCTCAGATAATATCTCTAAGAAGTAGGACACTATCCTATTAGTAACAAAATTATCAATTTATTCAAATGAAAAGTACTGCTAAAATAATAACTACTTCCTACTTCTAAGCAAGCTGCTGGTGATACCCCAACAACTGGACATCCTACATGTCCCCTACATTAGTTAAGGTATTTTGGATTTTTAGTGGGCACCCTCTTGGACCTTCTTGGCTCATCAATGGAGATGGAGGACTTGATCAGTAGGGATATAAAGTGTACTAAGGGGATTAGGGTGTGGAATGGTAGCATGTTTGAGTGTATCTAGTCTGTTATTGTGGTTTCGTGTTTGTACCCAAAAAAAATAATACAAAAGGCTAGAGAGATCTCAGCATTAGCGTTCTCAATGGAACAGTCTAGTGGTTACAATTCTCTTCCTTAATATAATAATTTCAGTTTCGAATTTCTGTATAACAAAAAAAAAAAAAATCTCGGCATTGACACTTCAAGGCCCAAGTTAGAGGATGTTATACCAGTTCAACAAAAGGGTTGGGGCCCATCACCTAGATAGGCCCAATATGGTACCAAGCCCACTACCCGATGCAGACTGTGTCCGTAGTGGCTTTCAGGTCACATTCGAGATAGGCCCAATGAGTTGAGCCCAAACACTAACCGGCAAGATACGATGATCCAAAGATTGAACATCACATGTGCATAAGAAGCAATTCATCCGTTGATCACGACTTTTACCATCTGATTCAGTTATTTCTCACCCGATTCTATCATTAACTAGGCCACTTCATAAGGTTTCCGGATGTCCTAAATCCATTTTTTGACTAAATTTTGATACTACAAATAGGTTCTTATCAAAGTTTTTTTGTCATTGCACTTATTGGTATTAGTAGATTTGATTTAGTGAAATCTATTGGCCCATTTGCAATATATGAACTTTTTCAAATTCAAATGATTTTTATTATACCGTATTAAATTAAAAAATGAATGTTAGAGTATATTACGAGAATATTTGATTTTGTTAGAAAATTTTATAAGAATATTTAATTTTTTATTTTTATATTTCTTAATTTGTAACAATAGGATTTTCTGTATAAAATCAATTTATTGTAATATTTTGACTGAAATAATAGATCATTAAACAATTTTCATACAATTATATTACTTTCAATGTTTAATAAAATTAATATAAAATATTTAATATTTAGAAAAAATCTTTTTATTATTTTTTTAGAACTAGAGATTACTGCAAAAGGTAAAAATTAAAAAAAAAAAAAGATTATGCAAATATAATGATAATGATTTTAAGCACACTACGAAACAAAACAAGCACACAAGATTAAAAATTTTATAATATTTATTATTATTGATATTTATAAAATATTAGTTATTAAATTATTATTTAATAATTATTAATTATTTTATAAAATTTAACTCAAAAAAAGATGGTCATGGTTCACTCACTATAAATCCAGGGTCGATAAATGCAATTACAGAAAATTCTAAGACCTTTTGTTTCTTATCATTGCATGGGAGGAGCAAACGCCAATGGTTCGTTCGTGTTGAATCATTTAGACCAGTCCAATTAACGGGAGCGAGCATAGGGCCCGAGTTTCAGAAGATGATGTCATTATGATTTCGCATTGGCTTTTCTCCTCGTTCCTCGTGCCGACTAATCTGCATAACCATTCGTGCCAATTCCCCACCCTCCCTATCCTGTCCCTGACACGTGCCAACGCAGCCTCCCTATCCCAAATGTCCACGTGTGAGAGAATCTAACCGTGTCAATGATCTCTCCCTGTCTTCCACGTGTGCTCTCACACCACGCGTTCTGTTCACCCTCCCGAGTCCCAACCCAAATTTTTATCAACCAACCAAAAGCAAGTTAAAACTTAACATCGAAGTTCCGCTGCCCGTACGCGAAGCTAATTGGACACCCAGGATCATGCCACGTAATAAAAACCCATTTCCTAGCCGTTGATCATATTCGTCCGCTCTATAAGCCTTCTAATAAAACCCACTCCAAATTCTCCAACCTGCCTTCACATCTCCCATCTCCCCCTCTCTCTCTCTCTCTCTCTCTCTTTCTCTCTCTCAAAATGTCGGAATCTGAACAAAAAGCCCAACAATTCACGGTAAAACTTTCTTTTCGTTTCCTTGTTCTAGATTTTAAGATCCAGTTACAACATATGGTTCACGATTGATCTGTTCGGTTTTTTTTTTTCCTGTTTGATGTTTTAGGGTGTCGATGATGATCAAAAGAGACTTAAATACCTAGATTTCGTGCAAATGGCAGCAATCTACGTCATCATATTTTTCGCTACCCTCTACGAGTTCGCGAAAGAGAATTCTGGTCCTCTGAAATCCGGTGTTCAGGCGGTTGAAGGTACGGTGAAGACCGTAATTGGTCCCGTGTTCGAGAAATTCCATGACGTGCCTTTTGAGCTTCTTTGGTTCGTCGATCGAAAGGTTGGTCCCACTCCTAGCGTAAGTCCTCCTAGGCGCATTTTATCACCTCCGGCGTCTCTTTGTTAAGCAGTTTGGTCACGTGACTTGCAGGTGGACGAGTCGTTTATCGAGTTGGACAGGCATGTGCCTGTTTTAGTTAAACAAGCGTCGAGCCAGGCCTACTCTGCGGCTCAGAAGGCTCCTGAAGTGGCTCGAGCCGTGGCATCGGAAGTCCACCGAGCCGGAGCTATCGAGACTGCTACGAACATTGCGAGGACTATGTATTTCAAGTACAAGGCGACGGCTAAGGAGCTCTATAGGAACTACGAGCCGGTAGCTGAGCAGTACGCGGTGTTGACTTGGCGCTCGCTGAATCGGCTTCCTTTTTTCCCTCAAGTGGCTCATATCGCTGTCCCTACAGCAGCTTATTTTGCCGAGAAGTATAACCAAACCGTTTGTTCTGCGGCCGAGAGAGGCTATACGGTGTCGTTTTATATGCCTTTAGTGCCCGCTGAGAGAATTGCGAAAGTTTTTGGCGGTGAGGAAAGTCGGAATGAGCACAATGGTTACCCCAGCGGGGAGTCTGATGACGTGGCACAATAAGAGTCGTCGACTTTTTTAAAATTTTTTAATTTTTTTTGTTTCAGACGTGTTGTGTTCTGTTTATTGACCTGAACAAGTTTGCGGTGTAGTTTTTGGGCTGATTTATGTTTTGTGTTCGAGTAATTTTTTTCTCCCCCTTTTTTTGGTTTTACTTGGACCGTCTGAAAGTTGAAGAGCATAAGCAAATCACCAGGATTTTTGGGAGTGCCTTTGTTGAGTGACTTTACCCGATTTGAAGGGAGCGAGTGAGAGTTGAAAAAAAATTGGCATACCCACTTGAAAGCACGTTTGCCCAAAATTATTTATTTAAAAAATTAATATTTTAATTAATTTGATTTGAATTATTATTTGAATTTTTATGAAGAAGTTTTGTAACATAATTTATTTTTTATTTTAAAAATTTAAATCAAATTTTGATTAAAAGATTTAATATTTTTTTATTATTAGATAATAGTTGTCCAAAGTTATTTTCTCTGCAAAGAGTATATAAAAAATTGAGACATCTGGTACTAAGTTGGTTCCAAAAAAATAGAGATTAAATCAGTTCTACAATTAATTTAGGCTATGATTTTTATTAGTTTTGCTGAGAAATGAAAATGAAGAGGAGGAAGCATAATTGTCACTCTATTTGACCCTTGTGACACTCTCTGGTGCCCTAATAAAATTTAGAACAAGATATATATATATATTTGTTTTTCTATATACATTAATTTTATTTTATTTAATATTCTTCACTTTCCAAACTTTTTATAGTGGAAACATTTTTAACAACAAACTTGATTTTACCAATTTTATTTTTATTTCTCTCTTCACAAAAAAAGGGATTCAAAATAATATTTTGTATTATTACCTTTTCTAAAATATATATCATATCGAGTTAATAGAGTGATAGTTTTGGATTTTGATTGTATGTTTTAAGTTAAATGTAAATTTCTCAAACTCATACAATATTTGATTTGACATGATTTTTTTGAGATTAATTTTTTATTATTCATATGTTTTTTATATACCATTTATAAATATTTTACTTATACAGACTGGCAGGGAATAGAAGGCACAACTATAAAATGTTGTGGGGCGGACCAATGTGCGAGTAAGTTCTTGTTCTGCAAAGCAAAAAGTAAAGTAAAATAAAATAAAATAACTTCTTGACCAAGTGCAATCCAGAGTAAAAGGTTAAGCTCTGGAATGCTATTCTCATTAAACAACTTTTGTACATTCTGTAGTTTTCACTGTCGTCTATTCTTTGTTTGTTTTCGGCAGCAAGCAAATGAGTCAAAAAGACAAAATAAAGAAACCCAGATGTTCAAACCTCTATAAAGTTTTTTTCATGTTTCATCAGCTGACCTAATCAAGACTCCTCCAAAATGTTCTTTTTACTAAGCCAGGCCTTCCATTTCTTTAAGCAAACAAACAAAAGCCACGCTAGGCCATGAGGCTGCTGGACATTCTGTTCTATATCGACAATAGTCTTGATCATGAGTAGGGCCCAGAAGGCCCGGCCTGGCCTGGCCTGGCCTGGCCCAGTACCCAGGTCTATCCGGGGCTTGTGATCATGCCTCCTCAGGCCGAAATCAGGCTTCAGGGCTACAATCAACATCCAGGTGCCATCAGAAGCCATAAACGAAGGTTTGGAGGTACCTTTTTTTGGTGGCACGTTTGCAGCTCAAGAAAGCAAGGTTGAGGCGGTTCAAAAATCTTACTTGCCAGAATTTCAGAACTATCCGTATGCCAATGTAAACATGCAAGAAGTAGCCAATGAAGAAAAGATGCAGCAAGTTGATCACTAATAGTAATAGAGAAAAGTTGACCACTAATGAAAATCCCCCAAGTGATTCTGCTTTTACAAACTTTAAACATTGTCATGGATTCTGCAACATCATTTATTCTCCCTGTTTGTGCAAAATGCTGGCAATCAAATGAGAACTACTTTTGTGAAATCAAGATTGATAATCTTGAGAAGATGACCCAAACAGAATATATCTACTGGCTATAGAAAACCTAGCCATGAAAGAGAGCATTTTTGTCTAAGTGAGTTTGAGTTTACAAGCAAATGCACATTAAAGGGCAGCTCCACAAGGGAAATATTCTTGAAAAAATGGGACTGGGCACTAGTATATCGCCCATCTCCAAATTGGCAATATGGTTTAAACAAATAATCAAAATATCTGTGTTCCATCTCGATTCAGTACATTTTCATCACGCAAGATAAATAAACTCAAAACACAGAAGTGCGACTACATTAAGCAATGGAAACAATGTAGAACTTTATTTTAGAGGAGGGCAGCATAACAACTAGACCTCTATCAATAATTTATCTACCTCCAAATCAAAAACTCAATGACAGTAATTAATAAAAGAAAAAAGGTACATAACCTAGTAGATTGAATAATTCTCACTTGTTCCAGGCCGGAGGGTTTTGTAGATGGCAATAGCTATTGGAAGAATGCCAGCAAGTGCAAGCTGAAGCTGGTCTGAGCTGCTAGTTTTGACAGTAATCTGTCCACTGAGCTTATTGTTAAGGGCCACACGGACTGCCATCTTTGAATAGCGACCAACTGAGAACTGTGACTGGAGGTTGGCCCCAAGAGCCAAGTCCCCTCTCCACTTCATAAGAGACAGAGCCAACGTGGATTGATCCTGACCAATCGGGAAATCTCTCTCTCTGAGTCGCACCTCGACATTAGCTCCATACGCTGCATCACTTTGTGATCGGACTGTTCCAGTGCTACCCATCAGCACCACTCGTTTTCCAAATGCAATCTGATCCTCAACCTTGAACCCAGTAGCCACATTTTCACCCAAGAAGGTCACAGATGCTCCAGCAGCAGTCTTATTCTTATTCAAATTCTTAAACTTGGTCTCCCCTCTGAAGATGTAAGCAAGTTGCTTTCCAATAGTTTGGATGTCAAAGCCCAGCATGCTTGATCCATCCTCCCCATGTTTGGCAGAAGCAGAGGAGTCAAGATGGATGTTGAACTCTTTCTTATCTTTTGTCACTTGAACAGCAACTGCTGTTGGAAAACGGCCAAAAATGGCCAAACTCTGCTCAACATTGACACCATCATATCCACAATCATGGTCCCAACCATGAGTGTCCAGCACCGGCCTTGCCAAGAATTGCGAGGTTGGCTCCAAGAACCGGTACCTGTAAGCCGGATTATCCCCGTCAAAAGAAGGTGGCAGAACCATGTCAGGTAGTGGAACTGGCACAGCAGCTGGGGCACCATTCTCCTGATCCATATCATCTCCCATGTAGTCATAGTCATCTGTCACATCCTTGCCTTTCTTCTTGAGTTCTCTCATTCTCTTCAACTCCTCTCTCCACTGCTTCTTCTGAAGGAGCCTGACACGATAGTCATACTCCTCAAAATAGGCCTTCTTCTGCTCTTTGCTTAGTTTGGCAATTTGTGATTTTCGTAGAGGCTTAAATGGTGGGAGCTGGTCATAGTCATCCCCATCTTCCTCCCCATCAGACTCTGATAAATCACCCAAATCAACATCGGAATCACCAGCCTCACCACCCTGATCAGCCGAGAGTTTTGGGTGTGCACGAGGCTGCAAGAGTGAAGACAACAGATATGGAAGAGGTGGAGACCGGACACGAAAGCCAAAGAGTTTCCGGTGGTCAAACAGGTCTTGAGCTTTTGAGAGATCACTTGCTTCTGCTAAAATCTTCATCGAGTAACTTAACAGCAATAACTGGGGACGCCAAGTGTGGCCATTAGGAAGTACCTTTTGGCCCTCCCTGTTCTTCCTGCAGGATGGATGGTTTTCAACAAGAGACACCGGATTCATCAGACTTGGGTTCATATGGCGCAGATCACCAACAGCTTGGCCAATAGACTGCTGAACCACGTGGGACCGCTGGGCCACATACACTTCATAACTTAAAGGGGAACCAGATGGTCCATCTGGAGGTGCAGAAGCAGCATGAGTAAGAGTAACTATGACACTCCGCCAGATTGATGAGCCAAGAGAACTTGCAATTGACCTCAACAGCGGCAAGTCATTGAGATCTCTGGTTTGAGTGTCCAGGCGATCCACATACAAAACGATATCTGGAGGACATTTCTTTGTGAACTTCTTTACAGAAGCCAAGACCTTGCGGTTGAACGCTTGCTCCATAACAGAGGACTTAAGACCAGGTGTATCAAAAACCCTTATCGTCACTCCCTCCACCACCCCAGAGATCTCCTTTACTGTAGTTGTGGCAGGTTCAAATGCATCAATCAGAGCCTTCTCTTCACCGAAGATGGAATTTATGGTAGCACTCTTTCCAACTCCTGTTTTCCCAAGAACCAGTATATTGATAGAGAAGTGTAGATCATCTTTACCCTCCTCTTCAAGTTGCAGAGCAGTAGTCTTAGCAGAATCTAGAGTGTACAATTGACTGGTTGGCCTCCCAGCAAGAAGTGCCAGACGGTATAGAACTTGTGCTGCTATGGAATCCTCAGGAGAATGACCAAGTCTCTGAACAAGTCTCAAGAATTTGACCCTTAACATCTGTATCTTTTCCAGCTTCTTTTTCTCTTCATCGCTCAAGCTGTTCTCTGATTCTCCCCCTGTTGCCAGATTTGAAGGATCAAAAAGGCTGGAACGATTTGGTCGAGGAGCAGGCTTTATTGACCGGATAGAAGAACCCAGACCAGCTGGACGCTCAACTGAGAAAAGCCTAGATCCATCCTGGGAGGTTATTGTGATGCTGCCATCATCCGAACCAGCACCAGAAGCTGCTTTTAGAAGGGCAGTCAATGCAGCAGAATCAAATAACTTCTTCACCTCTCCTTCTTCTTCTGTGTCCACCTCTTCATCCGAGTCTGTGACAATCTGACCATCTATTCTTTGAGAACTCTCTGCATTTGATAGAGATCCTCCACCTGCTCCTTGTTCCAACGCCTCTATGAATTGTCTGGCAGCTCCAGAATTTGCAAAGACTGTATCTTCATTCTCATCATCAGTGACTGATCCCTCAATTTTAACAACTTCACCTGCATGCTGGATTGCCTCAACTTCATCTTCAACTTCCCGGTTCATAAGTAACCCGAGTGGTGCAGGTTCAGCCAGGTCAGACTTTCCAGAAGCCCCATCTTCCGAAACAATGGCTTCTTTTACTGGACTAGTTCTGGTAGCAGTATTATAATTCACTTCCTCGATTTTCTCTGTGGCATCAGCTTGGTCACCAGTCACAGATTCAACTTCATCAGCAGCTACCTTCAGTCCATTCTCATCCGCCAAGGCTTCAGAATTAGCTTGAGGCTCAATTTCTTCAACTGACCTTGCGGTATCGGTGAGAATTATGGAACCATTACCAACTCCAATGGCTTCAACAGCATTTTTGTTCTCTCCTGTCATGCTATGGCCATCAGGACCTCTGGCATTTGATTCTTTACCAAGATCTACATCAGGAACCTCATGCTTGAACTCAGCAGCATCCACTTCCAGAGTGATAGTACTATCATCTCCAGCAGCTTTAATAATTTCCCCATTCTCCACATCTGCTCCAGTTGACTTAATACTCTGACCTTCAGCCCCCTCTTCAAGAACCTCTTTAGTAGTTTCGAAAGCATTCTCGACCTTCACATCCTCAACAGAAGCTGCATGCAGCTCTAGCAGTGCCACTCCTGGGGCCTCAATGGTTGAGTTGGATTCAACAGAAGATTTCTTACCATTCACTTCATGAAGTTCAGATGCCTCAGGTTCCAAGACAGCCAAGCCCACTTGATCTTTGCTCCCACCGAGAAGAGCGCTATCATCCAATTTATTCTCTCCACCAAAATCATTCTCGCACTGCACATCCTTAGGTTTTAATGCAGCATCCTCTACACCAAAAAAGCTAGTAATCTTTGAGAAAATACCTTTTACAGACTCGGTCTTCCCTCCCTCAGCATCTCCATTTTTAACCTCACTCAAATTCATTACATCATCCACCAGAGAATGGCTTGCTTCAGCCCCGCAGGTGTCCTGGTTCAGCTCCATACTCTCCTTAGCTTTATTCCTTCCTATTGCCTCCTCCTCTTTTACTCCAAATCCGCCACCTTTCCCAATTTGAGTACTACTTACGCTCTCCAAAGACACTGCATTAACTGAAACTTCATTTGCCTCACCAATTGCACTATCAGCTTTCTTCTCTACTGACCCCTCATCACCAACAACACCAGAATCCTTATTTTCAGTCAGCTTTGGCTGCATAAAACCAGCCCCTGCAGGTTTCAACTCCCCAATTTCAGCACTACTTGTCGTCTCCAAAGACACTGCATCATTCGCCTCACTGACCACACTATCATCTTTCTTCTCTACAGACCCCTCGACACAAACAACACCAGAATCCTTATCTTCAGACAGGTTCGGCAGCGAAAAACCAACCTCTGCAGGTTTCAATTCAGCAGAATTGGATCCGAATTCATCACCAAAATGAGAAGGACCCTTCACCAAAACAACTCTATCTTCATCATCGACATCAACCAATTTAGAATCACCAACAACGTATTTCCCATCGGTAGAAAACTCAATTTCGTCATCATCATCCATAGACAACTTGGCAACAGGCATTATGTTTTTCGGAAAATCCAAAGAACCCGCAAAAGGGTTATTATATTCTAGGGCTTCATCATCTGGGTCAGCAAGAAAAGGCCTTTCAGAGGCAGTTTCAAACTCCTCTCCTCCACTCACAAACCCTTCATCGTCACTTCCGCTACTACTAGAACTACTACTACTACTGCTACTACTGCTACTATTGTTACTCTTTGTTTTCTTGTTATTGGATTCTAGAGCTAGAGTATCATTATCAGAATCATAAGAAGGCGGAGCTTTAATAGCAAAGGAAGCAGAACCTGAAGGGTTGGTGGTGAGTGGTGACCCATCTGTTGCCGAAAGAGAGACAAAAGGCTTCGACTCCATGTCCTCAAGCACTTGTTGCGCGATACCAAAATTGAAATTATTGGATTTTGATGGATGGGAATCTAGGGTTTTGGCTTCTGGGTATTTCGGAGTTTAGTGTTCGGATTGAGTTTTTGATATGAATTCTAATTGTGAAGGGCCACAGAGAACCGTGAAGAGGAGACAGAGATAGATAAGGTGAGGCAGCTGGCAGGTCCTCCGTATGGTATTCCTAGCCTCCTGTTGCTTGTTTGGAGTAAATATAAAAGTTTCAGCCCTTTCTCGCTCTTCAGATTTTTCTTTTTCTTTTTTCTTTTTTCTTTTTTTAATTCTTTTTCTCTAATAATTCCTTGACCTTTCAGCCTTTTTAGATTTTTCTCGGGCATCGCCACTTTTATGGCTTATTTCCCAAAAGAAAAATAAAGAAAATTATGCTCCTCCCCTCTTTTGTCCTAGAAAGTGTATTGATCCGTACACATGGAATACCTTCCTTGCACATAAATTCTTAAAATCTTCAATATCCCTGAAATTTGATTTAACTTTTGATTTGTTCTTTGGTAATACATTTTAATTTTTTTTAATAGTTCAATTATTTTTTAATACATAAAAAATACTCAGACTCGAAATCTCTGAGAGAAGCTAGATTATGTTAGTTGACTTAAAAATCATTGATTCAATTGATTTATATTAAATTAATAATGTGTAATTCAATATATTTTTTAAAAAATTATATTAAATTAATAATTGTGTGTGTCCATGAAGAGAACACTCTTTATGGTGATCGATATGTTTAGATCAAAGATATTTTTAATTACTAAAATAATATTATCTTTGAAAAATAATTGGGTAAATAGGTAGAAAAATGTATAATAATTTTAAAAAAATGCATACAATTCAATGATAACTACTACTAATTTTAAATTCTAAATTTTTAAATTCAATCTTTTTAAATTTTTGTTGTGTGCAATCTTACTCTAGTTTAGTTACCATAGAGGAAAAAAAAGGGAGCAGGATGGTTACTTTATTCGTGTGATATATAAAAATTTTATTAAATTTTTGAAAAATGAAAATAAAAGTCACTGGCTCTTATTATATTGTGTCATGATATACAAATTCCACCAAATTAAAATGACAAAAAATAATCAATTTATTTTCTAATAAGAAAAGTTAAGTTATTAGGACGTTATTTTATTTTATTTAAATTTTGTGAGTTATCTTTTTTTTTATTGATTTTATCGTCTTGTTTTAAAGCAAACAATTCTTCTTTGTTAGAATTAGTTATCTAAATAATTTTAATTTTTACTATTTTTATATCTTAATTTTTCTTTCTTTATTCACATCTCCTCATTTTCTTTTTGATATTTTTTCGGCCTTACATTTTTGTTGAAGTCGGTATTATTTTTTCATCACCTTTCTCGTTTTTGTTCTCTTTTATTTTCTTCGTGCTATAATTTTAAATCAATTTTGATAAATTTAAAAATAGCAAATAAAAATAAACTATAAGTTGCACTTTTTTTCTTTTGCACAATTTGAAATGTTTGATTAAAGAAAAATAAGGAGTTATCATGCAAGAGTAAAGGAGTTTTCTAGATCCATGTTTGCTACAAAATAAAAATACAAAAAACTTCCTAAAATAGTGATACTATATATATAAAGATTTAATTTTTTAAATGAAACTGAACTTACCGATATATAAATATTTTATGCATATATTAAGAGTAAAAAAAAAAAGTCTACTACCTTATTTAAAATAGAAAAGTCCGAAAAGATAATTGCTTCTTAATATAATAATCACAACACAGAAACAAAGAAAGAGATTTAATTTGGTATATATTTTTTTTTTCAAACCAAAAAAAAAGGAATATTTTCTTGCTTTTTATAAAAGGGTATCAAAAGTTCCGAATTTTTTTCTAAGAAATCACAAAAATTACAAAAATATATACGCATAAAAAAAATTATTTTTAAAGATTTATGCCACTTGCTATAACATTAATTAAAATTTTATGAGTCATAATAAAAGTTCCATGCCAACCATAAAATTGTTGAGCATGCCTAATTTTGTATTATATATATATTAGGAATAAAATAAAAAATGCTATATTAAGGTAAGTATATAATGTTTGTGAGCATTAATTAACTTAATTAGTAAAAAGTAAATATTTTAGAATTAAAACAATAAATTTTTACATAATTAAAGAATCAGCGATTTTAATATTTTTAAATCAGATAAAAAATATATAATTAAAATTTATATTTAAAATTTCATTTAATATAAAATTATTTTTTTTCCCTAGTGGTAAGGAGGGTAACTAGTGATGAAAATTTTCCTAGCTGCCTATGAGCTCATGAATTCTAAGCAGTAAGACTTAAAAATCTAAGCTTAGGATAGGAATGGTTGAATTTGAAATTAGGGTTTTGCTTTGGTTTGTCAGCTGAATGGAACAGTTCTTTTGTCCCAAAGTGGTTGGATGATAACGTTTGGGATTGGGTTTCGTCTTGTGCCTTGTTTGGTTGCCACTTGTTCTTTTGTTCTCTTCTTCGCCCAATTACGTGTCTCAATTTTCTCCCTCTTGTTCCTCATCTCATTTGCTTGGCCAAAACTCCTTTCTCTTGAAAAAAAAAAAAGGCCAGAAAAATTTTATCACCCTAAATAACACATGTTTCGAAAATTATAAATTTATGAAATTTATTTAATAATTTTTTTAAAAAATTTATAAATCCCAAAAATAAGATATCAAGCTCGCAAAAATATAGTGTGCAAGTCTAATTATTTAATGAAATTAATTTGAATTGAAATAATTTTAATATAATTAATAATTTAGTGGATTATATTGTAAATATCTTTAGAGTCGAAATAGATATATGTTCGATCTCTTATCTACCCTAACAACTCTGTAAGTATTGATTATTTACTCGATATGACCATATCCTTATGCTAGACTAATTAAAAACGAAAGATAATCTAAAGAGAGAAATTTAGGATTGGATTTTTATTTTTAAAAAATATTACAATCAGTTTGTAATTTTTAAAAACTTTTATCACGTTTTCTAATTTCAAAAATTATCCTTCTTATTCTCCAGTTTTATAATTTTTAGAATTTATTTATCATGTTTTATCATTTTTAAAATTACAGAGACTGTTTTTATAAATTTGAAAACTTTTTTAATTGGTTTTATAATTTTGAAAAGTTTACAAACCCTAAGCATTTATTTTTATTTAAAACAATATTATTAGACTTTAGGTGTGTATTTAATTGCTCTCCAAGGTTTTATTCTCGTATGCTAATTAAAACACTTATAACATACGATAAGAATTGATGATTTTTTTTATATTCTATCAAATTTTTTTGTGTTAAGTGGTTGAATACTCTAATTTTTTGATCAGATATATCGAGATTGAGTTTTAAGAATAGAAAAAAAAGGATTTAAGTGAGCCAACCCCTCAATAGGTTCCACAGTATTCAACCCGAATTAATCGAGTAAATTCCGAATATCGGTTAATGAAATACTTAAGCAAAAAAAAAAAAAAAAGAATTGATGATTTTTTTCTACATACAAAAATTCAATTCGCTGTTGAATCTACCAACCTAAATTGAACATCATATGAAAGATCAAAGTTAGGGCACGAGGAAAAAATTTGGGTCGGAGGTTTCTTTTCTAGGTTTATGGAAATTGTAATCGTGAATATATAAATTCTAACAAATCAAGTCATAGAAAATTAATTGGGTATTATTGTCTCCGGACAGTTTTGTTTTCTGGTAAAATTAAATTTGCATTCTCATCTTGGTATATTTGTTCATGTTCATATTTATTGTTTGCTCTCGTAGGGTTAGCTAATGATTGAACATGATTGGATGATTTTTTTTTTTTTTTTTTTGACTTCGTGGTGACGTCCAAGCAAAAAAAATCTTTTGTAATTTTTTTTGTCTATGATGTTAGAGAAAAAAAATTATTTAATAATGTTTATTAAATATTGAAAGATAAGCGACCAAAACAGCATAGTAATGAATGATTCATAAATAAAAGAGAATTTTATCTAATATTCATATTTAAAATTTTGTCAAAACACTAATCTCTCATCTATTATATACCGGATGATCTAACGATTCTTATTAGTTTGCCTTTAAATCTAACCGTTGTCTATCAAACTTTATTTTTTTATATTTTTACACAATCTCCTCCCTCTCAGTCTTATTCCAAGATGTACTTCTTTTTTTCTTCTCCATTATTCGTTCTTATTTTATTTTTTCCCTTCACTTTATTTTGGATCAATAATCTATAAACAAATCTCTTTAATTTGAAGAACGAAGAGGTAGTAAGTGAGAGATATTTTTGAAGCAAAACCATTGAAACATTTTCTCATCTTTTTACATAAAATATAATTTGTGTGCAAGACCATCGACGATCTCTTCTCTCCAACAAAATCTATCTTCTCGATGTCTGATCTTGGATGCCATGACTTTCCTTCGAATGAAACTCGAAGGTAGTAGGAGGAAACTGACCCCAGCTACATTCGTTAGCAAAACAAGGATTTTAGCAAATCCTGGCAAATCTTTCACTGAACCTCCTCTACGGCTTGAATTAGATAAATGGTTAGAAACACTTAGCAAAGCCCTATGGCCTTTCGTTGGATTAGATGTTCTGCCAGTATTGTAGTATGACTTAGCGAATCCAGAAACAAATCTATTGTACAATAAATCCGTCGGTTTGTGTGGTTTTTTGGTTGAGAAAAATTTGAAAATTTGTGATCTTTGTGAAATGTGAGGAAGAAAAGAGATACGAAGAAGAGATTTGGTATGTTTTGTGAAAATTTGCAAAAAGGTTTAATGGGATTTCGGTGCGAAAAAAGAAAAGCATGAAGAAGAGAAATTAGCATATGGCGCATTTGGGTTTCAATTAAGTAAAAACTAATTCATGAAAATTGATATACATCACAGTGTTATGTGTGGGTTTAAATTTTTTATATATAGATAATTAAATTTTAGCTAAAGTAAAATATTTAAAATAAACTAATACATTTCAATTTAACTCATAATAAATAATTAAATTCAATTAACAAAAAAAATTTAAATGAGAATCTTGAAACCAATATCATTATCTTGTGGAAAAGATTCAAAATAAAGTGGCGGGTTGGAAAACAAAGTGATTTAGTTCCGCTGGTCATCGAATACTGATTCAAACTATCACTTTTGTCATTCCAGCTTATATTATGCAGTCTACTTAGTTGTTGAAGCATATTTGCAATCAAATAGATTGAATTCAGAGATAGTTTCTCTGGGGAGATGTGGAGGGAGGCCGAAAATTACATGTTATCAAGTGGAATACAATGTGCTAGTCTAAGGATTGTGGAGGATTGGGGATCAGATCTGCTAGAGACATGAACCAAGTTTTGTTGGCTAAGTTGGGCCGGAAACTTCTTTTAGTGGAAGACGTGAAGTTCTTCGAAACAAATATCTAAGACATGAGTTATTGCTTTATTGTAGTAGGCCATTGAGTTGTTCCTCTCTTTGGAAGGGGTTATTAAGAATAAGGGAAATAATTCAGAGAGGCATTTGATGGAGAATTGGTAATGGTGTAGATATTCATTTCTGGAAGGATACTTGGGTTGGGTCGATTCCCTTAGGTCACAGACTTGAGAGAGAAGACTAGCAGCTTTTGGAAAACCTAAGAGTTGATAAATTTATTACCTTAGATCGGGATTGAGATATAGTTGCATTGCAAACAAAACTTCTAGGGTATATTATAGATGAAATCCGGTGATTCCTAGAAATTCTATGACCCGTGACTCCATATGCTAGATAGGAGAATCTTCTGGGGTTTTTTTTTTTTATTAAGTCAGCATATGCGCTGTTTTGTAACCTAGATTCATTGGACTCGTTCTTATCATGCCAGTGGAGATGGATTTAGCGTTTGCAACGTCAGAAGTAGGTTAAATTTATGGAATGGCTTATGGCTCATGATAGATTGAGGACAAACAGTACCCATTTTCAAAGAGGAATTACAGAAAACCCTCTTTGCCCCCTTTCTCAGGAGTGCCCGGAGTTTATTGCCCACCTTTTTTGTGACTGTCCATGTGTTTAACAGGTTTGGTTTCGGATCCTGAATTCTTCCTTTTTGATTAACATGGTGTTGGAACTAGGAGTATTATGATACTTGGGTCGAGCTCGGGTATTACGATATCTGAGCTTGGTTCGAGTATTTTTTAGGTAAGCTCGAGTTCGAACTCGTCGAGCTTGAATTTCTCGAACTCGAAGTGTTATCAAGTAGTATCGTTAGGTAGTATGATCCAAATTTGAATTTCTCGAGTTCGAGTTCAAACTCAAAGTGTTATGGATAGTGTCATCGGATCGTGTCGTCGGATATTTAATATATAAAAATATTTTAAAAAATATAATTAATTTTCGGATAGTTCATCAAGTTTTCGAACCCGACACATTTGGGATCAAGCCCGAGATACCTGAGCCCGAGCTTGAACTCGATTTCGATCAAACCGAGCTCGAGTCAAGTTTTGACGGGATAGTGTCAGGGTACCCGTGACACTATCCGGTTGTGATAACAGTTCTAGTTGAAACATCTCTTGGAAAGGTATTAGCTTGTGAAAAATTGCAAATCTCATACTTTACTTAGGGCTTGTACTTGGGCCATGATTTTTGTTCACACCCTTTGGTCCATTTGGAAGGAATGCTGTAGTACAGTGCTCAAGGGTAGTGCTTTCTGTCTAGAGGGAGTTGCTGTTAGGGCATTTCGTTATGCCAAGGAGGGCTGTTTGGTTTGGCGTAGGGAGTCGAGGATCCCTCCTTGGGTAAGGAGATGGGTAGCATGGTCCCCCCTTAATCTAGACTTTTATAAGTTGAACACAGATGAGTTTGTTCATTAACGCACTGGTAAGGCTGGGAGAGGTGATTTTATCATAGATAGTTTGATCTATGGATTTGAGATTTCATTAGAAATATGGGGATAACAGATCCATTGGTGGCAAAACTATATGGAATTCGAGAGGGATTGCATCTTGTTCTTCGGGAAAAAATCTATCCCATTATAGTTGAGGTCAATTCGAAAGAGTTGGTTCTCAATTGGATTCGAGTTACAATATCCGACTTACTACATTATTCAGGATTGCAAACAACTTATGGATGAAGCAAGGGTTCACTTAGTCTAATTTTCCCAGAGAGATGCAATAAGTGTGCATATCTTTTTACTCGCTTAGGCCAATCTGTCTCACACGGTATTCATAAGTTGATCTCACTTCCGAGGGAGGTTTACGATATCTTTCAGAGTGACATTCGAGACTTAGTTTTTCTCAGAAACTAGTGTTTCCGTCCTCTTATAAAAAAACAAAAAAAAAATTAAAAGAAATCATTTATGAAAAGTGCAATGAATTTGAGAGAAATTACCTTCCATATTTGGATTATTTACATTTTTAGCACATTAATTATAAAAAAAATCAGTAATAATTGTTAGGATTTATGCTTAATTCACACGGGTTAATAAATAATCAAGCCATTGACCTTCACCGAACCCTCAAATCTCAACCTATCTCTCTCTCTCTCACCAACGGAACCACTACTGCCCTCCTGCCTCTCTCTGTCTCAAAAGAAGAAACAAAACGAAAGAAAGAAAGTAAAAAAATAGAGACACAATCCACCGAACAGCACAGAAAGTTCTCGTATAACTGTTCTCTCTCTCTCTCTCTCTCTCTCCATCCGTGGGCGGGCGACTCTTTGATTCTCGTCAAGGAACTTAAGACTCTGTTCTGTGATTCAGAGGTGGGAGAGAAACCACAAATATGGTCGAAACAAGGCGAAGCTCTGCGTCATCTAAACGCCCTCTTCCTTCTTCAAACGCATCTCAGAATTCAAACCACAAACGAACAAAGGTTTGTTCTCTCTCTCTTTTTCATCAATTAGGGTCAAAACTGGGGTCTTCTCTCTCTCTCTCTCTCTCGGTTGAATTCTTTATCTGCATGTTCAATTTTGAATCTCTCATGGCGTTTGATCGGTTCTGAATCGAAATTAGGGGGCGGCAACGGCCGAGTCTTTGTCAACGAACGAAAAACCCTGTTCTTCGCCGGGGAAAACCCTAGGTCCATCGAAAGTATCGACTGATCCGCCTTGTGTTGATATTCGGAAGCCCTCTGATGAGTCTGCGAAAGAAAAGACTCAAGAAATTGAATTAGAGGCCGAGCATTTGGTTCCGCCACTGCCAACAGGTCAGATCTCTCTTCTTTGGTTAATTGCATTGTTGTTTGTTCTTCTGATTTATGTGCTAAAGGCTTTTGATTGTGTGTATTTGTGTTTGTGATGGGCAGTTTTGAGCGATTCTGTTCTAGATGTAGGGAAGGCAAAGTCACCGAGCCGGTTGCGAAAAGGGACATTGAAGCCGCATGTTAAGCATGCATGGGGAAAGCTTCTCTCTCAGTCTTCTCAGGTCAGCATCATTCCCTAATAGTTTCCCCATCACTCCCTAATGTATTGGAAAGTAACTAGCAAACATTTTTTTTTTTTGAATGGGATTGGGCAGAGCTTTACATCAATTGAGTGTAGCATGCTTATTAAACAAGATGTAATTTCTTGAGGTTTCTTGCATGAGATGATCCATAATTGGCTGAATTGTGTTTAAAAGATTTCCATGAGCGAAGAATTTGTGAACCAAAATAACAACCATTATCGAGCTTTTGAGCATGTTTTTCTGCATTTTGGATCTTTTGGATACATAGAATAGTGATATTCATGAACCAAAATGAAGTTGATGTACTAGATTCAGGGAGAAGTTCCAGATTAATGTGCCGTGTATGGATATGAAATGTTTAGAAATTGTTTGGCAATCAATAAAGATTTCTTTGAAGGTAGTGAAATTTTGGTAATAATAGTCTCGCATCAGAGGCTTTTTGTCTGGAGAACTTGAGAAGTTACAAATGCTACTTCATGCTTATGTTAGTTGTGCATTGGAAATTAAGACATACTGCCTCACTTACTGGATAAATCTCCGGATCATAGCCTGCTTTAACTATCTGGCTTGCCAAGCACCTATCATTCTCAAGAAAATTGTTCTTTAATTATCTGACATATGAGGGCGGCATGGAAGAAGCGGAAAAGTGCCTTTTATGTGTCAAAGTAATTGTAAAGTAGAAAATAAAACTAGGTTGAAGAGTTAAATCATAAGGATGCTATAAATGACTGGCTACAATTTTTGGGACTGGCCATTTGGCTACTAAGACACTACTTGCTTTTTGAGAAAAAGTAGAAACTCAACTTAGCTAAGCTTTAAGTATCAAACTAGTTGGAGTTGTCCTACTACTAGTTTTTACTGTATTCTTTACTAATTCAATGTTGGTTTATTTTCTACAGTATCCTCACATGCTCATGTGTGGTTCTCTTTTCACTGTTGGTCAAAGCCGTCAGTGCAACTTATGGTTGGGAGATCCATCCATTAGCACAGTTCTATGTAAATTGAGGCATATTGAGGTATAGCTCGTTTCACTCTTCTCTATTGTTTGGTGGAATATGTTTTCCACAGGGGAAATGAGCGTTGTTTTGTTTTTCTTTTTTCCTTTTTATTTTGCTATTTCATTTTGTTTTTCAATTTAAGACAGAAACATGTTGATACTAAGTCCATGTACTTTTTATAGAGAGGAGGTTCGTCTGTTGCCTTGCTGGAGATAACAGGAGGCAAAGGAGCTGTTCAAGTAAATGGAAAACTGTACCAGAAGAATTCTTGTGTGATTTTGACCGCAGGTGATGAGGTTATATTTACTCCATCCGGTAAACATGCTTATGTATCCTTTTCTTGGTAAATCTTTTTAGATACAGGTAAAGATAATGATTTATGAGGAATGATCTGGTTTATGGTTTATCTCCCATATATATTGTGCTTCATGTATCTTTTGTGATGTGTTATTCTGTTGGTAGAATATGAATTTCCTTGACTTGCCACCAGATATTCCAGCAACTTGCTTGTGATAACCTAGCCAATCCTGGCATTTCTTCTTCTTTAAGTGTTTTAGAAGGTCAGAGTTCTCCAATCAAGGGAATGCCATTTGAGGCAAGATTTGGTGACCCTTCTGCTGTGGCAGGTGCATCTGTATTGGCATCTTTATCTCATCTTTGTAAAGATTCATCAGCTCAAAATCATGAGGATACTGAACTGGGTTCTGAGTTGCCTATTTTACCTTCTAGTTGTGGTGACATTGACATTAAGGATTCTTCTGATCACAATGATGCGCCTGGTGTTTCTTCTGTTGATAAACCTGTTGGTCTTTCTTCTGAGAATATAGATAACATGAATGCAGATGCTATAGGATTGGACTGCATGGATGCTGTAACAAGAGCAGTCCCTGGACTGACTTGTAAATTAAGTCCGCTTTTGCGGTTGCTTGCAGGTTCGCCTGCATCTGAATTGGATCAAACTGGTAGTGCTAATAAAATAATGGAGAGGCAAAGGGAAATGAGAGAAGTTAAGGATGCTGATCCTTCCACAGTTTTGATATTGACCAAGCGCCAAGCTTTTCTGGATGGTTTACAAGGAGGAATTCTTGATCCCAAGAATATTGAAGTTTCATTTGAGAGCTTCCCATATTATTTGAGGTGTGACATTTGTCTTTTTATTTTTGCCTTTGATGATAAATTATAATTTTGTTCAGCAATGGTTAAATTTTTTACCACACCCCGATATCGGAAAATCTTAGTTTTGACATCTACCAACAAGCGTGGAAACAATTTGATCATCTATTATGAGCCCATTTAGTTCCCTAAACATGACTCAGGTTGTTTTCTTGGCTTATAGAGTAGGCAATCTTCCGTAAATTGTTTTTTTCTGCTCAAACTCACTTTGCTCTTTTATCAGTAGGTAATAGGCTGACAACTACAAGTTTTGCTCTTGATTATGTCGATAAGGTCATATTTTTAGTCAAAATAGTAGGCTGCTTATTAGAAGGTTCTGCTCTTGATTAGGTCAATAAGGTCATATTTTTGGTCAAATGTCTATGCCTTTACTTTCACTTTGCACCCTTTAACTTACGAAATTTTTAGCCTATGTATAGGCAATTGCACTCTATAATTATAGAAAATGTTAGTAATTTTGGGCTAAGAATTTCTTTGTGCTGTTGCAAAAGCTACTGGTGTGACATTACCAGATAACAAACTGTACTGGGTAAGGTTTTTGTTTTGGGGAATTTTAAATTGGTGTAGTTTCCTACTTTCTTGCAACACCCAAATTTCCCTTATAAAGAACAGTTAACTTTTCTCTTGATGAGATTTCTATCCCAATGATATACATATTTCTTTTTTTACTTTTGTGATTCTCTAAATTTGTCTTGATCCGGAACTTATGAAAAATTATTTTGAAGGGAACTTGAACGTGATTAGAAAGAGTAATTAACCATGACATCCAGTACATTTTGTTTGTCTTTTTTTTTTGGGGGGGGGGAGTTGTTCGGTCATTTTGTGAATGTTGGATTGAAGGAAGAAAGCCTTAAGGAATTTGTGGAAGATTGGTCAGGCAGGCCTTAGGTGGAGAGACATGCTAGCTTTGTCTTTTATAGAAATTGAAGCTTTAACTATAGGAACTGAAGAAAGGAATAGAGAGGATTTTTGTTTTCGTTCATTTGAAGAAAGGGAATTTTGATTAAAGTAAATCATTTGGGTGACGGAGATGGAAAGGGAACGGGTCTTTCAGTAGAGGAAAAATAGAGGAGTAAAGGATTATAGAAACTAAACTGATTGGTTAGTATTGCGGAGAGTGTGTTAGAGACAAAAGTGTCATGTCTTATGGAGATATATATATCTATATATATATATATATATTTAATGGGAACAAGAGTTTCACTGAGCACAGAGAAAGTGCCAACAAACAACCTAAAGGGAAAGCTTATCCAAAAACAACTACATTCTTTAAGAAGTAAAGGCTTTTGAAGAATACCTCAAGTAAAGAGTTTTTAACAGACTATCAACAAAACATGCCAAGGGATTTTCCACCCCATCGAAAATCATCCTATTACACTCTCTCCACAAAAATGGCTTGGGGAATTGTTCGGGACCCTTTCCTCTCTTTGTACAGAGGCTCAAACCACCCCAAGCCAAAAGTTCACTCTCTACTAAGAAAATATCCAGTTAATATGAAGAATAGAGTAGACCTGCTCCCACAATATATGAGTCCAAGCATAATAAAGTAATAAATGTTCAACAGATTACAGCTCTCTTTTGCAGAGCACAGAACTATTGATCACATATATTAAATTTTGTCATAATATATTCAAGCAAACTTTGCCAGTGGTGTGGAGATTAATGGTGAGGTGGTGCATTAAAGCATAGATTAAAATGGCTAGTGAGGTACCAGAGAATGATGATTGAAGGTGGATCATATGGTGTTTGACATGACAGGAAAGGAGTAAGCTATTTAAGCGTTTCCTTTATTCTTGTAATTAATTTTTTTTGACCTATGCTAAATAATTATGGTGATGCTTTTCATATGGCTGTTTTTATATGTGATGTAAGGTCACTGCCTGGTGTTAGTCTTTGCATGTTCTGGAATGGTTGAGTTGTGAACCATTCTACCAGTTAGCTTCGTTGCTACAATGGTTATTTTGCACAAGCAGTGGTCGAAGTCAATTGTAGTTAATGTTTTTTGAAATCTTTTTTCTCTGTCATTTTGTTCTTGTGGCTGAACAGGATTTTGGGTTTTAATTCGAACTCCATATTATCCCTTTTCATTGCTTCTTGTATAAAAGACTGATATGGGGAGCTTTATTTTTTTATTATTTTTTTTTTCAGTTTGTTTGTTGGTTTTTTTTTTTTTTTTTTTTTGGGTAATCTGTGCTGTGAAATTGTGCTTCATGTCTGACACTGAGCTCTGTACAGTGAAACCACAAAGAATGTTTTGATTACTTCAACATATATACATTTGAAGTGCAACGCATTTACGAAGATCACCACAAACCTGCCTACTGTGTGCCCAAGAATATTATTATCTGGTCCCCCAGGTAGCCGCATTTTTGGTTCTTTTTTTTTCTCTCTTAAAATTACCTTCAGTATTTCTTTTTGATTCCTTACGATATATTGTTTTGGAAATTGGCTATAGGTTCGGAGATATATCAGGAAACTTTGTCAAAGGCACTTGCCAAACATTTTGGTGCTAGACTGCTGATTATTGATTCTCTTTTATTAGCTGGTGTAAGCTTCTTCAACGACTCCATTAATGGGTTCTTTACTTGTCCAAATTTGTGGATTTTATTTTCCTTGAACTTTGTATTGGTTGATGGAATATTTTAATAAGTTGTTTAATGTTGAGAGTACAATAAATATAGAAAATATAGAGATACCTATAGAGGAGATTAATAGAGATTTTAAACGTAAGATTCATCCCTATGAAATAAAGGAGGCCATAAAGAGAATGAAAACTAACAAAGCCATAGGACCTGATGGTATCCCTATTGAGGTGTGGAAATGTTTGGGTGAATTCTGAGTAACAATGTTAACGGCTCTTTTCAACAAAATTTGGCAAACAAAGAAAATTCCCCAAACATGGAGAGAGAATACACTTGTCCCGTTGTATAAGAATAAAGGGGACATACAAAATTGTTCCAACTATAGAGGAATTAAACTCATGAGCCATACGATGAAATTATGGGAGAGAGTGATAGAGTATAGATTCAGATGGGAGATAAGTGTCTCAAAACCAATTTGGATTTGTGTCAGGACGATCCATTACTGAAACAATTCACTTGCTAAAACAATTGATGGAGACATTTAGAGCGCAGAAGAGAGATCTATATATGATATTCATTGATCTTGAAAAAACATATGATTGGGCCCTAAGAGACGTGTTATGGTGGGCGCTAATGAAAAAAGTGATATTTTTGAAATACATAACTTTTATTAGAGATATGTATGAAAGAGTTGTGACCAATGTAAGGACCTGTGGGGGCTGAGTGATAGCTTCCCTATTAACATTGGGCTCCATTAAGATTCGGCATTAAGTCTCATACTATTTACAATAGTGATAGATGAAATCACAAAAAATATTCAAGATGAAATACTATGGTGTATACTCTTCACAGAGGATATAGTTTTGGTTGATGAAATTAGAGAGAGTATCAGTACTAAATTAGAATTATGGATGAACATGTTAGAATCTAAAAGATTTAGATTGAGCAGATCTAAAATTGAATATGTGAGATGTAAACTTAGCGAGAACCATAAGAATAATGAAAAAATGATTAGATTAGAAGGAAGAGAAGTCTCAAATAGTGAACGATTTAGATATTTTGGTTCTATCATCCAGACTGATGACAATATAGATGAGGATGTGAATAATAGAATTCAAGTGAGTTGGATGAAATTGAGAAACACATCCGGAGTTCTCTGCGATCACACGATATCATTACATTTAAAGGGAAAATTCTATAAAACTGCGGTAAGACCTGTTCTATTGTATGACATTGAGTGTTGGGCTGTTGGATCATTAAACAGCAACAAGAATAAAAAATGGCTGTAGTTGAAATGAGAATTGTTAGATGGATGTGTGACAAAACTAGAAAAGATAGAATTAGAAACGACGAGATACGTAATAAATTGGGAGTTAATTTAATTGTAGATAAGATGCGAGAGTATCATTTGAGATGGTTTGGACACGTACGACGAAGATCTAAGGACGCACCTGTTAAGAAAACAGAGAACTTACATATAGGAGATTTAATAAAATGTAGAGGTAGACCGTTGAAAACTTGGATGCAATGTATTCGTAAGAATATGATAGTTATGGATTTAGTTGAAGAGATGGTCCTAGATAGGAATAAATGACGTAGGAGAATCTGCACAAACTAAATCGATCTCTCTCTCTCTCTCTTTTTTTTCCTCCTCGATATTTGTCTCTGATATGGCGGACCCCAAAATTTGGAATAGAAGGCTTAGATTGTTGTTGTTGTTGTTTTTATTGGCGGGTTTCAGCTTTTTGGGATTGTGCTATTAAGAAAAATTGGCATAAGTCCACTTGGTAGTGTTATTTTCTTGCTAGAGCATTTTAGATATATTTTCTGTATTTAATGCTTCAGGGATCAGCATCAAAGGACTCTGATTCTGTGAAAGAGGCTTCAAGGTCCGAGAGACAATCTACCTTTGCTAAACGAGTGGCACAGGCAGCTGCTTCTCAGTTTAAGAAACGAGTGTCATATGTTGAGGCAAATATTAAATCTGCCTCTTCTCCATCTTCTCAGGCTTTGCCCAAACACGAAGCATCTACAACATCTGCAAAAAAGTTCAAAGAAGGCATGCAATTTCTTTTATTAGAAGATTTTATTGAGCTAAATTCATGATTTGATGTTTATATTTGTGCATTGTCGGTTTTCATCTTTTATTTTCAATTTATCCATGATTTGTAGGTGACAGAGTGAAATTTATAGGCTCCATACCGTCTGGATTTTCTTCTTTGCAGTCACCTCTTAGGTATGTTATGTTGGATACTGAGTTATATCTTGTCATGCTGTTTATTTGCCCCGAAAAGATATAATATGTTATAAGTAGTAGTTTATATCTTTGTGGTGGATGTACTCCTCGTTCTCTGCCTTCTGCAGATCTGCTTTTTGCATGTGTGAGTTTGTGTATTTAATTCAGTTTTGTTGGCATTGAAAGGACTTGCAAAAGCTTTATTTTGGATTTTGTATAAGTTGCTCACTGAGTGCTGTGTTTCATGCTGTAGAATTACGTTACCTATTTCTTAAGGATGGCATTTAGATGTTTTCTTTTATGAATTCTTTGGGCATCAAGGAAGTAGATTGTAGAATTTTGCTTGCTTTGGCTGCTCTAAAATGAATACCAATCTTTTTGCATGGCTCACAACCGTCTATTATTTATCTGTGTGACAGAAAATGGGGTTTCCTGAATTCTGAAAAGAAAAAGGAAAAAAAAAAAAAAACTGCTTTGGATCATTGTTTCTTGATTAAGGTGTTCTGTGTTGTTGATAGACAAAGAAATGTTGGGGAAAACCTCTGATGCTTTTGATTTTGCTTCCAATGCTTTGATTGCTCCAGAGCTTAAGCTGATGAAGTAAGATGTTTTTATTTTTTTAGTTATTGTTGTTATTATATTATTATTATATCTTATGACCTTACTCCATAAGCTTAAGCTGGATCTTTTCTTCTTTAAATGACCTTGAATGTGATGATGTGTCTAAAAATCTTGGATAGTCATTTGAGTTGAATAATGAATCACTATTAATAGAAATTGTTAGTGCTATCTTCACAATGAAGCTAGATGAAATGGCTTTATTTTGGGTTGCTTTAAATTAATGGTATTTGATGCGGACAGTACATGATCTTTGTACTTGACTCCTGTTGAAAGTTCTAAAGATGTGATTTTATGTAGGGGACCGGCGTATGGTTATAAGGGCAGAGTGGTTCTTCCTTTTGAAGACAATGGATTGTCCAAGATTGGGGTTAGATTTGATAAATCATTCCCAGAAGGCAATGATCTTGGGGGTTCTTGCGAAGAAGGCCATGGCTTCTTTTGTGCTGGTGATTCCTTTTATCTTGGTCTTATCTTCTTGTGCTCTCTATTTCTTCTTTAGCTTGTGCTATCTGATACTACAGCATGGTGATAAATAGACATGCTTTATTGTGCAGCTGACTTACTTCGTTTAGATAGTTCTGGAGGCGACGATGCTGAAAAGCATGCAATTAATGAGCTTTTTGAGGTAAGTACTTATTAGTAGCCTAAGGAGTAAGCAAATTTGGGTTTTTCATTGTTTGTATTTCAGAAGTTTAGCAATCTTATGGTTCCTAAAATATTTCTAGGTTGCCTCTCATGAAAGTAAAATATCCCCGCTGATATTGTTTATTAAAGAAATAGAGAAGTCAATTGTTGGGAATCCAGAGGCATATGCTGCCTTCAAGGGCAAGCTTGAAAACTTACCTGATAATGTTGTTGTGATTGCCTCTCATATACAGATGGACAACCGCAAGGAGAAGGTATTGGATTGATACTTATGCTTTCATAGTTTGTAAAAGATAATATTTGGAAAATGGTTTCTTTCATTCTCTGCTATAGGAAATTTTTAGCTGTTTTGATGCTAATTAGTGATTATTTGCCAGTTGACTCCTGGTAGTCTGCTGCTTACAAAATTTGGGAGCAGCCAAACTGCATTACTTGACCTTGCTCTACCGGTATGTTGAATATACTTTTTCTTTATCAACTCATCAGGTGATGCAATTGCATACATCTACGTAATCTTTTTTTTCCCCCTTCTCTCGTTCTCTCTGTTTCTTGGTTGTTTATTTGAATTCAATCTCTAGCTGTCAAGAGTGTCAATATGGAATTCCAATCAGCCACGATGCAAGAGTGTCAAATGTGCCATCTTTTAGTTAACCTCTTATGAAGCTCATGATGCTAGAAACAGAAAGAATTTTCCCCCCATGGTTAAATTAATTCTAGAGATAAAATCTTGGTTATGAACAGATAGAATCTCAACCACCTGTAGGTGTTGAAATGAAATAGATTGCAACTATGACCAATATCTGTAGTAGTTCACAATAACAATGGCTCGAACTGCTTGAATAGAAATAAATAGAAAATTCCCTTAATCCATACAGAACTAGAGGAGTAAGAATTGATGCTGATCATTGCTTTGGACAAGGGATGGTAAGGACTTGAATAAATGTTTAATAAGAAGCCTCCTATATGGGTTCTGCTATATCTTCTGACTGTCGTTTGGTATTTGAACTAATACTTTGAATCTTCATCTTCTACACCCATCGCTGTTCTTTTTATTTTCTGAAAATGCAAAAGGAGAATTTGCCCTAGTGGGGGAAAAAAATCCTCAAAAGAAGAAAATAAAAAAGACATGAAAAAGTAATTGGACAAAATGGAAACTGCTGTAGCAAAATTTGGCTCTTCTAGTCCACTCTTGCTTGATCCAGAGACCCCTGGATTGTAATGTTGCTCTCCAACTGAAGCACTATAATGTTGCCTTTATTGCGTGTCTCCACAAAATATGTCCTTGCTTTTACCTCATTCTCCAACTTGGAGGACAACCTTGAATATCCCTTGCGTAATGATCCAGGCAAGGGGTAATATATAAATAAGTGACCGCTGGATTTGTGTGTCGTGCAAATACATGGAGTGAAGAGCTCTTATAGTCCTTATAATCTGCAATGCATCATTCATGTTGATCACATTGGTGGCCATTGGCCAAACTAATGCCTTAATTTTGGGATGGAACTTTTTGCCTTCCGTGTGAAGTTTGCCAGAGGAAAGATGATACATTTGTAATTTGAATAAGGTGATCAAAAAATTTTTACAAGGTGAAAGGCCCAAATAAGATGACAAGGTGGGAGTTGAGTGAAAAGACTGAATAAAAGATCCTAAACTTCTCTGTTATAAACTGTCCAGACAAACGGAAATTTAATAATTTTTTGAACTTTTGTCACTCAATCAAATCCAACAGAGAAGGAAACTGTATGAAAGTGCCTTACTTGCCTGAATATTGACCGTGCGCATATATATATATATGTGTGTGTGTGTGTATGGTTCCATAAATGTATATATTTATGACTATTCCATTGGTCTTTAATGATTTAACATGTTTTGGAAAGTAAATTGACTTTTCACGGATTATTGTTCACACTGGTTATGACATGGTCCAAACATTGTGGCAAATCTTGTCTGTTCTGCTTCTTGTTTTTGTGTCGTAAAGGTTCCAATCTATTGATACTTCATATGCCCTCCTATATGTAATTAAATGGTGTAGGTGATACTGACATTTAGTTCTGCTTTAGGATGCATTTGGTCGACTACATGATAAAAGCAAGGAAACTCCCAAGTCGATGAAGCAGCTCACTCGTCTTTTCCCAAACAAGGTGACGATACAAATACCACAGGTATGTAGTCAGCAATTAGTTCTGAAGCTTTATTATTTGATTGATGCTTATCAGTCCAACTATATCTTGACCTTGTCAGGATGAAACTTTGCTTGAGAATTGGAAACATCAGCTGGATCGTGATAATGAAACTTTGAAATCACAGTCAAACATTGCTACCATTCGTTCAGTAAGTCATTACTTTTCATGTTAGAGCTACTTCTGAGTGTGTTGAATGTCTGACACTTAACAAGTTTCTTGTAGGTGTTCATTTCTTTTTTTGGGGGGGGGGGGCAGTGTTAAGTTCCATCTCTTTGCTTATTCTATTTCCTTTGTGTGTGGGGGTCACCTTTCGGGAGGAAGAGATGTAAAGACATCAATTTGCAACAGAGATGGGGAGCTGGGTCCTGGTTTCTTTGTGGTGTTTTCCAAGTCAAGTGAGATATGGTTAAGGTTTTGAGGTGTTTTACTGGAATTTTAGGCTTTAAGACTATGGTGGCCACTGTCCAAAATGCTTCTGTTTGGGCGAGTCAAACCCTTGATGTTTTGATTGCTAATAATGTGCTGGGTGCTATTTTGTTTCCTAATGAGGTGGCGGGTTCTAGGTGGAAAATGTTTGTCCTAGGAATTATCTGCAAGCTTGATATTAAAACAGCCTATTGTAATATCAATAAAGAGTTTGTGGTCTTTGTATATTAAAAAATAGTATTCTGCAATGGTAGAAACATGGATTAAGACATGCATTTCCATCATCACAACAGAAGCCCGTTGGATTATTTGGGTGCAATCAATGCCTTGAAACAAGGGATTTTTGGACATATTATTCTGTTTGAGATATTTGGCTGTGAAACTCATGAGGTTGGCTATCATATGAAGAGTAAGTTGAGGCCCATCTCTTATCTAATGTTTCTATTGGGTGATGTGTCCTGGAATTAAGGTGTGTGTGAGCAATTTCTAGTACTAATGGATGACTAGCTGGGTAGAGGAAATCTTTCTTGGTCCCAGGTTACTGTCTTAACCTTGTCAACAGCACTTCGGTGACCCCCATGGTTTTTTTCTTGTCCTGGATTACTGTTCTAGACTCCGTGGGCAGGCAGCTTGAAGGTGGCCCAAAGGAGATATCAGTGAATTCTTGATAGCAATCCAGGTTTAAAATAATGAGTAGCTTTAGAGAATGATGATGTTGGAGATATATTGCCCAGTTCAGTGTGTCTAATGTGATTACTGCATTACCCGGCTGCTCCCAGCTGCATGAGCTATATTTTGCACAGCCTGGTGAGAGGCATCACGAAGGAATGGGAACAAATAGTTTGCGGCAGTTTGAGTTCGCGTACAGCATCTTTGTCTGTTCATGTCCTTTTCCCATGATCATGTGTTGGGGCCTTTCAAGGATGCTTTCTCCAGTTTTTTTCTTGATTTCCAGAGTTTTTCTTGTGAGCAATAGCTTTTACTTGCACCTTGCAGTGAGGTGTCTAGAGAGAGTATTTTTTTGAAGCATGTGCAGGATTCAGAGGATTAGGTGTTAAGTGATGGTAGTGATTGGGAGCTTGAGAGGCTGGTAGAGTTTTATGGAGGGCCAAAAGTAGTTAGGTCATGCTCTTTGGAAAGTTATGTAGAACATTGGAGGTGGGGAATCCTAAATCCAAGGTAACTTGCAGGAATAAGAGGAGAGGTTGCTTTGGTCATTAGGTGTGCTTTTGTAAGTTTTTGGGGGATCAGTAGGCCATCTTTTCAGAATTGTTCTTTAAGGAGGAGCATGACAGAGGATGATGTTTGTGTAGTTTCTATTTAGTAGATTTTGGCAGGGTCCTCAGGTTGATAGGGTGGAACCTAGCTGATTTTGGTGGATGACTGTAAGGTTTCTGTTAGTTCTAAGGAATTATTTCATTTTTGAAGTATCTCTTTGTTTATGCTAGCATTGCTTTTGCACTAGTTGCATGTGTTATGCACGCACTGGGCCCTTAGTTGATTTCATTTTTGCTTCTGGAAAGGGAGCTGAGCACTATACCTCCCATATGCCCCACCCAATTTAGTGAAATAAGTAGTTTACTATTCCAGCTGCCATTTTGCACATCAAACGTCTGATTAGTAGTTCTATTTCTTCTCACCCTTTGTTGTGTGTTCTTGTAACCCCAATTTATGGGGCCAATTTCATGAAGAATTTCATGAAGAGTTCTTTTTGGTTCACCCATGCGATGAGATTTTGGTCTAGCTCTAAGGACTACTTCCCTAATTTTTTGTGACTTAATGAAGATAACACTGCTTCAGTTCGGCATTTCTCAGACATCCCCTTGCTATCTGTAATTTTTCATGAAACCAAAAGTGACTTTTTTCTGCATAAAGTCTGCAAAGAATGGGAGAAACCTGCACTAGGTCAGTTGTTTGTGGTTACTAGGGTTCCTAATAGCGTCAGACCTTTTACTTTTGCTGCACATACCAATGTAGTTGTAACTGGGCTAACTCATTATTTTCAGGTTCTTCACCGACATGGGTTCGAGTGCTCTGAACTTGAAAGTCTATGCATAAAAGATCAAGTTCTTACAAGTGAATGTTAGTAAAATCTCCAACTCTTGAATTTAGGAAGTTGGGTTGTGGTTTCCTTGGTTGATCCTCATACTTATTGGCTCTTCGTCTAAAAAGGTGTGGAGAAAATTGTTGGCTGGGCCGTAAGTCGTCACCTCATGCACAGTTCTGATGCTGTGGACAAAGATGTGAAGCTAGTGATTTCTGGGGAGAGGTTTGTCAAAATGGATTTTTATTCAATATCAGTGATGCAATGATGGAAAAAAAAAAATTATTTTGCTGGCTTACTCTGGGTTTCTGGTTTTCCAGCATCATGTATGGCCTCCACATTCTACAGGGCGTTCAAAACGAAAACAAGAGCTTGAAAAAATCACTCAAGGTGAGTTTAGTATTCCATAATTGGTATTATACTAAGCAAACACGAAAGCAAAAGCTCATAGTAAAGAGTAAGACACCGCCCTTTTCTGTGTGCATCTATATTTTTTCAATGTCATTATATAAGTAAGAAAGTTTGTGTTGCATTTTAGTATTTGTAACTGCTAGAGCTTGCAGGATGTGGTTACTGAGAATGAATTTGAGAAGCGTCTCCTAGCAGATGTCATTGCTCCTTGTGATATTGGTGTTAGTTTTGATGATATTGGAGCTTTAGAGAAGGTTAAGGATACCCTGAAGGAATTGGTAATGCTACCTCTTCAGAGGCCAGAATTGTTTTGCAAAGGACAGCTGACAAAGGTTTGTGGCATTGAAAGTCCATTTCTTATATCAGTGTTATTCTGAATCGTACTCATAGAGCTAAAGTCATTATCGTTTTACAGCCATGCAAGGGAATACTTCTTTTCGGTCCTCCTGGTACTGGAAAAACAATGCTAGCAAAAGCTGTTGCAACTGAGGCTGGTGCAAATTTCATAAACATTTCAATGTCAAGCATCACTTCTAAGGTACTCGGGCATTTAATCTCTTGCATTTAATTAGCTGGTGTTATGTATGTTCTGAATATGAGTGTGACTTAAATATTTTCGTTTTATTAGCTGGTGTTTTTTGAATTCACTCAACTATTTTTTTTTTTTCAGTGGTTTGGCGAAGGAGAGAAGTATGTAAAAGCTGTGTTCTCTCTGGCTAGTAAGATAGCCCCCAGTGTTGTTTTTGTAGATGAGGTTGGTTGAATAGTCTATCCTATCAAAAACTCCCTGGGCTTGATGTTCCTTTTCCATTTTATATGCTCACTTCATTTCTACTTATTCATGTACTTGAAGATGTGCCAACACCGGAGATTCTGTTAATATGCCTTGTTGTCTTCTCTCTGCCGCTTTTCTATGTCATAGGTTGACAGCATGCTAGGACGACGTGAAAATCCAAGTGAACATGAAGCTATGCGTAAAATGAAGAATGAATTCATGGTTAACTGGGATGGTCTACGCACAAAGGACAAAGAACGTGTGCTGGTGCTTGCTGCCACAAACAGACCTTTTGACCTTGATGAGGCTGTTATTAGAAGGCTTCCGCGAAGGTAGTTTATTTGTTTCTATGGTATTGACTTACATGAAAGCTATTAAATGAATTCTGAAAAGGGTTGATGACTTTGATAGGATAAACAGCTAACCCTATAGCAAGCAACATTTTATTTTAAAATCATTAGGACAAAAAGGTGTCAATGGAATATTCTGGTGGTTCATGAAATATGTCCACTGGCCCTTATTTTATGACCATCTATGCAGATTGATGGTAAACTTACCAGATGCACAGAACCGAGAGAAGATATTGCGAGTCATATTGGCAAAAGAAGAAGTGGCTTCTGATGTCGATTTGGAAGCAGTGGCAAATATGACTAATGGGTACTCCGGAAGTGATTTGAAGGTCAGTTTTTCCTCTTATAACCTAATTTTACAGATCTTGTGCCCCTCTACCTTTTGAGCTGCATTCCTCTGACAATCTTTTTCTTCAGAACCTATGTGTGGCGGCTGCCTATCGTCCAATAAGAGAAATTTTAGAAAAAGAAAAAAAGGTGAGCTAATTTGGCAAATTATGCATCAATGATAGATCCTCTTTTATATTGCTTTTGCATCTTGTCATACTTGTAAAATGATAGGCAGTGATCAGCTTCTGAAGGATCACTAGTCACCGGGATCAGGCCAGTTGGATGTTTTTTAAGTCTCTCTCTCTTTCTTGGGCATGACAATGTTTAAGTATCTGATAAGCATGCTCATATGTTTATTCTTTGTTAGAAATACAGAAGTTAAACAATGTCAGTGGCATTCTGTCTGATCTTTTGATATTCAGTTTGCGAAACTTCTTATGTTTCCATTGCAAATTACCACAATGTAAGAAGATTGCCCCTGATCTGTATGCTGTGACTGGTTGCCATTTTCGTTTGCAGCATTAAACTTTTTTTAGTTATCTCTACTTTTATTTAAGATTTAAATAACTAATTTAAGATTTGACACAAAGCACGATAACAAACAATTATTTTGACTGTAGGCCTCTTTTTAGTTCTTCAATGCAATTGCATTGGTAGTGTTATAATAGCGTGACAGTGGAAGTCCCAATTAGAATTTCCTTCTCATTTTGTTGAATATTGATTCTCTACCAAGCACCTGTACCAATGAAAACTATTTACTGCTGTTACATCAAATCCTGCCCAATGCTTTTATGGTAGGTAGATGGAGTTTGTACAACTCTCTTTGTTAGCCCTATAAAATGTACCTATTGATCATTGGAAAGTCCTGTAACTCATGAGCTTCTTGACCCTATACACCTTCCTTGACTTCACAAGAAAATAGAGGACTTGTTCATCACTAAGTTCACGACACAAAAACACCCATTGGTGGAAATATATACGACGAAAAGAATCCACAGATACTTGGTATACTGTTCCCAATCAAAAAGAAATGATGTCAATACGTTAGTAGTGTCTGCTTCGGCGTTCTAACCTGTCACTAGAATAATCTATGCCATAGCAAATAGATAATGCAAGTCATATTTTCTTTTTCATTCTTCTGTTTTATATCTGTACTTATCCTGCTAGCTCTATTGCCATGTAGCTATTCATTCTGCTCAATTGCTGGGATCTTCTGTTTAATAATAATTATGAATATTATAGGTCTAATGGTAATTCTCCTGATCAATATCAAGTGTATTACATCTTAACAGTGGACAAAATGGCGTGCAGTTTGTCAATTGTGTTATTTGTTAGATGACTTCTTTAGAACTGACTGCTCACCTTATTGAGGTTTTTCATTATTCATTAATCATTATACTAGCACTATATTGGAATAGACTTTTAGTTGTTTTGATTGCACTATTCTTAGAAGATCTTAAGTTAACCTTCTCCCTGCTAATATTTTTCTTGTTTTATTGTGAACTTTTCAGGAGAAAGCTTCAGCATTGGCAGAAAATAGACCTTTACCCTCCTTGCGTAGCAGTGCTGATATACGTTCTTTAAGCATGGAAGATTTCAAATATGCTCATGAGCAGGTATATTTTGGTTAAGTTTGAATCATAGAATTTGGATCATTCATAGCTGAGGAAAAATTTTCTTGTAAATCTATTCCTGCACTTTATTTGAAGTGACATTGATTTTCCTTTTGTCTTGCTGGCTTTGAAATATCAAAGCCTATATTAAAATGCTTTACTTGATTAGTGGTCAACGGTGTCTACACAAGTACCTTGTTTGCACAATGGGATCAAATAAGGCTCTCTTGAGAACATATGGCTCTCTCT
Source organism: Dillenia turbinata (assembly GCA_037126225.1). Classification (NCBI taxonomy): domain Eukaryota; kingdom Viridiplantae; phylum Streptophyta; class Magnoliopsida; order Dilleniales; family Dilleniaceae; genus Dillenia; species Dillenia turbinata. The sequence goes on from JBAMMX010000005.1 coordinate 27,350,074, forward strand.
ATAGAAACCTTAGAGGGTGGTTTGAAGATTGCTGGAGAGACAGGTAGAGGGTTGGGAGGGTTTCAACTTCTTGAGGAGGTCGATGAGTATCAGAGAGACTCAAATAGGATGGAACAAAGAAACTTATGGGGACATTAGAGTGACCTGAATGAATTGTCATTCTATGTGAGGTCGATGAGTATCAAAGAGACTCGAATAGGATGGAACAAAATGTTGAAGTATCAAAGTATGAAGAACAAACTTGAAGAGAAATAAATTCTGGATTTTATTGATATTCAATGCAAGAACACATTGGTAGTTTTGGAGCATTTACTCATACTTTTACAAGACTCTAGAGGTGGGTATTTATAGGAAAATAAATGGGAGAAGGAAAAGAAGAGAGGAGAGGGCTGTGGGGCCCTCTCCCCAATGGCTAGTACCAACTAGCCGTTGGAACTTCCCCAACAGCTAGCTGCCATGCTGGCTGTTGGGGACAGCCCCTTTTTGGGGCTTTTTCCTTGGGCTTTTGGGCCCCTTTGAGGGCCTATAACTTGGGCTGAAAAACATCCTTGGATCTGGATCTTTTAGAGTGTATTTAAGAGGCCCTAATTGGTGGGTCTTTGAGTGATGCTTCCTTTCAACACTCCCCCTCAAGTTGGGTGTGTAAATATCAATAGTACCCAACTTGCTCATTATTTGTTGAAGATGGGCTACGGTCCCTCTTTTGGTGAAGATGTCTGCTAGCTGATGTTCTCCTTTAATGTGAGGAGTGGTGATTAACTTTTCTTCTACCTTTTGCCGAATAAAGTGATAATCTATTTCTATGTGCTTGGTTCGTTCGTGAAAAACCGGATTAGAGGCAATGTGAATGGCCTATTGATTGTCACAATGCAAGTTGATTGGTGTCGAAATCTTAAACCCCAATTCTTCCACTAATATTTTTAGCCAAACTATCTCACTTGCCGTTGATACCATTGCCCTATGCTCAGCTTCTGCACTCGATCTAGACACCACGTGCTGTTTTTTGCTCTTCCATGCTACTAAGTTGCCTCCTACGAACATGCAATATCCGGTGGTGGATCTCCTATCCTTAGAGTCGCTTGCCTAGTCCGCATCACAGTAGCCTTCAATTTGAGAGCTTCCATTGTTCATCATCAAAATACCTAGCCCGGGAGACTTCTTGATGTAGTGAAGGATACATTCTGCCGCTCTCCAATGGGCTTTCCTTGGAGCATGCATGTGCTGGCTTATCTCACAAACAGCGAAGTTTATGTCCGGTCTAGTGATGGTGAGGTAGATAAGTCTTTCTACAAGTCTCTGAAATCTCTCTATGTTGTCAAATGGCTCTTCATCATCTACTAGAGGTCTGGTAATGGCAATAGGGTTACAGGCTGGCTTTCCTCCTAGCTTACCTGTTTCCTGCAAAAGATCAAGAGCATATTTTCTTTGGGATAGAATTGGTCCATTATGACAATAGGCTAACTCGATTCCTAGGAAATACTTTAATTTCCTTTAATCTTTAATTTCAAATCTAGAACTCAAGAAAGTTCTAATTATATCTATTAAATGTGGATTATTTTCGATAATTATAATATCGTCTACATATACTAAGGCTATCACTATTTTATCATGATTTCTTCTAACAAAAAAAGATGAATCACTATGATATTTAACAAATCCACTATTAAGGAAAGCATGACTTAACTTAGCATACCATACCCTTAGAGATTGTTTTAGCCCATAGTTAGCCTTGTGAAGTTTGCACACATTTCCTCCTTGTTGAAACCCTTGAGGAAGTTGCATGTATACTTTTTCTTCGAGGTCCCCTTGAAGGAAGGCATTTGCCACGTCCATTTGATACATGCTCCATCCATGGTTTACCGCAAGAGACATTAAGACTCTAATTGTGTTCATTTTAGCGACAGGAGCAAAAATTTCCTTGTAGTCTATCCCATAAGCTTGAGTAAATCCTTTTGTCACAAGTCTTGCCTTGGACCTTTTAATTGATCCATCACTCTTGTATTTAATCTTGTATACTCACTTGCATCCGACCGCTCTTTTGTTTTTTGACAGATTTGTGAGCTCCCAAGTTCCATTTTTGGTGAGTGCATCTAGCTCCTCTTCCATTGCCTTCCTCCATCTTGGATCCCTAGAGGCTTCTTCAAATGTTCTAGGCTCAAGTTCCTTATCTATGGCACTCAAGAATGCTTGGTGGCCCAAAGAAACATGTGAGGTAGTGTAGACATCGGAAAGAGGATGATCGGTGGAGAGGGGATTATAGTAAAATTTTCATTTGGAAGGAGGTCGTCTCATCCGATTCTTCCCTAACTTGTTCGAGGTTCTCTTCTACCATTGTTTGTTGTTCTCCCCCTAAGGTAGATGTCGGTTCCTCTTCCATAGCGTTTGATCCTCTTCATTGTTCTGAGAATGGCTTGTTGCTTGAGAGGCATTCTCTTCTTCAATTGATGAGGGTGGCTGATAAGGGAGAAGCAAGAAATCCCAAGTACTAGTGGAGTTATCTTCTCCTGCAAAATAAAATTCTTATTCTAGAAATATTACATCCTTAGATGTGTAGGTTCGGTTAGTAGTAGTATCATAACACCTATATTCCTTTTCAAAAGAAGTATATCCTAGGAACAAGCATTTTCTTCCCTTGTGATCTAATTTATCCCTCGTGTGGGCTGGGATGTGAATGTGACACACACAACCAAATGTTCTAAGGTGTGATATATTAGGTTTTCTTCCTAATAGCATTTCTAAAGGTGATGAGTCTTTCAATACTTCTGAACGCATTAAGTTTATAATATGGACAACGGTTTTAACTGCATCACACCAAAATTTTTTTGGAACATTTGCATAAAATATCATGGCTCTAGCGGTTTCTAAGATATGCCTATTTTTCCTTTCTGCCACCCCATTTTGTTGAGGGGTATAAAAACAAGACATTTGATGAATGATGCCATGGTCTTTAAGGAAGTTTTCAAAATTATGGCTTATGTATTCACCCCCATGATCTTACCTAAGGACTTTGATGCTTGCATTGTAGAGCTTGGTCACATATTTCACATAGCTCTTGAGTGCTTCAAGTGCTTGGTCTTTATGGTCAATAAACATGATAAAATACTTATAACCTAAGTGCGACAAAATGGGGAAAGTCCATACATCAGAATGTACTAAGTCAAAAGTATTTTTATATATAGTTTCAGAATAAGGGTACACTGTTTGGGTTTCCTTTGCCAAAATACAAGCTTTATAATGTCTATTTTCAAAATTCATAATTGGAAATAGACGTTTTAAAACTCGATCACTAAGATGCCCTAATCGTCCATGCCAAAGGGATGGATCTTCCTTGATGTGTGCCATGAGTGCATGCTGTTCGTGATCCAAAAAATAGAAGTCTCCTCTTCTAGAACCCTTGCTAATCAATTGATTCGACTTGAGGTCCTGAAAAGAGATAGAATTCGGGTCAAAAGCAACTCTACACTTTTGATCCTTAGTGATTTTACTTATGGACAATAGATTTGAAATAAGTTGGGGAACATATAAAGCATTTGTTGTTTTTCCAAAAATATCAATCTCTCCAATTTGACTTACTTTCAAATCCTGCCCATTGGCTACCCGAACAATCTTATAGTTAGGGAGTTTTTTAAACTTCTTGATTTTTGATTTATCCCTAACCATATGATGATCGGTTCCCGAATCAATGAGAAAATCTTTGGAATTTAAATGAGTGCAAGGTTTTTAAATTATACCAATTTTTGATTTCATTCTTTTTGGTGACTTGTTGAACTTTGGCTGCCGTGTGTTCTTCTTGAGTCACCATGAATCCGTGGCCCTCCATTCTTTGTTTGGAACTCTCCTTAATCCTCATGCTAACTTCAGCACGTTGAATCGTATTTTGTACCTCTCCAAATGAAGGAAATTCCTTCATTCGAAGTATCTCTTGCCGAAGGTTGATGTCTGACTCATCCAACCCCATAAGCAAAGCAAAGACTTTATTTTCCTCTCTTCTCTTTCAGATGACCTTTAGATCGATGGAGTCTGGTCGGAGAGTCATTAGCTCGTTCCACATGTCGATGAGATCTCCAAAGTATTGAGGGAGAGTCTTTCTTTCTTTCTTGATAGTTGCAATTTGTCCCTTGAGCTCAAAGATTCTCCCAAAATTGGACTCTTGACTGTAAAGTGAAAATATTATGTCCCATAATAGTTTGGAATTTGGGGCACAAGTCACCATGGCCTTATGGGTTTCATCTAGGGAGTTAAGGAGAAGAAAGAATACGTAGTCGTCCATTTTCTTCCATTCTCTAAGGGCTGGATCAGAATCTTCAAGTGGTTCATCAAGCATGTGACCCTCCAAGTTGTGAAGATTTAGAATCCTTCTGTTCACACTTGCCCATTGATAGTAGTTTTCTCCTTTTAATTGAATGGAGGAGATGTTTTGAAATTGAGTTAGGTTGATGGAAGGTGGAGGGTCACCCAACCTTGAGGAGGAAGGGATCGAAGATTACTCTGATACCATGTTGAAGTATCAAAGTATGAAGAACAAAATTGAAGAGAAATAAATTATGGATTTTATTGATATTCAATGCAAGAACACATTGGTAGTTTTGGAGCATTTACTCATACTTTTACAAGGCTATGGAGGTGGGTATTTATAGGAAATTAAATGGGAGAAGGAAAAGAAAAGAGGAGAGGGCTGTGGGGCCCTCTCCCCAACGGCTAGTACCAACTAGCCGTTGGAACTTCCCCAACAGCTAGCTGCCATGCTGGCTGTTGGGGACAGCCCCTTTTTGGGGCTTTTTCGGGCTTTTGGGCCCCTCTGAGGGCCTATAACTTGGGCTGAAAAACATCCTTGAATCTGGATCTTTTAGAGTGTATTTAAGAGGCTCTAATTGGTGGGTCTTGAGTGATGCTTCCTTTCAACACAAAGAAACCTATGGGACATTAGAGTGACCCGAAAAAATTGTCATTTTACATTTGATCGATTCCTTAGTGGGGCTTGTTTGAGGATCTAATTGGACATAGACAGAACCTAAGTAATGATCTTAAGGAGATTGTCTCTATTGAGGAGATTAGTTGGTCATAGAAGACTCGTATGAAGTGGGTTACAGAGGGTGATTGTAACTCTAGGTCCTTCCATTGAGTGGCCAATTGTAGGAGGCAAAGCAGTTATATCAGAGAGTCAGAGGGTGATGAGGGAAATTTCATTACAAATCCCGTTAGATCTCTAGCTTTTATAGAGACCTTTATACCAAATGAAGTCGAGGTCGCTCTTTCATTGAAGGGTTGGATTGGCATCTAATTGAGAGATTAAGAGCATCCTGTTTGGAGAAGCCGTATGAGATGGATGAGATCCGTGACACTGTTTTTGGTTTCGACAAAGATAATGTTCGTGATTTCATTATGGCTTTTCTCCAGGATTTTTGGGATGTTATCTTTGAGGATCTTCTTAGAGTTTTTGAGTTTAGAGATGGGGCTATTGGTAAAAGCATGAATTCCACATAATCTCTTATTCCTAGGGACACACACTCTTTGAAAATGAAACATTTTAGATCTATTAGCCTTTACTGGTTTGTTACCAAGGTCTAGCCAATTGACTATGTCAAGTGCTTGATTCACTGTTTTTAGAGTATGTTTAGGGGATATGGAGATACTTGGTACAGTTTCAGTGGTTAATGAGGTGGTTGACCATGTTAAGTAGAATGACAAGGAATTGTTCTGAGATTGGATGTTGAAAAGACTTATGATAGGGTTAGTTGGGGTTTTTGATATAACATGATGGAGAATAAGGGTATTGGGGTTAGATGGAGGTGGATGAGAGAATGTCTCGGTTCAGCTGCATTTTCCGTTATTATCAATGGAGAGTCTAAAATTTGGTTTCCAGCTTCTCGGAGGTTGAGATATGGGGATCCTTTTTCCCCGTTCCTTCTCACTCTTGCTATTGATCCTTTTGAGTAGAATAATAGAGAGGAGTGTGACTGTGAATGTTCTTTTTTGTTTTTTCTGGACTTCGAGGTACGGTTTGATGAGGTTTGTGTTTCACAGTTGCAATTTATGGATGATACCATTCTTTTTCGCAAATAAGATAGAGATGGTTTATCGAGGTATGATCACTCTTCTGAACATTTTTGAGAGAGTCTCTGGACTTTGAATCAACGTGGCTAGGAGTGAGCTTCTTGGTATTAATGTGTCCAACGAGTGATTTGCCGGCTCTAAATAGTTGTAAGAAGCAGAGGTGACCCCTCACTTGGGGGTTCATTTGGGAGATAATCCAAGAGGTGCTTCTTTTTGGGATCTGGTTGTCGCTAGAATTAGCAATAGGTTAGATGGTTGGAAGGGTGTTTTCTTGTCCCTGACTTGGCTGGCTCATTAACCTAATACGTGCTTGTCTTTCTAGCATCCCTCTTTGATTTCTATCCGTTTTCAAGATTCTTGTTGTGGTGTCGAAGAAGATAGATAAGTTGACAAGAGGTTTCCTGTAGTCAGGAAAGGGTCTTTGTAGGAAAGATCATAGGGTGAGTGGGGATCAGGTTTCTAACCCATAGTAGAGGGTGGCCTCGACATGGGTTATTTGGTGTCCAAAAACATTTCCATAGTTGGTAAATTGCTATGGAGATTTCCTTTAAATCCCATTTTTTGTGTCATAAGGTGATCAAAAGTAAATGGATGGGATCCCAAGGTGAGGGTGCATGTATCTCATTCTTGCCCTTGAAAATTCATCTCTTTTGGGTGATAGGTGCCCTTGAAGTGCTTCTTATTAGACCTTTCTTCCTAATCTTTTAAAGTGGGTGATTGGTGTCGGTTCTCTTTTGGGAGGATTCTTGGATTCGTATTCACCCTTTCCATTACTTTTCCTAGACTCTATAAGCTTCATGTCTCATTCAGGCCCATTCTAAATTTCTTCTTCTGGGAGGTTAATTATCTCATTGAATTTTCATTTTTGAGAAATTTTAATGATAGGGAAGTTATAGAGTTTAGCTCCCTTATTCCTTGCTTGAAGGAAAATATTGAAGGTTTTCAAAAATCAGGACATTAGTTCCTCAATCATTTGGGACAAGATTATCTTTTATTGCTTCTATTTGGTCTCCTTTTGGAGTTTCAAAATTATAAGCCTGCGGATTTGTAAGGGGATTGGACAGCAATCCTTCATTAGTTTTCTTTTCTTTTTTTTTTTTTAATGGTTCTCTTCTTGACTGTTAGAATTTCTAATCCTTTGAACACTTGTGTATATCATTTTCTTTTTCTATAAAAAAAGCTCTCCTGCCAAACATCTGTTTTTGATCTGCCATTGGATTAGTAAATCTTAAAAGCATTATAATTCTACCGATGTTTAGTTTCTGGATGTTATTGCATAGAATTTTTTGACTTTTCCAGAGAATGTAGGTTTCCTCAGCTAAATCCATACAAATGTGTTGGTTCCAGACGCCTTAGTTTTTCTCGTGGTGTTGATGCAGGTGTGCGCAAGTGTTTCCTCAGAGTCTTCGAATATGAGTGAGCTCATCCAGTGGAATGATCTGTATGGAGAAGGGGGTTCAAGGCAAAAGACATCCCTAAGTTACTTCATGTAGAGGTAGTAATTTACGTGTATAGAAGTCATTGCTTAGTTTATTTATCATTTACAACCCCGCCTTCCCAAGATAAATGTGCAGCCAAATAGAGATCAAATTTGGTGATAAATCCACCACAGGTCTTTCCCCATCCCCAGCAGGCCATTGTACCATATTAAATTTTAGAGATAATCCCCATCAATTGCAAGCTCACAACAGCCCTTTTTTTTGGCTGTCCTATGCCCATTTTGGTTTTACATTCATTTTGGTTAATAAAAATAAGTGTTCTGATGGTTGTTACCGAATATTATTTGCCTTACATGAGATTGTAAGTACATATATATTTTTTTGATAGCATATATGACAGTATATTATATAACCTAATTGGCATTTACTGTTTGGTGGCTATAACGTGAATATCCTCCTATAGTTGTGTCGCTGTTGCTTGTTTGCTTGTGTGACTGGTTCATCCCCAATGCCATTGTGATTTGTGTTTTGCTTCCAGAGTGCATGAGATTTTACTTTGCTTGATGTGTTCGCGAAGAATGTCTTTGGTGCGATGAAGAGACAGGCTTGATTTCTTTTTATTGAAATTAGCTTTGCATATTTTGTGTGGATAAAGAATGCCATTGCAATTGTTGTTTGCCACTAGCTCTCTTTTAGTGGTGTCAAAGCTGATATCCTATGGCACTTAAAAATGTCTGATGACAAATGGCTGAGGATATGATGTAGGCTTCAATTATTGTTGATAAAGAATGCCATTGCCATTGCTGTTGGCCACTTGCTCTTTAAACGATGCTCTCCTTTAGTGGTGTCAAAGCTGATATACTATGGCACTTAAAATGTCTGATGCTAAATGAGAGAGAATTCGTCTGCCATTGTGGACTTTATTGGAGACTTAGGCTGTGTTTGGGAAAATAGTTGTTTTATAGAGAAGAAATTCGGTGTCTTTTATTTGTATAAAAAAATTATGTTTCTATTGATAAATATTGTAAGTATATAACAATATAAATGGAGGTTAGTACGCAGCCTTGGAAGTGTTGGTATTGCGACCCCTTTTTATCCAAGTCTTCAATAAATTCCTGAATTAAACAGTTGGGTGGTGGGACATTCATCAGAAGAAACTTGATTTGAATGACTATTAACGTGAAAGAAGCAGGTATTTGCCCAGATGCTCCTTTGGGTGGCTAGTGTGGGGCCATTGGAAGATTAATGTAGCCTATGTTATGCCCCCAATGCGTTGATCCGGTTGCCATGCTTTTCCTATTTCTAACAATTTACCATATAGAATAAGCGAAGTGAGAATCTTTACCTATTTAAGCACAAGCATGGTGTCATCCTAAAAGCAAAATTGGGGGAGAAATATATGTACTGAAGATGATAGAGAACCGTATCAAAAGTTTTCTAGTTTTGCTGAAGAAGACAACGTTGTGTCGTGTTCAAGAGAGAGCCAAAAGCGAGAATATAACCCTAATTAAAAGAAAAAAATTCTTATAAAAATACTCATAGAAAAGAAATTTATAAAATAACCCACGTTAATCGAGTATTCAACACCCAATCAACACTAGTGATAAAGTTTTGAACACTCGATCAATACCTTACCCCAAAAAATACCTTACCCCAAAAACCAGAATCCTACCACCACTACCACCACATGACTGTTGTTGCAATTTGGGTCGGAGGCTGTTGCAATTTGGGTCGGAGGCTTGGGTGCAGTTGAGCTCACGGTTGAAGGGAAGAGGAGAAGAGGAGAAGGCTTCAAATACCCGATGCTCTATAGGTTAGGTCACCTCTTTCTTGTTTGTTGCTATTTCATCCTCCGTGGAGAAGGAGGAGAAAGAATGGGAGAGAAGGGGCCGGGGGCTTTTCGAGTTCGTTGAGAGTTTAATAGTCGACCAACCTCCGTTGTGAATAATGTTGGTCGAGTATTGAATACTCTATCAATTTAATACTCTATCAATTTGTGAATAGTGCGTGAGCAATATTTATCGAGTGTTCAACACTTAATTATCTTGGATTATTTTTGAAATTTATCTTTTTATGCGGATTGTTTTAAGAATTTTTTTTTTTAAAATGAGATTATTTCCATAGATGGCTCTCAAAAGCAAAGGACGAAAAAGGTCCTTTTAGCATCACCAACCATTATTCCTTTTCTTTTCTTTTATCATTAATCTTTTCCTCTTTGCTTAAAACGAAGCCATAGACTCAGGAATTTAAGACATATCAATGTTACACCCACCTCCCCCTCCATAAATAAATGAGAGTACAAAAATCTCCCACCATCAAGCAATTTTGTCTGCATAATTGTGTGAAAAGTTTATTATCTTATGTCTACTTTGAGCCCCAATATATACATACATACATACATACATACATACATACATACATACATACATACATACATACATACATACATACATACATATACATACATACATACATACATACATATATATATATATATATATATAAACTCTGTCTGAGTGGTCATTATTAAAGCTTAGAATTATTATATTGGTTTGGCTATTGAAGCACATTCTTTTACAGGAAAAACAAAGAAACCGCATGGTGTCACTTAATCTAACGTTTGTCCAAATATTGTTAAGATACTTTAAATAATGGTTACACCTCAAAAGCATATAATAAAAATAAAAAAGAAGTGGGACAATGATACAGATTAAATGCAGCTCGGAGTGAATAAGGAATTTATCCCTATTTACCACATTAGTAAATTGTAATAATAAAATTACTTAAAATTATAATTTTAATTTAAATTAAAAACTTTAATAAAAATCAAAATAGATTATAGTAATCCCTAAAAGGAACAGATTTTAAATTCAAACCTTTTTTTAAAAAAAAATATTACTTATAAAATAACATTTAAAATTTGAATTATGGGTGTAGTTTATTTGCATTTGTGAAATCATGAAACGGAGTCGTTTTAAATCCAATTTTTATGATATATATTTCATATTATATGATAAGAGAAAATTATCCTAATAATATAATTTTAGATTTTTTTTTTTTTTAATTTTAAATCAACCTTCTATTCAAAATATTATATATAACTGCCGCCGGAAGGTTCGAAAAGGAACGGTGGGTTTGACCAATCGCATGTTCACACTGAGGCCACCACTTTGCATGTTCACACTGACTGAGGTACAAAACAAAACTGAGCTGAGAATCTCTTCGAATCCATTTTCCCCTTTTCTAGTGTTCAGAGACAGAAACTCTCGCGAGAGGGAGAGAGGGAAGAGAGTAGAGAGAGAAATAAAAATGGAGGTGATGAGTCATTCATCAACGTTTCTATTGCCTTCGCTTGAAAACGTCAATGGACCTTCTCCCCCGTACGCGCTTGTCGTTCTTAACCAACGTCTTCCTCGCTTCACTCCTCTTCTCTGGGAGCACGGTATTTCTCTCTCTCTAGTGGTTTTTTTTTTTTTTTTTTTTTAAATCTTTAGTGTTTTAATCTAGTTTTTGGGGTTTATATGTAGAACAGCACAACTACATGTTTGTGCAGATGGAGGAGCTAATCGTATGTTTGATGAAATGCCTCTCTTGTTGTCTCATGAACAAGAAGATGCCCTTAGCATTCGCTCCAGGTTCTCTCTCTCTCTCTCAAAACGCTTTGTTGACGGTGAAGTTTTTTCTTGCCTATTTTGGCTGTTTGTTTTCTTGTGTGTTAAGCTAATTTATTATTAGTAGTTCTCAAGAAAGAAAGAGTCTTGTTTAATCAAGATCTCTTCCTTATTCTCTTTGAAATTGTTTTTTTTTCCCCCCCTTTTATCTCTGTTGGGAAATATGCTAATCAGAGGTGGCTTTGATTTAATGAGGTTCCTAAACTAGGAATCGATCCAGTGGATGCTTAATTTGCACACCATCTCTGTTTTCAGCCTAGAATTTGGACCCCTTTGGGTTGGAACATAAATGAGTGACATGAATCTTCAGCTTGATTTTTGCATGTCAGGGTGTTGAATCAACTTCTTTAGTTCCCACAAACATGTCTCAATTGGAAATATGAATGCAGTATGCGTTATTGTGTCCCTATAATTTGTGGGACCTGGGATTGCCAACTTAGCCCTTGTGGTGGTTGATTTTTATTGGGTGTTTCCCATGAATTTCATTTACATACTTTGTGACTTGCTTTTAAATACGAGTCCTTTTCTTCTTCATTTCCTGAATTGGGAACAATTCTAACACCTTTTTTGAGTGTTTAAGGTACAAGCCAGACGTAATCAAAGGAGACATGGATTCCATTAGACCAGAAGTCCGGGACTTCTACTCTAATTTAGTAAGTTAGCCATTTTCTTTTGCTTGTCTTGGAAAAGGGGGGGGGGGCTATGGAAGTTTGTTGTTGTGATTTGTTCTTGGAGGCTTCAACACGGCAATAACAAAGAATCATCATGTATATCTGGCTATACTTTCACTTGGCTTTTCCTCATGTTTGTTAGTTGGGGATCAACAAAAACCAACAAAATAATAATCTTACACTAAGCTATTATGTCTCATGAGAATTTAATAAATGATTGATTATAAATGGTTAAAGATGTTGAGGATTTTTGAATAATTTATAATATTTCATTGTCTCCACGTGGCTTGGTAATGTTGATTGCAGGGAACCAAGATAATGGATGAATCTCATGATCAAGACACAACTGATTTACACAAATGTGTATCTTATATACAAGACTTTGCACTGATTGTTGATAAGTCTAATGTAAGTTTGAGAAATTCATAACATCAAATTCGATTGCTGTTGGTAAATTTAGCTGAATGTAGTTTGATTACTTCCAAAAAAGGATGCATCCAGCCAACCTAAGTTCATTTCTAACAAGGCTTATTTGAGTTATCTATATTGTGTTCTGGATCTTATTATAGTGGCAATTGTCAGACTGGACTTAAGTAGGTTTTTTATTCCCTTTTGAATTACAGCTTTGTGTTCTTGTTGCTGGAGCACTTGGGGGGCGGTTTGATCATGAAATTGGAAATATCAATGTTCTTTATAAATTCTCTGGCATGCGGATAATTCTTATCTCTGACGATTGTCTGATCAACCTTCTTCCAAGTAGTCACCCACACGAGATCCATATCCACTCCTCTGTGGAGGGCCCACATTGTGGACTCATCCCCATTGGGATGCCTTCAGGGAAAACTACTACAACCGGCCTTCAATGGGATCTAAGTGAGTGCACTATAGCTCTGTCCAATTCTCTTTTGTATTTGTTTCGCATAATATATACACTTAGTCTTCCCACCACAGACAACAGTATGTTACAGCAGAGTAGTGCCCCCACCCACAAAAAAAGGAAATAAAGAAAAAACCCAGAAAAAAATGTTGAAAGAAGTTGTTTGTATTGCATATGGTGGTGTCCTTCCTTACCTTACATGATGTGGTGCTTCCTCATCATTGGAGCCTGCACAATAATGAAGGATTTGTATCCAGCTTAAGATAATTGCTCGTGTTGACACTTTGCGTCTAATTTCTAATCATGATAGAGCTGTCGCGAAGTGGATGCTGCACTTCCATCTGGATTAGTGGTGACCCCCTACATTGACTTTTAGTTGATAAGGGGTTTGGTGGTGGGTGTTTGTGGCATGATGGTCTTGTTGGAAAATCAACTTAATCACTATAGATTTGTTTCCAGAATTGTTTGTGTCAGCACTTTGCACTTCTAAGTTCTAATGATCGTAGAGCTATTGGGAGGTGGATGCTTAACTTTCTTCTGGGTTAGTGACTGACACCCACATCAACTGTTATTTGATAAGGGATTTTGGTGGTGGTGTTCCTATAGTCTTGTTGGAAAAAACAACTTAAATCACTATGGACTTATTTTTCTGCCAGTGATTGACCTTTTATTCCCTGCACATAATTTTTGTTAATTTCAGATGACACGGAGATGAGGTTTGGCGGACTTATAAGCACATCAAACATTGTAAAAGGAGAGAGGGTGACGGTTAAATCAGATTCAAATCTACTTTGGACAATTTCCATAAAGAAGCCATAGAAGAACTGTAGAACTGTGAAAAGTTCAATGGCCAGGGCCGTTGACACTTTGAGTTCCATTCTTGTCGCTGGGGTATAATTGTCTTAGTTGTCATTACTTCTAATCTGCATGATAAGTATAGTGTTGGAATAATATTTTTGCGTTTCACACCATCATCTCTCGGAATGGAATAAAGATTGTGGGTTAAATGTCTCTTTTGCTTGTCTCGCATGCTGGTCTAGGTTTTGCCTTTGTTGGAAAGGATCACCCATTAATGCATTGTCCTAAGGAGAAACTCTGTACCACTTTGAAGTTACACATAGCTATGTCTGTATGATTTTGGGCCACAATTGCTGATGCTGATAAATCTAAACATATATTTTCATTTACTTGGTATCATTTATTTTAGTGTACTTTTTGATGTCCAAATCTTAAATCTCAAACAGTTGATAGAGATTGATAGCATGTTCGCAGATAGAGAGTGTTGACAGAGTGATCCAACATGGACAATCAATTGGTATCATTTAGATTAATTATGTGCCTGCAACAACAAATGATCTAACGGTGACCTTACAACTGTTATTTGAAAAGCGTGATATTATTTGAACTATTAAAAAAAATTAAGGTAATAAAATTTGATATTCATAGTGAAATTTTCGTAACGTAGTGATGTTAATAAAATTTATTAATATATTTTTACCTTTTAACTGTCTTTCAAATATTTCTTTTTAATAAAATAAGTAGATTAAAGCATTGATTTGATGGGTAAGACCCAAAAAAAATTTTGGAGCATATAATCGCCGTTGAAAATGAGTGCAAATCTTGCGCAACAATAAAATTATCGCTTTAATAATTTTGAGATCATGGATTTAAAGCATGAAAACCTTTTTTTAATGGAAAAACTTTATATACATATGTCCATCGTCTACCTTCACACTGTCGAGGAACACTTTATACACTGGATGATCCCTTATAATCATTGTTTAAAATCTTTGATAAATATAAGATTAATGGCAGATTAATTACATCAAATACTAAGCTAGAATCCACCTCTCTCTCTCTTTTTTTTTTTTTTTAAAAAAAAGAGGAAATTGAAATTGAATATAAGTCGGGCAATTCTCAATTCTCATGCCTCTTTCTCTGGAATGTACCGACCCGGAAAAAGGATCTCCAAGTCCGATCCGAAGCGAACCCACTTTTCGCGCCGAAAAGAACATCTCATGCTGCACGACAGTAAAATTAGGGTTTCTCTCTCTCTTCAACAGTTGAGTTGTCTCTCAAATCCTCATCCAATCGTCGCTTGAGTAGATCGAGGACGTGAATTTCCATCTCATTTGAGGTGGTTTCTTCAATAGTAGACCAGCTCCATTCACTTCCCCAACCATAAAACCTATAAATAAAGGTGCCATTCATCATATCTGTGCCAGTCCAGTAATCTTAGACCTCTCGTCCGCATTAGAGAAGAGCTTGGACGCCGGCGCGACTTCAATCGATATTGCTTTGAAAAATTACCGGGAGGAATGGTTTCAAGTCATCGACAATGGTTGTGGCATTTCACCGAACAACTTCAAGGTAATGCCTTTTGTCAAAACTAGAAATTTATGCATTCAATTTCTTTGGAGATGATGAACTATGTAGTCCTTTTAGCAGTTCAGTTCCTTGTTGTGTAAGCTATTTAGTCTGAAAACACCAAGTTCTAGTTTTTAAGCTAGAGATGGATTTCATACGCATTTTGAAACCCTAAACCATAAATTTCCAATTTCCAATTTCCAATTTCCGTCTCAGAGCAATAAAGCAACAAAAATCACACCATGCAACTCAATTGGTTAATTAAAACATATCAACATCCTGTGTAATTAAACAAAATAACACAAGATTGACTGATCTGTGCGGTATTCGCACGACGCAACTCTCTCTCTCTCTCTCTCTACAGAAACTAGGTGTGAAAATCTTTGATTCATTTACCTCAGCAAATCGGAGTTTGTAGAAGCTAATCTCAGTTGACAAGGCAGAAGAAATCGTCAGGATTTTGATGGAATTGGGGGAAATAGCTTTTGCGGTTAGGGTTTTTTTTTTTTTGGGAGGGGAAGCAGAGAGAACCGATATGATACTCTGAAATACGAAATTAAATAAAGGGCCAATCAAATAAAAATAATTAATCACAAATAGAGAGCATATTGACCATATTCGAATTTCACCTAGGCATGAGATTGCCAATAGCATGGGCTACATGAGCCCGGAGTGAATTACAGGATAAATTGATAAGCCAGGCCCACCAATCAGATGAATTATTCCTAAAAAGTTAATATCTAAATAGTGCTAATTAATGAGAGCCACTATGAAAACCCAAAAAAAAAGAAAAAAGAAAAAAAATTGAAGTCAAATGGCCTATCATTTTAATTGGATTCTTTACCAAAATATTGTTTTTTTTAATTAAAATTATTTAGCTATGATTTTTTTTTAAAAAAAAATTCAAACTATTGATTTCAATACAAAATCAGGATTTTTTTAATTAATTTTCTTCTAAGATGTTAATTTTTTTCTTCTAAAAAGTGTTTCGCACTCTGAAATGCAAAATCTTACTGCTACCAAACAAATACTAAATGCATAAAAAAAATAAATACTAGCACTTAAAAATAACAAATAAGAAAAGACAAAATGATCTGTAACGTAAATAATGGAGAGGGCGAAAGTGTGGGATGGCCTTTGGATGGTGCTGAATATCCGAAGAGGGGGCATGGAGAGTCCCAATGCTCAGAAGACAAACACTGAACAGATTTGAAGAGAGAGAGAGAGAGAGAGCTGCTGCTGTGTATAACTCACTCACTACTCCCTTGTCTGCAATTAAACCCCGCATACTCTTACCGTCCCCCATCTTTCCTTTCTCTTTCCCCCCCCCCCTCTCTCTCTCTCTCTAAAACCCTTGATCTGAATACTTGGATCAAATCTGGGAGATGAAAAATTTGTAGAATATGTGAAAAATGTTGGAAGACGAGGTGGCGGATCTCGCCGACTGCAATGTCCGAATCGGTGGAGCTCCGGGAAGCGGCGGGAAGTTCCAAACTGGGGTGCTCATTTTGCTCCTTTGGTAACTGCGTTGGCTTCTGCTTACCCTTGGCTTGAAAAGATATATTTAAAGCTCATGTCTAATCCTGATATAGAATTGGCTTTTTTGGCTGTCTTTTCCTCGTTTCAAAGAGCTTGTTCTTGTTTGCTCTGATAGGTTTGGCACTAGTGATCTTGCTGTTTTGGCTAGTAAATGCAGGTATGTATGTGTGATCTTGGATTTTCTTGAATTTTTGATGTTGGAACTAGAATGATTGTTCAAATTATTTTTCTTTTTCTGGAATTAATCTTAGTGACCCTTTACGTGTTTATTGTTGTTCAAACTATTTTGATGTTTGTCTTGCTGTTTTCACTTATCCCGATGATTTCGCACGCATGGAGTGTGAAATCATGATTCACACTCTTTAGTGTGTGAAACACTTAATGGCTTAGAAAAAAATTAATTAATAAAAAATCTTATTTCGTACTTATTAAGCACTTGAAAAGTGCAAAATCAATAATTTGAGAATAAAAAAAAATCATAATTAAATAATTTTAATTAAAAAATATTTTGATTTAAATAAAACCCATTTTAATTATATAGTATGAATTGGCATGCTAGAGTTGAGAATGTACATCGACAGAACTTACAACGCCGTCTTGAAAAAACGAAAGCAGTGCATGAGTAAATGGTAAATGGGGTTTTGTATTGACCGACCGTCTTTTCCAAACAGCCAATAGCACATGAGATAAGAGAGTAATAACAGAGTAACACAATAAATTGGTAACTACGCACATCCAGAAGGAAAATTTCTAATTAAACCATTCATTGCATGCGCTTTTCTATAAAACATAGCATAGAAATAACGAGCACTAATAAAAAATAGAAATAAAGATAAGATACATCAGTTTTAAAACTATTACTATAGGCTTGTTAGTTTATTTGATTAAAGTTGAATCATACTGACGACTTAGATCATCGGTCTCAAAATTTGAGATCAACTATATGAGAGACAAATATTGAGAGAGAAAAAAAAAGAATGTTGATTTAGTTTGTACGGATTTTTCTATACCACTCATTCCTATCTAAGACCATCTCCTCAATTATATCCATGACTATCATTTCTTTACGAAATTAAAGTTAAATTATAATACCACATTTATTGTGATATTTATATATGAAATTAGATTCGAATCATGAAAATGAGAAAATAATATTTGGAAGAACTAAACCTTTAACGGACCCCATAATACTCAAATCAAATTAACCAGACAAAGCTTGAATCCCGGTCGATGAAAACCAAAAACAGAAGAAGAAGATTATAGGAATTCTATTAATTGTCACTCCATCAAGTCTTTCAAAAAGGAGCACCTATGGATCATCTGATTAGTTTTAGTTTACGACAACTTTGGAAGAAGACTCCTCTTAACTTGTCCCCCCATCCCACAAATAATAATAATAATAATAATAATAGTAATAATGATAACAAATTGAAATGTCATCTATAAACCCTGTAACGGCGGTAAGAGACACCAGTGGACCCGTTTTTGAAGATTAAATCCTTCACAGAGAGGACCCAAAACCTCAAACAAAATAGTGTCTCCGTGTCCTAGTTCAGAAGAAGGCTCCTCCTAACTTAGCCTCCATAAATGAAATCTCATCTATAACACCTAGCGCCGGAGAAGGGGGGGGACCAAAAATTTATATTAGGGAAGCAAGTATAACATGCATTTAGGGTTATAATTTCAGTGAGGGTGAAAGTCGTAATTTTTAGGCCAGCAAACAAGATTTGGGGTTTAACTTTTGAAATTATATGTTTAGAACTTTTTTCTTGGTGCTCCCTGCCCACCCACCCCACAAAAGAAAACCACAACCATCTCCAATCATCCCCGCAAACCAAACTTCTTGAGTACTTATGCCACTTAACCCATCTCTGAAGTCAACTGAAACTCACAACCCTGATACAACCTTACCCATTGACAAAGGGCATAAGTTTGAAGTTGTAGGCTGTATGAATACCATAATAGAGAATGCAACAACAAGGGCTACTATGTACAATAACATGAGGCTACCTCCTTTCCAAAAATCCTATGGTGTACCACAAATGCAAAATTCAGTGATTCCATGAAATAGAAACCCTAACGCCATGAACTACACCATTTTATCATCTATAACATTGATTCATGCAGGTTCAACAGTTTAAAAGATTTTCAGTAACATATTAAATGCACAACAATGCCAACTCCGCAAGAAAACCCACCATAAATTTCCAATTCTGTCAAAGAGCAATAAAACAACAAAGATCACACCATTTGCAATTCATTTTTTTCACTCAGAAATATCAACACGTAGCCAAACAAAACAGCACAAGATTGGCTGATCTGTGTGGTATTCATATGACGCAAAATATAATAGGTAAGGTATATACACTGTATAAACATATAATTTTCTTACTTTTAAGTAACACCACTTTTACTAATACCAATATAAAAAAATAGAAAATTTTCCTATGTTTATTAATAAAGATATATGTAAATAGAATATAAAGCAAAGCTAAAAAAATTGCTATACTAATTATTACTATGCTAACACAAAATTTCCAACAATATGCATCTTTCTTACATGCCCAAGATAAAAAATTACCCAGGGGTGCAAGTGAGCAAGGGGAGAGGACTACTTGCAACTGTGACTCAGCTGGAGCCCTGAAATGCATTCCCCTACCATGAATGGAAATTCAGGCTGCTCTATCTGAGTT
The DNA here is from genome assembly GCA_037126225.1 of Dillenia turbinata. Classification (NCBI taxonomy): domain Eukaryota; kingdom Viridiplantae; phylum Streptophyta; class Magnoliopsida; order Dilleniales; family Dilleniaceae; genus Dillenia; species Dillenia turbinata. Next base: position 27,369,385 of record JBAMMX010000005.1, read on the forward strand.
GGAGGAACATGTTGAAAGACTGATTCTCTGATTCAGCCAAAAATCATATGACATAGAATATCATACTCCTTATCCTTGTCTCACCACCAGGAGAGAGAATACTCTCAGATCGATTGATCAATCAGGATGAAGGAGATAGGAAATTGAGAAGAGAAGAAAGAAAATATAAGACTCGTCAATATATTCCCATTTTGCTTGAAAATAAATCTTATTTTTTATAACAATAAACTGGGTTTAATCAGAGAACATAAATAAATAAATAAATAACATAAAATTAAATTTAAAAATAAAAATAGAGAAGATAAAAATAAAAAATAAAAATGAACTATCAATAGAAACTTAAAATAATCTTGTTTTCTAGAAAACCATTACTATTTATAAATTTGTTGAAAATCACCTTTTTGTTTGGAATTTTTGAATCTTCAATTACATGTTTTCCTCATTTTCTCAAATTGGCCTTCAACTTGATATCGTCCAGACATTTAAAAACAGTATTTAGATTTTTTACATTGTGATCAGGCCTTCATTTTTGCGGATAGTAGGGAGCAATACCCAATACTTCTCATCCACAAGTAATGCAACAGTCCGAATTAAGGATACAAACTCCACTTTCAAGTCATGGAAAAGGAATTAAAAAAAATTAAATATGTGTAGTAACCACAAACTCTCTGTACATAACTAACCAAATCCAATTAATAGGGTTATAACGATAAATCAGTCAAATATACGAAATAATCACAAACTACCAAATCTGTTGAAATGAAGCATCATTCGGTTCACCTAATTCATCAACAACTTAGTCCTCTCATCAACACAATTAAAGGTGTTCAACAAAGTCTCATAAGCCTCATGGAAAAGGCTCAAAATTTGGACAGAAGCAAGACCAGAATTCTGGTCCCAAATGGGCCAGAATTCGGGCCCAGACAACAGCCCACTACAGGGTCCATTTGGCCTGGCTCTAGCATCCAAGTTGGGCAGCATTTATGCTGCCCAACCTAGGCCCTGAAAGGGCCCCTTGATGGTCCAAAAAGGGGAAGGCCCAGGACCTTCCCAACAACTAGTAAAACTAGCTGTTGGGAGGGATCCCCAACGGCTAGTTTTACTAGCCGTTGGGGCCTCCCCAGACAGTCTGCTTTTCAGACTGTTTTCTGCAGACTGTTTCGGGAGTTTTCCTTCCCGTCTTCTTCTCCAGTTTTGCTCTATAAATGGAGCACTTCCTTGTATTGTAAAAGTATAATTTAGTGCTTAAACCTACTCATGTATTCTATCTTAAAAGATCAATAAATTTCTGAAGCATTTTCATTTATTTCTTGTTTTTTATCTTCCAAAATTACAACACAACATAGATTTAAAACTTTTTCAATTGATACAAAAATTTTATGTATACAATAATATTTTTTTTTGAAATAATTAATTTGAAAGAATATCCAAATAACTTCCACATGTAGAAAGATTGGGTCCTCTCCCTACCTCATTCGTTTATGATAATTTATAAAATAGGGAAATTTTGGGGCTTAAATATATAGTTTTATAAGCAGTGTTGTGTGTCAAATTTTGTTTCAATTATTGTAACTAATGATAATGAATTATGGCAAAGAAAGTGACAATAGCACGTTGATCTGAATTGACATGCCCAAAATTAAAGATCAAACAAGGGTGGGTACAATGTCAGAAAATAAAACCTAATCAGTTGGCCCATGCATGGACAAACGCTCCTGTGGAAGAAAAGAAATAATAATAATGTTGGTGTTCAATTCAAAGTCCAAAGTGATATATAGACTGGCACAAGTACCATGGTAAAAATGTGTGTGTGGGCGAGAGAGAGAGAGAATTAGACATAGCAGCAGCACAAGTGTAATGTAGTCCATAAATATGGGCGCCTTAAATTTAGTAACTTACGTCAAGTATAGGATGTCGATGTGATCAGCACCAAGGATTTGGCAACACGCCTTTTCATGTTGTCAGTGATAGGGTATAAATTGGTGTAATATTTACAATTAATTTGGTTTTATTTTTTTGAATAAATATTGCACTAATCACATTGTATTTTATTATATTTTATATGTTAGGAATGATGGAGGAAATATGAAAAAAAAGGAAGAAAAAATGAGGACAAATTTGGAAGCATGAAAAATTTACAAATATATTGAAGATATTCCTAAATATTTGGAAATAAAAATTTTAGAAATTTCAAATCCCTTGTAATTTGTTATTTTGTAGTTACCTAAAATTTAGGAAAGTGTTCTCTTTAAAAATTAGGTTAACTCACTCCTATAAATAAGGGGTTACATTATGCAAACAAGGGAGAGGAGGAAGAGAGCCCTAAAGGGGGCAGCCGCCCCCTTCACCTTTACCCCTTTTCCTTGCAGCACATAATGTTTTCTTTAGTTTAGGTTTGGTTTTCTTTTGTTTCAAATTCCCACGACTTTGCATTGGTTATTCCTTGTTGAACAAATTCTTCCATTGGCAATAAACGTTCTGTGAGTTTTAATTTATTTTATTCTTTCTTTCATGTCTTTATTTTAATTTTATTTTCTAGTTGAATGGTTTTGGAATCTTGATGATTGATGATTGTAAGATTTAATTGGGTTTATTAAATCAATATCTCATAAGTATTTATTTGATTCATGCACTTCATAGATCATGATTTTCTAGGGTTTGTTAAATAGTGGCCAATATTTAATAATTCTAGATTAATCTATAACTAATTAAAACGGTAAATCCGTAATTGTTTGTTGGTTTTAATAAAGTGGTAATTGGCATTCGTGTCATGGGAATGATATTCGTGTCATAAGGTTAAATAATCTAATTTAAATGAACCCGATGTGTGTTTGTTAATTAGAATTGAGTTTCTCTAAATTTTAATGCTGTTAGAGACTTTCAATCCTAAGAGTTTCTCTAGATTTGACTCTTGATTAGGGAAATAATTAACGAGCTTCTCTTAATTATCGATGAAATAAGGAGAGATTGGTCGTTGAGCGATTGTCGACGGTTATAACCAATTTATTTATGGGTGTGGAAATCATTAGATAGATCAATGATCAATCACATGAAATCAAGATAGATACAATTCCTTTGACTAAAAAAATTGATTTCACCTTAGTTTTTACTCTTTTATTTTTGAGTTCTTTATTTTTGATTAATTAGTTTAGTTAATTCTCCAATCCCCCATATTTTTTATTTTATTTTCCTTAAAAGAAATAAATCCATCGTTCTCTGTGGATTCGATCCTGCTTACCCTAGACTTGTTTTTCGTAAAGTAGATAATTTATTTTTGATTGTTTGACGACACACCAGTCAGCAAGTTCTATGAGGGTACAATGGTTAACATAAAGAACTTGCATTGTAAGGTCTCAGAATCATAACCATTAAATGCAAAATGCATCCAAAAATGTTTAGACTCATTGACACAACAAGTGAAGACGACCATAAGGTATTATTAAGCTTAATTATTAATCACAGACATTAATCTTGATTGAACCATTCGATAAGCATATCTTCGTAGGGTCACGTCCAATATATGTTATTTGTCTCTAATAACCCAGGAATTGATTCCATTTTGAAGTCTAATGTGGAGCCCAACTATTTATTATGTTCTAATCTTCATTTCTGAAAAATGATCAACTATATAAAGGGGAATTTCATGGTTATAAAATGCAAATTACATCATAATCAAGAGTTTTTTTTTTTCTCCAAACATTTACTTAAATAATTCAAAACTTAAGTTTTGAATTTCAGTTTTACTTCCTCCCAATATGGCGGTATGCAAATTCATGTTATAATCATGATTGTTAATAAACCAAGAGAAAGAATAAAAATATGCAACGAGTGCGGGTGCATGGAAAATGAATAATAGGCAAAAAATATGCATGAGAACTACTCCTAATTTGTTAAAACAGTGAAATGTTCATCAATTATAATCCTTAGAAGCACAACAAGCAATGTTCAAGCAAACTACTAGGAGACCTTGGAAAAATCATGCTCCAACTTATCCTTCTTCGGCCTAATAAATTAGATCCCACAGCTTAGTATAAATAGGACGCCTTTTTAGACTAACAAAGCAAACAAAGTCACAAATCCATCATCAATCTCAAAACACACCATCCTAAAAAATTGGCCAATATAACAGTGAGGCATTTGCTTTTCCTCCTAGTCATCACTGCCTTCACAATACCATCTTCCCATGGTCTAGACCAAAGCCTAAGCAAACTCTCTTCTTCATCTTTTAGCTACCATGGAGGAGCTCTCTTGACTGGACCTTCCCCTATTAACATCTATATCATATGGTATAGACCCTTCCTTGTAAAAGAGAGAATTCCATAACCCATTTCTTGGCATCGTTTGGAACAATCTCAACCCGGCAAAATCCTACAATCTTTACCTGGTGGAAGACAGTTCAATCCTATAAAGATAAGACCAAAAACTATGTTTCTAGCTGCATAAGAATCACAAAACAAATTGGTGACATAACATACTCTCTAGGAAAGAATATCAAGCGCGACTAAATAGCCAGCTACATCAAAACTAAGATAGACACCAGAAAATTACCACTAGACCCCCATGGCATATACTTATTTTGACCTCTAAAGATATAACTGTGGAGCACTTTTGTACAGGGTCATGTGGCTTTCATGATAGCCTTCTTATTGAGTGAGCCCAAAAATTGGTCTATGTCCATGTTGGTGATCCAACTAGACAGTGTCCTGGGCTTTGTTCGTGGCCTTTTGTGATTCTGGCATATGGCCCACCAGGCGCAGCCCTTGTAGCACCTAATGGAATTGGCTCTGATGGCATGGTTATGAATATAGTTTCCATTCTTGCAAGAGCTGCAACCCTTTCAAGAATAGGTATTTTCAAGGCGATACTTTAGCTTCTCTAGAGGTGTTTTCGGACTGCCTCGGAATACTCAGTTTGGGAGCTTATCCAGGCTATTTTGGGAATTTAATGGTGGACAAAATTAGCAAGGCAAGTTTTAATGCTTATGGTGTAATGGAAGGAAATTCCTCCAAACTGCTGTGTGGGATCTTCTTAATCTAAACTGCAAAGTGCTTGCGTAATATTACATTTATGTTAAATATTACCTAAAATTAGTAGTTATATTATATATATGCTTATGGTGCTTCTTCATAGATATATTCTTCATACACGAGATTGCCTAAAGTAGGCTAAATATTTAATGCATCATGATTATAGTCTTATGCATGTCACAATTGTATTAACATGTACATGCTATTTGGTACTGTGATTTATTGGGAAAAACAGAGGTACTAATGGGATAATAGTCCTTGGCAGTTGGTACAAGACATTAATAAATGAAGGAACGATAGTTTTTTTTTTTTTTTCTCTCGTTTGGTACATATGAAAGAATGATCCTTGCTGCTAAACAAATAAGTGTGAAGCTGGTGCATAATCGAGGTTTTGGGTTCATGTGAAAAATTCTTGGGGCCTCATCAAGTGGATTTAGGAGAGACATCCAATAGGGTAGAAGAAAATATATCCCGTGTCTAAACATACTCCCAGATTCTCCAACAACACCAGCCATCATCTCCACCCGATACCTCCTTAGTTGTTTCACAAATCCCCCAATCTTCAACAATAGTCCCACATAGAAAACCATCCACTTCACAAAAACCACAAATGATGATAAACCTACAGCACCCAAGCCATCCTAAATTCCTCACAAAAACTCTTCAGATGCTTGCAAAACAAGAAATTGAAGAACCCAACCCAAAATCACCTACCACCCCGCCACCTGAATCACCTATTCCTTTCGACAACCTCTTCATGGTTTGATCAAAACTTTGAAGAAGGATAAGTCTGATACCAAGTTAAAACCCAAGAAACCAACCCAATGCCATTATCTGTTCCCCTTTTGCCAGTTGCTTCCACATTCCCAACTTTCTCAATTGATGATATTCATGTGAACAAATGACATGACAAGTTACTTGAAATCCTTCAACTTCGGAGAAGCTGAATCGCTAAAAGAATAGCCAATCAGAGCAGTAATTGCTTCAATTCTTGTAAAACTTGGTGGGCAACTAAAACATTGGTGGATCAATTTGGGAGCTTTCAAGCAACAATCCTAACTAAATCTTTCAAATCTCAACCAGTTTATGAAGATTCTATATGAAGAATTCTCAGGAGATCCGACTGCAAAAGATGCTCTGTTCATAGCAGAATATCTCCAAATGAAATGCATCTCTTTTAAGCCAAAACATCTAGAAGAACATTACAAGAAAATGAGTCAAATATTCTATGCCATTGGAGGAATGCAAGATCCTAATCTCAAGTAAATCTATCTCAATTCTCTTCCACCTCCCCTTGGAAGTGAATGCTCAAATTGGTTATCAAGCAACAACAAGTCACTTGCAAAATATTCTCTTGGTCACTTGTACCAATTGTCACTCCAAATCCTCCAGCAGCTCTGCAATGTCAGAAGGTTTAATGAAGAGATCGCACAATGGCAAAACCCTAGACCTTGCATATTCAAAATACAACCTAATGTGCTCCTCAAGATGTTTGTGCTCTAAGAAAAAGACTAGCAAGAGCTTAGAGATAAGAAAGCCCAAGCACTTCTCAAAACAAAAGTTTCAAAGAAAGAGATTCAAATTCCTCATACTCAAGAAGATGAAAGAAAACAAGTCATCAAGATGCTTTATCTGTGACAAATCCGGTCACTTTGCAAAAAATTGTCCTTCAAAATCCAAGAAGAAGGTCATGACACAAATCAACTCCCTTGGAATTGCAGTAAAAGAAAGTGATGATCTCGAGTCTATATTTTCAGCAGATGATGAATACAGTCCGGAGATTGTTCTTACCATCTAAATTGATTCTGAAGATGTTTTAAGTTCCTGTAATTGCAACAATCCTGTAATTATGATACAAAAACAATCCTCTTGAAGGAAGAAAAAATTCCTATAATTGCATTCTATGATACAGAATCTATTGCCCCGATCATCCATCAAAATATCCTTTCGAGGCAATATTGGTAACCATGTTTTTAGACGTTTATAGGAGCAAATGGTGAACCATTCACAATTGAGCTAATCAGCAAGCTAATTACAGTTAGACTTCTGGCAGGCCTCACAATGACCCACAAATTCTATGGATCAGATCTTCCTCAGAAACCATTGCTTGTAGGATTCGATATCTTGCGAGACTATTCTATAAATTGGACTCCAAAAAGACTCCAGGATCCAGAAGGCCATATCACTCCATGGTTACCATCATTGGTGCTCTTCAACATTAATACGAGATCCATCATCTCCAAATCATATGCAGATTCCCATGAAGAATTCAAATCAAAATATGTTAAACCACTTCAGACAAGATCAGAATTCTTTATCAATCTGTCGTTCAAGCCACTTACAGATAACACTCCAACAAGAGCTACTTATCCTGGAATGAAACCGGATCATTACAAACTAATTCTCACAGAACCGGAAAGCTTGCAAAATCAAGGTCTCATAGAAGCCATAGATTCTCCAAGGGCTTGTCAAGCATTTTATGTCAATAAAAGATCAGAACAGATTCGAGGAAAGCTCAGACTAGTCATCAATTACCAGCCATTGAATCAATTTCTTGAAGATGACAAGTTTCCTCTACCTCGAAAAGAATCATTGTTCTAGTATCTGCACCATGCAACAATTTTCAGCAAGTTTGACCTAAAAGCAGCATTCTGGCAACTTGGTATTTTGTCAGAAGATCGATCAAAGACAACATTTTGCATTCCAGACAACATTATATGGCTCCATTCACCATTTTCTTGAAGACAGATGCCAGTAATCATTTTTTAAGTGCAGTACTGATTGAAGAAACCCCAGACAGAGTCAGACACATGCGGATACAAGAGTGGTGCCTTCACGGCAATTGAACTGAATTACCATTCAACAATCAAAAAGAAATTAGCAATAAAAAGAGATTCAAAAATTTGAATTTCATTTTTTATCGTACGATTTTATTGTTGAAATTGATGTCGTCGTTCCCAACAACATTAAATTTCAAACAGAAAACTCTCCCTTAACCACAGCTGTTACGGTTAGCGTAGTGATTTTCACGGTATCAGTTCACAGTGAAAAATGTCAAAGAAAAAGATAACATTGTTGCAGACTTCTTGAGCAAAATCTCACCTGCAAGGATCCCACTTAATAGCTTGATCCCATGTGTTTCGATGATATTTCCATTGTTTCCAAATTTGATAGAACATTAATGCTACAAATCCATAAAAAGTATCACCAAGATGATCAGATTTTGGAACTCACAAGTTTTTTTACAGCTTGTGTAGTAAAATATGGATTAAATGATCCTATTTTAGGATTACTGTTTCATCCATTATGGTCGTATCTAAAGATATTCAAAATAAATGAAAGGTTTATCATATCATTTTCCAAAGAAGAAAGGGTATCAATCAAGAAGTTAGCCCAAATCGAAACTATTGGCATTTTGATTAAGGCCGATCCATTCACAAGATACCTATCGGGATGGATATTCCCCCATCCAACTGTTCATCCGATATCAAATGGTCTTTATCAGTTTTTAAAGACTTTCACTGATCCACGAAATTTATTAACCTAGACTCCACCATTTAGCAAGGGTCCATGTTAAATAGCTCTTATGATCCTAAACAAAGAAGATTCTACTAGCATTACAGTTAGAGTTAATAATGGGTCCATATTCGCCATATTATCTGAGCGAGATCATTATCTGCGGATATTCCACATATTTACACTCAACTAGATTCCACTAGTATGTATTCCACGCAGCATCAAAGATATTCATAGAAACCAGATAATCTTTACCCAAACCATTTCAAAGAAAAGGTTGATCAAGTGATGACCCGATTCTATCATAAACAATCAAAAGATTGGGCAAGATACATTTCAGACTCAGATGACTCAGACAACTCAATCCAGTCTGGTTTGTCACACAGTCCTCGGATTCCTCATTGGACAAAACTAAACCCTCCACTACCACTATCACCATGATGGAGATCTCATGATCAAGATTCCACACCATCACATTAAAAACCACTTTATTCTCCATCATCATGTGAGAGACTACTTTACTTATTGTGTTTTCTTTTACTTTTTGTATGTTGTCTTTTAGTGTATGCTTTTTTGTGGTGTTATGATTAGATTCTCAATAATGTTGTCTTGGAGTGCAAGTATTAAAAGTGTGGTGTGACGTAAAGTATTTTAATAGTGTGAATTATATTATTGTGTATAGCGTCATCCATGACGCATATAGTATGCTTTTTCTATCTATAAATAAGATGTTTGAAGAGAGGTTCGCAGAACCCATTCTTCCCTTCAAAAATCATCTCTAAAGAGTTCTCTCTCTCCCTTTGAGGGTTCCCTCTCTCTCTTACTTGTTCTATCTTTCTTTTGTAATCTTAATAGTCTTAGTAATCTTTAATTAATACTCATAGCCTCTTGGTTATCCCAAGTATACTATGTGATTGCGACTTAGTCTGATTCTCCACGCCAAAACAAGATTATCATTTGTGTTTATGTGTGTATTTTTTATCTTATTTATTTCTTGTCTATTGTTGTGTTTATTTTATATCCTAAAACATCGCATCCTCATATAGGGTCATCACCTTTGATTAAGTCTATAACTTCCTATGTTAATATCATGTATCTAAATTTTAGTTCTTGGGTTTAATTCTACGATCTTATCGTAGATTAGGGTTGTGATTGCATTCCCTATGATGTTCCATGGCGTCTCTATGTATCTCTGAGTTGTTCTTGGAGGTTTCTAATATCACTTTCTTTTCTTGCACAGTCTGAATTGTATCCCCAATTATTGATCAGTTACATTAGCTTATTATGTCTGACTTGTATCTCTTCTTTCAACTGAGCAATAAGGGCCACCATCTTTGCTTGGTAATCTTGCAATTGGTTAGCTATTGTTTGCTAGTGAAGAAGAACAACAATATGTGGCTAAACGTGCATTCATCCATCTCTAATCTTCATTCCGAGAAAATCAATTTTTTTTTCTCCAACGATCATTTTCTTTTCTGAGAGCATAATTCCATAATCAATGGTGATCTAATAGAATTTTTGAAGGAGTTCAAGATGCTTTTCAACAGTATGTGAGAAAATGAGGATATTATCGATGTAGATGAGAATGTTTGGAATGTTTGGGAATATTGATCCGTGGATTTTCAGCATCACTTTCTGAAACTTTGAAGGTGTCATTTTGAGACAAAAATGCATCACCGTCCATTGAAAATGGTGGTCTAGAATGCAGAATGCTATCTTTGATCGATATTCTGGCAAAATACCAAGCTGCCAAAATCCTGCTTTGAGGTCAAACTTGCTAAATATTGTTGTATGGTGCAGGTATTGGAGTAGTGATTCTTTTTAAGGTAAAGAGAACTTGTCATCTTCAAGGAATTGATTCAATAATTGGTAATTGATGACCGACTTAGTTTTCCTCAAACCTGCTCCGATCTTTTGTTGACAAAATGCTTGATAAGCCCACGGAGAAACTGATTTCTCTAAGATCTTGATTTTGCAAGCTTTCCAATTCTGTGAGAGCTAGTTTGTAATGATCCGGTTTCATTTCAGGATGAGTAGCTCTTGTTGGAGTGTTATCCATAAGTTGCTTGAACGGCAGATTAACAAAGATTTCTGATCTTGTCCAAAGTGGATTAGCACACTTTGATTTGAATTTTTCATGGGATTCTACACATGATCTAGAGATGATGGATCTCTTGATTTTGTTGAATGGATCCTCATCTACATTAATGTTGAAGAGCAACGATGATGGTAACCATGTAGTGATATTAACTTCTGGATCTTGGAGTCCTTTTGAGGTCAATTTATAGAATAGTCTCGCATGATATCGAATCCTACAAGCAATGATTTTTGAGAAAGATCTGATTCATAGAATTTGTGGGTGATTGTGAGGCCTGCCAGAAGTCTGACTGTAATTGGCTTGCTGATTAGCTCAATTGTGAATTATTCAACATTTGTTGTAATAAACGTTTGAGAACATGATAGTGAATACTGCCTCGAAAGGATATCTGGATGGATGATCAATGCAATAGATCCTGTATCATAAAATGCAATTACAGGAACTTCTTCCTTCAAGAGGATTGTTGCTTGAGTCAAAGGTAGTTGAACTTACGGTGATAATGCAAAGAGTCCCATAATCATGGTTGTTTCATCTGGAGCTTTGTCTAAAGAATCTGAATCAAACGAACGTGAAACGTCGACTTCAAAATCAATTTGGATAGCAAGAACAGCATCCAGATTGTATTCATCATCTGCTGAAAATATAGACTCAAGATCATCACTTTCTTCTACTACAATTCGAAGGGAGTTGATTTGTGCCATGACCTTCTTCTTCATGGATTTTGAGGGACAGTTTTTTGTAAAGTGACCAGATTTATCATAGATAAAGCATCTGAATGACTTGTTGCTTCCTTTCCTCTTCTTGAGTACGAAGAATTTGAATCTCTTTCTTCGAAACTTTTGTTTTGAGAAATGTTTGGGCTTTCTTATCTTTTTACCAGACTTTTTTTTAGAGCACGAACATCTTAAGGAGCACATCGGGTTGTATTTTGAACATGCAAGGTTCAAGGATTTACCATTGTGCGACATCTCTTCATTAAACCTTTTGACATTGCACAACTGTTGGAGGATTCGAAGTGACAACTGGTACAAGTGACCAAGAGAACATTCTTCAAGTGACTTCTTGTTTCTTGATAACCAATTTGAGCATTCACTTCCAAGGGGAGGTGGAAGAGAATTGAAATAGACTTGCTTGAGCTTAGGATCTTGCATTCCTCCAATGGCTTAGAATTTTTGGCTCATTTTCTTGTAATATTCTTCTAGATGTTTTGACTTGAAAGAGATGCATTTCATTTGTTGATATTCTGCTCTGAACAGAGCATCTTTTGCAGTCGGAACTCCTAAGAATTCTTCATATAGAATCTTCAAAAACTGCTTGAGATCTAGAAGATTTAGGATTGTTTGCTGTTTGAAAGCTTCCAAATTGATCCACCAATGTTTTAGCTGCCCACCAAGTTTTACAAAAATTGAAACAATTTCTACTTTGATTGATTGTCCTTTTAGCAATTCAGCTTCTCCGAAGTTGAGGATTTCAAAGAACTTGTCATGCCATTTGTCCGCATGAATATCATTAATTGAGAAAGTTAGGGATGTGGAAATATCAGGCAAAAGGGGAAAAGATAGTGGCATTGGGTTGGTTTTTGGGTTTCAACATGGTATGAGGCTTGTTCTTCTTCTAAGTTTTGATTAACCATAAAGAGGTTGTCGAAAGGAATAGGTGATTCAGGTGGTGGGGTGGTAGGTGATTTTGGGTTGGGTTCTTCAATTTCTTGTTCTGCAAGCATCTGAAGGGTTTTTGTGAGGAAATTAGGATGGCTTGTGTGCTACGTGGTTATCATCATTTGTGATTTTTGTGAAGTGGATGGTTTTCTATGTGGGACTATTATTGAAGATTAGGGAGTTTCTGGAACAACTAAGGAGGTGCCAGGTGGAGATGATGGCTGGTGTTGTTGGAGAATCTGGGAGTATGTCTTTGGGGGGTGAGGGTTGGTGTTTTTGGGAAATTGGAGATGATGCTTGGTGTCAAGAGGTCTGGGAATAAGCTGTCATTTGGATTTGAAGGATGGGAATTGGAGTGTAATTGGATAGCTATGAGGATCTTGATGGTTCAGGACTAGAAAAGGTTGACGTCCAAGAAAAGGGTTGTGACTGCATTACCTATGATGTTCCACGGCAGCTCTTAGTTGTTCTTGGAGGTTTCTGATATCACTTTTTTTTCTTGTACAGTCTCAATTGTATCCCCAATTATTGATCAGATACATTAGCTCATTATGTCTGGCTTGTATCTTTTCTTTCAACTAAGCAATAAGGGCCACCATCTTTGCTCGGTAATCTTGCAACCGGTTGGCTATTGTTTGCTGGTGAAGATCAATATTCTGGATGGAGATTTTCTAGGAGAGGTAGATTTCTCTCAGCATGTGATTCTGTGCTAGAACATTTCGAGTCTGCCAATTTAGAATCTTTTTTACAACAGAGATAGACGATCTAAAACCATCTGCTTGTATGATTACTGGTGGAATGAGAATCTTCAAATTGGAGAGGGGGAAAGTCTGTCACCGATGGTGGTGATTGTGGAGCAGACTAGATCATACAGTAACTGAACGAAATGCTTTGGTTTGTTTTAGGCATCCAGACTTCTCTGGTTTTGATGGAGCTGGGTTGGGTTACTGCTCTCCAATTTTGAGGTTGAATAGCTTATCCATCTTTATCTAGGCTTTCTGGGCTTTTTGAAACTTTTGCATCACTTTCTTCATCTGTGTCTGGATTAACCAATGGATCTCCCTTATAGATAACATAGTATTGGAAATCTCCGGGACCTGGTTCTCCCAAGAGACCAACACGAAAATCTTCTGTGTCTGGATTAACCAATGGATCTCCCTTATAGATAACATAGTATTGGAAATCTTCGGGACCTGGTTCTCCCAAGAGACCAACACGAAAATCTTCTGGTTTGAAGAGTTTTTCTAACTTCTATTGAGAATAACCTAGATCGGTTATTTTCAGTCTCCTCTTCTTTCTTCTGGAACGTTTCTTTCTTCTTAGTCTTTCGTCTTCATCATCGTCATCAGCAAGGCATGAGTCACATGAGCATAAGTCAAAGAATTTGCGTCCATCAAAGTCCTGGAATGGGTGTACTAGTCGTCCCTTATTTGTGAAATGCAGAATTGGGACATTATCTTGGCAACAAGGATCTGGATATTCAAATGATTGGATCATGCTCATCGTCGAGAATGGATTGTTTTAAACTGGCCTTTCTGACTCAAGAGATACGGACAAATTAGTCTGGTTGGCTAATGAACGGTGCCATTGACTATCGGATAAGTTGAGGTTATTCGTTTTCTTCATAATGTGTGATCCAGGAAGTAAGGAGGAGTTTGAGTAATTTCTCCCTTTTAATTTGTCTAGGGATCTAGGTATGAACAGGAGTATACTCAAAATCAACTATTAGGAGAAGAGGCTCATCATATAAAGCCAATATTGTCAAGTCAAAAGCATGGTTTAATTAATAGTGAAGGGTGGCCACTAAGGTAGTTTGGACAAGGTGATCTCCTATGATTTGGATCTGGATTTTCATACAAGTGGTTAAGTGGGAATCAACGAGTGGAAGATTAAAGTTTGGGTAAAAGGCGCATAGGATAGTGCCAGCTTTAAGTGTAGTTTGGAGAATGCAGACATGCTGGTATGTTTTGAAACAGATGTCTAAGATGGCTATTCTTGAGATTACAGGAGGACCTTTTCTTCCATGGAAACTCAGGACAAGTCTCACAGCGTCAAAGTGAAGGTGGGTGAAACCATATCTTTTCCAGGCTTAAAGGTGAGGTAAAAGAAAATCAAGGGAAAGGAGTTGCGCTCTCTCAGTAGCAGGGATATACAACTAGGTTAAAGACGTAAAAAATACTAACTTTCTAGCTATTTTTGGTTGCATAGAAAAGATTTTTGTAATATTTTGTAAACATGTTTTTTGTGGGTTTTGATACGTATTATAAGGGTTTAATAGATAAGACTCTTGCGGAATAGTATCATCTACATAGTACTCATTGATATGCAGAATCAACATTAGAACACCTACCGGTAGAAGTGAATATAGAGGATAATGATCTAGATAATGACATATTGTTGAGAGAATACCAAAATATTTATAGACGACTTACAGCCTTTTCCTCAAGGTCTTGCCACGTCCTCCGTACAACAGTATCTTTCTAGATATGTAACCACCTAGTGGATGATTTTAGAAAGTAGATGTTTTAATGAGAGCTCTGAAAACCAAAATGAACACCTAGGCTCTAATACCAATCTACGACAAGATTCTAGAATCAAACCCAAGAATTGAAATTTAGATACAGGATACTAACACAGAAAACTATAGACTTAATCAAAGGTGATGACACGATATGAGAACGAAATATTTTAGGACATAAAATAAATAAAACAATAGACAAAATAAATAAGATAAAAAATACACACAAACACAAATGGTAATTCTGTTCTAATGTGAAAGATTAGACTAAATCACAACCACAAAATATACTTGGACAATCAAGAGACTATGAATATTAACTAAAAAATACTAAGAATATTAAGATTACAAAAGAAAAATAGAACGAGTAAAAAAGAGAGAGAAGGAACCCTTAGGGAGAGAGAGAACTCTTTAGAGATGATTTTTTAGGGGAAGAATGGACTCCCCGAATCTCTCTTCAAATATCTTATTTATAGATAAGAAAAGCACACTACATGCATCATGGATGATGCTACACACAATAATATAACTCACACTATTACAATATTTTATGTCACACCATACTTCTAATATTTGCACTCTAAGACAACATTATTGAGAATCTAATCATGACACCACAAGAAAACACACATTAAAAGAAACACACAAAAAGCAAGAAAAAACACATTAAATAAAGTAGTCTCCCACGTGATGATGGAAAATAAAGTGGTTTCCCACGTGATGATGGGGAATCTTCATCATTAGATCTTCATCATGATGATGGTAGTAGTGAAGGGTTCAGCTTTGTTCAGTGAGGAATCTAAGAATCGGGCGGCAAATCAAACTGGACTGAATCATCTTAGTCTAAAATGTATTGTCTAATCTTTTGATTGTTCATACAATCGGGCCATCACTTAATCAACCTTCTCTTTGAAATGGTCTGGATAAAGATCATATGATTCCATGAATATATACCTCAATCTCTATTGCTGCGTGAAATATACTCTAATGGAATCTGGTTAAATGTAAACATGTAGAGTGTCCACAGATAATGATCTTGCTCAGATAATATGGCGAACATGGACCCATCATTAACTCTAACTCCATTGCTAGTGAGATCTTTCTTGTTTAGGATCATAAGAGCTATTCCATATGAACCCTTGCTGAATAGTAGAGTGTGTTAATAAATTTTTCGGATCAGTAAAAATCTTTAAATGCTAATAAAAACCATTTAACCCTGGATGAACATCTGGACAAGAGAATATTCATCCCGATAGGTATCTTGAGAATGGATCGACCTTAATCAAAATATTAATAGTTTTGGTCTGAACTAATTTCTTGATTAATACCCTTGTTTTTTTTTTGAGAAATGATATGATAAACTTTTCATTTATTTCGAGTATCTTTACATACGACCACAATGGATAAAATGATAATCCAAAATAGGACCATCGCCTAATCCATATTTTGCAACATAAACTACAAAAAAATCTGTGAATTCTAAGATCTGATTATGTTGGTGATACATTTCATGGATTTGTGGAATTAATTCTTTGTCAAGGATTGAAAAGAACGGAAATATCACCGAAATACATGGGATCAAGCGATTGAGTGGGATCCTTACATGTGGGATTCTGCTCAAGAAATCTACAATAGTATTATCTTTTCCTTTGACATGCTTCACTGTGAACCGATACTGTGAAAACCACTGTACTAACCGTAGCAGTTGTGGTTGAGGGAGTTTTTTATTTGAACTTTAATGCGAGTCTTGTACGAATTTGGCTTTAAAATTTATTTTTAAAAAAATCTAAAACATTAAGAGAGAATAAATTCGTAAGTTAACATAGAAATATCGCGGGTTGAAGACGCAACATAGTATATCATGTCTTCAACATACAACATACTTATGTCGTGTCTTCAAGATACGACATACTTGTTCAATTCCCACCATCGCACATTCCGATTCCTTAGCTCTTCAACTTAGCTTCTTCTCCGCCTTCACTTCCTTGCTTTACTACCAGATTACTGGAAGCAGGAGGAAGGCACACATCAAGATGATTTGACCTAGGGCACACATAGAAGTCATCAATTTCCATTTCTATTGGATTTGCCTCAGCTGACCACAATAATTCTGTTGAATTTGCCTTTTTACCACATTTGTCACCACTTCCAGCCCATCCACTCCATTTGTTGAAGAAGTCACTGCATTCCCAATGTCAGAGCCTAAACTATCCAATAACCCAGAATTATCAACTCCTCCTTTACTATTGACCCAACTTTAGTCTCAGACTCACCCTCAATTCCATTACATTGAACTAACCCGAAATCAAGAAAAGCCCAGGAGCTAGAATGCGCAACGAGAATGTCACGTCTTCAACTTGCGACATACTCATGTCACATGAAAAAAATGCAACACGACATACTATATCGCGCCTTCAACCTCCGACATTCCTGTGATAACTTACGAATTTCTTTTCCCTTAAAATTGTTTTAGAAATTTTTTTAAATTTTAAAACCAAATCCGTACAAAGCTCCTTTAATGACGCTAGGAACGATGACATATCCATTTCAACAATAAAATCGTACGATAAAAGATAAAATTCAAAATTTTGAGTTCCCCTTTTTACTACTAAAATTTCTTTGATTATTGAATAGTAATTCAATTCAGCCGCCATGAAGGCACCACTCTTGTATCCGCATTTGGTTTAATAAAATAAATTTTGAGTATCGAGGAAACATAATATTGATTTTCTACGAAAGTCCTTTGTTATGCTCAAAATTGATGGGTGTAACTTTGAAAAATTATTACATGATGATATCTATATCTGTCATACATTTTATTTAATAAATAACTTTGTATTCTAATATAGTAATTACCATATGAAATTACTTGATGACATAAAACAGGAATTACTCCAAAAGAAAAATAAAAATCTCTCCACTTCTCTTTTTTCTTTTGGGGTGGGCCAGGGATGACACTTTTTCATTTACCTACATTCTACTCCCTAATCCAACAAATTAGTCCCTAATTGAAAAGGAGTGCCAAACAAAAATACTAGAAAGATCACAGACAATAACATAAACCTGGAAACAGTAGCCTTGCTATAAGTCATGTTAATTGGACTCACCCATAATAAAGGATTGAACTCCAAACAATATAAATCAGCACCTGATAACAAAAAGGTTAAGGAGAGTACCTGGATGAGTGTCAAAGAACTCTCTGTTTCCTTCTGCAAGAAGCATACAATAGTTCATGAGAATCTTGCTTGTCCCAGAACAATGACCTTTTGTGTACCCAGTTGTTTCCTGTAATAAATCAGCAGCAATGACATCCCACTTTTTAAGTTAGCAGTCACACCATGTTCCCAGAACCAAGCCACCATCCTACAAGAAATCCAAAATGAGACCATGTTGAGATTACACATGAATGTGAGACCTTCAGAGGAAGCTTGATATTTGTTAATAAAAATACAAAAGACAGAGCTTCAAACATATTGTATTGAAGTCCCAAAAGAAGGTAACAAAAGGAAGGAAAGAAATACATCAGGCAAGCATATATGTCAAACTATTCTTTACAGACTGAAGAATGAACTAAACCCGGACCTTACTTCTCTCTCTCTCTCTCTCTCTCTCTCTGTTTTTTTTCTTTTAATTTAATCAGCTAAATCATGCATTAGTGGTCACAGAAATCTTTATTCTCAGGATCGTTTCCTTATTCAGCCATACCAACTAAAGTATCCATAAAACCAATGCTCACAAAAACTGGGCATGCTGGCCCACTAAATATACCTTAGTTAGGCACATAAATTTATTATTATGCAAAAATTAAAAGTAAAACCTTCCAAAAATAAGAAAAAACCCCCCACATTTCTCTGAACAAGGTAGCCGGGTGCAGTCCAACAACAGAGTCTAATGCTTTAGCAACCTAACATAACAAAAGGGGAAAAAAAAAAATCAGTTATAGTATAAAAGAAATAAAAGTGGGAAATTAAATTTACTTGGATTCTCCTCCTTGCATCGGAATTTTTTTTTTTTTTTTGGCACAGCCTTGTAGCTTTGTGCTCTTTCGGCAAATACACAAGCACTGTAGCCATGATGAACAATGTCAAAGGCTAGGTACGTGCAAAGACCTCAGCTGCAATGACAACATAACATAAAGTATATAAGTAAGGGAATGCCAACAAGCCACTTAGGGAATCATGAGGAAATCAGCATCTATCAATTATATAGGTGTCAAGATACAAGAAAAAGTTAGTAGAGTAATGATTTGGTTAAGATCTCAACTTTATTGAGAATTTGGAATCGCACATAAAATTGAAGGGATATGGATCGAATCTCAATTATCCAAACAGAGATTTCATAATAAATTTGTCTTTTCTTTGTTTTCTAAGAAAAATAAATTCATCAATTGCTCTGTAGATTATACCAGATTTTTGGTAAGGTCTTTCAGTCCTCAATGATATGACAATCTGGACCAAGTAGTAGAAAGTTGAATATGTGACTGAAAAACTCTTGAGCAAATAACAGTATTTATCAACAAGGAGTTTTAGGAGTTAATTTTACTAGCATATGTGTTTACCATGATTGTGTATGACAATAAGGAAACATACAACCATTGTAACCACCATGAACAATGTTTGTGGCTGAATATCTACAAAGACCTCTGCTGAAATGACACAACATACAGAAACCAAGTAAGACAGTGCTAAATTGAGGGCAAGGAAAATGGTAATGAAGGACAATAATTTGAACCTCAATGCAGAAGGCCCAAACACTTCGTCAAAACCAAATGTTTTACGTCCTGTTCCACTTTTGGGGATTTGTTAATTGCAAAATCGCCTTCTTCTATGTGATGCTCAATTCACTAGATTTACCATCCAGGATACATCTCAAGGAAATGTACCCTCAAACTTCCTAACACTAGGAAAAGCTAAGACGATGAACGTATGCTTTCAGTTACGTTAGATATCATGCTGAAATTAGAATTTCATGAAACTGGAATTCATACACTTAACCTCCCACACACGATTGCATAGTCAATGGTTATTTCAAGAACTCTGACATCCACTAAGCAGAATGTCTATCAAGGAATGGAAAGGGTCAATATAAGAGAAAAGATCATCACACGGAAAATCCAAGACTAAGGTATAGCCTGGTTACTGTGGAGTGCTTTTGTAGAGGATAAGTTTACTGGGCTGGCCTAAAATTTGGTCTATGCCCATGTTGATAATCCAATTAGACAGTGTCCTCTTGTGGCCTTCTGAAATTCCGGCATATGGCCCACCAGGTCCAGCTCTTGTAGCACCTAATGGAATTGGCTCTATGGCATGATTATTGCTAACATTCTTGCAGGAGCTGCAACTAACCCTTTCAAGAATGGGTATTTTTAAAGGGATGCTTTAGCTGCTCTAGGGGTGGTTTCAGCCTATTCTAGAACTTATCCAGGCTATCATGGGAATCTAATGTTGTCAAAATTAGCAAGGCAAGTTTTAATGCTTATGGTGCTCATGGAAGGACATTCCTCCTGCCTGCTATGTGGGATCTTATTAGCCTCAACTGCAAAGTTCTTACCTAATTGTACCCATATGCCAGTCTTCATATATATTCTTCATACATGAGATTACTTTGAAGTAGCCTAAATGTTTAATGCATCATGTTTTACTGTGTTATGTGTGTCAAAATTGTATTAACACACACACGTGCGCGTGAGGGTGGGTGTATGTAATTAAGTGAAAAATAGAGACACAAATGGGAGAATAGTCCTTGGCATTCTCAAATGAAAGGATGATCATTGCTGCTAAACTGGAAGGTGTAAAACATTTGCAAACTGGTGCATTGTGGAGGTTAAAAGGAGTTCCTGTGCAAAATTCTAGGGGCCTCAACCAAATTCAGAAGAGAATAGTCCTAGGCATTCCCAAATGAAAGAATGATTGTTGCTGCCGAACTAGAAGGTGTAAAACATTTGCAAGCTGATACATTTTGGAGGGTAAGTTTATGGAAAATCCAAGACTAAGGTTTAGCCTGGTTACTGTGGAGTGCTTTTGTAGAGGGTAAGTTTACTGGGCTGGCCTAAAATTTGGTCTATGACCATGTTGATAATCCAATTAGACAGTGTCCTTTGTGGCCTTCTGAAATTCCGGCATATGGCCCTCCAGGTCCGGCTCTTGTAGCACCTAATGGAATTGGCTCTATGGCATGATTATTGCTAACATTCTTGCAGGAGCTGCAACTAACCCTTTCAAGAATGGGTATTTGCAAAGGGATGCTTTAGCTGCTCTAGGGGTGGTTTCAGCCTGCCCTAGAATATTCAGTTCTGGAACTTATCCAGGCTATCATGGGAATCTAATGTTGTCAAAATTAGCAAGGCAAGTTTTAATGCTTATGGTGCTCATGTAAGGACATTCCTCCTGCCTGCTATGTGGGATCTTATTAGCCTCAACTGCAAAGTTCTTACCTAATTTTACCCATATGCGAGTCTTCATATATATTCTTCATACATGAGATTACTTTGAAGTAGCCTAAATGTTTAATGCATCATGTTTTACTGTGTTATGTGTGTCAAAATTATATTCACACACACACACACACGTGTGCGTGAGGGTGGGTGTATGTGAATTGCAGTGAAAAATAGAGACGCAAATGGGAGAATAGTCCTTGGCATTCTCAAATGAAAGGATGATCATTGCTGCTAAACTGGAAGGTGTAAAACATTTGCAAACTGGTGCATTGTGGAGGTTAAAAGGAGTTCCGGTGCAAAATTCTAGGGGCCTCAAGCGAATTCAGAAGAGAATAGTCCTAGGCATTCTCAAATGAAAGAATGCTTGTTGCTGCCGAACTAGAAGGTGTAAAACATTTGCAAGCTGGTACATTTTGGAGGTTCTTGTGCAAAATTCTAGAAGCCTCAAGTGAATTCAGGAGAGACATCCAATGGTGTAGACAAGAAAATAATTTCTGGGTTTTAAGCCATAAAAAAGCTTGTCAAAGTTTACTAATTTTGAGTATCAGGTTTCTAATGAGGAAAAATAATGTTAATTTTCTGCATCTGCAAAAGTCTTTTAGCATACTCAGAGTTGAAAGGCATGAGACTCAGAGATAAGTCATGGAGTTAAAAACCAAGAAAGAGAAACACAAACTTGCTTGAATCAATAGCTCAGATGAGAAGAAATAAAAAATGACACCAACATGATAGCGAAAAAATTATTACATGTTTTCTATATATTTTGTTAAATAACCTTGCATTATAATATAGTAATTTTCGTCAAAACAATTTGATGTGTTAGAACAGGTAAAGACTACCAACTCTCCACTTCTCAATTTTATTTTTTTTTTTATTTGGACACTTTTTCATATAGCTGAATTCAACTATCTAATGCAACAAATTATTACCCATGAAATACTAAAAAGGTCCCAAACAATAACACTAAGCTGATATAGCAGCCTTGCTATAAGGCATGTCAATGGGGCTTGAGTATAATTAAGGATAGAACTCCAAACAATAAATAACTGATAACAAAATGGTTCAGGAAAGTACCCGGATAATTAAGGATCAAACTCCAAGCAATAAATGAACAACTGATAACAAAAAGGTTAAGCAAAATACCTGAATGAGTATGGCAGAACTCTCCGATTCCTTCTGCAAGTAGCATACAGCACTTTATGAGAACCTTATTATTTCAAGAACCATGACCTTTTATGTTATCATACGGTAGTTGTCTCCCGTGATAAACCAGCACAAATGACATCCAACTTTATATGCTAGCTGTCTGGGTATGTTCCCAGAACTGTCACCGTCCTACAGGAAATCCACAATGACACCATGTTGAGATTACGCATGAATGTGACACCTTTGAAGGAAGCTTGATATTTTTAAATAAAAACCTAACTCATTAAATGTATTGTATTGAAGTCCCAAAAGCAGGAAAAGAAATATATTTATACCTAGGCTAACATATATATCAAACGATTCTTTATTACCTGAGGAATGAATTAAATTCTTATCATTACTTTTGTTTTCTTTTCTTATCATTCTTTTTTCTTTTTTTCTGTTTTTTGATCAGCTAAAACATGCATCAGTGGTCACAGAAAACTAGGAAAAATTCCTTAGCTGTATCAACTGAAGTATCCATAAACCAATTTAACAATCTACGCTCGCAAAAAACTGGGCAAGCTAACCCACTTAAATTTACAACACATAAATTCATGTGATAGATCCCCTGTGTTTCTCTGAACAAGGTAGCCAGGCGCAATAATCTAAAGCTTTAGCAACCTAACACAACAGGGAAAAAAAATTCAGTGACAAGATAAAGAAAATATAAGTTTAGAAATTAAATTTACTTGGATTCTCTGAACAAGGTAGAACAATAGAATCTAAAGCTTTAGCAACCTAACACAACAAAAGGAAAAAAAAAATGCAACAAGATAAAGAAAATATAAGTTATAAATTAAATTTAGTTAGATTCTCCTTGTATCTTTTTTTTTGGGGCGGGCACAGCCTTGAAGCATTAATGGAATTGCATTCTCTCCTGTCTCACCATAAGAAAATATACAGCATCATTAACAATGTCAGCAGCTAGGTCTGTGCGTAGATCGATGCTGCAATGACAACACAACATAAAGTAAGGGAATACCAACAAACCACTTTAGGGAATTGCAGGGAAATCAGCATTCTATCAATCATATAGATGTCAAATATAAGAACCTACAGATTAATGCATTAGTTTAGATCTCAATTTCATTGACAATTTGATTTCACACATAAAATTGAAAGGATATGGACCTCAATCATCCGAACAGAGTGCTCATAGTAAAACTGTCTTTTCTTTGTTTTCGGAGAAAAATAAGCATTCAATTCTCCGTAGATCATACCAAATTCTCCGTAACATCCTTTGGTCCTAAATGATTCATCAATAAGAAACAAGTAGTTGAAAGTTGACAACTGAAAAATCTTGACAGATAAAGGTATTTATCAAAGAGAAGTTTTAGGAGTTAATTTTACTGGAATATGTTTAGCATGATCGTGTCTGACCATAAGGAAAAAACAAGCATTGTAACTACCATGAACAGTGTCTGTAGTCGAATATCTGCAAATACCTGCGCTGCAATGACACAACATAAAGTAACCAAGTACAAGAATACTAAAAGGATGGCAAGCAACAGGGTAATGAAGAACAATCATTTGAACCTGGACACAGAAGGCCAGAACACTTTGTCAAAACCAAATGCTTTACGTCCCAATCCACTTCCGGTTGATTTGCTAATCGGAATATAACCTTCTTCTGCGTAGTGCTCAAGTAATTTGATTGACCATCCAGGATAGGTCTAGGAGGAAATGGACCCTCATACTTTCAGTTACACTAAATATTGTAGTTGAAATTAAAATTTCATGAAACTGGAATTCTTACGCTTTAGCTCCTGCACTAGATTGCATAGTCTATAGTTATCTTCAAGAACTCTGACATCCACTTAGCAGAATATCTATAAACGAATGGAAAGGGTCAATATGAGAGAAAAAGATCATCATACAGAAAATCCAAAAGTAAGGTATTGCTTTTAAACCTTTTCTGCCTCCCCAAAAGCTTAATTTTCATAAACTGCATGCCAGCTTTTGATTTTTTCAAGGTTGTGCCGTCGCAGAGAATTCTCAAAACAGCCTAATGCACACAAAGTAACATCTACTGAACATGCAACATATAACATCTGCAAGAGCTAAGAATGTAATTTCTTATGTTGAAAACTGATACACAGTAAGAATGGTCAGCCAACTTTCTAAAGCATGATATAGACATTCTTAAGTTGAGTAATAACTTAAAAGTTTAGACCATGTGAAACTAACCATTAATCGCAGGGTATTCTTTGGGCTTTTGAACCTATCACCGTAGTTGAATTACAATAACCTATCTGCAAACAAGTATGCTTAAAATCAGAAAACATCAAGCACCTAATCCAAGTCTTTCAACTGTAAAGCATACCAGCCATGTTGTTAGAATCAAGCTCTCAGTTGATAAAGCATTCCGAGATTTCCCTCAGAATTTGCGAACGGCTCCAAACTTTGCTTGAAAAACAATCTCCAAATGTGACAGTACAATAAAACTCAATAAATTAGATAAAATATCACACACAACTATAAGGTCATAAAAGATAATCCAAATTTTTGTTCTACCACTGTAATCAACACCTACCTTCACAGATCAGATGCTTCAAGGAAGTTTCTAAAATTTTCAAATACAGATATTCTTGTTCTATTACTATCACCACCAAATAACAGCTTTAGGTATATGGATGACACTGCAAAAATCAACCAATTTTTTATACATATCTGAAAAAAAAAAGGTTAAGGTAAGTACCTGGATGAGTGTCACAGAACTCTCTGTTTCCTTCTGCAAGTAGCATACAACTTGCTACTTCAAGAACAATGACCTTTTGTGAACTCTGTTGTTTCCATGGCATCCCACTTTAGATATTAGCAGCCATAGTATGTTCCCTAAACTAAGCCACCATGCTACAGGATATCCAAAATGAGACCATGTTGAGATTCCACATGAACGTAAGACCTCCGGAGGAAGCTTGATATTTGTTAATAAAAAACCAAAATCATCAAATACAAAAGACAGATCTTAAAACACATTGTTCAAGTCCCAAAAGCAAGTAACAAAAAGGAAAGAAGGAAATACACCTAGGGTAACATATATGTCAAACCCTGTCATTACTACCTGAGGAATGAACTAAACCCTACCATTACTTTTCTTTAAAGAGAGGGGAAAAAAAATGATAAGCTAAACATTTGTGGTCATAAAAGTCTTTATTCTCCGTTTCCTTACTTAGCCATACAAATTAAAGTATCCATAAATCCAATGCTCACAAAAATGGGGCACAAAAAACTAACATACTAACCCACTAAATTAACCACACTTAGGCACATAAATAATATTGTACAAATTAAAAGTAAACGCTTCCAAAAGTCAAGCCACATAAATACATCTGAACAAGGTAACCAGGTGAAATTTAACAATAGAATCTAAAGCTTCAGCAACCAAACACACACACACACACACACACACAATCTGTGACAGAATAAAGAAAATAAAAGTTGGAAATTAAATTTACTTAGATTCTCCTCTTTGTATTTGTTTCTTTTTTTTTTTTTTCAACAGCCTTAAGCTTTTAGTGGAATTGTGTTCTTTCCCGACCATAGGCAAATATAAAAGCACCGTAATCATCATGAACAGTTTCAGAGCCTAGGTATCAGCAAAGATCTCAACTGAAATGGCAACACAGCATAAAGTATCAAAGTAAGAAAATGCCAACAATCCACTTTAGGGAATCATGAGGAAATCAACATTCTTATCAGTTATATAAATGTAAAATTAAAAGAAAAACTAATCTCCACTTTGTTGACAATTTGGATTCCACATTTATAGACATCAATTACCCAAACAAGCCTTCATAATAAATCTGTCTTTTCTTTGTTTTGAGACAAAATAAATCATTATGCTAGATTCTTAGTAAGGTCTTTCAATTCTCAATGATATGATATGACAATCTAAACCACGGAGTAGAAAGTTGCATACATG
Source organism: Dillenia turbinata (assembly GCA_037126225.1). NCBI lineage: Eukaryota > Viridiplantae > Streptophyta > Magnoliopsida > Dilleniales > Dilleniaceae > Dillenia > Dillenia turbinata. Next base: position 27,395,751 of record JBAMMX010000005.1, read on the forward strand.
ACTGAAAAACTCTAGAGAAAATAAGAGTTTTTATAAAAGAGAAGCTTTAGGACTTAATTTTACCGGTATATATGTTTACCTCGTGTCTGATGATAAGTGAATATACAAGCATTGTAACCACCAAGAATAATGTTTGTCTGAATATCTACAAATGACAACATAGAGTAACCAAGTAAGAGAATACTAAAGGGAGGGCAAGGAAAATGGTAATGAAGGACAATTATTTGAACCTGAATACAGAAGGCCCAAACACTTCGTCAAAACCAAATGTTTTACCTCCTGTTCCACTTGGGTGATTCGCTAATTGGAATGTCGTCTTCTTCTATGTAGTGCTCAATTAACTTGATTGACCATCAGGGATATGAGTCACAGGAAAAGGAGCCTCAAACTTCCTAACATCTGCAAAAGGAAAGACCGTAAACATTTGCATTAAATATCAAAGCTGAAATTAAAATTTCATGAAACTGAAATTCTTAGACTTAAGCTACCGCACATGATTGCTTAGTTTATGGTTATCTCAAGAACTCTAACATCCATTAAGCAGAATGTCTATAAAGAGATGGAAATGGTCAATACAAGAGAAAAAGATCATCATATGGACATTTCAAGGTTAAGGTATAGCCTCGTTATTGGGGAGCACTTCTATAGAGGATCATGTAGTTTTCATGATAGCTTAGTTATTGGCCAGCCTAAAAAGTGGTCTAGCCCATATTGGCGATCCAACTAGATAGTGTCTTGGGGTTTGTTCATGGCCTTTTGTAATTCCAGCATATGGCCCACCTGGCCAAGCCCTTGTAGCACCAAATGAAATTGCCTCCGACAGCATGATTATAAGTACTGCTAACCTGCATCTAACCCATAGCATACGGTAGTTGCTTCCCGTGATAAACCAGCAACAATGACATCCAACTTTATGTGTTAGCTGTCATGGTATGTTCCCAGAACTGAGTCACCATCCTACTGGAAATCCACAAAGAGAGCATGACAGGAAGCTTGATACTTTTAAATAAAAAGCAAACTCATTAAATACAAAATCCAGAGCTTCAAATGTATTGTATTAAAGTCCCAAAAGCATGAAAAGAAATATATTTATACCTAGGATAACATTTCTGTCAAACTATTCTCTACTACCTAAGGAACAAATTAAACTCTATCATTGCTTCTGCTTTCTTCTCTTACCATTCTTTTTTTTCCCTCTATTTTTTGATCAGCTAAACCATCCATTAGTAGTCACAGATAACTATGCTCTCAGGATTGCTAAGTAAACTAATTAAACTATTCTCTCTCTCTCTCTCTCTCTCTCTCTCTCTCTCTCTCTCTCTTCCCCTTCTATGCATCGCTAAGTAACTTAATTGACCATTTGGGATACGTCTAAGAGGAAATGGACCCCACAACATGTAAAGAGGTAACCATGCAGTTTCTTATGTTGAAAAAAGATATATGGTGAGAACGGTCAGCCAACTCCATGACATAGACATTCTTAAGGTGTGCAGCAATGTAAAAGTTTAGACCATGTAAAACTAAGGTATAGCTTTTAAACCCCTTCTACCTCCCCAAAAGTTTAATTTTCATAAACAACATTCCAACATTTAATTTTGTCAAGATTGTGCTATCAGAAAGAATTTTTGAAAAAGCCTAATGCACACAATTAGCCTCTGCTGACCATGCAATATTGACATCTGCAACAGCTAAGCATGCAATTTCTTATGTTGAAAGGTGATACACAGTAAGAATGGTCAGCCAACTCTCTAAAGCATGATGTAGACATTCTTAAGTTGTGCAACAAAGTAAAAGTTTAGACCACATAAGCTAACCACTAACTGCAAGTCATTCTTTGGGCTTTGAACCTATCGCCATAGTCGAATCACAATAACCTATCTGCAAACATGTGTCATAAAACATCAGACAGAAAATCAGAAAACATCAAGCACCTAATCCAATTCAACTGTGAAGCATACCAGCCATATCGTTAGAATCTAGCTCAACATGTACTTTCCTGACAGAATCTGCAAACGGCTCCAAACTTTTGCTTGAGAAACAATCTCCAGATGTGGCTGCAATATACAATTTCAAAAATTATATAAAATATTAAAGACAACTAGAAGGCCAGAGAAGAAAATTCAAATTCATGTTCTACTGCTGTAATCAACAGCATCTACTTTCCCAGGTCAAATGCTTCAGGGAAGTTTCGGAAATTTTCAAATACTGATATTCAGATGAAAGCCGCTCCATCGTAGTCTGTGCTCGCAAGTCTTTTGACCCCAACTACTCTCCCCATTTTTCAAAGCCAAACAACGGCCTTAGATAAATGGATCAAACAGCTCAAAAACCCTTCATTTCTATTGCAGTTCAATGCACACCCAGAACCAACCAATTTTTTGTGGGATAGACCACAATACTTGCTCCAAAATTTTTCAAAAATCATATTAACAAAACTAAAAGGCCAGTGAGAGAGAGAACAAGAAAAAAAAATGAAAAGAAGAATTTGCAAAGTCGTAACCCTAAACAAAATTCAAGATCAAGGAAAGAAAAAAGAAAAAAGAAAAATAAATAAAAAAGAGTATGAAGGAAATATTACTTTAGGCTCTTAGAGATCCACGCTCTATTCCTTCACCATCTTCACTACCGAGATTGAAGATAATCGCTCTCTCCCCCTCTCCATCTCTCTCTGTCAAATCCCTCTCCCTCTCTCTCTCTCCAATCATAAACCTCACCTACCCCTATATATAGCCCAGAAGCTGTAACGCTCCGCCCGAGACACCACTCTCTCCACCCACTCTCTCTCTCTCTCTCTCTCTGCAATCAGAAGCCGTGACGCTCCGCCCGAGGCAAAGTAACCGTTTTCTTTTTCTGTTTTTCTTTTTCTCTTTCAATTTTCTTCCGGCTCTCCGCGTAACAAACTAGCCGTTTTTTAATTTCTATTTTTCTGAAAAAAAATCTAAACAATTAGAAAATTGACCCTTTTTTTTCGAATTTCAAATTTGAAGCAATTCCTCGTTCTATTTTTCTTTTTACAAAATTGAAGTGAAAAATAAATTTTTTAGTAATTCACAAAATAATATTCCTTAGGTTTTATTATTTGAAATATTTTATTTTAATTTAAAAAATAATCAAATTATAAAATATTTATTAACGCCAGATCTAATTCAAAAGAAGCACACATACTACTTTTCTACTATAAAAGTTTTTTATTAAAATAATATTTTTATTAAAAATTAATTAAATAACGTCATTTTCTATATAAAAATAATAATGTCATGATTTTGAAGAATTTTGTCACGATCTCTCCCAATTCCGGATAAAATAGTAACATTGCGATAGACTGACAATCAACGTAAAAATATTTGTCAAATTAAAAATAAGAGATAAATATAAAAAAATATATTGGGCATTCCCTCCTCAACGACGTGCTATATTGGATCCCGGGTATAGTGACAAGTTATCAAGGGACTTTAGGGTACAGGTAAATAAAATAGTCCATAAGAATAGAATTCGTTTTAGTCACTTAGAACGTAAAATCTCTAACCGAAAAATTAGAAGAAATATGATAAATAATGCATAAAAGAAAAATTAAGATAATATGTTTCCAATAAACCAAATGGGTGGGAGAGAATGTTAAAATAATAGAGTTTTATGATCATAATATTTGGTACACAGGTAAAGATATAACTAAAAATGAGGTAGAAGTAATTGGTGGGAGAGAATGCTAGAATAATAGAGTTTTATGGTCATAATATTTAGTATACAGGTAAAGATAATATGCTTCCAATAAACCAAATGGGTGGGAGAAAATACTAGAATAATAGAGTTTTATGGTCATAATATTTGGTACACAGGTAAAGATAAAACTAAAAATGAGGTAGAAGTAATTGTACATAAAGATCTGTTAGGAGAGGCAGTAGAGATAAGAATGAATAGATATAGAATTATACTCGTCAAGTTAGTAAATGGAGAAACCATAATTAATGTAGTTAATGTGTACGTGCCTCAAATAGATGTAGATGCAATTAGTAAGAAACAAGTTTGGAAAAATTTAGATTAATTTATGCAAACCATACAAAGTAGCGATAAGTTATTTATTGGAGGAAATATAAATGGACACGCAAGAGAAAAATAAATGATTTGAAACCGTATATGGAAATTTTGGCTTCGACTGTGGAAACGAAGCGGGAAGCATCATTATGGAGTTCGCAGCAGCGTTTGATTTGGCAATATTAAATACGTACTTTAAGAAAAAATAGTTACACGTAATTATTTATAAAAGTTGATCAAATGCCAGTCAGATAGTTTTTTTCTCACTATGAGAGGTGATAGAATGACTTGTAATGATTGTAAAGTCATATCGGGAGAGAATGTAACGACTCAGCACAGACTTTTAGTTTTAGATGTACGGGTGTCTAAACGACAAAAACAATGTCAATCATATATGAAGTCGAGAATTAAATGGTAGAACCTAAAAGGGAAAAATGTGACGACTTTTATGGATAAAATAATTGTAGTAACAAATTAGTTTGTTAATGATAATTCAGAAATAATGTGGAAAAATATGTCTAATAATATTAAAAATATAGGTAGAGAGGTTCTTTGAGTATCCAAAGGTAAGGTTCCAAGAGACAAGGAGTCATGATGGTGGAACGAAAAAATACAAATTGCTATTCAAATCAAAAGAGAGTGCTATAGGAACCTTAAAGTGATCATAGTAGCGAAACTTATGAAAAATACAAAAAAAAGATGTAAAAAATATTATTCATGAATCAAAGAGTAAAATATATAAAGAATTGTACAAGAGACTAGAGACTCGAAACGGGGAAAGAGAGATCTATAGAATTGTCAGACTAAGGGATAGAAAGGGAAAAGATCTAAATGAAATTAGGTATAATAAAAGCGAAACCAATAATACACTTGTAAGAAACGAGAATATAAGAAAACGGTTGATGAAATATTTTAATAAGTTGTTTAATATCGAGTATAATAAATATAGAAAATATAGAGATACTTGCATAAGAGATTAATAGATATTTTAAACGTAAAATTCGTCCCTACGAAATAAAATGAGGGTATAAAAAGAATGAAAAATAACAAAACCATAAGACTTGATAACATCCCTATTGAGGTATGAAAATGTTTGGGTGAATTCGGAGTAACAATGTTAACGGCTATTTTTAACAAAATTTGGCAAACAAAAAAAATACTCTAAATATAGAGAAATAGTACACTTGTCCCGTTATATAAGAATAAAAGAGACATATAAAATTGTTCTAACTATAGATGAATTAAACTCATGAACCATATGATGAAATTATGAAAAATATTGATATAGTATAAATTGAGATGGGAGATAAGTGTGTCTCAAAATCAATTTGGATCTATACTAGAACGATCCACCACTGAAACAATTCATTTGGTAAGATAATTGATAGAGACATTTAGAGTACAGAATAAATATCTAATTATGGTATTTGTTGATCTTGAAAAAGCATATAATATAGTCCCAGGAGACATGTTATGGTGAACGCTGATGAAAAAATGAATTTCTTTGAAATACATAAACCATATTAGGGATATGTGTGAAGGAATTGTGACAAATGTAAGGACCTGTGGGGGCTGAGTGATGGCTTTCCGATTAACATTGAACTCTATCAAAATTCGACATTAAATCCCATACCTTTTACAATAGTGATAAATTAAATAATAAAAAATATTCAAGAAAAAATACCATGGTATATGCTATTCACATGTGATATAGTTTTGGTTGATGAAACTAGAGAAGGTATCAATACTAAATTAGAGTTATAGAAGGATACGTTAGAATTTAAAGGATTTAGATTGAGTAAATCTAAAACTGATTATGTGAAATGTAAGTTTAACGACAACTATCAAGATAATGAAAAAACGATTAGGTTATAAGGAAGATAAGTCTCAAATAGCGAACGATTTAGATATCTTGATTCCATTATCCAGACTGATGGTAATATAGATGAGGATGTGAATAATAGAATTCAAGCGAATTGGATGAAATGGAGAAAAGCATTCGGAATTCTCTGTGATCGCACAATATCATTATATTTAAAGAGAAAATTCTATAAAATTACAGTAAGACCTGCTCTATTATATGGTACTGAGTGTTGGGCCATTAAACAGCAACAAGAACAAAAATGGCTGTAGTTGAAATGAAAACATTTAGATAGATGTGTGCCAAAACTAGAAAAGATAGAATTAGAAACGACAAGTTACGTAATAAATTAGGAATTAGTTCAATTGTAAATAAAATGCGAGAATATCGTTTGAAATGGTTTGAACATGTACGGCGAAAACCTAAGAACGCATCTATTAGGAAAACTGAGAACTTACATACAGGAGATTTAATAAAACGTAAAGGTAGACCGTTGAAAATTTGGATGTAATATATTCGTAAAGACATGATAGTTATGAAATTAATTGAGAAAATTGTCTTAAATAGGAATGAATAGTGTAGAAGAATCCGTACAAATTAAATCAATATTTTTATTTTTATTTTATTTTATTTTTTTATATTTTATATTTTATAATTTTTTTCTTAATATTTGCCTCTCATATGACCGATCCCAAATTTTGAGATAAAAAGGTCTAGATTGTTGTTGTTATTTAGTGATGTCGTGATTTCGAACCGTGATATTCACCATTCATAAACTATTTTTTTTTTAAAAAAAAGAATTTTGATGTCACGGTCTCATATTGTGACACCACCGTTGCCCTCAACAAACATGACATTAATTGTCTTTGCCTTCCTTTTTTTTCCCCTAACTGTTCACCTTTTTTGATTGGATGGGGACAAACCTGACTTTCCCCTTGACTGTCCACTTTTTTTACTGTCATGTGGGGATGGGGATAGAGACAGACCTGATGTCAACTCTTTTTTCTCTGTTTCTTTGTCATTTTTTGTCTTGACTGTCTATTTTTTTTAATGAAAAAATTAACAATAATGAGAATGAAGGAAAATGCAGAGACATCATGAGAGAGAGAGAGAGAGTGGAGACATCACGCGGCCTGTCCATTTTTTTTTTCTTTAAGCATGCGGAGACATTATGTGTGAGAGAGAGTGGACAGGGAACCTGCTCTTGACTGTTAAGGCATCGTGCTCTTAAAACACGACATTTCTATTTTGGGGGAAAAAATGACTCTATTTTTTTAAATTTTGAATAAAAAAACCCTATTTCCATAAAAGCCCCCTATATATAATTATAAATGTATAACACATTATAATATGTATTTTAAAGTATAAAGTTTTTTTATTTGTTTATTTAATTATTTATTTAGTTTCTTTTTTTTATTATTATTTATTAATACTTATTTCAATTGTAAGTGAATACAATTGAAACCAAAAATATTAACATCTCAATTCTCCCTGCCTCAAAGAATAATATTTATTAATTTTATTTCAAATTCCAGTCAATAAAATTAAAATAAATAAAAGATTAAAAATAGAAATATTAATAAAAATATGAATATTTCCATCTATGCACTATAAATTAGTAAAGTCCATATACTTTTCATGAATACGTAACTTAAGTGAATTACAAAAGAAAATTATCAATAATATAGTATAAGATTCACAACACAAGCAAGTACAAGAAAAAAAAACTGATTTTTGCTTATTTTCATTCACTATTTAATTACAAAAATTTGATGATATATGTCCCGCTGAGTTGATACTCAACTAGATGAATCGAGGCAAAATAGCCATGGTTCTCGTAGAAGATTTAAGATGTTATTACAAAAAATTTGAGGGGAGGTTTACCCTCATTCGACTCGAATCTATTGTGATTGTCACTGCATTACTTTAAAGAGGACAGCGAATAAAGAGATAATACTCATGAACAACATTTCTAAGAGAATAATTTAATGATCACAATCACTTTTCCCTCAACCGCTAATTTTGAGTTAAAATCTCAAGATAATAGGAAAAAAAAATACTCAAGATCAACTCTTGTCATAATTCCAAATATGACATAACACCATCATATTTTATTTTCTCCTATCCACTTGAAGAAGAAATGGCACGAAAAAATAAAATGACACGGTAAATGATGCCCGTGTCAAGAAAATCTCATCTTAAGAACTCAGAATTCTTTTTGTGTAAATACAACTAGCCCGAGAGAGAGAGAGAGTCCAAGAGAGAGAGAAGTCCCTAAGAAAATAATCTAGTGATCACAATCCCCTTTTCTAACCTCATAATCCCAGATTTAAATTGCAATATTACAAAAAAAAAAAAAGGAGAGAGGGGAGGATATTCATTCTTAGTACCTTTGTAATTTTTTTACTTTTAGAACATTCCCTCCCACTAAGTACATTTTAAGCCATATTTAAAATTGGACTTAGCAACTTAAATCTATTGCTCAAACATGGGTTTTGGGCAATTTAAATATGAGATTATCAAGTTTAGAAATAAAATTGTGATCACTAGACTGTTTTATTAAATATATCTTAATATCAAATTATCTTATGATACTATACCATAATTACAATTAGATTTTTTCAAAGAGAGTAAAACCTCTTACTAAGCCCGCCCACAAATAAAGTCATAATAATAATAATGCGGGATTGCTTCATGGTATGGTGTCACTGTGCCCGCCCAAACCAAATTGAGCAAGACTCTTTGACTTTGACCTCGAGGCCTGGTTACCATTAAGCTTCCCATAATCCATTTTTTAAGGAAAAAAATATTCCGATAAAAACACAAAACAAAAAACAAAATAAATTAATCTTTTTTATTTATTTCTTAAAAAAAAAAAACCAATGAAAAGAGAGAAGGACCGATTTCTCTTCCACTAGTTTTTCAATTATAGGAGGAAGTCGGCTCGACGGTGCCCATAATTGAGAGAGAGAGAGAGGGAGAGATCGAAGGGGTGGTGTTGTTTTTCTCTTTCACATTACGGTTTTCCTGCATCGCGTGCTCTCTACTGGTGAGTTCTCTATTACTTCGATCAAGCTTCTCGTCTCTTATTTGTCCATTCTATTGACTACACCCTTCGTTGTTACTTTTATACAACTTTCTTCATTCTTCCTGGGGAATTTCGTAGTAAAATTCGAGGGTTTCCACAAGTTCTAGGGTTTAAATTGTGTAAGCTCACTATGGATTTCTGTTTCTTGGTTCCGTTGCAGGTTGCTGTTTCTCGCTTCAAACATGGTAAGTTATTCCTTCAAACTTGCTTTCTCTTTGATTCTTTGTAAATTAAGGAGCGAAGATCGAATTTGTAGTCTTGAGCTTCGTATCGCCACTTATACACATGTATTCGCCACTGTTCTTCAACGAGATTGGGGTTTTACAAATCCACCGTTGTTCACTTACTGTTGGAAATAATAATCAAGATATTTACGTGGAGTGACAAAATCCGGCGATGCTTAGATTCATTGGTGGTTGGAAAGCATATACTGGAAGCCTTTTAACTTGTATTAAACCAATGGAATTGCGCCACATCCAAATTTATCATTTCAGTTACTTGATAAGATAGGATTTGGGTATGAATTGTTAGGTTTTTAGAAAAACCCAATCAAGTTTATTAAGGGTAATGCTGCTAACTTTATCCTTTGGTGTCCTGCAGCTTCCCCTGTCCTTACTGAAGACTGCCCAAGGGCATCCCATGGTAATAATACCTTTATTTCTTAGTGTTGTCAAATTATCTGAATTTTAAGGTTAGGGTTTCTCTTAGAGAGACGAGAGCTTATATGGCTTTTGGCAGTTGGTGGAGCTAAAGAATGGGGAGACATACAACGGACATTTGGTTAATTGTGACACTTGGATGAATATTCATCTTCGTGAAGTCATCTGCACCTCTAAGGTGATCATTCTTTACCAAAATTTTTTCATGTTACTTAGCTCTGAAATTGTAAATTGCTGTGTTTTCTAACTTTGTTTAGGGCCTAATGTAGGATGGGGACAGGTTTTGGCGAATGCCTGAATGCTACATTCGTGGGAATACAATTAAGTATCTTCGAGTTCCAGATGAGGTAAAAATTTCTAATCTCATAGCTTATTCTTGGTGATTGTTGTAATGGTTGCAATTTTTATATTTAGGTGACACATGTTAATTTGTTTTACTGGTTCAAGGATAATTGCCCCCTTCTCTTAACCAAAATCAATTATTTAGCTATTTTGGCTGCATAGTTGCAATTGTTTAACATTTCTGTTTTAAGGTATCTCAAAAACTGAGGCTTGGAAAGCATTGATTGGATGGTTGTAGAAGACACATTTTCATGTAACATAAATACAGTAATAGCCTTAAGGATGTAATGGTCTTCTCATGCTAAAACAAGACCTAGAGTGATAATGTACAATTAGAAGGTCTTTCGAGAAAAGAAGACATGCTATCGTGTTAAATCACTATACCAATGCTCTTTAGGATTATTCTCTCCTAAGATTGGGAGCTTAAGATGTCTAGTAATTCCTTGGCTTGTATTGGATGGACAGGAGTCCCACAAACAATATTTGTGGTAGTAAATTGTTTGAATGAAATCTTGCTGGAAATGGGAATAGGGATAAGAATCATGCTCTTCAAAAAGCTGTGTGGAATGTAGGGACACCACAAGGTTGTCTCTTTCGTCTATGAGGATGTGTAAGGTAGAAGATTTACAGAAATTGAACTATAAAGCCGAAAAACTTAAGTTGGTGTGTACAATCTTCATAAGTGCACCTGGAAGTCTGTGTACCACCTCTTTCCATTTGCTTTGATAAGGAGACTTCTGGTCTTGTCTTCTTCTTCTTCTTCATTTTTTTCCCCCTCAATTACCTAGACATGAGGATGAATAGGTTATTCTTTTGGTTGCACTAACATATCCTTTTCTTCTCCTTCTTTTCCTTCTTGGGGATAAGTTGGAAGTTTAATTTTAAGTTTTTAGATTAAGATGGGGCACATCCATTTCATCATACAGTAAGGTGGGATACATCCATTCCATCTTAGAATTTTTGTCCAAGACATTTATGTTTTGAATGACCTTGCCGAGGTTCTTATCTTTTCCTTATTAGAAACCTCATCAGTTCTACTGATGCTGTTGATTCTTGTAGTCTCTTTTTTTCCTCTTTTTTATGTGGTGTTGCCACTTGGGTGCCTTTCTTGTTCTCGAATTACATCCTGGAGGTGCAGTTTGTGAACCTCTTTGTTACTATAGGGAAACATGTCTCAATTTAAATGGTGTTGAATGAGAAGGATAATATTGTATAACCCACTTTGGGACCTAAGGCTTAGTTATGCAATTTGGAACTTTTTTTTTGGGGGGGGGCCGCTCTTTTTAGTTGAAGTTTTGTTTCCTTCGATTGTTTGAGAAAAACAATGAACCATTTAGCCACTTCAGGCAGGATTTTATTTTATTTTATTTTGTTTTGTTTTTTATGGTGACTAACAAACTTAGTCAGTTGTGCACATTCTAATGACTTGGTTCTTTTAAACAGTGTAGTGGGAGTTTCCCCTGTTTGTATCTTTGAATTAGTTACTCCCATTTTGTTACCCTTTATACTTTTTTTTGTTTATTTTAATCTGAAGATTTGAATGTTATTAAATTATTTTATTGTAATTTTGTCTTGGCATTTGGTTCTTTGTGCTCTAGTATTTTGAATTATTGATTTATCATTATAGATGATTAGATGTCCGAGTACATAGTATGATTTTGAAGCAGGAAAATTTGAAATCTGATTATATGTGCATTACCTTTATAGCTTGCTCATGTCTTCCAGTTGCTCTTAGGAAATGCTTATTCAGTATAATATATTAATATTTAAAAATGCAGTCAGTATTTGAAAGTTTTATAACTATTTTTTACTGAAGCCAGTTGCAATCTTTTTTCCTTAAGATTTGTGGAATCACTTTCCTCTGTTTGAAATTATGCTAAAAAATTTTGGTGTTTTGGCCAGCATTTTTTTTAAATTAAATTAGGATGAAGGATTCTGAAGGCTATAGAAGTTTTGCTTGTTGGAAAGAGATCAATTGTTGAGAGAAATCTATTAATTTTAGTGAGTGGTGATGTCAAATTTATTAGAAGAGTGCATTGTATTAGCATACAATAAGTTCACATGATGTTGACTAAAACATCTTGCACCTAGTATGCATCTGTGTGCTTCCCCATATAAACTACGGTTAACATCATCAAGGATGTTTGCCATTCAAGGTCTAAAAAATAAAATAAAGAATATATAGACAAAACAGGAGCGGACATCTAATAAGAAACATAGAATAACCTGTAAAATATGGTGAAAATCAGTAGAGCACCATTGGTGCAGAGCCCTTAAAGATTCCTGATGGATATATTAGTAAGTTAATGAAGTAATTAGTATGCAAATCAACTTAGTTAGTGTTTGATGAAGCTTTCTGGAGTTGTAACAATTTCAATGGTCTCTATGATGTGTTATATCTTGATGTGTTTTAGTAATTTAGACTCTTATCATTTGCACGCTTGCCTTTCAGGTGATTGATAAGGTTCAGGAAGAGACAAAGAGTCGCTCTGGTAAGTTCTGTTTTTCTTATTTTCTGATTGTTTTAATTTGTAAGGGCATGTGTGTTTTTTCATTGCTGTTTGTCATGAGTCTGTTGCTATTGATCACTAGACATGAAACTTTGAACGGCAGTCTGTTAGGGTCAGAAGATGACATCAGATGCTTTGATTTATTTTTGCACCTAATTTTTTAAACATGGGTATTACTATTGTGTAACCTGTGCATTGTTGACGGATGGTCTTTGGACAGCAATGGTGTCTTTGCATGGGTTTTTGTTTGTCTTTAAATGCCTGTTCAATTGCTTACTTTTGGAGGCATTATTTTTTCTAGTGTTTTTGGAGCAACTTCCTTTGTTTTATTCTATAGTAGGATAAAGCATGCCACTCCTTTTGCATCCATGAAGTTGAGGGCTCTAATTTCCCCTTTTTTAACACATTAAATTCTCTACAGATAGGAAGCCACCTGGGGTAGGACGTGGAAGGGGGAGAGGAAGAGAAGATGGGGCAGGTGGGCGTCCTGCTAAAGGTATTGGGCGTGGGCTTGATGATGGTGCTAAAGGTATGGGTGGAGGTCGGGGTAAAGGGGGACCTGGTGGAAAGAGTGGTGGAAACAGAGGTAAAAGTTCTTGCTTCAATGATTTGTTGCCCCCAAAAAAAAAAACTGTAAAAAGAATCAGGGGCAACAGTTTATTATATGCTGTCTTATTTGTAAGCCTACCACATGAAGTAGAGATTTAAACCCTATTGCTGGAGCACATGAGACAGCACCATTCATGTGTAAAGAGCAAGTTCAAAGGCGCTAATGAGCTTCAGCTCTAGTGGCACCTTCCCCTTTCCCCATTGTAATATGCTCGGGTTTGAACCTCAGTATGCACTTAAAAAAAAAAAAGCGAGTTCAAAGGCCTTTTTTTTCCCCCCCTCCATAAAATGCTTTATTCATGGTACATAGAATCTAACTACTTTGAAGTGGATAATAGGTGGAGGACGAGGCCGTGGTTGATAGAAAATGAAGGTCAAAATTACAGTTGGGATGAGCTTGCTACTTTTTGAGGCATTTGCTCCAAATTCATGCTCAATGCTGTAGAAGAATGAAGATGTGGCATTTAATTGTTCTATTGCTTTCTCAATATTCATTGTTAGTAGAATCTACTTGATGTGGTATATCAAACCTAGAGCTTGAGCAGTGTGTTATTTTCAGTTGGTATTCCCTACATTGTAACAATGCTTCGATGTACTAATTAACATGATGTTTTGCTCGGTGCTCATGGAACAAGATTGGCTATTGGTGATTGCTATTCTTCAACATCAACACATGTATGAGTTATTGCTGATGTCTATCTCCTTTATTTCTTTATTTAGCATATGTAGGGGGATAGTTCCAAATTTTTGTGATAGGTTGTACTTGAGCTTTGAGATGTCTATCATAATGAATTTGGGCTGGTTTTTGTGGAACGCAAGTTAAGGAACGCAAGTTGTTGCTTGTGTTGTTAATAGCTCGTGGGCCAGTGAGTCTCTTTGGGCTGGGCGTGTTTCCCCTCTTTTGGGTTAATTGACTTTGGGCCTCATCTTTTCCTTTTTTTAAAGTTTGTCTCTATGGGGACTTGGGCCTCATCTTTTTGGCTATTTAGTTATGGTTAAGTTTTTGGTGAGTAGACCTGGGAGTTATTTTTGCTTGATACAGCTCTCGGTTCAACAAGTTATAATTTAACTGTCATCGTACCCTTTTCTTTTAAAGATTTTGAGTTCGAGTCTTTCTTATGTGACTATATATATATGTATTTATTTTTCTTGGTGTTTTTGTGTAGAAAATGGGCCTGTGGACCTGTCTGATATAAGATGTCGGCCTAACCGAGCTTATGTGTTATCCCTGAGGACGGGCTCAAATTAGGTCAAGATCCTTAACAGGGCTCAACCATGTGCACAATAGCCCACAGCATACTTATTTCGTGTCCATGTTTCCCTTTCGGCCTGTTAAATCACTATGGCCCTCTGGGGCCATATAAATGTCAGCTCAATGTTCCCGAGTTAGGAGTCCTTGAAAGTGGGCCCGTGTCAATCCGAAGTTCTTTGGCACAAGCATAATCTCGGGCCAATTGGGTCCATATAAAAATTTTGGGCCTAGACCTGCAATTTGTGTTGCCCAATGGACTAGCTAAGCCTTGTTCTAGGCCTGTGGGATCTCGGAGTCGTTAAAAGGTTGGCCGTGCCTAGTTAAGTTCTTTGACAGAAGCACAATCTTGTGCCAATTGGGCCCTATTTTAAGAATAAATTGGCCCAGAGAGGCCAAACATGTGTTACCCAATGGACAAGCTAAGCCTGTCTAGGATTCGGAGTCTTTAAAAGTTGGGCTATGCTTAGTCAACTTTTTGGGCCTATATTTGAAAAAATATTGGGCCTTGGGACGCCCATTTGTGTTTCCCAATGGACTAGCTAATTCTCGGTCCATCTGAGTTCTCAACTATGAAAAATTGGGCCTCAATGGTTCAAAATTTGTATCCAGAAAATCATTGGATCCCTACCTCGAACACAACATGCTGCTACAACTATAGTTAATAAATAATTATAATTAAAAATATTAGTAACTAACAAAATTAGTTAATAATTAATAAATTAATTAGTAGTTAGATGAAATGATTAAATAATTAATAGAATTAGTTAGTAAAAATAATATAAATAATAATTTCTAAGATATGTAATGACATGGAATAATATGTAATGAAATCTCAATTTCTCTATATCTATATCTCTCTCTATCCCACATTCTCTCTCTCTCTTTTTCTCTTGTTGGTTCATGACAAATTGGTATTAGAATTCACGAATTTTGATATAATCAATAACGAAAGATGATAAATAAAAATGAACAAGAATTTCACAAACAAAATAAAAGAAAAAATGAGAAGAACGTAACAAAATAATAGACGCTCTCATGACAAACATTGATTACGAATTAAACATTCCATTAAAAATATATGATATCGATAAGGATATTCAAACTTTGATGAAAAATGAGCAAAAAAATAAAAAGAAATTAAAAAGCAATAAAACAAATCAAATGACAGAAGAAACAATATCAAAACCTATGAAAGAACAAAATATTTAAATATTTTTTAAATATCTCATTTTATCTACTCTTTTTCCATCCCTATCTAGACAGGGCATGCATGTTATATATATCCCTCGAATGATTAACATTACATACAATACAAGCCAAAATTTTCGCCATCATATGATTTAGGAGATGGTAGATCAAGCACGAAGAGCACCAAAACATAAAAATATAAATCAAAGGCGAGAAATCTTGGACTTCTATGTATAGATCCACTGAAAGGCAGGGCAGACACTAGCAACATGATTCCCAAATTTTAGTAAGGATGGTGCCTGTTCTTTATCCGTGTCCTTGATGACTTCACAACCAACTCACTTGAGATCCAAGAATGGTTTGTCCCGGAAAACTGATCAGATGACCAGCAGCACAAACGACCATCCTCACCACCAGTCCACCCAAATATACCATGGTTCCTGGAGGTCCCTGAATGGATCTCTGATAAAGGCAATATGCTTCTAACAACACCCGTATGACCTCCTCCTAAGACAGCTTCAGGGGCCCCTATGGATCCCATCCCACTGTAGCTCACAGGAAAGAAGCCTAAAGTCCCACTGTATGTTCCACCAATCACCCATAGGCGATCATTTTCCCTTGAGTAATGGCAATCAGCAAAGTAATCCACCTGACAAATTATAAACAATGTGAAACAAAAAGTTTCTGGACAAATAGGGGTAGCTCCATGAAGAAAAAACTTTGCAGCTCATAGTTGGAAAACAATAGTAGTTCTAAAAGGATGCCATGAACTTACATGATCTAATGACCAGCTGTTAGAAGCAAATGATCGAGCATCCTGAAAATGCACCTCCTTTCTGGGGCCTTCCCAATCCCAAATGCTATTAAGGAGTAGAATATTGGACGAAGAATAAGTTTTACATAAAAAAGATATGAAATCAAACCAGTTGATGTACAATGCAAACATACAATTCCAAAGGTTGACACTTGCTCACCCAGTTGAGGTGCTGCCACCATAATCTAAATAGACAAGATGTACCCAGTATATTGCCACATTACACATACCTCAGGGTTTCAATATGAGTCAGACACCAAAGCTTTTGATTCGCCTCTCCAAAAAACCCGAATTTGTTAACTGAAGTTTCCATATTAATCACCTACAAGTTGATATGTAATTAGAGAACTACAATTTAATAGTTGTATTTTATCATGAAAAGGAAACACAGACAAATGCTTTGTCAGTTCAATTAGACCTTAATCCCAAATTTTCCTTTTTTCCTTTTTTTTTTTGGGGGGGAGGGGGAGGGGTGGGGCTTCCTACTAAAGGAAATACCAAGAAAGACAAATACATACTCATCTAATGCCAGGAAAAAGGTTTACGTGAAAATCTATAAGAAAGCAAGCTTGAAGCTATCCAGCATACAACTTTGTCATAGAAAAGAAAAGTAATTTCACACAGCATTATCTGGAAAAATGAACAGAAGCATTATTTATGACTCACACAGAACTCAACCCCTTGATAGCAAAAGTAGAAATGCATTGAGGATGCAGATTATTGATGCCTCAAGATATGAATATTCAAGAAAAACCAGAGGGTTATATCCAATCACAACTCAGTTCCAACACCTTGTGAAGGCAAAGTAATACCGATGCAAGGATCCTAACCAGGGACAGGAGCCTCTATATCAGTGCAGAAAGCATTCATCATAATGCAAGTAGAATAATTCACAAACAGGATTTTTCTAAAGTTATTAAGGTTTGCAGTTCCAGCTCCCTCTTCTTGAAACTGACCAACAGAAAATAATTTACAGAAAAATTAGAGGATGTTCTTCTTTGTTCTAGAGAGCTGTTGATTGAAAATACAGAGATGAAAACTTTTTACCAGACAATAAGATGGCCAAGGTGTAAAGATGCAGATTTTTAAGCCATTGAGAATAAAAAGTTCACATAATATAATTAACTGTGGTGCTCTCAATGACATAAAAGCTCTTTGAACAACTAGGAAACTTAAAAGTTTGCCACTTACTGACTCAAGATGATCATCATCATTAATATCTCCACTAGTGTCAAATATGCAAACCAAGCCATCTTCAGAAGCTGAGACAAGTTTGTTCTGATGATCAGGGACAAATTGAACCTACAAAAATCATAAGCAGAACAAATAATTCAGCAGAAGCACAAACTAAAATGTTTGACATTAAGCAGGAAAAGCTTGCAACCATCATATCAACTGGATGAACTAAAAATATCCGAAACACATGATTAACTAAATCATTTTAACAGCAGCCAATGCATCAGAATAAACATATGTGTGAACCTAAGCTTCCAAATCATCTTCAATGTCTCCTTCCACATATCAAAGAAAATAGTAAAAATACTTACGTCAGTGACAAGATTAAAGATAAGCTTAACAGCCTAAGAATAGTTTCCTTCTTAGAAAAGGAGATACACATACACCATAACTAGTAAAGGAACTCCAAGGAGGGGGAGAATAAATGTATCCTCCAAAGATTTGAAACAAACAATAGAAAAGATGATCAAAATTAACTAAAAAGTGGCAAAGTCCAATTCCTTATCTTTCAATCCCAATCCAAAATATAGATGTAAGTTCTAGCGGTTAGAATCCTCTAAGAAACAAATATGGAATCCATCACCAACAGAAAAGACGGGCAGGGAAAGGATTAACAATAGATCCGGATTAACAATAGATCCAAGGACTGAAATTCCAACAAGACCGTCATGCCACTAAAAAATGACAATGACAACTCAAAGAAGTTAGCAAGACATCCCCTTTTATCCTTAATCTTCATCAATGGTATAACAAAGTCTTAGAACTCAACAATCAATCCTCCAAAAAACTTCCTGACCAGAGGTATCTCATCATTTTCTCGAGTCTGTCCACCACCTGAACTAGCATTTTTAAGCAAGGACATGAAATACAAGCGGTTGCTATCTGTGTAATCAACTATCCATATAATGACCTCCAAAAAATAAAACGGAAGGAAAGCATTCTTTCAACTCTGAAGACTTTTGCTGACCTTGGCAACTATGGACCACGGTAAGAAAGAAGATCTAGGATTGCCACCAAGAAGCCCAATCCTTTTGTATCTATTTAATCGTAAGTCCACTAAATTCTTATATTCTAAACTAAAAATCGAGAGCATCTATTTTTTTTTTAAAAAAAAATTACTACCTGCAGTAATTTTGAATATTAGAGGATGAATAGATGCAGTGAAAAATTTTAAAGTCCTAAAAAATAGATTACAAGATGGCAGTGACATCAGAGTCTTCAATGTCGTCGATAGCAATTTTCATCGTGACATTGACACTCTCAAGAGAAGCAGACTCCTAATTAGACATATCATTTTGCCCATTAGTTATAGCATTGGCTGTCTAGATTCTTTTAAAATTTAATTGCTTAAATTGAATCGTACTTCTAATACACCCAGATAAATGAATATGTGATCTATCTAAAGTCTAAACCCTTCAATCTAACCGACAGCATTGGCAAATAGAGACTACAACAGTACAATACCTACCTGAGTAACGTCCTGTGTATGAGATTCCTCCAGGC
Source organism: Dillenia turbinata (assembly GCA_037126225.1). Lineage (NCBI taxonomy): Eukaryota > Viridiplantae > Streptophyta > Magnoliopsida > Dilleniales > Dilleniaceae > Dillenia > Dillenia turbinata. The sequence continues at coordinate 27,414,845 of JBAMMX010000005.1, forward strand.
ATGCAACCTGCTTCTTGTTTCTCCAGTCCCAGAAGAGTATCTGCCATTCAAACAATCTAATGAAATGTGGGAGCATCAAGATATACCCCATACAGAGAAGTGACACCCCCCCCCCCCAAAAAAAAAAAAAACTAAAAAAAAAAACAGTGACAAGCTTGTGTGATCCAGAAAAAAATATGTTCCAATGCCAATGACAATGAAGAAAGTGAGTGCCTTGAGCATATGCATAAGCAAAGTTACACATGAAAATAAATCCAAGTTTGTTCCATATAGCTAGTAAAAACTATATATAAAAATAAAGTATAAATTGTTGTATGACTCTGGGCTGATTATATGCCCAAGTATGGTACTGCCTAGAAGTGCCACAAATATGTGGAAGTTTAAATTGAGGTCTAAAAGATGCATTATGGATAATATAATGAAGAATTTCCCAAGGAGAAAAGGCAACGGAAGCTCATATGTTCAATGATGAAATGCCTAGTCACCATTTGACAACAGTACAGAGTAGTTGCAGCAATTATAGCAACAGAAATTCCAAGAACAATGATATGAACTAGATCAACATGAGCTTCCTACCGAACAGGGAACAGGGGTTGGGGGAAAATGTGCAAGGTATTGCTTCTCTCTCTTTTTTTTTGGGGGGGGGGCAGCGGTCAAGTGTATCGATTCTGGAGAAAGAATACGTAATTGGTAAAAATATTAGGTACAAAAAGCTTCACATTAAAACTCTATAAGTGAAAACCTCCAATGCACAAGCCTGCAACCACTCTTGCATACCCCCCCACCGGGGGGGGGGGGTGTAAAACTTCAAAAATACCTTGTCTGCATAGGGTCTTTAAAAGTCAAATAAGGGTAAATAAGGTTTTTGGTCACCCTAATTTTTTAACTTTTCTATTTACTATATTTTAAAGAGAGGTTTTTCTTAAATAACATGGAGTTCACGCAAAAAAAGACTACATTTTAATTCATCACTGGTTTGTCTTTTAAACTCACATGTCTTTCTATTTTATATAAATGAATTTTATTCATTAACCTATTTTATTTTGACTTATTTGCTTCTTTTCTTTCATCTTCCTTTCTTCTTTTTCTTCCTTTTTCTTGTGTAACCTCGGAGGAATCTTTCCTTGGATTTATAAGATTTCAAGGTTGGAGGCTTGGAGCAATCATTATATTTTTCCTTGGGACCAACGGTTTTGTAAGTTCTGATAAAATTAAACTTGAAGTATATTACATGTCACTTTTTTCTTTTTAATTTTTTATAAGATACTGAATAATTTAATTGAAAACAATTACTATGTCGGCTGCTGCAACTAATAAAACAAATGAAGTTGATTTTTGTAAAATGATGTTGATTTTTATAATGAAATTCTTTAAAACCTTTTACAATATATTCTATTGTGAGTATTTTTGTGTGTATATATATTATATAAAATTTCAAATATATTATTTTTTATTTTATGAATTTTTACAACTATACATGGAAACAGTCTCTCTTTGCAAAAATATAAGGGAAAGATTGCGTACATATACGCCCACCCTTCCCCTACCTCCGCACTAAACCCGGGAGCCCTTTGTGCACCGGATGAGCCTTTTTTTTTTTTTTTTTTCTACAACTATAGTTTGGCCCCAACTAAAAATATTTCTGGAACCACTACAGCACTCTTCTAGAGTCCAAAAGGCTTATTTAAGATAAATGCTTGCAAAGTTAGACCAATCTTCACAAAGCAACTTCGATTATAACTTTATGTGCTATGTTGGAATTTTTGGGACCAGTTTCACATTTACAAAAGAGATTTCAAAATGAACTCTTTAACTTGTAGCCACTTATAAATTTAAAATCCAATGAATACACAATTACCTATTCATGGTCTATATTACATGCGCTTGGTTATGGGTGTCAAATGTGAACGGGTCGGACACCCAGGAAAATTACACCCATACTTGTACCCATGCTGTGCATGTGCAACACTAGTACAGCTAGGCAAGGTGAAGATTCGAGGTAAAAACAAAGTAGCTTGTAAGCAAAGTTATTTCAAGATTTTCATTGCTACAAGATTAGGGACCGATGTGTGCAAAATAATCTTAAGTCAAAAGTTGTATTAATCCCTCCTCCAATGCCTCGCTATAAACATTTCCGTAAAACCAATATTTAGGAACTCATCCACCGTGATCAGGAATCATTAATTTGACTGTAAAGAATATCCATAAAACAATTCCTAAAGATAACAAACCTGAGAATTGCATCCAGCAGCAAGAAGATTATCGCCTGGTCCACCAAATGAAAAACTGAATACTGCTTGACCAGCATTTATCAAAGACACCTACAATGTCAATCACTAAATTAAACACGAATGAAAACCTAAATTAATCAGTGAATCTCTGAATCCCAACGTTGACATGCAAGAACCTGCGTGAAAGTTCTAGTGTCCCAAGCTCTAATTGTTCCGTCAGAAGAACAAGAATGCAAGATTTGAGGATTTGACGGAGAAGAAAACGAAATATGATGGATTCTTGAAGAGTGGCCTCTGCATTCTCCAAAGTATTGTCCCGTCGTCGGAGAATACAATTTGATCGTGTTCGTCGACAAAGACACCGCCATTGATCTCGAATCATCACTTTCAATTCCAAAACCACATCAATCAAATCCAAGATTCAGGAGAGAGAGAGAGAGAGAGAGAGGATACCTGGAAGCGAGGTGGAAGACGTAGTGGTCGCCGAAATTTGTTTGAATGGAGTTCTTTAGGCCAAAGCGATTTAATGAGTTTGAAGAGCTTGGATTCGGATGACGAGAGCTGTCTTCCTCTACTTCCATTCCGGCCATCTCCATAGCTCTCTCTCTCTCTCTCTCGCGTGAAGACAGAAGCTACGAATGGGACTCAAAACCCTAAACCCCAACTGTTCGCTCTGTTGTCCAAGAGAACTATACAGTTGGCATGCACAAGCATTCTCGCAAATGACCCGTTTAGCTTTGACAGAAAGCCTCTCCTCATTTCATTCATAAAATTATAAAATAGTCTCCCCTATGCATATGTTTGTTCAATCCTATGTTAAATATTCTATGATAATCGAATATTTGATCGATTCAAATTAAATTTAAATTTAATTTTTGAATTCGAATCGATTTTCGATTAGAGTCGAATTTTAAATTTTGTTTTCGATTCGAGTTTCGAATTGAGATTTTTAATACGAATTCGAACCGAAAATCGAATTAGAGTTTTTAATTATTTAATTATTTTGATTATTTATTATTATTTTTTTCTTTTTCTGTAAATTTTGATTGATAATTTTTTTTAAGCAAGTAATAAAATAGTAGTTAAAAACTTTATTGTTTTATCGATTCGAAATTGGTTAAATTGGATTTATATAAAAATTTAGATTTCAAAAATCAAAATCTAATTATTTGGTTTATTCGATTCAATTCGAATTCAAACCGAAAATCGAATTTCGAATTTAAATAAATTCGGTTCGATTTTCGATTTGGGATTAAAAAAATATTAAACCGAATTAATCAAACCAAATTAATCGAAGAATTCGAAAACTAAATCAACACCCCTAAATGCTGAGCATAATTTTAGATATCACATGCCCCCGAATCTAATTTTCAGGCCATCAATTTTGCATAACATTAAATATGTTCTTTTTTTTTTTTTTCTTGTTGAATGGAAAGCCCTCATAATCAAATAAATTCCATATTTTTCACATAATTTATTTTAAAATTTAACTTTTATTTCCCAAAAAAGAAAAATAAAATTCATTTCAAATACTGCAGAAACTATAATCTTTTAAATTAACAAAAAAATTAAAATTTATAATAATCATCACAAAATTTTTTTAAACAACTTAAAATTATTTTTAACTGCCAAGTATTATCAAAGGAAAGTTCCCCCCCCCCCCCTCCTTTTGTTTTACGGTTTACAAGCTTCCTTATTACTTGAATTTCAAGTAAAGGAATTAACTCATATGCCAAATTGCTCCTCCATCTAAGCCTAGGGCATTCAACCAATGGAGAAAGAAGAAACCATCGGCTAAGCTGGGTAAGGGATCGAACAGCTTTAAGCTTCTGGATTATTATTATTATTTTTTTGGGTATAAACAGTGGCGTAGTCATATGTAAGTGAAGGTGGATAATTATATCCCCTTAATCTTTTATTTTTTGAAATTTAATTAAAAAATATAATTTTTTCAGTGTTAGATTATATTTTTTACATAAAATTTTAATGATGGTAGTGTGTATATATTTTATTTGTATCCCTTTTAATTTTTTACATCCTTTAACTTTGAATTTTAGATTCAGCTATAAAGAAATGTAATTAAATAAAATTAAATTAAGAAAAAAAAAAGAAAATAGAAAGACAGACACTGTGGAAAGAAATTTCATTGAATTACTTCAAGGTGTGCCTTCTTCAAGATTGGAAATGAACAATTATTTTCGTCTGTCATTTTATGTAGTTTGATCATTTTAGATAAGATGGGGCAACGGCAACATGATCCACCTTCCCAGCCTGGAGGTTGACTCCCCTATGCATCCCAACTGGGTCTCCGTCCGAAACAGGTGATCTCACTTGCAGGCGTACTTTACAAGCAGTTTATTTCAAATGATTAAATTAAATTTTATTTTATTTTAAATATTTAGCAAATAAATATAAATTCATAGAATTTAAATTTATTCCAATAAAAGAAGTTTCCGAATAAAAATAATTAAGATCCATTTTCTTTTTTTATAAAGATAATCCTTTAATCAGTAATAACTGGGACAAATATGCCTTCCAGAACTAGGGGTACTTCTGAGCCCGCTCCGTACAATCAGCCAACCTTGCAGCGTCCCGAGTCCTGGTTTCCATTTCTAGGGAGCTCGGCAATGATAACTCCTTCACATCCCAAAAGCGCTGATCCAACCAAATCCACATTACTCGCAATTAAGGATCATCTAAAACAAACATGTAATGACAGCTAACATTATCATGTAACCAGAAACATTTGTAGCATCCATATTAGTAAATCCACTACGAAAAACCTTTGCATGGATACAACATCCCAATCAAGTACGAGGTGATTAAAAAAGAAGATTCTCACCAGCCTCAAAGAGCATCAATCCAATCTTATAATGTCAAACAGAAATGATACTCGACTCTGTTAGAATAAGGCACAAACACTTGGTTCAGACCAGAGAGACCGTGAAAAAAATTTTTAATCCAAAACAACAAAGCGGAACTTCATGAGTAAAACCAGATCAAATCATATGGATTCCCTCTGACAAAGCAAATTAAGCAGCTTCAACTTTGGCCCCTGTTCCCTCATCCTTTTCCACCTCCAGCTTTTCCCCTTCTTTGCCTGAGCTGTGTTCTTCTGCCTTTGACATTTCTTGATCTGAAGTGCAAGATAAAATTTTCACAACCATCAGCCCCAAATAAGAATTCAGATAGAAGCAAGGAAGCACTTTGCAATAATAACAATGGCAACTTGAATACAATTGCTAAACGTTTCCCAAAAGTCATAGTCGAGGCCAAAACAATTAGTATATACAGACAAAAACCACAAAAGTTAATTCATAACTACACCAATATAGCTAAAGATGGTGAATCCCAGGCACCAAAATAAAGGTATCATGTTGAGGTGTCTATGTAACACTGCTTACTCGAACTAACAATAAGCAGATATTCATCAAAGTGCAAGATTAAATTTTCGCAATCAGTGGCCCCAAATAAGAAATCAGATAGAAACAAGGAAGCATTTCACAATACTAACAATGACAACTTAAATACAATTGCTAAACATTTCCCAAAAGTAATAATTGAGGCCAAAACAATTAGTATATACAGGCAAAAACCACATCAAAGTTAATTCATAACTTACACCAATATAACCAAAGATGGTGAATCTCAGGCACCAAATTAAGGTATCATGTGGAGGTGTCTATGCAACAGTGCTTACTCAAACTAACAAGCAGATATTCATCAGTATTTAATTTTTTTTTAAAAAAAATAGTTAATATTTTTTAGTCCACTTGTCAAGCTCGACTATTATTCATAGTTTAACAAGGTTTAAAAAATGGTTATCATTAGAATCAAATAGAAGTTACTAAATTTTAAATGACAAATAAAATTAAGTTAAAGATAACAGGTTGTGAAAATAAATTTAAGTAATCAACACAATATTTTATGTGATGCAGCCAACATACAGACATACACAATCATCATAAATCATTATCCAATTCATACTAAACAACCATTACAACCAAACAATCTCCTCAATTATCCTCACAACCACGTTATACCCTCACTCAAACCTAATATGCTAAAACCACAATCATACCACGAAAAAAGGAACATCTAGATAACACTCTAACCTCATAGTCATAACCAATGGCCAACCATTGTCCTCTCTTGCTAAGCCTCTCACCAGCATTACCCTCTCCGAGGTGAACTCTAATGAGTCAATAGTGTAACCTTAACATAATTTCCTATATTTATGTAGGAGTAACAAACTTGCAAATCATACAAATAACTTCTTAAAATTCTTAAGACAAAATATTCTTCCCCCAATTATTTTTTTTCCCTTTCTAAAATTTTTCTTGGAACCAAAAACTATTTTCTATTTTATGCGTCTGGGATTAACCAAACATAACAAATTTAATACAAATACGGAACAGAGAAGCATTGAATCCACTTTATAATTTGAATTTAATCAAATTAAAATTTAACATGTAAAATAGGGGAAAGACAAGTTCTTGTGTCTGAGACCTGAATCCCAAGTATTAAAATCTTCAACTTTGGATACCTATGCAGCTAGTGTGTTCAGAAAGGAGGGTCGGAAGCATCTAACCATACTTATATAACTACTCAAATCTGTAAGATACATGACAGCCACATAGAAAGATTGAGACTAGAGTTATGATTATGTCTGCCACGGAAAGTTATAAACACACTTCATAAAGTGTACAAGACAAACAGTGTCGCTGGAGCCTATACCCTACCCTACCCCACCCCATCCCATCTATATCACTTGAACACTATCTAGGCAAAAGCTACCTTGAGCAACTCCTAGGTTTAGACCCTACACTAATGCTGGTGCTCCATAATCAATTGGCTAAATCCTTTTTACACATTCAAATGATTAGAAGTTCAAACACTAATAAACCAAAATGAAAAGCATTGGAAGTTATCACAACAACAAAACAAAAAAGGTTCAGAATGCAATACCTTCATCATCACTGTCATCAAGATCTTCACCCATGGCATCATCCATACCTCCAAATTTCTAGGAGAAGAAAAGAAAAATTGAGATTGTTATGAGAAAATCAAAAAGTTGTTTTGAAACTATAAACAAAATGATACTGATTGATAGACATCCTACCGAGAAATCCATTCCACCCAAGTCCAAGTCAGCAGGACCTAACAAAAACAGAAACAAAGCTCACAATATTAAGCAACCATACATCACAATTAGTTAAATCAAAAACCTAATTGATTTAACAAAGATATACCACTGTCATCATCTTCATCAACCCATTTGTCCCAGTCCACTTTCACAGAGTGTGGCACCTTCTCGTCTCCTCGCAATAGTTTCTTCCACCATCCTTTTTCAGCCTTCTCCAAGACACATACTATATTTCTAACGCCTATGTTTATTTTGCTTTCCTGAGGAAGAAAAAGATGAATTTATAGCATAGATCAGATACCAATAATATCGTGGATGGAGAAATGATATGCGTTCTGCAAAACAAGCCTCACCTCTACATTAATCTTGTTAAAAAGATTCAACTTTAACTCATACGGGATGTTTTCAGCACCTGCATTAGCTGAAAACGTAAAAACTCCATCTGGATCAACATTAACCTTTGTGTTTTTTGAATCTGGCAATAACACTGTGATATAAGCTTTGTCCTCCCTTTGTGCCCACTTTACCTCTGGATGCCGACTACAAGGATTTGTGAGGCATGTGGCCATTAATTAGAAAATAATACCAATAACAAGAAAATTAATGGTAGAAAATTTTGCCTTCTCTTGAGGCAGGATGAAACAAGATAAATGATGGGCATGATCAGCAAAATGAGGAAAACTATCAACTAACAAAAATGCTTGAGGCAAGATTTTCATCAACTCAGAGCTTGCACTTAAGGAGGCTGCAAGCCAACAGCCTCAATTTTGATTAAAAATTCGAATGTCCACATGGGCAACAAAAGCAACACATATTTGTAATAATGCAACCAAAGCCACATAAGGTCCACAAACACCAATTTTATGATAATGCAACCTACAGACTGAATAGGCTAGAGGAGAAATCATAACATATCTCAGAAATGGGAGATCATCTGCTATTAGGTAAAAATTTGTTTCTTGCTAGCCATCCTCCCGCTAAACAGCTCCATTCATGAACAGCTTCACTTGCACAGATTTTTACTATTATCAAACATATTAGGCTTCTCTAAATTTAAAGTTGCTATATCGTATCTTACAAGTCCTAATCCTAACAATTATGCATCCGAATCCAAGCAACTCAACCAATTACAAACAAACACTGATATTGACTGAATGTCTGCACCTAGGTTAGTTAGAAGGGGAACCACTCCATTACTTAATAGAACCCAGCAAGAAAACGCACATATTTTGAAATGAAAAAGGTGGGATATCCTAATTCACTCAACATCCAATATAGCACTCATGCAATATGAGAAAAAAGGCAAGTGCCATGAACTCAAAATGGCATACTTAACGATTTCTTGCCAGACCATCAAAGAGTTCTCATTCACACATAGATACCCAAAATGCTTACAAAATACTTTAGTACAACAAGCAAGTAGGATTTATCGTAATGGACTTCAATTTGAAGTTCCAGTCAAAATCAACTTTAAGTGGAGCAAGCCAACCAGGCTTCTCACAAAAAGGGTTTGTTAAACAGAAAGAAAAGATTAACACTGAAGATGCCCATATGCATAAAGTATCAACTAGGTAATGCTCCTACAAATCGTATGCACGAAACCCTAAATGATAATAACAAATAAAATTCGCATCAAGAATAAACGGGATCTTTTACATTTCTTTGCTCGGACTATCGCAACATAAAAATAAACTGCAACAATGAAATCTTGAATCTAAACGACTCAATACTATAAAAAGAAAAAAAAAAGAAAAGAAACACGAAATATTTCAAAGTGATCAGGAAGAGAGAGAGAGAGAGAGAGAGGGTGGGGGCTTACCTCATTTTCGTGCGGTAGAGTAAGAAAAGTAGAGAGGATCGAAAAACCCTAGGGAAGCAGAAAAAGCCAGAGAATGGTACGACCGACTCACGATATGAGGTGCGACTCCGGGTTTTATGCTTATGTGATTTTAAAAGAGCGTCATCGCCCGAGTACTTTCTGGAAACTGCGTGAAGCCTAGCGTGTAATCGCTCACACGCTGCCAGGTCTGCCTCATCGGAGCTTTTGTTTTTGTTTGATTTTTATTAAAGATAGATAACATCGAAATCCCATGAATGACAACCTACAAAAATCGAAAAAATTTTATAGTGTAATTACTAATAAAAAATTTGTTTAATATAATATTTAACTAAATATTGAGTTATTCAATATTAAAATCTTTAAATAAAATTTATTTGTATTATGAATTATTTAAAATTGGTTAAATATTTTAGAATAAATGAATAAAATTATATATTTTTTATATAAATAAATTTTCTAATTATTCTAGAGAATTCTAAAACTTTAGACTAATCTCAAAACGTATTAAATATTCATATATAAATTCGTATAAGAAATTAAAAACTTGTTAAATTCTCTATATTATTTAGATTATCCTTTTAAATGTTAACTTTTAAAAATTTAAAATAGATATTTTTTTAGATATATAAGGAGATTCACAATATCAATTGAGTTATAATTCCCCGTTTGGCTTCAAAATGGATGATATCTCTCTCTCTCCCCCTTTTTCATTTGGAAATTTTGAGTTTTGTTAAGTAACCCCATAATTTTTAAGTTTTATAGTATTCTCCCCAAAATTTTTGATTGTGGCAAATTTTATCCTTCTGTCATCCATCCGTTAACTTAACATGATTAAAATGACAAATCCTCTCCTCCCACTCTATCAAAGGCCCTGCAGAAGAAACCATATCAATTCTCTCTCTGTTGTATTTTTACCCTATATTTTACAGAAACAGAAAGTGAGAAACAAAAATAAATACGAAAAAATATGATAAAATGATATTTTATAAAAATATAAGAATTGGAAACATAAACAGATATATAAATATAAAAAATATAAAAATTTTATATAAATATTAATTATTTTATGAAAATAATAAAATAACCATATTTTATAATAAAAATAAAAAATAATCAAATATATAATTATCAATTATAAGATAATAATATAAAAATAAAAATTATCATTAAATAATTACATATGTCATGTCCCGAACCGGGATCGTGAACAGTCGTCCTTTATCCTGAATGCCAACTATATTTTTACAGAAAATCGAACACAATATCCCCATAAATCGAAAGTCTTAAATGTACAAATAAATATGTATAATAGACATCCACCCTATCAAATAAATAAATGGTCATCCCGACCTCACAACAATCTATCATATTCAAATCCCGTCAACCAATCCACAGCGGACATCTAGAACAACGCAAAGCTAATATAAACACTAACAGTCATAACCACAGACCTCTACTATTATGCCTAACTAGAACAATGAGCAGCCGCCACACCGAGCGGATCTAAGTTTATACAAATGTATAACAAATTCCCAAATTAACATTTTAAATATTTACAAATGTTTCAATGCAAGTGAAATATGAGAGTTTCACAAATAAAAGTCCAAAAATTATAGTGATCCCACAATATATACACGACCAATTATGGACCTCAATATTAAGACCACGCAGGGTCAACATAAAGTATGAAATTTATATTTTCAATTAAAACTTAGATCTCACCGTCGTGAATACCAAATCCACCAACGAACTATCAAGCCCTCTAGAGCCAAATGCGTTGCCCTAGCACAATAATCCTGTCTGAGGAGGGAAAGAAGATGGGTGAGTATCAAGGAAGATACCCAGTGAGTGAGGGGATTAATCTCAAGTACAAATAGTATAGGTGAATATTGTAGTGTCAAATAATATCATTCGTAAACAATAATTCAAATTTTACAGTAAATCATGGTATGCTCAATAAAATGAACTCGTTTATTCAATCACACGATATCATACATGTATGCATCCATTTAAAAATCAAGTAGATCAGAGAGTAAGCTGAAAGGATCCTGACAAAGGTCAATCATGACCAAGGACAGACGCATCGGGGGTTTTGTTATGTAAGGTTGTTCAAAAGTTTCTCTCTACCTCGACATTGGCCATGAGTTCGCAGGGGCTAGCTCATCATCGTGTATAGGACCCCGCCCGGTGCTAGACGATGGCATTACACACGTTCTCCCCCTACGTGGGTTCAATCGGCCGTGCCTATAGTCATACCTCATTATCGTGTATAGGACTACGCCCAGTGCTAGACGGTGGCGTCACATATGTCCTCCCCCTACGTGGGTTCAACCGGCTACGCCTATAGCCATATAAAATGACGTTTACGTATATCTCCTGCAAAAGCGTAATCGGGCAACCCGTGCCTCTACAAATACCCTTCGTAGCTATGGAATCAATCAAGTCATATCATCTCATCATATCATCACATCATATCATCACATAACTAGTGGACATCCAACCCACATAGTTCATCAAAATATTTTAAATCCGCGTGCCAATACATTTCATTAAATTATTTCAAATCAGCATACCAATGCAACGGTATAAAAGGAAACTTATCAAATTTTTCAAGTAATAGCATAATTTTGTTTCATTTTAAACATGGATACATAGTCATAAAAAAACATAAGTTTACGACACTCCAATAATCACAAAACAGCTTTGAGATTTAATATCGCACGTCGAATCAATGCATATCAAAGCATGTTTTGTTTAAAAACACTATAAAATCAGATTTCACTATTTTATACAAGAGATTAGGGTCCCACTCACTTTCTAGGGAGGGTGGTCACTCCCTATTTTCACAATCAATCCAATTTGACTCCTCAAGTCTCCAAAAGATCAACCTAGTCAAATCATCACAATTTTTCATCAATTTCCAATTATTTTAGGGTTTGTCATTTTCCTAAGTTTGTACAAATCTTAATTTCTCAATTTTTTTGGATATACTCCAATGTCATCGATTGTATTTCATTTATAAATAAATGATCAAATCAAAATCAAACCTAATTCAATCCTAAAACCAATCAAAGTCGGAAATACGTTTAAAATAAATAAATTTCTTACGAAATGAAAAAATTTTTGAAAAATCATACACTTTTCAATTCTCATTCGATTTCTTCAAACCATATATCATATTCAAGGTATTGAAGTCTATTTTCATAATACGAAAATTGTATTTTGATTTCCTATATGCAGGACAACTTATAATGGAAAGACTGCATCAATCCTTAAACTCAAACCCCAAATTCCGACTGTTTTTATGAATTCGTCAAATTAAACTCTAAAAGAAGCTATTCTAATCAAGTCAATACAATTCTATCATCCGGAACAGCCAAATTCATATAAAATTCTATACTTAACCTAAATAATAATATATAATGTCAATCAACGCATTTCAAATCTACTCTAATATTCATCCTAACATATGCAATACACTCATACTCTAATTTACCATAAATTCATCCAAATAAATTGAAGGAGTTGGTATTTTACCTCACCTAGGGTGGTCTACAATCCAAAACCCTAACGTCTGTGTACCTATAACTCAGTCCGGACCTACATTATTTCCAATTCAAAGTACAGTTCAATGATTATACTTATTCTCTATTATAATCAAACCCTGGAACTATAGATTAGAACTCTTACCCTTATCTGCACAATGGAAGAATCGTAGTCAGCCTATGTAACACCGACATTGCGGTGTCCGTACAAGTATACTGTTCATGAAATTAAATAAAATATTTCTCCGTTTACATATAGAGAGAATTTTAAATTATATTGATTTTCGATTTTGAGGTATGTAATTTGAAATTTTTGGGATATTTAAAATATTCGTAATTCCGATTTGTAAAGTAAAGTGGGTATAAAAATATATAGATGATTATTTAATCATTTATTTATTTATACAATCACCCACTTAATTATTTATAAATTTATTTACAAAAAGAAATATAATAATAATAATATATATAAAAAAACAAAAAAAAAAGAGAGAGTCAAAATTAGGGCTAAGCCCTAATTTCTTCATTCTTCTCCCTCTCTCCCTCTTTCTCTCCCTCGCCGCCTCTCCCTCTCCCCGCGGCTCCTTCCCGCGCCGCCGCGACTTCCTCCTCCATCGCGGCTGCTCGGCTCCGCCACCCCACGGTGGTTGACCACCGCATCTCCCTCTCACTCTCTATCTCTCTGTTTTCTCTCTCTCTCGGCTGTCTCCCTCTCGCTCGATCTCTCGCGATCCACCGCGCCGCCCGCTCGGCCACCACGGCCACCGCGAGCCACCGCGGTCCTCCACCGACGAACCGCGAACACCCACAGCCGCCTGTCTCTTTCGGGCTCGCCTTCGCGCCGCAGCCATGCTCGCGGCGGTGCCGCTGTGCCGCGCTCTGCGCGCGGCTGCCTTGCTCCTGGACTGCCCCTCTGCGCGCGTGCCGGCGTGCCACCCCTGGGCCTCCTCGCGGCTGACCGCTCCGCGGCGCGATAGCTTCTTTCTCGCGCGGACTTGCTGCAACCTCTGCTGGCGTAGTTGGTGACTTTCAGAAACCCTAGCTGCCGTGAGATCCGCTGGCCATAGGTGAGGTTCGGTCCCTAACCCTAATTTTAGGGTTTCGACTTTAGATTTCTGAAATTGACTTTAAATTGGGAGCTTTGCGGGGTTTCGAATGGAATGAGAAGACAGTTGGACGAAGGTTGCGAACCGCAAAACACCCTAGGTGAGGGATTTTCAATCCCTTCAATGTTCGGGACTATTCTGTTGAAATTAGTTTGAGAATAAATGTAGATATATTCTGAAAATATGTTAGATCCGTAAGAAATGCTTTATTCTTGAGAGTTTGTATGAAATTATTGAGGTTAGGTCTAGAAATTGATATAAATTGGGCTGCAAAGCATGATTGAATGTCTTAGAGAGCATTAGAGTTTTGTTTGATTGGTCTGTGTAGTTTTTCTTGAGATTTGAATTGAAATTGGCATGAATTTAATTAGGGTTATGTAAATTCGGGAGAAATTGGTACAATTGAGGAATATAGTAAATTTAAAGTCGTTGGTGATTTGAAATGATTTCACTTAGAGTTTAAATTGACGTATGCATGCAAACAGTTGGAAATTGGGATCTGCATTTAAGGATTGATGCAGTCTTTCTCATTATAAGTTGTCTTGCATATAGACAATCAAAATACTATTTTCATATGATGAAAATAGGTTTCAATACCTTTGAAATGACATATGGGTTGAAGAAATCGGATGAGAATCGAAAAGTGTATGATTTTTCAAAGATTTTCAATCTTGAAGGAAATTTAATTATTTTAGACTTGCTTCCGACTTTGAGAGATTGTAGGATTGAAGTTGACTCAAATTTGATTTTTGTTAATTATTTATAAATGAAATACCATTGATGACAAGATTGTGTGGCTAGAATTTGGGATGATTTGAGTGTATTTTGGAGTGTTAAAATGTGGATTTAATGTACTTGTGTTATTGGCTCTGTATATGTAAAATTGAGGCCAAGAGTGTGAGGATTTATGCATGCTGAATTTTGGATAGAGATTAGTGAGTATGTGGATGTAAAATGTCTTGATCGAATCCATTGAAGAGATTGGGAAGGATTCTAGTAAACAAGATGGAGGTTTATACGTGTATGCATATATATAGTGATATTGGTGTGTTAAAGTGATATGAAAATGTGCAATTGTAAAGAATGAGCAAAAGCATGTGTTTGTATTTATATGATAAATGTATAGAATTGTATTGGTGTATTGAAGAGAAGAAGTTGATGAATTTTGAATAAAAGCGTGTTGGTGTATATGCTGACTCTTATGTACGACGAGAGATTGGATTGGTGTGAGCTGTGTAGGATTTATTGATTGATTGATTGAGGAATATCACTTGAGTCTTGTGGATATGTTGTAAGCATAACTTTCTCTACAAATGACGTGAGGTTGTCTGCCTTAGACACTAGACATCCTTAGCTTTAAAAAATGAAATAAGAAACCTTTTGATTTGTAAAGGTGTATTAGAAGTTATAGCCTATTTTCTATAACTGCGCAGGTTTGAAACTTGCAGATTACATACATGCGTAAGTGTTGGATGTCTTGATCGAGGGGGAGACCTTGTTTCGGCACTTGTTGTGCATTGTAGGGAGTGATTGACCCTCCCGTATACTGTGAGTGGGTTTTATTTCAATGTTTTCGTTTAATATGTAAACGCTGATTTACAATAGTTTGATAAATGAGCATAATTTATCGCGTGCTTAAAATGTTTTGACTGGCTTTGGAAATGATTTTTGTGAACCGATGGAGTGTCTGAAAATGTGGTTGAATTATGAAATATGCATCCATGTGTTGGAAATGTGAAATGTGTCATTTTATGATATATGTTGCATTTGGTTTATGAACCTGATTTCGGCACATGTTTGATATGAAATTGATTTTGGCCTTGAGGGCCGTGATGTGGATTGATGATATTGATTTTGGCCTTGAGGGCCTGGATATGTATTGTTCCGTAGCTACGAAGGACACCGTGAGAGGCGCTTTGGTGGCGTCCGGATATGCCTAAGGCCTGGGGTATCCCACGAGTTGTCGGGATTATATTTACGACACGGTACTAGGCAGGTTGAACCCGAAAGGGGGAGGATTTGGACACTCTTCAAATCTAGCACCAGGACGAGGTCCGTCGCCAACGCCGGGGTAGAGAGCACTTTAAATAAAATCGCATATAACACCCCCGGTGCGCCTGTCATAGGTCGTGGTAGACCTCTGCCAGGAGTTTTACGGCTGGCAGCTCTATGATTTTGATGACAGTGTTTTGGATGCATATTTGACTTGATGATGCGTGCAAATGATATATTGTTGAAATGAAAAGCATGATGATTTGAAATATGATTTGTATACTTATGTTTTGACACTCCAGTTTCACATCCCATATTACACGATTACATTGACCCACTCACTCACTGAGTATTCTTCCCTGAATACTCACCCCTCCTTTTTCCTCCCCAGACAGGATGTTGGTGCTAGGCGACGCTTTGACTTTAGAGGTTTGATGGCTTGATGGTGGATTTGGATGATTTACGACGGTGAGATTAAGCTTTAAATTGAAAAGATGAATTTCATATTTTATTGTCGACCCTGCGTGGTCTTGATATTGAGGTCCGTAGTTGACCGTGTACTTATTTTGGGATGACTGTATAATTTATGTGTGTTAAATTTTGAAACTCTCATATTTCATTTGCATTTGAGGCAATTGTACGTATTTGAATAACACTTGGGAAAATTATTGTAAATTGTATAAAACTTAGGCCCGCTCAGTGTGGCGGCTGCTTATGCTCTAGTTGGGCATGACAGTAGAGGTCTGTGGCTAGGACTGTTGGTGTTTTGTTAGCCTTGCGTTGTCTGGATGTCGGTTGGGAGATTTGGTGGATTGTTTTGAGGCCGGGATGGCCATTTGATTTATTTTAGTATGATTTTGAATTATACAGGTTTATACAGGTTATTTGTACATTGGGAGACCTCCGATTTATGGGGAGGCTCTGTCCGATTTTTTGTAGAAATACAGCCGGCATCCAGGTCAACGGGCGGCTGTTCACGATTCCCGGTTCGGGGCGTGACAGTTCGGGTGGTATCAGAGCTCTAGGTTGAGAGCTATGTAGAAAGAGAGTCTTGAAAACATTCCCAAGTGTGTTGTGTTTAAAGTCCTCAATGCATGAGAGTTTCATACAGTCATGAAGTCCCAGTACATGGTCATAGGTATATGAGTTATTCTTTTTAGGGGGTTAGATACGCTGCGTATCTAACCTAGCATATCATTTTCAGCGGTTTTTAAGCCGGTAACTATTTCTTTTTAGGGGGTTAGTTATTTCGCAGCTAACCCTAATCTTTGAATCATATCTGATTTGAGTTCTTTGTTTGTAAGATTATGATTACTAGACGAGGTACTAGATTTGTACCTGAGACATCTAGAATATTCGAGGATGTATCCTCATCATGTGTATCCTTCTGGCATGTTTTTAGCCGGCTATTATAGCCATAGTTCCATTACCATCATTTGAGGCATTTATGCAGGTGTATGAGTGGTACACCTCCCATTGGATTCGAATGCCTTGATTCATAGCTCAAATTCTTTTAGGGGGTTAGTTACTCCGTAACTAACCCTAATATTTGATTTCCACTTAATGAAAGAGTGCTCTGTTTGCATAACTGTGCTGCCTAGATGTAGTAGGCGCGGTGCACCACTAGAGTCCCTTAGTGCTTGATGCACTTGTGGCACTCGAGATTTCACGAGTACCAGAGGATGTTTCCTCTACTTACGCACCTTCACTAGTGCCACCTTCAGCACCTCCACCTGCTGTTATAGCCGAGATTCCTTCGCCACCACTCGACGCCTTGAGGCAGTGGCAGGAGTGGTTCAGTAGATATGGGGTGCAGATGCCCCCACCTCTACCATAGACTCCAGCGACCGCACCTGCGGCCATACTTGCTTCTACGACACCGATTCCTCTTTCGGTGACCGGTTCTTCCATTTCTAGTTCAACCGATGAGACATCGATTACTTTGAGCCATTCATGAGCTTACTCAGTTGATGACAGAGTTACGACAGTTCAGATGCACAGACTTTTCAGGATCTAGTGATGCCATAGCGGCGAAGCACTAGATCTATAGGATTCGCAGGATCCTTACTGATGTGGAATTGTCAGAAGAGTTCAGATTGAGAGTTGTTGAGAGACTCCTCAACGGTGATGCCCTCACTTAGTGGGAGGCTATTTGTGACGAGACTATTGACTCACTGCGGTAGGAGGACTTCTTGAGGGAGTTCGACCGCAGATATTTTACGGAGTCCTAGTAGGACCATAGAGGGTTGAGACTCAGATGAGCCAGAGCTCGAAGTGGGGTAGGACTTCTAACTTTTAGGGAAGCCTATCTCACTTTTTATCAACACAGTTGGACAGGGACCACGTCCCTGGAGTTTTAGAGTACAGGCCCCTAGTGCCTCTAGCTATTCCACAGTTCAGCACCATCCTATCTGCCGTGACTGCGGCTGATGTCATGTTGGAGTTTGCGGAGCTTCCTTTAGATGCTTCTAATATGGGAAGCAAGGACATATTTGTAGCTCGTCCTGACCTAGGTTTCAGAGGTCAGGTGTCACAGACACCCATGGGTAGACCATGGACAGATCAGCAGAGAGTACCTGCACACTCAGTACACACCGCTCCATGGACTGCAGTCGGGAGCAACACTGCACTAGGCTCTTCACTGTAGGAGCCGAGGGCACAGGCCCACGTGTATGTTATGACACAGGAGGACGCTTAGGCGAACCCAGATACGACCATGGGTAATCCTCCAGTAGATTCTTTTGTTTAGGAGTTATAGATACTCTCCTTTTTGAAATCATGTATATCATGATACCTATGTACTGTTTTGACTAGTTAAAGCTCTAGAAGCTTAACTATTGTGATCCTCTTTTGAAACCATGCATCTCATGATGATATGTACGGTTATGCCTGGTTAAAGCCTTAGAGGCTTGACTACTTGATATATATATACGTATATCTTTTGCGCATCCTAAATCGAATCTCTTTCGATTTCTTACATCATGAGTACCATGAAAATATTCAGAGTCGACGCCCGTGTTTTTATTGACACTGGTTTAGATTATTTTTACGTGAGAGTATTATTTCGCTCGACAGTTGGGTAGACTGTTATCGTCGCTAGATGAGGAGCTATTCGTTATCACTCCTTTTGATGAGCAATTGGTCAGAAATTCAGTATATATAGAGTGTTTATCTTTATTATGGATGGAACTCCGTGCATTAGGAGTCATTTTGACTAGTGATGATCGAGCAGTTTTCCTAGCTTGATTTGAAATGAGGCCGACCTTGCTCGACCGCATTAGAGAGAATTAGGGAGCAAATGAGGAGCTCCAAGGTATTCTTGATAGATCTGTAGAGATGATGACAGAGAATTCCGAGTCCGTGATAACGGACTAGTAGTATATCAATAACGGGTTTGCATTCCCGCTGACAGTGAATCTTCGTAGAGATATTCTAGAGGAAGCTCATTCCTCCATTTACGTTATGCATTTGAGAGGTACAAAAAAATGTACCAAACTACCCGAGATAATTATTAGTAGTATGATATAAAGAGAGAGTTCGTTGCTTGATGCCTGGTTTGTCAGTAGATGATGACCAAGCATCAGTGACCCACAGGCACTTTGTAGCCTTTTCCCATTCCCAAGTGGAAGTAGAAACACGTCACAATGGATTTTGTGACAGGGATTGTCGCGGACTTTAGCACGACACGATGCTAATTGGGTGATCGTTGATAGACTCACCAAGTCTGCACATTTTATTCTGATTCGTGGTTATTTTCTTTAGAGGTATTGGAACGTCTTTATACTGGCCTAACCAGTATCAGGATGCCCCATATGAGGCACTGTATGACAGGGGGTGCCGCACTCCGATATGTTAGGGTGAGGTCGTAGAACGACATCTCAACAATGTTGAGTTGATTTGGAAATGAAAGATAAAGTTAGGGTCATCTGTGGGCGGATGAGAGCCGCCCAGGACAGGCAGAAGGTATATGTCGATCATAGACGGCGACACCTTGAGTTGCCACAGGAGATGATTTTCTTGAGGGTATTTCCTTTAAAATGAGTTATACGATTCAGGCAGCGGGACAATCTGAGTCCCAGATATATTTGTACCCTTCCGTGTCCTTGAGACGGTCGGAAGTGTGGCATACAGAATTGAGTTGCCAAGTGAACTATTCCGTATTCATACTGTCCTTCATGTCTCAGTACTAAGGAAGTACCCAGCCTTCTTTCAGTTTCGAGGACGAAACTTGTTTTTAGGGGGTTAGAAAATGTAACACCGACATTGCGGTGTCCGTACAAGTATACTGTTCATGAAATTAAATAAAATATTTCTCCGTTTACATATAGAGAGAATTTTAAATTATATTGATTTTCGATTTTGAGGTATGTAATTTGAAATTTTTGGAATATTTAAAATATTCGTAATTCCGATTTGTAAAGTAAAGTGGGTATAAAAATATATAGATGATTATTTAATCATTTATTTATTTATACAATCACCCACTTAATTATTTATAAATTTATTTACAAAAAGAAATATAATAATAATAATATATATAAAAAAACAAAAAAAAAAGAGAGAGTCAAAATTAGGGCTAAGCCCTAATTTCTTCATTCTTCTCCCTCTCTCCCTCTTTCTCTCCCTCGCCGCCTCTCCCTCTCCCCGCGGCTCCTTCCCGCGCCGCCGCGACTTCCTCCTCCATCGCGGTCTCGGCTCCGCCACCCCACGGTGGTTGACCACCGCATCTCCCTCTCACTCTCTATCTCTCTGTTTTCTCTCTCTCTCGGCTGTCTCCCTCTCGCTCGATCTCTCGCGATCCACCGCGCCGCCCGCTCGGCCACCACGGCCACCGCGAGCCACCGCGGTCCTCCACCGACGAACCGCGAACACCCACGGCCGCTGTCTCTTTCCGCTCGCGCGCTCAGGGCTAGCGCAGCCTGGCCAGGATGCTCGCGCGGGCCTTGCCGGCCGCTCTGCGCGCGGGCCGCGCTGCTCCCGGGGCCGCCGCCCCTCTCGCGCGTGCCAACGTGCGACAGCCGCCCGGCCCGGCCTCCTCGCGACGGCCACTGCTCCGTGCCGCGATAGCTTCTTTCTCTGGGCGCGGACTTGCTGCAACCTCTGCTGCACGTAGTTGGTGACTTTCGAAACCCTAGGCTGGGTGTGAGATCCGGGTCCGCATAGGTGAGGTTCGGTCCCTAACCCTAATTTTAGGGTTTCGACTTTAGATTTCTGAAATTGACTTTAAATTGGGAGCTTTGCGGGGTTTCGAATGGAATGAGAAGATAGCTGGACGAAGGTTGCGAACTGCAAAACACCCTAGGTGAGGGATTTTCAATCCCTTCAATGTTCAGACTATTCTGTTGAAATTAGTTTGAGAATAAATGTAGATATATTCTGAAAATATGTTAGATCCGTAAGAAATGCTTTATTCTTGAGAGTTTGTATGAAATTATTGAGGTTAGGTCTAGAAATTGATATAAATTGGGCTGCAAAGCATGATTGAATGTCTTAGAGAGCATTAGAGTTTTGTTTGATTGGTCTGTGTAGTTTTTCTTGAGATTTGAATTGAAATTGGCATGAATTTAATTAGGGTTATGTAAATTCGGGAGAAATTGGTACAATTGAGGAATATAGTAAATTTAAAGTCGTTGGTGATTTGAAATGATTTCACTTAGAGTTTAAATTGACGTATGCATGCAAACAGTTGGAAATTGGGATCTGCATTTAAGGATTGATGCGGCCTTTCTCAATTTAAGTTGTCTTTCATATAGGCAATCAAAATACTATTCTATATGATGAAAATAGGTTTCAATACCTTTGAAATGACATATGGGTTGAAGAAATCGGATGAGAATCGAAAAGTGTATGATTTTTCAAAGATTTTCAATCTTGAAGGAAATTTAATTATTTTAGACTTGCTTCCGACTTTGAGAGATTGTAGGATTGAAGTTGACTCAAATTTGATTTTTGTTAATTATTTATAAATGAAATACCATTGATGACAAGATTGTGTGGCTAGAATTTGGGATGATTTGAGTGTATTTTGGAGTGTTAAAATGTGGATTTAATGTACTTGTGTTATTGGCTCTGTATATGTAAAATTGAGGCCAAGAGTGTGAGGATTTATGCATGCTGAATTTTGGATAGAGATTAGTGAGTATGTGGATGTAAAATGTCTTGATCGAATCCATTGAAGAGATTGGGAAGGATTCTAGTAAACAAGATGGAGGTTTATACGTGTATGCATATATATAGTGATATTGGTGTGTTAAAGTGATATGAAAATGTGCAATTGTAAAGAATGAGCAAAAGCATGTGTTTGTATTTATATGATAAATGTATAGAATTGTATTGGTGTATTGAAGAGAAGAAGTTGATGAATTTTGAATAAAAGCGTGTTGGTGTATATGCTGACTCTTATGTACGACGAGAGATTGGATTGGTGTGAGCTGTGTAGGATTTATTGATTGATTGATTGAGGAATATCACTTGAGTCTTGTGGATATGTTGTAAGCATAACTTTCTCTACAAATGACGTGAGGTTGTC
The DNA here is from genome assembly GCA_037126225.1 of Dillenia turbinata. NCBI lineage: Eukaryota > Viridiplantae > Streptophyta > Magnoliopsida > Dilleniales > Dilleniaceae > Dillenia > Dillenia turbinata. The sequence continues at coordinate 27,437,234 of JBAMMX010000005.1, forward strand.
TGCCTTAGACACTAGACATCCTTAGCTTTAAAAAAATGAAATAAGAAACCTTTTGATTTGTAAAGGTGTATTAGAAGTTATAGCCTATTTTCTATAACTGCGCAGGTTTGAAACTTGCAGATTACATACATGCGTAAGTGTTGGATGTCTTGATCGAGGGGAGCACTGTTTCGGCACTTGTTGTGCATTGTAGGGAGTGATTGACCCTCCCGTATACTGTGAGTGGGTTTTATTTCAATGTTTTCGTTTAATATGTAAACGCTGATTTACAATAGTTTGATAAATGAGCATAATTTATCGCGTGCTTAAAATGTTTTGACTGGCTTTGGAAATGATTTTTGTGAACCGATGGAGTGTCTGAAAATGTGGTTGAATTATGAAATATGCATCCATGTGTTGGAAATGTGAAATGTGCCATTTTATGATATATGTTGCATTTGGTTTATGAACCTGATTTCGGCACATGTTTGATATGAAATTGATTTTGGCCTTGAGGGCCGTGATGTGGATTGATGATATTGATTTTGGCCTTGAGGGCCTGGATATGTATTGTTCCGTAGCTACGAAGGACACCGTGAGAGGCGCTTTGGTGGCGTCCGGATATGCCTAAGGCCTGGGGTATCCCACGAGTTGTCGGGATTATATTTACGACACGGTACTAGGCAGGTTGAACCCGAAAGGGGGAGGATTTGGACACTCTTCAAATCTAGCACCTGGACGAGGTCCGTCGCCAACGCCGGGGTAGAGAGCACTTTAAATAAAATCGCATATAACACCCTGCTCTGTCATAGGTCGTGGTAGACCTCTTGCCAGGAGTTTTACGGTATGACTCTATGATTTTGATGACAGTGTTTTGGATGCATATTTGACTTGATGATGCGTGCAAATGATATATTGTTGAAATGAAAAGCATGATGATTTGAAATATGATTTGTATACTTATGTTTTGACACTCCAGTTTCACATCCCATATTACACGATTACATTGACCCACTCACTCACTGAGTATTCTTCCCTGAATACTCACCCCTCCTTTTTCCTCCCCAGACAGGATGTTGGTGCTAGGCGACGCTTTGACTTTAGAGGTTTGATGGCTTGATGGTGGATTTGGATGATTTACGACGGTGAGATTAAGCTTTAAATTGAAAAGATGAATTTCATATTTTATTGTCGACCCTGCGTGGTCTTGATATTGAGGTCCGTAGTTGACCGTGTACTTATTTTGGGATGACTGTATAATTTATGTGTGTTAAATTTTGAAACTCTCATATTTCATTTGCATTTGAGGCAATTGTACGTATTTGAATAACACTTGGGAAAATTATTGTAAATTGTATAAAACTTAGGCCCGCTCAGTGTGGCGGCTGCTTATGCTCTAGTTGGGCATGACAGTAGAGGTCTGTGGCTAGGACTGTTGGTGTTTTGTTAGCCTTGCGTTGTCTGGATGTCGGTTGGGAGATTTGGTGGATTGTTTTGAGGCCGGGATGGCCATTTGATTTATTTTAGTATGATTTTGAATTATACAGGTTTATACAGGTTATTTGTACATTGGGAGACCTCCGATTTATGGGGAGGCTCTGTCCGATTTTTTGTAGAAATACAGCCGGCATCCAGGTCAACGGGCGGCTGTTCACGATTCCCGGTTCGGGGCGTGACAGCCTAGGGTTTTTCGAAAGCCTAGGGTTCACTTTGTAATGAAGGCTGCAGAGAGGAAGGACTGAGAGATAGAGACAGAGGAAGACTGAGAGAGAAACATAGAGGGGCCATGACAGAAAGAGAGAATAGAGAGACAGAGGGAGTGATGACCGAGAGGAAAAACAGAGGGGTTGATTGGCTACGGCGATTGTGGTGGTGGAAGAGGGCGATCGATGGCGGAGTAGTGGCGGAGGAGAGGATGAGGGAGGCGGCGGGTTGCAGGAAGAAGAGATCGAGAGAAAGAGAGAGTTCGCGAGGAAGAGAGGGTAACAGCGAGAGATAGAGAGAGAAGAAAACAAAGTTAGAGAGGGGGTAGAGAGAGAGCGGTGGTTGAGGCAGTGGCTGGTGGTGGCGGAAAGGAGAGCGGCGGTTCGCGGATGGAGGGAGAGAGATAGTGAGATAGAGAAAAATAGAGAGAGAGAGAACCGAGAGTGAGGTAGAGAAAGAGAGAGGGGAAGGCGGTGTTTGGTGGCTGTGGGTGTGGCGGCGATGGTGGAAGGGTAGCAGCAGAAGGGGCGATCGGGTGAGGGAGGCGGTGGGGGAGACGAAGAGACGGAGAGGAAGAGGGAGAGGAAGGATAGTTAGGGTTTTCAAACCCTAATCCCCTTTTTTATTTTTTATTTATTATTATTATTATTATATATTTCTTTTTATAAAATAAACTTATAAATAATTAAATGAGTAAATAAATAAATTAATAAATTAATAAATATTCATCTATATATTTTTATACTCATTTTACACTATAAATCAGAAATACAGATATTTTAAATATACCAAAAATTTTAATTTAAAGACCCAAAAATTGAAAATATACAAATAAAAATTTTTTCTCTATATATATAAACTGAAGAATATTTTATATATATTTCATGAATAATACATTAGTATAGATACCGCAGTATCGGTGTTATAACATACTTCATTAAATATGAAAAATATATAAATATAAAAAATTTAAAAACTTTAATGTAAATATTAATTAATTTAACATATTGAAACGTTTCATAAACATTTAAAAACGTTTCAAAAAAGGAGAAACACTAATATTGAAAAGTTTTTCGTGCCATATAGTTTTTACCCATAATTAACCAATCTCTTCTATTTTGTTCTATGCAGGGAAGAAGAAATCCATTCTTAGTTGGAAGAGGAGGAGAAAGAGGTGATATAGGTTAATTCAATCTCTCATTCTCAATTCCTGAAATGGAGGGGTTCGACTCATTTGAGTTTTGAATGACAATAGATACAAACTCCACAGACCTAGCAATAGATGAGTTCTTATCATTCTTTATTAATGTTTCAGCATTTTTCCTTCATAACTAGGGCTCTCCCATTAGTTTCCTCTCAACTGCGCTCTCCAATTCCAAACCAACGTCCCAAACCTGACTGACATACCCCGTACTCAAGCATTGTTCTGGCATAAATGATCTGCAAAACATTGGGACTCCTTCAAGAATGCTTCCGAAGATGAAACTCCAGGCTGCAAAACATCGTGTCCCAATACTTCTTTTGGGATGCTGATTTCACAATACAACCCCTTCTTAACTCATTCTGAATCCTGAACTGAACCAGGTCTGACCATCCTCAAGAAAGGCTGCTCACTGTTGGTTAGATCCCAGGCCATCTGAATGAAATGAACTCCATTTGACTTGTTTTTGCTTGGGAGATTTGAATGCTTGTTTGTGGAGCCATGTAATGCAACCTGTGTCTTCCTTAAGGAATTTGAATGCTCTGGATCAAATTTCCGAAATGGACCTATTGGGTAAACTGGGTTTAACTTTTGTTAGGAGAATGTCGAGCTCAGAGCTCTCATCCTGTGACATTAAATCTGTAACATTCATAGTTCATAGCTCAGGCTAAGTATTGAGTTTGCAGTTATATTTGCAGCTTACGGAGTGCTTGGCATTGGTGGCCTGGTTCTCTAAAATCTAAACCACTTAGTAGCATTATTATTGGGCAAATAGACGATGATGAATCTTATCTTTTCATTCCGGACAGATGTGATAAAGAGTGCTAGTAAGTCCTACAGTCTTTCTATTTTTCTTTTGCTGGTCACTAGTTTGCTATTATAAAATTAGGCCGTGCGTCAGCAATAGGATCATGAAAACGTTGGAAGGGTATGTGACAGGACCAAGATAGACGATGAAGACCATTACAGAGGCAATGGAACTAGTACGCAAGCTAATTGTAGGCATCTTAACCTGTGCAGCTGTGCTCTGTGAAGTGCATAAGCCCATCAAATATGATGCATATGCAGATGATCTTGTCATCCATTTCTTCATCAGTTTCCTAATTGCTTGCAGGAAAGGGAACTTCGGAGTTTTTGTTGAGAATCAATAAAAAAATCATGAATCTGGTGCTGGAGATGGACCATCTGAAATGGGCTTGAAGGTTAAGTCTGGGTGATATATATATTTTTTTGGGTGGTATGAGAATTGAATTGTGGGTGAACGAGGAGAAGCCTTCAATAGTACTGTTCCCAACTGAAGCATTGGATCAATATGGCCTTTGAATGAATATGGCACAAACTCTTTGATGACCTTTCCTCCCTCCCTCTCTCTTTCCATTTTCTGGAAAATCAAAAAATTTTGATTTGTAAATAGTGTAAATATGATTTATGTTTTTAACTCCATAATTTGAATTTCGCCCAACATCTCAACAAAAATCTAACTTGTAAACCAGTGACTATGCCTATTGTCTTGAAATTTCCAGGAAATGTATGTTCACTTTATTTGCAAAAGACTTGATTCAATTTATTACACTGAGAGAACAATGACCCTTTCACCGTTAGATGACCCAGCCTTGCATATTTTACTAATAAAATCAATCCCTCAAGCACAACATCGAGTCATTGATCAACTTCTTTATTATTAGCCACGGTTGACCAACACCTAATTGGTCCAATCACCGAATATTGATACCTCTTAGAAAAAATCTTCTCTTAGAAAAGATCTTCGGTTCAAATTTAATCTTGTGTATAAAGAAAATAAATGTTATGAGAACTTTACCCAACCCAACTGACTTGAACCCAATTTAATCGGACCTAGAATGGTTAATGAATCACTGGTTTATACCAAAATAAAATAAAATAAAATAAAGCCAATGCCGAAATTCTGGGGTTCGTAAATGCAACTAATAAGATCAGCACAGCACAGGAGGATCTCAATGATCAACAGTAAGGGAGGACAAGGGCATACAGGGTAGAGGTGTACAATAGCTCTTTAAAATTGTGTATAGTTTATAATGTCGTTCCAATTTTACAATTATACACTCAATTTATGTCGATTAGCCAATGAGTCCATTGCACAAAAAGAGTTCATTCCAAGATGACCATTAAATGAGAATGCAAATCGGCAAAAGACGCAGAACAAGAACCAAAAGTTTAGACGCCTAGAAATCCCAGTCCAAAACAACCACTATTGAGAAACATTTGGATCTTTTGTTTCTCCAGGGATTGAACTGTACGGTAAACTTGGAGCAATCAATCTTGCTTGTAAACCAAAGTTGAGTACTCTGGGCTCCACATGTTGTTCTGCACGTAAGTAACAATTTCTTCCTGCAATTCATGGAACAACAATAAAGCTTAAATATTCATAACATTCAACTTGGGAAAAAAACTACGGAAAAAAAAACAAAAAGAATTCTTGGGTTCCAATTTATATACATATGCATATAAAATAGGGGAAAAAATGCAGCAGTGCACAAAGAGGTATGAATAGTTGCATAAGAAATACAAAGTACAAGACAGAGGAGCCAGGTAAAATCAATTAGAGCTTCATCAAAACATTATTGTACCTGGCTAAGTTTTCGGAGCTCACTGGCATCCATTTCTCGATGTCCTTCAGCAAGATCTTCTTCTATTGCTTCCCTTATAACAGCTGCAGCTACTTCCTTGGTTATATCACGGATGCTGCAGATACAAGTTGTATTAATAAGCAGTGAGGATATATCATGTGTTTCCAGAGAGAGGTTCTATGACCATATACCTGGATATTGAAGGAAATATCTTCCCTTTGAGTACCTCCTCATCGGTCATATATTCTGCGAGGCTGTATCCAGGAATAAATCGTGGTTAACTCACCCAATAGGTAGGTAAGAGAAGCCTCTAGTTCCATTATATTTACTCTCAGAAGAATCTTTATGTGCCCAATAAACATACAAACAAAGATCGCGGCATGCATCAGGAACTCACATTATTAAGGAATATCATACCAATATCATCCACATATAATTTTAAGTCATTCATAAAATCCTCAAATTGATCTCTCCGAATACCATAAACAGATCTAGATAATTCCTTTTACTTTCGTCTTGAATTACTTATAAAGCCAAATTTCCCACAAACAAACAAGGAAATGAATGTTGAGAGTACCACTCAGCTGCAGCCTGCAACATCCCATCAGATATGATCCTGGAGCCAGATAGAAGGGCACCTAGTCCAATCCTAAAAGATAGAGAAATTGAGAAAAAAAGAAGACAGTTATATACAAAGATTGCATTGGAATCTTCAACAGAGCCACCATGAAACTCACCCTGGAAAGAGATACATGTTGTTTCCCTGGTTGCAGTGGCCAATGCGACCATTTCCTGCAGCAGTACAAAAGTAGAGATAACAAAACTCCTGTATACAGGTAAACTGATTTGAACCGGATAATCCTGACATAAATTTATCATTTTCTGAACATATATTAAATCTAAACCAGCTTCAGGAATTTAATGTCATCCATTTTAAAGCTGGAAGATCAGAAGGCTTGCTTTCTATTACCATTTTTCAAGAAATATACTATTAGCACCGTGAAAAAAGCCCAAAAAAAAAAAAGAAGGAAAGCCACTTCTAAGTATACAAATTCAGGAAAGCAAGTCCAGTACTTCAAGAAGAGCCACTTTTGTTTCTCTTCCTATTTTTCCTTTCCATTATTCTTGTGTGAGGATCAAGGTGCATTATCTTGTCTGTCAATGTGCAACTGAGGGCCCACAAAATCTGCAGTTCTGCCATCATTTTCCATCTTTAGGCCTCACAAACAGTGAATGTTTGTATTCCCCTATGATGAGCCCAACACAATACAGGGAATCTAGCAGCAACATTTTGATTCGGTGACAAGAGAGTAACAGCATGACATATATGGGGATGCAGAGGAGATTTCAGCCCTGATCCCACAGTCAGCTTAGGGTTCAATTGGCCTTCTGCTATCATATTGCCAAAGGCATGAGTCAAAATTACATTTTAGCACTCCTCTTGAACAACAAAAGAAGAAAAGAGGAACAAAAAAGTGATGATAAAATATATGCCTTAACCATGGATGAACATCACTGGACTAAACTGAAAGTTTTGAGGATCATCAATTACTAATCTATATGACATAGTCATTGCTCAAGTAACACCACAAATGAATATAATTTAAACAAAAAGGCAAAAAGTACTACTTCCTAATGTTGATACATACCAAGATCCACATCATTGAATGGACTTCCACTTGCAAATATGATGTGATCACCCACGATTGAAAATGCTTCTCGAGGTGTGCATTCAGCTGACAAAAAGGAATTGAGAGTTAACAACTGCTAAATCAGAGATGTAGTTGTCTCCAGTTAGGTGGTAGATGCAAGAGACAGGGTTTTAAGTCTCCCTTAAGGAGCTTGAAAATCCTGCAACAAACCTAATGCCAATCAAAAAAGGAAATTGAATCTGTACAGGTAATAGGCACACCATTTTTCGTAGGGTTTGACATTGCAAAGATTGCTGGTCTGGTAGAAGTTGAATCTTTCAGTGCTTCCAACACCTAATATAGTTAGTACATAAAACTTGAATCAGCATATTATCCCATCCTGTCAAAGAAAAGTTGGGAAGAAAATAAACAATTTAATAGGGCAACAAACTCCACCAATGGCAATGGCACTTTAGTAATCACGACTGACTGCCCAGTACAACAAATATGTAAGTAGGATTTTCAAATCAGTGAAGGATGTGTCTAAAAGTGGGCAGGGTCATGCCATATACGTTCACCTTAATGAGAAGCCAAAAAATTATGTTCGAGGGACCATAATTAATCGATCAAAAAGTTATTTAAATTTTTGATGTAACTGATATCGTCTTTAATGGCTGTTACCATCATGAGCTGTTATTCTTGTAACTTCACTTGCTTTGATACAGCAAAATTGGCTACTTAACAGGATGCTTTTAAAATCAGTTTTGTTTTATATGCATGTGTCTGTCCCGGAATGTACATCCTTGGTTTTAAGGGATCCCATTGCTAGTAATAGCCAAAACCTCTGCAAGTATAATGAACTGACTAAGCCTTCATCACAAGTAATACATCATTATTTCCAATTTCTAAATCTATCAACGAGCAGAATACTAGATTAAGGCATCAACAAGCTTTCTAAGAGCTAAGACATATTTCTTCCCCCCCCCCAGGGGTTTTCAAGTAATCCCCAGCAAGCAACAAACGGTTATATATCCTAGAAGACCCTTCCATTTCTTGAGCTTACCGGTCAACATGTACTTTAGTTGCCAGGCTTTCTTAATGCTGAAAGTTAAATGGTAGGTTTTGCACCAATAAATGAGAGGAATTAGAGGTGGTGCATGTGAATTTGTTTGCTAGTGATGTGATTATAAACCATGCAATAGGTTGAGCAAGAATGGCCCCTCCAACAAGCAACAACATTCTCAAGGAAGAGAATCTAATATCATAGACTAGAAAAGAAATTTTGTTATTTGTGCAGTGGAGGGATTTAGCCAAATGGATCGTGCCGTTCCCTAGGACAGGCCATCGGAAGACTAGTTATTCCAGACTTTCTCGATTTGCCAAAGGACAAAATTGACTCCTGGAAGAGTTTCTAACAGGCATTAAACCAGAGTCCTTTTCCTTTACAAAAATGTTTCATCCTTACACAATAAGAAATTGGAATTGATGATAAGTGAGGAATGAAAGGGTCTTAACAGAGTGAGCTTACCATGATCTCTACGTTTCCATTTATTCTTGACATAAAAAAGAACTTCCAATGGACTTACTCCTGTATTAATAGCATCTTGAAGCTACTTTCCTAGTTAACATGTCATATACTTCCAATTAGTTTCTCTTACAGAAACTTTCTATCAAGAACCTTTCTATCTAGAAACTATCTTCATTCAAAGGATTATGCAGGGTGATCCCACAGGTCTGATCCTGCTGGGCTAATTTTCACATCTGACATGGGAATGATATCAAAACATTTTCTAGTCAATTCAGAATTAAACAAGCATATGCAGAAAAATTTTCTCTCTCTGTAACTCATGCCGTAGTACACATACCTCCTTAGAGAACAAGCCTCCCACAGCAGATAATCCAAGAAGCACATCAGGCTTTACTTGCCGGACCTGATTAAAAATATGTAAATAATGTGTAGCAAAGATGGAAGCGGAAGCTCAAATTCGAAATGCCATTCAATATTGCACCAAATAAGCATGGCAATGGCTTCTTAAAGTGACTTTACAAAGAAGGGACCAATAGAATACCACCCTATGAATCACACTACCTACAAATAGCAAGAAGAGATACAAACTAAATTGCAGAAATGGAAAAGTCTAGATCATCTGGAATTTCCTTCTGAAGCCATAATTTTTTGTGTCAAGAATAAATGAACATATAGGTTAAAAAGTCTAAGGAACAAAAAGGACAAGGACATGACCAAACAACTGAACATACAAAGATTTTAAAAGATAAAACAATTAAACAATTTTAGATTCCCATAATTGTAACAGTACTAAAATACACTAAATGATTGATTTCCCTGACGTGTCGAGCACCAGTACTACTTTTAGTATGACATGTTTTCAAGTGCAATATTTTACTGAAAGCAGTCAAGAAAACTCTCTCCTGAAGTAAGAAGATTTAAACTGTATGCAAAGTTCTCAAGTCCCAAATAAAGTTTGATATCCTTAAAACCGAGAATTATCTCCAACTACTGTTCTTTCAAGGACATTCATCAAAGGATGCTTCTTTCCATGTGACCCTATGTTGAGAATTAAACCTATGCTTTGGCCAGTGTTTACATTTCTTTCCATTAGCACCACACTAGAACAAGAGTCAATTCCATCTCTGGAGTAAGATTTTGAAGATTCTGGTTGGAATAAACCAGGAGTTTGGACAGTTTTTGAGAGTGATTTAAAGCTCAAAAAGAGACTTTCAGACATACCAGCCTAGCAAATCAGAGAAAGATGCAAACCAGCATGCATTTAGAGAAAGATGCATCTCAATTTGTAGGTTTGTTTCCTCATTTATGGTGCTCTGTAACAGTGGCTTTGTAGTATAATTAAAATACATATTGGAATTAATGAAGCTAATGTTTCAAGAAGGAACATTTTGTCGTGATCATCCTATGAATGGTTCAGAAAATGGAATAATTTATGTGTGCCGTATCTTTATATGATCCTTTACAAGCAGAAGGAATTTGCAAATCACCTTTTGACCCCAAAATAAAGTTGGTGCATAGGGACCATGGAGGAAACATCCAAGGGCCAAACCTAGGTTAGTCAACACTCCATACATCATATTTTAGCTTCTCTAACGGCATAAGATACTCAATATGGGAGAATTTGCTTCTTTTTTTATTCAGATTTATTTACAATTGTTATCTCACTACACTAAATATTAGCACAACTATTTTATTCAGTATTCGTGGCAAATAAATCTCATTCACTACGCATAAAGGAATGATACTTGGACCAATGACACAGTGAATGAAATAACCAAGTGAGATATAACCTTCATTTCATTTCACAGCTGTTGCCCAAAAATCACTGTTATAGTTAGGGGTGTTCATTCGGGCGGGTTAAAGGGTTTTGGGTTATTCGGGTTTTGGGGGAGTATTCAATCCAACCAAAAACCGAACCAAATAAAATGAAACCCGAACCAATTTACCCGAATTAAATTCGGGTTATTCGGTTTGGATTATTCAGCTTTCATTTACCCGAATAACCACATAATATGAAAAATTCCTTTACTAATTTGGGTTAAACGATTTGGATTTTAATCTTATGTGGTTATTCGGGTTTCAAGCGGATCCCGAATAAAAATCTTCATTTTTATACCCAAACCATTCACCCGAATTTTTAATCGGCCGAAACTATTCACCCGATCCAAACTGAATAACCCGAATCGAATAACCCGAATTTAATTTGGATCGGGCGGATGAATGGATTCACCCGAATACTGAACACCCCTAGTTATAGTGTTTTTAAGGTTTTTGGTTATTTTTGACACTAAGTCATACAATTCTTCAGAAATGTTGAGTTCTTATGCATATAAATATTTTGACATTTATTCATTGCACATTGCACATGAATGACAAAAGACTAGAAAGTAATGGAAAACTGGTTGCTTTATCAATTTCATCTGCTCTATCTTTGCAAACAAATTTGAGATGCTTGATACTTGATAAATCATCCGCACAAGGTAAGTAAATTGTTGCCATTTGGAAAAAGTACTCATTAGCTTCATCCTGTTCTTCATATGTTGCTGTATTCGTTGATTGGATATTAAATTATTTTTAAACAACACATTTGAGAAAGTTAGATGCATGAATCACAAGCTTTATGAGTGCCATGATGAATTTGGCCCAGTTTCTATAGGGTATAAAATAAAACGGCTGTGTGTGGACTGTATGTGGAATAGTAGGCAAAATATACCAACCACTTCCACAAGACTTGTCCCTTCCTTTAATCCTTGACGACCAGCTTCATTGACCTTTCTTGCAAATGGTAAGGCCTCCGGTTCAATATGGTCACGCTCCTCTGTGATCAAGCCCTGCATTCATGCAAAAGGAGTATGTACATCTGGGCAATATAATCGGCCAAAAAAAATGTATTGCTTATCAATATTATGGAGATATAACCAAGCGAGACAATCAAATAAGCAGTTAAATAACAAGGTTGCAGGAACCTCTACCTCTTAACATGGCATATAAGAACTCATTGGCCACACTAAGGCACCACATATAAAAAATTCAGAGCTACTTTGATAACACTAGTGAGCATCCTAAGACAACCAGAACAATTATATTGATAGAACAAATCACTGTAATTCATGTTTGCACAAATCTAGAAGATTTATTGCATGTGCTTAAACAAGGCGAAACAAGTTGCCAGTTGATGGCTAGGAAGAATCCAGTTCCTTGATAGGAAATTACATTTTAGGAAGTGGAAACTTAAGTAAAGCCAAGTAGAAGTCAGTAGTTCAATAGAATTCATGAGTCTTGTTAAGGTGTAAATTGATAAACATACCTTACACCATTAGCACAAGCTTTTGAAATAGTTTATTGTTTAACATGTATAAAACAAATACCCTAGCAGCCTAGCAACATAAAAGAAAAGGCAAAAGGGATGGCAGTTCATTGCTTTTGTCAAAGTTACAATGACAAATCAACGTCAAAGTTGCTGTTAGAACAATTTGTAATGGCCAGAATGGCCACCGTTGCCTCTTCCTATTATTAGTCCTGCATGCCAAGAACCATTGCCAGAATCATAAAGTTGGAAAAGTATAACAGGGAACATATTGCTGCACAGCAAGAAAAGCTAGGAACTTACTTCTGAAGCTGAAGCTTCGAGAGGAAGAGAACTAAGCCTAGACAAGTTGAAAGAGAGAGGATGCAAGACGAAGTAGGTGTCTGAATTGTAAGGTCTTCAAAGTTGAAAGAGAGAGTAGGACATATTGGAAGTAGGTGTACAAGTTATAAACTCGCTCCATGAGTCATCAAGCAACAGAAATGATTGAAAAATGTAAAAGCATCATTCTTGCTTCACAGTTTGTGTTGTGCCATCGAGACTTTTATTATAAAGAGTTCAGAGTATTCAATGTTCTTAAAGCATCTGCAGGTCAAACTTTCACATACTTGTCCATTCTTTATTGCTTTGGTATTAAGTGAATATGTTGTCAGCCATATATTGTTGCTTCATACTTGCATGGCCTTCCACCAAGTCTACAGATTTCAGGTTTCCATCTAGAGTCACATTCTCAACAGATTCTGCTTTAACACCAAAATGGGTCTTTTTCTCCATGACTTTACAAATTGAGAGAAAAACACCAAGAATAACTCACCTTGGCATCAACCACCCAAAATTGACTCCTTGCACTGTCAAAAGCGAACTCATTATTTCCCAGCATTCTTGCCATTGTCTTTCTTGCAGCATTGAGAACCCCTATTCCTGCACTGCATCAGCACAAGATTAAGCATTAAAGCTGTTATCTCACACCAAATTCATAAGCTAACCATTAATTAACATAAACCAAAGTCTTCAGATAAATGCTTTGGCAAATTGCATTCTAATTGAAGGCTATCCCTTATTGCGACAAGCTGCTCAAAACTTTACTAGCAGTTTAGTCAGCTGGTTTAAAAGGTCTAATTTGCAATTGAAAAGGTAGCAATGGCTTAACTATTCCCTAGTAAGCTATTCATAGGTTTGCTTTTTACTGATTTCTCATATAAATTTAGTTGAAGCAAATAGTAACAAGGAATATATAGAAACATCAACCTTACCATATCATGCATTTCTTGTAAAGAAAAGATTCAATTGGGGAACAAGTTCAAAATCTCAAAAAATATGTGTGTTACATACATATAGGGTATGTGTGCATGCAATATATATAAGTATATTATATTTGATAGAAACCTTTGAAGTATATTGATGTCATGACATAAGTTGTTTCCAGATAAGACTTCCAGTTTTTGGCTAAAGAAATCAGAGCATCTATAGATTGCCACTATTTAGTTTGTTAATTGGAAATTTGTGAATTTCAGCCCTGGGTGTTGGGCTTTTTGTGGTCCAAGAAGTCTAAAGGGAAACTGCATATTTGAAAACTGAAACTTATATATTCTTTTTATTACTTCACTTGATAGAAAGAAAGTTCATTAGTAGCAAAGGAAACCAAAAGTCTATGATCCCAGAAAGTGACTTCTCAAAACCCTCAAAAACTCTAGCATTTTCTTCCCTCCTAGCCGTCAAAAAATTGCTAGAGGGAAAATTTTCTTCTTTGTTGCAAATGCTCATACCCACTCCAAGCCCACAACTCACTATAGACACTTTTTTAGGCACCAAATCGGTAGCACAGAAACAACGGTCTCCACAAAGTTCTCATCCAAGAAGAAATTTGGAAGAAATTTGGACCTCTGTGTTTTGTGTGTGTGCACGTGTGGATTTCGTTAAAAGAGGAAAATGAAGGTATTATGGAGGAGGTTAAGACATCATCTGGAAAGTAAGATACAAATAACTCTCCAACTCTCTGGTTTTCATTAAAAAAGGAAAAAGAAGGTATCTTAGAATGTAAGATATCGACTAGAAGGTAATACACAAAATAGAAGTAAACCAAAAAGAAATATCAACCAAAAAGGTGTCTCTAATCACTATAGATTTCCTGGAGTGAGTTCCTGATAAGAGGTCTAGCAGCTTGAGAGCAAAGAGACGCTACTTCCATTTTCTGTCAGAAATGGGTTGGTATTGAATTTACAACATAAATGGTATTTAAACCATCTTGGAAGGAAATTTGATCAAGTTAAATTGCTTTTACATTTTTTTACATTACTCGGAGAATTTAAAAGCTATCCATTCCGACTTATGTCAGAATGAATGATTATAGACTCTTGACTGATAATTAATATCTTAAGATCACCTGTTTTTATAGTGCTCTATAGCTTGAGAGATGTGGTATCACCTCTTTGCTTTTTTATTTTTTAGCACATAGGAGAGGCTCGAACACAAGACCTTTAGGGTGAAAGGGATAGTGCAAGTTGAGGTATAACTCATTGCCACCTCTTTGCTATATGTGGTAATCGAGGGGTTAGTTTTAGAGGCATCTCTGATTTGTTCTTAATGAAGTTTAGAGATTTTGGTGGGCAAAAAGATGCTTCTTGCCTTTGGAGATGTGTTCTTGTTACTATTCTTTGGTGTATTTGGAAGAAGCAAATTGTTAGATTCAGTAGAAACCAGAATATTAGCTCCCCCCTTCCTTTGCAACAAGATTGTCTTCTATCCCTCTTTTTAGGCTCATGCTTTAGGAGTTTATAGAAATTAGACGCTTCAGGATATGAAGAGGGATTGGAATGCACTCCATTAGTTTTTCTCTTCTGATCTTTGTATGATTTCTTATCTTTTGAAACTAATGTATACTCTCTTCTCCATCTAATACAATTTCTATTTCTATCTAAGGAAAAATTTATCTTAAGAATAATTAAGTAAATTTTAGTGGATCTGGTCTATGTGGTAAATGGGTATCTAGGAGCAGACTGGATGTTGAAGAGTCATGGCATGAAGTCCAGGGGCTATGTAAACCTTAGGTGAATATTGTACTCTATGGACAAGGAAGGATTCTAAGAATTATAACTGAAACTCTTGTAGAGTGTACTGATATAAACATTCTTAGTTGTCAAACATACAGCATGCATTTAACATAATTGTTTGAATATAGGGAAGTAAACAGGGGCAGAGTTTTCCTCAGTTCAGATCCAAATGCCTTAAAGTTATAATCTTATTAAGTATGAGGAAAATGAATGGGTGCCTAATGATGCTTAAGTTTAGGAGGCACTATAAAACCTGCCAGCACCAGCAACAACTATCTTTTGCTTTGGAAAATCAATCATTGGTTTTCCTTGTGCTCGCACAGCTCCTAAAAGACCAGCAATTGCAACTCCTGCTGTTCCCTGCCATGCGAAAGAAAATTGTCATTATAGGAAAAATCTCCCTTATCTTGAAAGCTGCATCCAGAGTCTGTAGTTTCATATCTCTAGAGACCTTATCAAATCAAAGAAAACATTTTAAGAATACTTAACATATGATGTATACTTAAACAGAGTAAGACAGAGAGATAAACAAGCATACTGCCTATGCGACCCACTGAAAAACAATGTCAGGAGTTGAGACACAAAAAAGAACTTGACACATGCAATTTCCACTACATTAGAGGTACTGAGTTGGCAAACAGTATAATTGGCCTTTTGAAATAAGCTAAAAGATACCCAAAAAAAAAAAGTCAGTTCCAAGAGAGTCGGTAACAAGACACAGAATAAGAGATGCTAGAATATGGTCAATTTAACTACTACAATAAACTAGGCCCAACCAATAAAGTCTTGTAAGGCGACACTCAATGCTTCGGCTGCACTGTAAAGTTGTTCCTTGAAGTCTATACTATTATTGTAGCAGAAAAATGGTTCACATAAAGATTTACATAGTTGCACAAAACAGAAAGTGAATCAGAAGCTGTACTCAAGAGGGAGTTATATTCGTAAACAAACCTAGCCGAGGTTACAATTACAAATGACATTTAGTATGCAAGATCTACAAAGCAGTTGAAATTAGTAATGGGCCATGGCACAAAAAGGTTATGATAAGCAAACTGTTTATGATAAGCAAGCAAGCATGGAAAACTACATCATAATTGGCAGATTCCAAAGATAAATCAAGAACAGAATAGGAGGAAAAAAAAACAGCACATCTGAATGTGCCCCATGCACCGACCTACACAAGCATCCATGAAGTAATCCTTGTTTTCCTTAAACAATGTGCATGATACCAAAGTCTCTTTTATGTGTTTTAGCACATCATTCTGCAACTTTTTGTTGCCTCTGAACAAATTGAAAATAATGGAGAAGGCACATCAAATTTATCGAACTATCTGAATTTAACTCATAAAGGTAATTTGTAAATCCTGGCCATCACCCTGTAGATGTGCCAAAGAACGATGTGTGAAATAAGCATAAGAAAGCCTCAAATTCTAACAAATCGGATACCCTATATGAATTATTTTCTCCATCACTTTGAGAGAGTCAAGCTTGCAGAACTCTCCTCTATTGTGGTTGTTAAGCCATTAAACAATGAAACCAGATTCATAAAGTGGATCACAGGATTACTACACACTTGCAGCTACTAGGAGGATGAGAGAGGGAGAGAGCAAAGGTGATGCTGAAAAGTCTCCCAGTACTACTTGAAACAAACCAGCCATCCATGAGGAGTGCTTCAAGCACCTGCTATACTTTTACACCATACACACTGGATTAATTTTTCTTGAGAGAGAGAGAGAGGGAGGGGGGAAAGTAGTTAAAAGTCACCTACTCTACTTTCAGGGGATCTTGAAGTTGCAGATCTTCATCCTTAAAAGGGTTTATCCGGTACACAAAGTGCTCATACACTTGGTGCGGAGGTAGGGAGAGGGTGGGCGTATTTGTACACAGCCTTCCCCTTGCATATTGCAAAGAGACTTTTTCCACACTTCAAACCGGATCTTCATTCTTACACATGAAAATCTCAAACACTCTTATTAAGGCGTTGAATTTGGGTATCCAGCAACATTCTTGTTAAAAAATGTAGAGGCACTTTCTCTCCTACCACATTGGTGGCAGCCTGCCAGCATTCCAACTGAGTTACTATAATTTCAAAATAATGTTGCCCTCAGTTGCCAATGAACAGGTTGATCCTTCCATAGCTCAACATAACTACCATCCCACGGAAAAGGAACAAGTCCATTTTACTGCAAAATGGTCCATGCCAGTCCCTGGTGATCCATCAACTGCCATACATAAGCAGTGAATTATAGAGTTAACATAATAGAATGCAGTTGGATGATCAATACCATGACAAGTACCAAGGAACAGTCTCGGGTTCCATAGCTGCAACTGTGCCGGTCTATCATGAACATTCAGTAAGGGGAAAATTCTCAAAACACTAAAAGTACCAACTATGAACCAGATGCCAGTCTTGCACAGAAATAAATAATTGATTTGCAAACAGGGATCCAAAAAAAATACAACACCACTGCTTAGGAAAAACTCTACCTGTACATCATCATTGAACATTCTGTAGGTGTTTCTGTAGCGTTGTAATAACTTGAAAGCCCACTTGCTTTGGAAATCTTCGAACTGCAGGAATCCAAGTTTGTTCAACTGATCAAGATATCTTTTATGGATATTCTAATTTTATATCATATAAAGCTCCATGAATACTGCACCTGTACAATTACATGAGGCCACCGCGTAAACACAGCCTCCATAAATTCGTCAATAACAGAAAGATAATCCTCACCTTCAAGGCGGTGTTCTTGCAATCCTAAATCTGTTACAAATATAAGATGATGAATATATTTCTTTCCATTCACTAACCCTCTCTAGTTTAAACAGCATGTTGAGCATTGAAATCAATCTAGATGATGCATGTGACAAGAAGTCAAGAAATGCATGGACTGTGGTGCATTTGAACTAGAAAGATACTCAATCTTGGGAGAAAATGCTTCCCACTTGCAACCAATGGAAATGATTGTTTTCCTGGCATCAGTGTGATCTGTCTGGGCATTTACAGGAATTTCTCATGATATGGTTAAGGAGGGTGGAAGAATATTTTGATCAGAAGATTTCTCCTGTCCTCTTGTAAGAGGATATCTTGGAATATCTCTCTTCTCTTCTGATAAAATCCTCCTCTTCCCCATCACAGAGAGAGAGAGAGAGAGAGACTTTGACTCTTGCAAGCTTTAAAGGCCAATAAACAGCAGCAAACTTCTCAAAGTTGGCATCAAAGACATATTAGACTCTTGGAGAGAATAACTTGACAAATATATGTTTCATTCTTCCATCAACTTGTTATCTTCGAGAATCACATCACTCATCAATGATGTTTGTGCTCAATTGCTCATAAGATCCAGGGGAGTCAATGAACTTGTCTCTCTTTTTGCTCTCTCTTATGGCTAGGGGTAAAAAATACATTCAGGGCTACACGGAAGAATTCAAACTTTTGGGATAACATGTTGAGCCCATCTTGTGTCTAATAAAATATGATCAGCAAACACTCTGCTAACAAACAATAAAGGTGGTCAGAAACATGGAGAACTATTAATATTACATGGAAATAGAAAGCACTTACACAATGGGTCTTTCAGAAGCCTCTCATTGTTTGTTCCAACATCAATCATGACAGGAAGTACCTAGAGTAAGAAAAGCCAATAGCTATTCAATTGAGTGGAATCATCCGGTCAAGGAACTGAAAGTCATTCTGAATAAAGAGCATGGCATGATATTGGTTACCATAATTTGGGGCAGAAAGGGAAAGAATCATAAACTACACTGCCATACTTCATCACAACAAACAGTAAAAAGATCAATTGAAACAAAAGCTCTTAATTTTGTAAGCAATGATATATTCCCATGTTACAAACGCCAAAGGAAACAGATAAGCCAGAGGAAAGTGCAGAGCTTTTCACTAAATAGTCAAGATGGCTGGTAAGGACCCAAATGGGAATCTAGGACATCTGGGGGACTTGGAGGAACTAATACTCACCTCTGGCAAACTTTTGGTGATTTAAGTGGTCACAAATGGTAATAGAGCCATACCCAATAAGTAACCTACAAAAGTTAAGGACTCTCCAAGCGAATGTCTAGAACCATGAGAGGATTATGGCTTGAACCGATGCATATCAAATGTCAACTCAGAGGATGTCCAAATAGCAACAAGAACCATGGGAATATTTACCATTCATTTTAAGGCTTTGAGTATTTTCATGTTTTCTTTCATCAATCATATGTAGTTTAAGCTTATTTTAAAAGTATTCTTACAAAGATACCAATATAAACAAGATTTCTGTATGCCCTCAAAGAAGTAATAAAACCCAAATTTATCAGAATATGCCCTAAATAGAGCAAAATATGGAAACATATTGAGAGAGAGAGAGAGAGGGAGAGGGGGAATTCAAGATTTAGACATGCAAGCTCAGTTGGGTAACTTATTATATTGGCAACCATGTTGTACTCATAACTGGTGGTTGAAGCTAACTAACCAAATTCCCTAATTCCTCTAAGCAAAGCCTGCATGCATTGCCATTTAAACACCTCCAAAAGGGCATTTTCTATTCACTCCTCTAAAGCCAAATTAATACCCTTATTTTCTTCGGATCTAACTGGAACCATGTGAAGGACTCAAATACCAAGATGCAGTAAGAAAGCACTTTACCCCCCCCCCCCCGGGGGTAAAGCATTCAACTTAATAACATTATCCATTTGAATATAACGAAATAGGCTGCAACCAATAAGATCCCATAACTGCCTCCAACCTTCATAAGTTACCAACTCCTATTAGCCAAGTGTTTTCCAATTATCATAAATAACATCAAGATACAAGAAATCAACTATGAAGCACAAACATGGACATAGCTAGGACACATTATAAAGTAATACTGATTTTACATATATATAATGATGCAGTTTAAATAGCATCGACAAGTGTTGCCTATAAGTATTACAAAAATTGGTGTATAAGCAATTCAGACATTGCAATTATTACACTTTACGTTAAAACAATATTATTACAATTTACTTTTGAACAAGAAATTCTTATAAGTATATTAATCTATATTAAGTCAAAATATATTACACCAAATAAATAGACTATTTTTGACACTAATAATTATGTAAACTACCTCTAGAGTGTTTAAAAAGTATTTTGTAAGTATCCAGCAGGATCCAAGAACTGCCCGAAGAATAATAAAATATTAGACAAGGCATATGGAGTGTCTGATACATGTCCATCAACAACCAGAGGAATGTCGATGTCTCACATGTGTTGGACATAGGCATGACTTCCATTTCAAAGTGAAGCATAATACATTATCATGCCTGAACCGGTTGACAGTACTTCTACTTTGTTGTGACTTCTAATAGTGCTTTAAAAAGAAAACAAGATTTAAACCAATCAATACAAACAGCTAAACAAGGATAAGCTAGTGTCCAAAGAGAGCATTCACTATACTTCAACTCGCCATTAATGACTGCTGACTCTGATGGGGACAACATCTTAATACTACCATTAACTTAACAAACTTGATGGTTGTAAAATGTAACATTAGACTTCAGCAATTTACAAGGCCACAATAGTGAAAAGTGCAGTGCACCATGAAAGCATTACATCCCGTCTCCAATTCCTTCTGATTTTGTTACATGGAGGGGCTTTGTCATGATTGTTAAGAATTTTGCTCTGTTATTTCACTAGTTATGGGGTTTCTGCTCATGCTCAGTTGTTGTATCCTTTTTCCAATCTATAATATTTATTGCTTTTGTCTAATTAAAAAAAATGCAGGGCACGAAAGACACTAAATGGTATATATCTTTGATCTGTATTATACACAATTTCTATCCTTGTGTTGCCCTTTTCTGCCCTCCCACTTTAATCCCCCCCCCCCCGATACTATCTCTAAGGCAAGACAATAGAAGAGAATAAAATCTCTCTCTCTCTCTCTCTCTCTCTCATCCAAAACCATATTCCGCAAATTTCTCAACCACTAACCTTACTTAGGGTTGTAATGAAATTTTTTATGCATCTCTTTTGCCAAGTCTTCTAGAAACACATTAAACCAAGACAAACACAAAATCAAGACCGATATAACGCAATGTGAAATTAAAATTTTGTTTTTAAAATTTTTATTCAACGATAAATATAATAGTGAAACTTAAAAAGTATATGCTTTCACTGTTTTCACACTCCTTCAATAAGTGGGTTTCACCCATGTCGTTTTTAAAGCAGAAACCATTTCAAGGATCCAAGCACTAGAATTCGTAAGAATCATTGGTTTGATAAGACTTGGAAGCAATTTTTCCAAGTAAGAAGTAGAATTAAAAATTCAAAAGCTATCTCTCATGTTTAATTTACCATATTTCAACTGGCAATGATGCAACTTCCAGGACTGCCAGCCAAACTGAACTTTTATCTTTTTTATTGTGTATCCCATCAGAAAATAGGAAGAGGCCTTCAGTTTCATTTGGATTGAATATCAAATGGTAGAAAGTTATGATGCCTATCTATTGGCAATACCAATTATATACAAGTGAAGCTAACCTGAGTTCAACTTCTCCCTCAAAAAATCACCTAGATTATGTCATAATACAGAAAGATATAAGATAAAAGGCAAAAGGCAAAAGAATTACTCTCTGAGGGTTTATTCCAGCTGCAGCAACATACAAATCTAGCTTCCCAATTGCAATTGCGATACCTTGAACCCCAAGATCTCCAAGACCCAATATTCTGCTTCCATCAGTTACAACAATCATATCAACCTTCAACAGAAGCAGATCCGTCAATTTTCAATGACTGTAACAGATAATATATTTAACTAGAAAAAAGGAAGGGTTCAATGCACAAACCAATGGAACATTAATCAACAAACACACACCCAAGACATTTACAACAATATGAAATTGCAACTAAACCTTATTTTAAGAAATGCTAGGAATTAAGATCCTTTTCCACAAATTACCAGCAGCATTTTACACAAGTTCCTTCATCCATACTTTGTTTTGGCAGGTAAAAAAAGGCAGAAACGGACAAACAAAGTGACTATAAGATCACTCAAGCAAGAATGCAAGAAAGAACAAACCAGAGGGTTGTCAATCTTTTTCTTTGAAATATGTTATTCATCCCAATAAGATGGTCAATCTTTTTCTTTGAAATATGTTATTCATCCCAATAAGAGGTTCAATTTTGAGAATGTAAATATGTCACAAAGGGATATGCAGCAGAATTGAAAGCAAAAATGGTTACACCTACTGAATCCCATCACAACCTCATCCATCCTAGGCATTCTAAATAGCCGCAAATTAATAATCATGGAAGGCAGATCATGACTTGCTTTAGTGGTTCCACAATGCTGTATATGCCTAAGGAGCCAAAACATCTAAAACTATTGAGAAGCCACCGCAAGAAAAAATTAGAAGTAACAAACATGAACAAGCACCAATAGGAAAGGCAAAGTGTGGCTGAAATATTTTCCAATCAATATAAGCTTGACCTGCTCAGCGGGCCAATTGTACACCATTGACATCATTTCTCCCCGATCAGCAGCACTAAAATACATTCCCCTTGGCCTTCTAAACAAACCACCGTAGTTCTGACACACCAGACCTACAGTTGGAGTATATACAATTGGAGCATATTCCTCAATGTTGGCGATCAAGACCTGAAAATAGTTCGATTATGATATTTATGAGAGAGATGGCATTGACCAGAATAGCATTCAAAATAATGGCAATCATTGATTTTCTCATAAATTTTAGACAAAGCATATGCCACAAGTATGGCAATAGTAGCAAATGAAAGAAGACATGTCATGATTAATAATGAATAGCTCTAAGTTAGCTTAGAATCAGCACAGAGTAGAGAACAAAGAAAGATGATAAATCCCATTGTAGAATAATTAATCATAAAATTTTAAGTCATTACATGGCTTAAAAGCAAGCAAACCCCTTCTATCATAGATGGAAGGAAACAAGTTATAGAAACTTCACGATTCATGCACATTATAGCTCAAGGTGCTTTACTTGATCACTAATATGCAAGATTTTCTCCACAAGTTGTTCTCTTATCCCGAGCAAAAGCAGGGCAAAAAACCATGGATAGACAAAAAATCATAGACAGCAATCTCTGGTTTTTCATTCTTTTTTTTTTTTTTTTTTTAATCTGGTCACCTGTAAAATTAAACCTCTAATGCTTAGTCTAGTAATATAGAATTTCATGATCTCTGACCAGGTCTTGAGTAGAGTATATAATTTCTATCTTTTGTTTTCTATATTAGTCACACAAAATAAAACAAAATAAAATAACCATACATACAGTTGGAAGTAGTCATCAGCACTTAATACACCATATGAAATAGTTCATGGTTAATGCGGCATAGGAAATAGTTTAAATAAAAATGTTCCAGCTTAATTTTTGTATTGTAAATATTAGATTGTATTTATTCTTTGATACATATATATAAATACAGTGTTGGGTGCTAATCACTCAAACAATTCATAAATTTTTCCCAACTCTATTCTTAAGTCTCTCAGAGTCATACAGGCATAGCTTTCCACTCTAGTCTTGGCAATTAACCAGGTGTCCCCCCAACCCAAAATGTTCTCCAATTCCAAATAAAGCATTTAATATTGCCTTCTTTTACAAAAGGACTTTTAGGAAAATAATCACAATGTTATCCCTCCTAAGGCTCTACGTATTTTTGTATCGATTGTGAGAATTGATAACCAGAAATGGTGAATGCATCATTTAGAATATAAGAAGCTTCTTTCCAGTATATCTCCTGGTAAAAATTCAATAGTAATGAAAGTACGCGTAGAACTTGATGAAAAGTAAATTCTTTAGTCAGATGTAGAACATTGAGAGGGGTTTCTCCAAACTCTCGTTTTCGTCTAATAACATTTTGTTTCCTGCACCACAGCCAAGAGTCTCTACAGTCCCTTTCCAAATAATGATGAAAGAGATTGTACTAGTAAACAGGATTTTGTCCTAACATTATTTCTTTTTTACTTTTGCCAATAATTTTGGCAGAAGTAAGGTTAACCTATTGACTAGGAGGAGTCCAAATCAAAATGGCTCTATCACCCAGAAATGGAATTAATTTCTCCTGGTTTCCCTTTGAACAAATAGGCTAGCACATTAGAGCCTTGAATCACATCATATGGCCACTAATTAGTTACAGACATCAACAATTATCTGAATATATATATATATAGATAAATTCAAGAAGAAATTAACCCCCCCAATAACAGGTGTCATATCACAACATACTAGATTTTAGGAATGGAAATTATTAATCCACCTTATAGTACATCGTCTCATTTCTGTCATGCAGTCTGTTAAGTATCCGCCACTTGGCCAAGGCATTTGGCTCTGAAGGCCCATCTCTTGCTTGCACTTGAAGCCTCTTTAGATCCACCACTGACGATAGAAATTTTTTAGCAAAAGAAACACTGTAATATAAAGGACCGCAATCTCAAAAATAAAATTAAATAAATTAATAACACTACAATGAACATTTCATGGGGCAAGACAGCATTTAATTGATTTGCATTAAAAGAGCCTTAACACGTTTAGCTGTGAAAGATATTGATGCAAATGGGATCAAAAGAAATGGTTTCTAAAATTATGGCATCATTTTTAAGAACAGAACTTACTCAAATAGCAGGCAGTACCTGTTGTCTGTGAGGTTAGAAGAAAAGTTAGTACACTAAAGCTAAAATATGTAAATTTTAGATAACCAAAAGAACGTCATTATTTTGCACAAAAGATGATAAATCAAGCAAATTCCTTCAGTGGGTTTGCAGTTAAAAGGAAAAATGTTAAGGACATATATCAATTATAAGAGTAAAAGTGGGAATTTGATGGTTAAGCATGCAAAATTCTAGGTTTAATCAGAAAAATGTTGCAAAACATGATGACCCAGTGCTGATAATGCTCTAGGGTCATCAAACAGTATGATTAATCCTTATGTCAAAAAGCTTTAAGCAGAAACTGATTGGAATGAACAGATACATACACACAAACACATCACAGAGAACAAGAAAGGAGTGAGCGAGAGAGGTAACCCACTGAAACGTTCAATTTGCTGCTCACTTGACATCACAGTAGGAGGAAGAAGCCCACGAAGATCAAGTCTATCTCGTTCTGTCATTGAGAACGCCGTGCCCTGGGGTCCACACATGCAAGGAGAAGAGAAGAAATCAAAAATTTTGAGGAGAAATAGAATCTCAGTACATTGTCACAACGTTCACAGTGACCGTAACTTGACCTACTATTACCAAATTGAGAAGGCAACACCAGAAGAGAAACCTTTCACAAAACTAAACTCTTCCGTGATGACTTATACAAAGTTACTTCATCCTCTATTAGAGAGCACAGAAGAGGTAAGACAGAGAGTAAGTCACAATGTGATGTCAAATTCTTCAAAAGGAGAAAACAAAGTCCTTCTCCAAAACGGTTATGAATAAAGACTCTCTCTCTCTCGCACTCTAGTCCAAGTCTTGATACTAGAGACGCCCTTGGATCCAATTGGATAATTATAGTTCAATAGAACTGAAAATTCAATTGTTTCACCGTAATTTCAATTACAGAACAAATCACATTCCGGAGAACACAATGCAAAATTAAAGCCGAAATAGAAAACCAAACATAAATCAAAATACGATGGTGGACGTCAAATCCAAATTTCATATTATAAACAAGAGATATTTAAGGTAGTACCCTATTGAACCATGGATCGTGAAGGATGTCAACACTGCGCTTCTGAACAAGTACAGGACGAGAACCTTCTGTTGTAGTGAAGGATCTTGAAGCACTAGCATTCAGTCTATGCTTCAAGCGTCTGACCAGCGACGACGATAGTCTCATCTGCTGCGAGAAGCTCGACATTTTGGTAGAGAGAGAGAGAGATGATCCACTGTCGAAAACCCTAATCTAGAGAGAGAGAGAGAGAGGTGGAAAGTTCGAAAAGGGGTTGATTTGATTACTATACTAGTAGTGTCACGTTGCTATTTTTCTACACCTCAAAGTTTGAGAATTTCGGTTATTCGGACACAGTGATTGGTCTAGTCGCACGCAGTGTCCCCGTAATTTCCGGGTTTAGTTTTGGATTTTCGACCGTTTGACTGCCAAGTCATATGCCAAAGGTACCGACCGGTCTATCAACTCTGGAGAAAATTTTTGAATGCTCTTGTCATCTTACCAAATTTAATCGCGGGTAAGTGGTCCTCTTAAACGTAGAACTAGGGGCAAGTTTGGAATAAAATTCTAAAATCGTGAGAGATAATAGGGTAAATCCACCGGGAGTGTTACGATGCTCGAATCAAATCGAGTCAAGAATACCCAAACTCAACTTGAGTATTGTTTACATAAGATCGAATTATGTAAGCTTGATCCCAGCAAACTTACATTTCTTAAATTCGAAACATCATTTAATATTATCGGATAATGTCATTTATTTTAAAAATTAAAAATTATTTTAAAAATATTATTAAGATTTGTCGAATCTTTGAAATTGACATAGTTGGACTTGAGCTCGAACTTGATACCGATCTATCCGAGTCCAAACTCGAGTCAAATTTTGACCAGATAGTATCACCATCCAAGTCTCATAATAGCCTTAAAATCCATCACACAACCCACTCCAATAGCCAAAATCCACCTCACAATCCACCTCACAATCTGTTTATATATATATTAAGGAGACTCAAACTCAAGATCATTATAAGAGGAGGAAACGATACTAGTTAAACTTAATTTATTAGTTTTTTTTTTCTCCAAACCAAGGATATATAGCCGTGGGAAGCACTCTTCAAGTAGAGTATCACCTGCCCATTAATATCATTTTTGCCATTGATATCAGTTTCTTTGCCCAACATTACTCTCTCTCTCTCTCTCGCTCCATACCATGGAATGATTGGAACCTCGGTGAAATTAAAAAGTTTTGATTTTCTACAAAAAAAAAAAAAAAAAAAAAAGTGAATCCCAACCTTTAACACAATTTCTTCTATCGATACCTTCCAACATGAGTCTAGTGAATCTTTTTTCAGTTTTCTTCGCATCATTACTAGGACTAAAGAGATTGGGTGGAAATTGCATAAACCGGCCGATCAAATAGAAAAATTTAGGGTGTTCCGGTCAAAATAAATGGCCATGGTTTTGAAATTTTGAGGCTGAGGCTGTGACCATAGGGATGGAAGTAGGCAAAGCTGAGAGGGCCCATAAAATGCACATGTCTTTGCCCATTTTTGGCCTGCCTTAATCTGACTCTTTTAATTATTCTACCTGGCCCAAAATATTTAAAAGTACCTTTTTCTTTTTCTCATCCGCCCGTATTCGAACTCATAATACAATTATTATGGCTTGAACTATTATCAAACTCTTTTAAACTAAAAATTCTTGTAATATAGTTCTCTCCATTTTTAATAATCACACCTGAGTCTTGATCAAAGGAGTTAGCATCATTTTTACCATTCGTTCAATATATAAGAATATTTAAATCTGAATCATTGGTTATTAAAGGCTTTTAATGTATAAGAATATTTGTAATAATTATAATATTATTATTGTAAATTATGCTTTATATTTTTATATAATAATATATATTAATATACACATGTTACAAAACTTTACTATGATATATACTTGATGATTTAGGCCATAAACAGGTCAATAGCCTATTTGAGACCTTCAACGTCTTGAAAGCATACTTTTAATATACTAATATAGTAGATTAAACTTTTCCAACATATACTTTTCTCCGCCTTTTGACTAAGATCTTCGATTAAACTTTTCCAACGTATTAAATCGAATATAAATTTTAAACTAAATTGATTTTTTGTAATACATGTTTAAGTGGTTTAATCTTATTGGTCAATTCGACCAAAATTTGAAAAAATCGAAACCTCAGAATGTTTGTTGAAATGTCTACCATATAGGGACCAATATTTATTTTGTTGGTTATCTTTTCTTTTATTATAACAGAAATCGAATCCCAAATTACGGAATAGGGAAAGAAGGCTGTTATCACTGGACTGTCTCCTTAGGAACAGTTAACTATTATAGAACACGCAAATAAAGTTCAACTCAAGTGACACTTTTCATTTTTCTCTTATAATAAATTCGGGTTTGAATTTCAATATATATACAAAAAAAAAAAAAAAAAATCTATTATAGAACACCCTACCACCTCTCACCTCGTTAAAGTTGTGCTTATGGAAATATTCATACACTAGGTAGTCTCCCCCTCTCTTCAACCCTTTTGTAATATTAACACACTCTTTTCCTACATTTGCCAAAGATGAATCATATGAATGACTTCTTGATTGGTAAAGTGGTTCTGTCATGTTTCCTCCTTCCTCTTTTTGAATGCTTATACCTACCCAATGTAACTAGCCCGGGTCTCTAGGCCCCACCCCCTCCAGGCTGGTGCTGGTAACGCAGCGCAATTCTCATCCCTGACTTTGGTTTTGGAGCTGCTTCAGAGTTGCTAATGGCATTTTAATTGAGAATATATTTTTTATATATAAAAGAAACTATATATCAATCAAAAGGATAAAGAATATACTGCTGCATATATTCTGAAAAA
The DNA here is from genome assembly GCA_037126225.1 of Dillenia turbinata. Classification (NCBI taxonomy): domain Eukaryota; kingdom Viridiplantae; phylum Streptophyta; class Magnoliopsida; order Dilleniales; family Dilleniaceae; genus Dillenia; species Dillenia turbinata. The sequence goes on from JBAMMX010000005.1 coordinate 27,465,808, forward strand.
CTCAAAAATTCAACAATTCAGACAAAATGAGTTAATGCCTACTCTGAGGGCAAGACCATACTAACAATTGAGAATAATTTCCCTTCACCGCAATCTTTTCTTAGTTTGGCTCGAAAGATCGAAGGCATAATAAAGGAAGAGAAAAGTACCTTTTGTTTTATTAACAATAAATTCCCTTCTTTTATTCCATCTCCCTTTAAAAGAATCGAGATAAAAGGGTAGAGTTTACCTTGTTAAAGAAATTGTCTTTTGCATTTTTGGAAGTTTTCTGGTCCATTTCAAAGGCACGATGTCGCGTTATCTTTGAGCATGGCCAATTTGTTTTGGAGGAGGTTGCGAGATTGGCATACTTTCATGCATAGGATGGGTGTATGGCCAGGCTAGACATTTTGGGTGCCGAAAGTTTGATGGATCCGATGGGAGCCGCCTCCAACAAGTAGCTATAAATTGAATATTGATGGATCATCATTATTGGGTCTTTTCGAGCAGATGCAGGTAGCATTTTGAAGGATGAGATAGGATTTTAGATCGGAGGTTTTGTCCGTAATATAAGATTGTCCGATGCTAGCACAACAAAATTATGTGCTGTTCGAGAGGGACTAATTTATTTACAATGCCATAACTATACTCAGGTCATCTTGGGTATTGTGAACATCCTATCCTTGGGCATTGAATCATCTCATCTAGATTATCATATTCTCATAGAATGTATAAACATAACGAGACTTCTAGGTATAGTCTAGATTTGTTATGTCACGCGGGAAGGTAATAAATATGCTCATATGTTAACTAGATTGGGATATAATGTTTTTCCTGGAACTCATCATGCTGTCTCTCCTCCACGAGGGATGTATGAAGTTTTGTTAAAATATGTTAAAGGAATGGCTTCCTTTAAAATTTAATTTCCCCATTTTGTAACAAAAAAAAAAAAGAAAACAATAAATTCCCTTCTTTTATTCTACCTCCCTTAAAAAGAATCAAGATAAGAGGGTAGAGTTTATCTTGTTCAAGAAATTGTCTTTTGCATTTTTGGAAGCCATTTATTTAAGGATTGTGACCCTCTAACTATTGAATCAGGAGTTTCTATTGCACTGGGGAGTAAGCTTGTTCCCCCTTCAACTATTTAAAACAATATGTTGGTTAATTAATGGTGTACAATAATTATTTTTATACCCGTTAAAATTACTAAATAATGATTTAAGTTAATTATTTTATTACAAAGGTTATAAGAATATTGGTCGCCGCTTTACGGTTCTACTCAACTATAGGAAGAAACTTGTGGCCAATAATTTGTTTTAAATTTTAATAATTATTTTTTGATTCACCATGATATGTTAAACAAAATTTTTCTATTTTTCAAAGATCAAAAAATTATGAATTATTTGTCTTTTTCATTTTACACCAAAATTTTATCAATATTTCTTTTTTTTTTACTATACCAACTGGTATTCGAAACCATACCTCGACTAATCCGGTTTGGGATTTACAGTGACTCATTTAGAAGGTTATCCTTCTAACGTAATCTGCTTCATACCCAAATTGTGAGTCGAACTTATGATTTTGATTAAAGGATCTAACATATCATTTTACTATACCAATTATCTGTTAATAATATTTCCTAATTTTTCGTCAATTAAAATTGAATTTTCAATCTACCGGAAATTTATGACTTTCCGATTGTCTCAACTCAATTAATTCTCTTTTGGTTGTTAGCCTCATTGTGGAGTATTAAGGCCTTCATTGAAGACATCTGCAACATGTTGTCTCCTTTGCATGACGAGTCATTTGTCCACCGCCCAACGGAGCTCTCAAATGCCTCTGCCCACAAAATTGCCCCCGTGGAGTATTAAAGCTCTGTGGAGTGAGCCAATGAGCTTGACACCGTCCCCTTCCCCGTATCACGAGTCCCACCACAAAATAATATTTAATTTTAACAGACTCTCTCATCTAATAAATCAATTTTTTAGATTGAGTTTTTCTACTTGACTTAATTCCGTCATGTGAATTTATAATAAATTGGTATCATAACTAATCCAACATGAAAAAGAACTGCCTGATATTTGATAAAATCTTAAATAAAAGTAGGATTATCCGATGTAGTGAAGAATTCAAAATGAGAATCATTCATGCACGTTGGACTTCTCAAGAAATGAATAATGTTACAAGTTTTATATTAGATTCATAAAAAAATTATAAAATAATCCTTATATCTAATAATTTCTTATCTAATAAATCGATTTTTTAAAATGAATTCTTTATTAAATTTGAATTCATCGTGCGATCGCTTAACGCCCTGTCCCAAGTTTCATATTCGATTCTCCTTTGCGTATATGAAAAAAAAAAAAGCTTGGTGGAGGGAGTGAGACTGGGACCCTTCCTCTAGATCATTGGTAGAGCGAGGTGGGGATCCCGTCGGCTAGGGGCGAGGAGTGTTTAATTTTAATGTATAAAATTCTAAAAATTGTATATTTGCCCCTTGAAATTTCAAATGAAAAAATAGTTTGTCACCTAAAACTTTGGAGAATAAATCTAAAAATATCCACGACCATTTTAAAACTTTTCAAACACCTCCCACCATCGACCAATTAGTAATGCCCCGATTTTCTTCTTTTTCCTTTTTTTTTTTTATATATATTTTGAGTTTGACCCATTTTTGTTTCTCATTATGTTTTTTTTTTTTGGTATATAAGAACAATTATCATATTCCGATAAAGTTTGTTAATTAATTTTTTATTTATTTATAAACTTTAAACAAGAGAATATTAGAATAATTAGTAGATTTTTATTTTTATTGTTTTGAAACATATTTCAAACGTTTTTGTCCTTGTCACCTATTAAAAGAAATTTGAATATGAAATTAATATCATTTTAAAAATAAGAAATAACATAAGAGTATAAAATTTTAATAGTTCATTATTTTAATAAATCGAATTTATATAAAAAACTTATTGTTATGAATATAAAAATATAAAAATTAAAGAAAGTTAAATATTTTCAAAATATATGATATTTTCTATGATATGTCGACTTCGAACCATATCTTTTTTGCAAATAATTCCCCTTCTTTATGACCAATTTTTTTTTTTTAAATATGTAAACTACAAATAAAATTTATATAAAAACTCAACTATTCTGTGACGCATGACTTCAACTAACCTCGAGTTTAATTCTTAGTATTTACAATATGAGATTTACAAACTCTCAAAAAAATTGTGCTTATTCCGTTTGTCTGATTTATGTGTGTGTGTATATATATATTAAAAAAGGTTTTGAAATTTTTACTAATATCAAAAAATATATTCAATTGATTTACTATTTATTGTGTCGCTGTTGACATCGAAAATTTTATAAGAGCAAGTTTGATTCACGAAAGGAAAGAGAGAAGATAAATGAGAGATTTACTTCGCCAAGTGAAAATAAATACATTAGTACGAATAAAAGGAAAGAAAATATGTATTACTTTCTGTTAGAGTGAAAAATAGAAATATAAAGAAAATGAATATTACTCTTCTTAAATCATGTAAAATTAAAGCATATAAAATTAAAATAAAAAAAGATAATTTTCTTCACCAATTCCCATTACAAACTCAATCCAACCATGAATAGAAAGAAATTTTTTCTTATATAAACTTATAAAAGGGTTATTATTTCACATCTCTTTTATTTCTATCTCCTTTTCACTATGAATCAAATAAGAATATTCTTTTATTTCATCTCAAAATTTTTTTTTTTTCTCTCATATCTCAACCAAACTTACTATCAACTAACAATTTCAGTCAAGATAGTCATTTTCTAGAAATCAAACTCATTTGCGCACAACAAGACGAAGCATTTATTTTCACAACTAAACGGGTCCCCAACAAAACTTCCGCAATTCAACGCGCATTATTCACGCGCTTCCAACTTAGAGACTCCTCCCTATATTTGTTCTATCCCACGATTCCCTCGCAAAAGATGCCGCGTGCATCGACGCGCTCTCAAGTAGCATTAGAGAAAAGTATTTGACTTGGTGCATTTCTTCGCTCGAGTCAAATGTATGTACTTTAAATACTCGATTGGTATTTATTTATAAAAAATATTATAAATTAATCAATTTTATCATTACCTCATTTTAGAAATATTATCTGTCAATTAAAACTATAATCAACCCCATTTAACAAAATAAATATTTAATTATTTAAATATCATAAATTAAAGTTCACCCTCAGCACTCTATTACTTTCTTTTGATTCTCAAATATCAAAAAGATACAAATTTGAGACATTCTTGGTCATTTATTTATACGTTGGATTCAAATTGAAAATTTACAACTTGCGAATATACCATCTTCTTCATGTTTTCCTTAAAAACAGGTTTGATAATCTGTATACTTAGAATGTGACAACTCATTGTATTCCATTCCATGATTTGTTAAAAAAAGAAATTACACAATAATATTTTAAAAATTTTCTTGGTCATGTGGTAAGTTGATTTATTGGGGTGCTCTTTATCTACCTCTCTTATGTGCAGCCAATGAATTTTGGTCCATGAGGGTCATTAGAACAAGTGTATCATTCAAAGGAGGAAAAAAGGAAAAAAAATGCCGTCTCTCTTTTACAAGAAAGCTGAATGAGTGAATGGTAATAATGGGATAGAATCCTTAATGCAAGTTGGTTTGGACATCTTCAAGAGGATGTCTGTTTTGGAGACACTCTCTTTATTATACCCTTTTGTCTGTTTCTTCTCAAATTTTCAGGGTAAGTCTCTCTCTCTCTCTCTCTCCCTCTCTCTCCCCTGCTGTTGCATATGTATTGTCTATTCTGTTTTCCCATACTATTTCTGGATTTCTATGTTCATACATCGTTTTCTCTCTGTACTATTTCAATCTTTTTTTTCCTTCTGTTCTCTTCCAGACTTCCACTGCCTGTTCTGGTTCCACTAGAACCATTTTTGGCTTCTCCAAGTTTTCTTATTCCATCAACCTACGCTTACGAGGTTAATTGTTATTTCTCTCTCTCTCTCTCTCTTGTTTTTAATAATGGTTTTATAGTAGAACAAGTCACTGTGAGAGATTTCTTGATTTCATATATTTTCTAATAATTAGATAATTTGTGATATCAAATAATGAAAGATTTAATACTAATAGCCACTCTACAAGTGCCTGATTGTTTAATATTAAGGTCATTTCAGTGGAGAGTGTTAAGGGATAGTTTAATGGTCATAATCTGGAGAGCTGATTTAAATCTCCCCGTAAAAAAAAGGGTTATTTCAATGGAGGACCTTTTACATCTCGTGAAACTGTTTTAGCTCCTAATTCTACGAGGCCGATCATTATCAGAAAACTCTATGGTTGCTCAGATTTGACAATTAAAAAAAAAACAAAAAGGTGTATGCTGTCCTCAGCTTGTCCCAGAATCTGTGCTGGCTAAGAATTTCAGATTTTATTTTTATTAGTTTCAAATATTATACATGGCTTCGGCCAGCTAGAAATTTCAAAGCATCTGTCTCTGCAGCTTCGACACTTGCAACAAGATAACAACTTCTTTTGCGTGACAACTTACTTTTTATTTTTTTCTAAAGAATTTATTCATTTTGTCTTCTTTTTCCTGTCTGTGAAAAGTTCTGATTCTCATTTCCATGAATACTTATCAGTTTAAAAGCTTCAAGAGCCGAAAGGGCTAGCAAAATCTCATTGAAGAACAAATGTAGGTTTAGATACCAAAGGATTCTCCTTTCTTGTTTTATCTGCATTTTCAGTCACATTTTCCCTTTATACTCTTTTCATGATAGACTTTGCTCTTTTATTCTTTTTTTTTTCCTGGGCAGTAAATCTTATTCTTCATTTTTGATCTGTGGGTCAATATTGAGTTTCATTTTTCCAGAATCATATACATTGCAATTTTTTTTTTTTTTGGTTCATTCTGGGTTTTCAATCACTCTATTTTGCTTTTTTATTCTGTTTTGTGATAGTTTGCCTCATTTTGATTTCTGAGTATGCTTTTCTTTTCGAAATCTTAAACTTATTTAGACTGTATTTTTTGTGTTCTTTGTAGGTGATTGAAGGGTTAAGATAGTGGAGAAGAAGAACAAGGAAGCAGAAATCAAGGGTTTTTAGAGGGTATTTTGTTAATACTGTTAACATGCAATCTGAGTTTTGGATTGTATCACTTTCATGTTCCAGTTCGGTGATTCAATCCTCAGAGGAAACCTCTGATTCTTTCATACTTCAATGGCTTAAATTTATATTCCTCACACCATGTCCTCAGAGAATTCTGTTGTCTTCTATTAATCTTCTTTTCTTGTTTGTTCTTCTTGTCTTTTTGATTCATAAACTGTTCTCTAAGTTTCTCTCCAATGACTTCAACACTTCTCTTAATAAGCCTCTCATTAGAAAAAACAACAGTAAAGCTATTGTTACTACCAATGTCTGGTTTAAACTCTCTTTGACAGCAACATTAGGTTTGGTAGTTTTATCTACTGCTTTAAGTATTTTGGCATTCACTAGAAGTGATCAAATTCCATGGAGATTTGTGGATGCATTGTTTTGGATGATGCAAGCAAGCGCTCATGCTGCAATTGTTGTTTTGATCGCTCATGAGAAAAGATTTAAGGCTAAGACTCACCCATTGTCGCTGCGAGTTTATTGGATTGCTTATTTTGTTGTCAGTGGTTTGCTAGCGATTTCTGGGATTATTCGTTTGATTTCTATAAAAGAAAATGAGAATGCTGATTTGAGATTTGGAGATTTAGCTATGATTGTTGCCTTCCTATTATCTTTGTTTTTACTACTTGCTGGAATAGGAGGATCCACAGGGGTTAGGGTAATTAGGGAATCTGAAGGAGAGATGGATGAAGAAGGGAAATTAATTGAACCCCTTCTGAGTGAATCAAATGTGAGTGCCTACGCTTCAGCTTCTATAGTGTCCAAAGCATTTTGGATTTGGATGAATCCTTTGTTGAGTAAAGGGTACAAAGAACCTCTCAAGATTGATGAGGTTCCATCTCTTTCACCAGAGCATAGGGCAGAGAGAATGTCACAGCTCTTTGAATCCAATTGGCCTAAACCAAGTGAAAAATCAAACCACCCGGTTCTAACCACATTGCTCCGATGCTTTTGGAAGGAGGCTGCATTCACTGCCTTCCTTGCAATTGTTCGGCTTTGTGTCATCTTTGTCGGGCCTCTTCTGATTCAAAGCTTTGTTGATTTTACCTCTGGAAAAGCGGGATCAATGTATGAAGGTTACTACCTTGTACTGACTCTTCTGGTAGCGAAAAGCGTGGAGGTTCTTGCTGGTCATCAGTTCAACTTCAATTCTCAGAAACTTGGAATGCTAATTCGATCCACATTGATTACTTCTTTGTACAAGAAGGGCCTGAGGCTGTCTTGTTCAGCTAGACAGGCTCATGGCCTTGGGCAGATTGTGAATTATATGGCAGTCGATGCTCAACAACTTTCTGATATGATGCTGCAGCTACATGCCATATGGTTGATGCCTTTTCAAGTTGGTGTTGGCTTAACACTTCTTTATGCTCGTCTTGGAGCTGCAGTTGTGACAACTGTGGTTGGACTTGCAGGAATCTTCGTGTTCATCGTATTGGGGAATAATAGGAATAACCATTTTTATTCCCAAATAATGAGCAACCGTGATTCGAGAATGAAAGCAACAAATGAAAAGCTTAATCACATGCGTGCAATCAAGTTCCAGGGCTGGGAGGAGCATTTTGGTAAAAGAATTCTATCTTTCCGGGGATTGGAATTTGGATGGCTATCCAAGTTCACATACTCATTCTATGGGAACATTATTGTCCTCTGGAGCACTCCATTGCTTATATCAGCACTCACATTTGGGACAGCGATCTTGTTTGGTACCAAACTCGATGCAGCCACAGTGTTTACAACAACATCAGTCTTCAGAATCTTGCAGGAGCCTCTTAGAACGTTCCCCCAGTCGATGATTGCTATTTCTCAAGCAATGATCTCTCTTGGAAGGTTGGATAAGTACATGACAAGCAAAGAATTGATTGATGGGTCAGTGGAGAGAAAGGAGGGCTGCAGCAGTGACATTGCAGTGGAGGTGCAAGATGGGAATTTCAGCTGGGATGATGAAGGCATTGATGGAGTTCTGAAAAATATAAACTTGAAGATCAGAAAAGGAGAGTTAGCAGCTATTGTTGGAACCGTTGGATCGGGGAAGTCTTCTTTGGTGGCCTCCGTTCTTGGTGAAATGCACAAGATGTCTGGCAAGGTACAAATCATCATTTCAGTAAAATTGGAATTTTTTGTTCTTCTGTATTTGCCTTAACTAGACATTTAATACCAGTAACATAGATGTAAACATTGACTTATAACAACTACTGGTTCATGTCTTCGGTTATCTCCTTGCTAGCCAGCTGATAATTAGTATGAACCTAGGATTGTTATATTCCTACCTTAAATGCTTCCTATGTGCATATTCATTTAAATTAGCAGGATAATTGAGATAATTTTGTGCATTAAACACAAAGTAAATCCTTGATGCTTTTCTCTGACAGGTCAGATCCTGTGGAACCACTGCCTATGTTGCACAGACAGCATGGATCCAAAATGGGACTATTGAAGACAACATACTTTTTGGTTCTCCAATGAATAAAGACAGATACATGGAAACCATCCGGGTTTGCTGTTTGGAGAAAGACTTGGAGATGATGGAGTTCGGGGATCAGACAGAGATTGGAGAGCGTGGCATCAACCTAAGTGGGGGTCAGAAGCAGCGGATACAACTCGCCAGAGCTGTATATCAGGATTGTGATATCTATCTTCTTGATGATATCTTTAGTGCTGTAGATGCTCACACCGGAACAAAAATATTCAAGGTTTCAATCTTCGCATTCCTTCCCCAATAAATGGATGTGCTCTGATTCTTTTAGGAATGTTGACTCAAAATTTCTCGATGCCTTTCCTGCAGGAATGTGTAAGAGGGTCTCTCAAAGATAAGACTATTCTACTTGTAACACATCAAGTTGACTTCTTGCACAACGTTGATCATATCTTTGTGAGTAAATTGAACCTCCAGTCATGTGTATACATTCAAGTCAGCTTCTTTGAGAAAGTCCTTCAAATATTCTTGCATCTCAAATGTAGGTCATGAGAGATGGGATGATTGTGCAATCTGGGAAGTACAAGGATCTACTGGTGTCTGGGTTGGACTTCAAAGCATTAGTAGCGGCCCATGAAACCTCCATGGAACTTGTGGAAGGGGAGGCAAAGGCAATGAAAAGTTCTGATGAAGCACCAAAAGCCTCTTCCAATAATAGAGAAGCAAACAGTGAAAAGAACTCTGTAGATCAATCCAGATCTCAAAAGGGTAATTCTAAGCTCATCAAAGAGGAAGAGAGGGAAACGGGCCAAGTGAGCTTGCATGTATACAAGCTATATTGTACTGAGGCTTTTGGTTGGTGGGGTGTGGTGGCACTATTACTGGCTTCTTTGTTGTGGCAAGCTTCTCTAATGACAAGTGACTACTGGCTGGCATACGAAACTTCTGAAGAACGTGCAATGTCATTCAACCCTACTCACTTTATTGAGGTCTACACAATTATTGCAGCTATTTCTATTGCGTTGATTACGTTGAGATCCATATGTGTTGCAGTTTATGGTCTAAGGACAGCCCAGATATTCTTTCAACAAATTCTTCACAGCCTTCTGCATGCTCCCATGTCATTCTTTGACACTACACCCTCCGGAAGAATTCTAAGCCGAGTAAGATTCTCAAGACTCAAAAGATGCTTTTCAATTTTCTTTCTTTATATTTAATTTGGAAAGTGAAAGCTAAATTTTTTGATTGATGACACTTTCTTTCCTCGTTTTTCAGGCCTCCACTGATCAGGCCAACATTGATCTGTTCCTCCCCTTATTCATGTCCATCGCTGTAGCTATGTACATTACACTGCTTAGTATCATCATCATCACATGCCAATACTCATGGCCAACTGTATTCTTTCTAATTCCCCTTGGATGGCTTAATCTTCGGTACCGGGTATGACCACTTGTTCTATTCATCATTATTGCTTCACACACTGAAATGCTTCTTCATTTTGGGCTTCAAAAAGCAATTTCTTATGTAAGTCTCAGAGTGCAGGGAAAAAGTTTTCTGAAAATTAATGACTTTCTTGTGATGCAGAACTACTATCTTGCCTCATCTCGAGAACTAACTCGACTTGATTCCATCACAAAGGCACCCGTTATTCATCATTTCTCAGAAAGTATCTCTGGAGTTATGACAATCCGCTGTTTCGGGAAACAGATTAGCTTCTGTCGGGAAAATGTTAACAGGGTCAACTTGAATCTGCGCATGGATTTCCACAATAATGGATCCAATGAGTGGTTGGGTTTCCGTTTGGAACTCCTTGGAAGTTTTATCCTGTGCATTTCCTCCTTGGTCATGATCCTGTTACCCAGCAGTATAACAAAGCCAGGTATTTATCTCCCGACAGTTTCTCCACTTGCTGCCATCATTTTCTGTGTTAAAATTAGATTTGATGCTTCTGAAGATACTGACTCATACCCTAAACAACGCAGAAAATGTTGGTTTGTCACTCTCATATGGTCTGTCCCTCAATGCCACACTGTTCTGGGCCATCTACATGAGTTGCTTTGTCGAAAATAGAATGGTTTCTGTGGAGAGAATAAAACAGTTCACAGACATTCCATCTGAGGCAGAATGGAAGGTTAAAGACAGTCTTCCCTCTCCAAATTGGCCTGCTCAAGGCAGTGTTGAGCTCAAAGACTTGATGGTAAGTAGCCCTTAATTCTAATGTGAGATGAACCGCAGAATTATGGTCATACCAAGTAAATTGGGGTATTCCTTAGATTGCAAGATGGTGAAAACTTGGTAAAGATTTCCTTGATTTTCTTTTAACAGGTTAGGTATCGCCCGAATACCCCCTTGGTGCTTAAAGGCATTAGTCTCAACATCGAAGGGGGAGAGAAGATTGGTGTTGTTGGAAGAACAGGAAGCGGCAAGTCAACACTCATCCAAGTGTTCTTCAGGCTTGTGGAGCCTTCAGGAGGAAAAATAATTATTGATGGTGTTGACATTGGCAAACTTGGTCTTCACGATCTCAGGTCACGTTTTGGAATCATTCCTCAAGAGCCTGTGCTGTTTGAGGGAACTGTGAGAAGCAACATTGACCCGATTGGACTTTACTCGGATGAAGAAATATGGAAGGTAAAACAATGTGATTTTTCCAACTTCGTCTTTGCTTCTTCTTATGTTGAGCGAGACTGATGAATGTTTTTCCAATATTTAGAGCCTTGAACGATGCCAACTTAAAGATGCAGTGGCTGCAAAACCCGAGAAACTTGATTCTTTAGGTACATTAGTCTCATCAAATCCTCTTATTATCTCTCCTGAATTCTAGTTGTTTTGGAAACTAAGACGTTTCAAAATTCTTAGTGGTTGATGGTGGTGACAATTGGAGTGTGGGACAAAGACAACTTCTCTGCTTGGGAAGAGTAATGCTGAAGAAAAGCAAGCTGTTGTTTATGGATGAGGCAACTGCATCCGTAGATTCTCAAACTGATGCTGCAGTTCAAAAGATCATCCGCGAGGACTTTGCTTCTTGTACAATTATCAGCATTGCTCACAGAATACCAACAGTCATGGACTGTGACAGAGTTCTTGTTATCGATGCAGGTTTGTCCCTTTTGCTTCTGTATTCTTCACAACAAACTACGATTCAAACTTAACCAGTTGTGAACCGTTGTACCAGGTTATGCTAAAGAGTTTGATGCACCGTCGCACTTGCTTAAGAGGCCGTCACTCTTCGGAGCATTAGTTCAAGAATATGCCAACCGCTCGACTGCACTATGAGAAATTCAAACAACCTATGATTTGTCAGCAATTGTTTCAAGATCAATGGTTCTTGGAACTGCCTTTTTTGCTTACTACTTGCAGTTCTTTTCGGGTGTTGATATCATAAGTATAATACCATGTTGTGGGCTGTGGGTAAAGCCAATTTAGAACATCATCTCACATTAGTGATAGTCGATCAAGTGGATCCTTCGTGCTTGAGACCGAAAGCACATCAGAATTAAACTGCTGTAATTAAATACCCAAAGAGATAGCGTTTTTATTTAACATGCCTTTCTTTTAGACATTCTTATCCATCTATCTTGGTATGTTACATGCAGCTCTTTTCATATTATGCATTTATTTGAATACAAATTAAAAGAAAATCCAAAAGTTATGTATCAAATTCAAATAATCTGCTAAAATTTTTTAATTAATGAGTTTGAAATTGCAATCAACTTGCATGATAATATTAAAATTTTTAACAGTAAAACTCAAATTTTTTAAAGATTTTAAAGTGAATTTTGATTCCTTATATTTTAATTATAATTATCTTTTTTTTGTTTGTTTGACCATCGATATGCAAAGTCATATTCTAACTAATCTGATTCGAACTACAGTCGGACTCAAATTAAGGAGAGTTTTCTCGACGTAATTTTTTTCATTTTTATGAGTCGAATTCGAGATCATGATCAAGAGTTTATAATGATTTTCTTACTAAATCAACTGTCCGTTGGTAATTATAATTCTTTTTTGAATGCTTTCTAATGAAAAATTTTTCATCCATTTATCGTACCAACTATTTATTCTCTATGCTTACTTGATATACTACGAGCAAATGAAATTAATGCTATACAACTAATATAATAAGGAACGGAGGACCAAGGAGGTTGTTAAAGGAAACTTCAAAATTCAAAACGACGCGTTTAGTATCCCAAATAAAAAGAAAAAAGACGCCCACGATTCAAAGCGGAGCCGACATAGAACATTCAAACAAACCCTAGCCTCGTCGTCGTCCTCCTTCTCCTCCTGCTTCTTGTCAGAGAGAGAGAGAGAGAGAGAGGGAGCAAGAGGTGAGAAAGAGATGGGGAGATCAAGAAGAAAGTACAAGAAGTCGAAGCCAAAAGTTAGAGTAGGGCTTCCAAAGAAGCATCCTCACGTATTCAAACCAGCTTTCAATCTTCCTCCAAAACTTCGTTCTATGCTCGGTGATGAAGACCTCAACAGATGGGATGAAAAAGCCAGCGTAATTCACAACTACAAGTCCTACGGCGTCATTTCCAACCCTAACATTCTCGGCGTTCGCTCTCGCACTCCTCACATTGTCGAAAGCGATTCTCTGCAAGTGCCCCCACCTCCTCTCCCTGCAGACGCCTTCTTCCCTACTACCTCTGAATTTGACCCCATTGACTCGGGCAGCGATGTCGAAGAAGACGGTAATCTCTCTCACATATACTGAACAGCAATCTTTGGGCATTTTGATTTGCAATTACTAATTGGGACTCGTGTCTGTTCCTAGTTTTCAATTTATTGGGGGTATTTATTCACTGCAAAATCTATGATGCTATATATGTGAATTACTTATCTTTTTTCCTTTTTCAGCCGCTTTGGATGATCTCTAATTAGGGTTTTGTGGTCTCAGTTTTGACTGAATTGGTCTTAGTTGTTTGATTAAACTGCTATACCTTTGATGCTAGGTAATAGTCTTAGATGGTCATAAAGGACTAGTTTACAAGCGAGAATTTGAAGGCAAACATTGTTAGGAAACTATAAGTCACAAATGTAGGATACCACACTGATGGATGGCAATTTTTATGTGTCGGTGCAACATAGTTTGGAAATAGTGTCTAATTTTATTGCTATGATTATATGATTAGGGGGTGGTTTATGTTATGGATGAAATAGTGTATGCTAGGAATTAAATTAGGATTGTGATTTAAGTTAGTTGATTTTTGTCACTTTTAAACCACAATTCGAGTTTATTAACTAACAGCATTTTTAGTTGGCTTGATCTAATACTATCATATCTGTAATGGGTATAGTTGCTTGTTTTTTAGGTTATCCATAACTTTAGTGTTGAGTAGCTTGAATTATTGATCTCAACACTGACGGATGGCCATTTTAAGAAGTGTCGGTGCAACATTGTTAGAATTGTATGATTAGTGGGTGGTTTATGTTATGGATGAAATAGTGTGTGCTAGGAATTAAATTAGGATTGCGATTTAAATTAGTTGATTTTTGTCACTTGTAAACCTCAATTTGAGTTTATTAACTAACAGCGGTTTTAGTTGGCTAGATCAAATTCTATAATATCTATAATGGGTATAGTTGCTTGTTTATTTGGTTATCCATAACTTTAGTGTTGAGTGGCTCGATTTAGTGAGCTCAACAGCTGCATTGATTATGAAATCTTAGTCCAAATTGTTTCGTCCCTGAATAGGCTATCAAACAACCAGGACAAAATGTTCCACCATTTTGTTGGAGTAGAAGCATGAATGAGATTTTCAGTTTTTATATGATGGTCTAATTTTCAGTTTTTTACTTGTCTGCTCATTGTCCTTGAGGTTTTAGTGATGCAATGTTTATTTGGGACCTGCAGATTTGAAATCCGCACTTGGAAAAAGGCGTAGGGATGGGAAATCAGCGCCATTGCAGCCACTGACCACCATTCAACGGGTCCATATTGGTCAGCTTGTTGAGAAGTATGGAGATGATTACAAGGTAAAACTGAGCCCTGATTCTATGAAGACTATCTATTTGGTTGGGCCCTTTGGTTTCCCCTTTCTCATGTACAAAACTTTTTTCGCAGAGCATGTTCAGGGACACAAAGCTAAACAAGATGCAGCATTCGGTTGCCACATTGGAGAAGCTATGCAAAAGATATCATATGCACACTGATAGGCGTCCTCTGATTTTGGGAGGCTAATTGGACCTGTCAAGAGAGAAAGCAAAGGAAGAGGAGAAAGATTGTGGGAACCCGAGCAGCAAAGAAGTCAAGCAATGTTGGAGAGAAACTTGGGCTTGATTCTTTTGCCATTATAGATTTACGAGGTATATCTATTGCGGATAACCAAATGGCTCTTGTTCCCAGGCATGCAATCAATTTTGTCAAATTTAGGAAGGATATGTATGTGGATTTGCTGGAGAGAAAAAAGGTGCACCATGTAATGTGACTTTTTTTCCGTGATTTCTTTTGAAATTTTGCATCAAATATTTATTTTGTTCTCCTTTCCTACTGAACTTGCGTGCAATGACGTCAATTCACATAAAATGAGAGGCCCACGGCAGTCTGGCTTAGATTTCCCCATTTCCCATCTTGGAATACCACTACGAAGATGAAGAACTTAGGCTAAAATATATCTGTACATATATTTTTGAATTAAATTTAGACATTTAGAAACTCAGGCGAACGGTCAGCGGTGGAATGAGTTCATCAGCTCCTAGAAAACTAAAGAATTTTATGATTTCTCGACAATTGGTTCATGATCCATGTGTTTTGATGGAAAGATTTAAAAATAAAAGAAAATATTAAAAAAAAATTATTTATTTTTTTTCGTTTGAGAGTTTTATATTAAAAAAATAGAAAGAAAATGAATTGATTTTTAAAATAAAAATTTTTCTTTCCGGAAGTGAAAAGAAAAAGAAAAAAAAGAAAAAAAAATCTCATAAATATATAAAATTTATCTTTTAAAAATTAAAAGTAAAATTTTATATTTTTAATAAATTTTATTTGTTTTTTTTAATAAAACTTTCAAATAAAATAAAAAAATTTTATAACTTTTTTTTTCTTTTTTTTTCCTCACTAAACTTTCTTTTTTTTCATCGGAACTCTCGAACAATACTGTTAAAAGTGTTAGATATCATAAATATATGTACTATGATGTCGTAGGCCGTGTGTCATCAACTCATATACTGATTAGTGATTGAGTAACTTTACAATTGAACACTAATTTTAGGGCTTTTTTGGATTGCAATGACTCATTGGGTCGGCTGGGTGTGTTCATAATTTTCAATTTCTTTCGTGTAATTATTCACTGCAAAAATTGGTGATGCTACAGATAGTTCAAGCAATCTCTGAGAGAAACTTGGGCTCCATTCTTTTCCCTTTGGGGGTCTAATAATTTTTTTGTGTGGGGAGTACCGAAGAAAACAGTGTATTATGTGATGTGACTGCTTCCCATTATTTCTTTGGGAATTTGGCATCAAATAATGCTTTTGTTTCTTGAGGTTCGTCCAAGGTATTAAATTCTCCATTCCTGATCGATTTACAACCTATAATGCCAATGAACATAAAAAGAAAAGCCTACCACAACAGGCTAAGAATTTCCTGTTTCCCATCTGGGAATTTGGACTAAGCCTTCTTACTCAGAAGATGAAAAATGACATGCTTGTTTTTTTTATATATATATATAAATAATCGACATCCGATATTTACGTTAAATCTGACTAAATCTAATTTAAACTTGATTTGATCTTGCAAAACTCTCAACTCCTATGTTTGTCATACACCTGATTTGAACTCGATTAGTGCTTAAGTGTTGGTAAAATGACATGATTGTATTAAACCAGCTTAAAGCCCTCATGTTTTCGTCAGTAATAGATTGAGAATGCACAATTACTTCATTTTTCTCTGAAGCCAAAAAATTTTACCAAAACCAGAACTCTAAGATTAAGTATAAGGCCCGGTGATTGTATGACGTTGTGATGATGTTCATGAACTTAAAAGGTCACTTTGCACCATTGATGGTGAACTCAAAACCACATTCCATTGATGCAATCTGGTGAAAATTATACAAAGACAGACATGAGAGTGGATGGTGCCATGTCTATTATTACGTGGCCGGCACAATTCTGGCATGTACGACAAAGTTATAATCCTCGTGGCCAAACTAGAAGCTTGATCACAATAGAAACCATAAGACAAATATATACAGGAATGTGCAGCTAATTTCAACTGTTTACAAGTAAAAACAGCTAGAGACCAAGAAAACATAACTCCCATCAAGAATTTGGGCGACCATATTCCTCTCTATACTCCCATGAAAGCTCGACACTGGGATTCCCAGTATGACTTTGCTTGTTTAATCCTCTCTACTCTCTCAATGCGCAGCCGCTCCTCCCAATAGTTCTGGCAGCTGCAACGACATGCATGGGACCTTAAGGAACATAGAAAAAGGTGTTGATGGATACAAGCGCAATGAATATTAAAACATGGCACATACTTTCGACTTAATAATATGTTTAGCTCATCCAAGTGCACAGCACCTTTGAAAACTCCTCCCTGAAATCAATTTCAAGTTAAATGAGTTGTTAACCAAGGATGAAATACACATTTGAAAATGAATAGAAGATGTTTTACCTGTCGGCAAAGAGGACACTTGGCTTTTTCATCAGCACTCTTGAGCCCATCAACAATGGTCACGGATGAAGCAGAGCAAGCACACATGTAGCAAAAGATATGGCCACAACTGAGAGATACTGGATCAAATATTGTGTCCTGTTAAACAAGAAGTCCTCAAAATCAATGTAAGGCTTCTCTAGAATGGTCTTATTAGATTCCTTTTTTTCCCCTCCTGTTGTATGAATTTCATAAGTTCTAATACAGTTCTGGGACTGCTCAACTGGTATGGTACAACTCTCAGCTGATGCATGTTATTATCTTTATAACCTTCCAGAACCGACGTGAGATTGAAGAACACAAAGTCCTGGACAGTTCCCAATTGCAACTTCGAGAGAATTTATGCAACATCGCTAAACTAATGTTCTCTTGTCTATTCAACCATGTTTTCATGGCTAAATCTCTAAAATTACTTTTGCTTGTAACATGGCTACATTTCACCTTCACTCACACCTCATATGGTGAAGTCATTCAGATTTTGAGGTAAAACTCGTTATATATTCATATACACACACACTAAAAAAAAAAACACCTACTATTGCTAGAAAAGTTATCAACTTACCAAGCATATCGAGCAAGTCAAGTCAACCTCAATCTTGACAGAATCAAAGAGCTCACATGAGAGGATCGGTTTGCCATCATTGAATATAAGGGTGCACCCTTCAACAAACAACACCGATGGCTTCCTTTGGTTGACCTTCGTTTCCCTCAGATTTATGTGGAATGCTATAAGCTCACAGAGCCACGGTGACTGAAGAATCTCAATGTGCATGCTTTGAGCTTGAGACTTGAATGCCTGACCTTGCTTCGAGAAATGAACCTAAATTTTACATTTACAAACCAATGAAATTGTCAACTTAACTACTCCCACCAGAATATATATTCATAGGCCAAATAAGACCAAAAGAAAGTTAAAAGATTGGTAACAAGGATGTATAAGCAATACTTTATCATATTTCTTTAGTATTTTCCTCATGGCAATTGCATTGATCACCGCATAGGTGACGAGGTCCTTGCCTTCTTGAATCAAGGCAACATGGTTTCCTCGTAACTTGTTCTTGACCCAAATATAATACTTGCGAAAGCCTGAAGCCAGATGTAGCTCAAGCAACTCCTGGGCACGCTGGTTAAAGCAGCCCACAACAGCCGACATCTCGTTGAAGAGGGCAGGAAAGAAGGTCCCATCACACACTGAACATAAAAGAGAAACCCAATCATGTCAACAACATACAACAAAAGTAAATATTTCTGCTGCCAAACAATAAAGCAGATCAACAGCCTAACCAGTTAACATGGTGATGATGATTCCTGTTTAACTCAGTCCAAATATGTTAAAGATCAATTTCGGAATAGATAAGCAGATCCCCACATTCAGAACTGTCTTTAAACATGTCAAGATCAATTTGTGCATGACTAAGTGGCAATCCTCAGAAAGAAATGTTGCATTACTGAGCAATTACAATATTAGTTATTCATTGTTTTTTGCTAACATGTTGATTGGTCAGAATCAAAGTCTGCTCAATTGACTTCCTCAACAGGACAAAAACCTTCTCTACACTTCTATGATTATTTTAAGGATAGACAATGAATTCGTAATTCTACAACATGAAAGACCAATTGAAATCCAAGACTAGTTAGCGACAATTATTAACTCTCCTATTCCCCCCCCCCCCAAAAAAAAGGAAAGAAAATGTCCCTAAAAAAATTGAAAGAACATAATTTCTGGGTTCAGAGGGAAATAGAGGCAACTTTAAGTTGTCATGATCATGATAAACTGATCATGATCCAACATTCATATAATCATGGTATTTCATAAATAATGGTTCTCATTGTATTATTTAGTTGGTTCAAATTTCATATACTTAGGCAAAAAATATAAAACCCAGGCATACAGATAGGATTAGAGACAGAACACAAAGAGAGAGACCAAAATTCGTACCATTAAAAATTAACCAGGCGAAAAACAAATCAAGAACAGGGAGCTACAAAACAGAAACAAAAACCAAAAAAGAAAAAAACATAAAATCCGAGCAAAATGATAAAATCACAATAAAAAAATCAAATCAAATTAAATAAGAGAAAAGAGAAAATTTATTTAAAAAAAAAAAAAACAACCTGGGCATCGATGAGGACAACTGGGGGGAGAATCAAGAACCCCATCAATGGAATGATCATGAGGCTGAAGATCTTTCCTACACTTCTTCAAAATCTTCTTCAGTTTCTTGAGCCCAACTGCAGGCAACTTCCTCTGTTGCCCTTGCATGTATTCCTGATATTTCTTGCAAAACTTCATCTCCTCTCCCTCTCCAAAGAACAACAAAGAAAAACATCAAATACCAAATACCAATGCCTTGAAAGTCTCCTCTCTCTCTCTCTCTCTCTCTCTCTCCCCCTGAAAAAATAAAAGAAACTGTTGTGTCATAAAGGTTTCCCGTGTAGTGTTTGGGCGTGGTGGGCTTAAATAACTGATTCCAATGTTTTCCTTTTCTTCTTTTTATTTTTTTATTTTTTTAAATTTCTTTTTTATTTTTTTTTTAACATGGGAGTGTGAAACGGAAGGACCATACCTGAACGTGGAATAGGTCTCTCCCTCCTCAATACTCTCGCTATTTATCCTTAATCTACGCGAATTTTTCTTTTTCCTCTTTCATAAAATCTTTAGTGTGACTTCAATTTATATGTTTTAAGAACAAATCAAACTTGCTTAAGCAATGAGTCTTAACGTCAGAGTAGATTTTTTAATTAAAATCTTAATTTTAAGTTTTAAGAATAAAAAACAAATATCAAGAATGTTAACTCATGAATTAATTCTTAAATTAGACTATATAACTAATTAAATTAGATTAATTAAATTTTTAATACCGATGGTCAAATATTAAAAAAATTTACTTAAGAAATAATTCCTATTTAAATTAAATAATAGATAACAAGTATCTTTTTGAGTTTTGCTTATCCAAAAAAGGAAAGAAAAAAAAAAATTAAAACCCTATTTCATGAATCTAATGGTTTTTTTTTTAGAGAACAATTTTACATTTTTTTTTTTGGCTAGCGAGATAATTACTTCCTAAAAGAACCAAACAAGGTTATTCAATTATTTTGTCTAGACCCACTTTTTTTTTTCTTATCTGTTTATCATTATTCGATAAATTTAGATTTTGACTAAAATTAAAGATTTTTTTTAAAAGAATACAGACTCCAAAATTCAATAATTAAAAATTTTATTACTGACAAAAAAAATCTATTTTTCAGATACGTCAAATTAAACTCTTTTTCATATATTTTAAATATGTACGATCTTACTATTAAACCTATTCGGAACAAATCATCCATCAGTGAGAAAGAAACAATCTAGTGTCTTTTTACTCTATTATTACTAATAGCAAATTGGACAGAAGACCATGTAATAAACCTAGAAAATACACTAATCAGAAAGCTAAAATTAATTGAATTAGCTCAAGCATTTGAATTGAATTTGAACAATACACTAATCACCTTAAGTTTGAAACTGCAAATATCTTTATATTTTATTTTGGCTCTTCATAGATATAAAAAAAAAAAATTGTTTTTATTAAAATTTTCTACTATAATTAAGAAATGCAATAAGCAAAATAAAATAAACAAAAGTAGTAGCATCAAACCTATTATTTTTTTCTCTAAAAATGATTAAATCACATAATAAAAATGACTCTTATTTATTCAGATAATATATACACTCAAAATTTTTAGATATTAATTTTAAATTTTTAATAATCAAAATAGTCAATTCGATTGAGGAAAACCACGATTCAATTCCAATAATTTTTATTTATTATTATTTTTTTTCTCGCAGGTTGACCAAAGGACGAGATGAGTCTGATGTTATCTCACGATCAATGGGAGTGTGGTTAGAAATGTAATAGACGGCCACGTGGGCCAATCTCTTGACTCGTCAGGTCAGGCTGAGCCAGCGTTGACCTAAAATACCCTTCTCTATTACGCTTACTTCCGGAAACACCTTTACAAGTGCTAGGGCTATTTTGGGGATAAAAGATGCGTGCGGTGCAAGGATAGAATGCCATGATGGCATTTCAATTTGTGTGGATCAGTTTGAAAAAAGTGAAAATTACCCCACAATTATGACTTATTTGTCTTTGTTGCCCCATTTTCACACCATTCTTTGCAGACTTAGCCAAAGCAATGCTTGAGCCAATTCATACTATAGTTAGAAAAACCCCTATCTAAAAAAAAGGTAAAAGAATTTTTAAGACAAGTGATGTAAATAAATACCCAACTTTTTCACAAAGTGAAAGATAAGAAAAGGGATATATTTATTTCTTTTTCTTTTTTCCTATGTATTATATTGCATTTTGCTAATTTACGACTAAAATCACATAATCAATACTAATATATTTTTGATAACACGATATTCATATTCAGTATACATTAAGAAAATGTTAAAAACATATTCGGTGTGTATATTATATATTTACTGTATACATTACTATGTTAAACCCTAAACCTATAAATACAAATTTATAATATATTATTTAATATAAAATATTTTTAAATTCTCTGTTTTCCTTTTTATCAAAATTTTTAGAATAATAAAATCAGGGTGCATGTTTCGGAATTGGGTTATTTGTATTAAAAAAATTACTAAAAAATATTTATAAAAAAATTACAAATTGTGGGTTATTGAAAAACCCTTGATTTGTTCATGAGACCGGCATGATGCCAATTTGCAATGGCGATTCCTCATCTCCATACATCCAATCCTTCAAACACCAACAACCCCCAATGGAATTGTTCCAAAGTCATCATTTCATTTGCTTTCCAGGGGCATCTCCAGGCTTTTTGAAGGGAATATTTAACACAAACCACTAAAAGTGGAAGAGCTATCATGCCAGGGGCCATACTCTCCTCATTCATATAAATATCAATTCTTTTTACAAACTTATAAAAATATCTATTATATTTTCAATTCATTAAAAAATCTTAAAAAAAAATACAAGCATAAAATAGTAAACATAATTTAAAATTTTTTATTCTAATAAAATTTCTTTTGGTGTGAAAATATTTGGGAGAATTCGGAGTAACAATGTTAACGGCTCTTTTTAACAAGATTTGACAGATAAAAAAAATGCCCCACCTATGGAGAGAGAGTACAATTATCCCCTTTATTCGGGACATTCAAGATTGCTCCAATTATAGAGAGATTAAACTTATGAATCATACGATAAAGTTATGGGAGAGAGTGAAAGAGTATAAATTGACACGGGAGATAAGTGTGTATCAGAATCAATTCGGATTTATATCCGGACGATCCACCAATGAAACGAGTCACTTGCTAAGATAGTTGATGGAGACATTTAGAACGCAAAAAAGAGATCTACATATGGTATTTATTGATCTTGAGAAAGCATATGATAGAGTTCCCAGAGACGTGTTGTGGTGGGCGTTCATGAGGAAAGAGATCTCTTTGAGATATATTAATCTTATTAGGAATATGAACGAAGGAGTTGTGACCAATGTAAGGACTTGCAGGGGGTTGACTGATAGCTTTCCTATTAACATTGGGTTATATCAAGGTTCGGCATTGAGTCCCTTACTATTTATAATAGTGATAAATGAAATCACAAAAAATATTCAAAATGAAATATCATGGTGTATCTTATTCGCAGATGATATAATTTTGGTTGATGAAACTAGAGAAGGTATCAGTACTAAATTAGAGTTATGGAGAAATACGTTAGAATTTAAAGGATTTAGATTGAGTAGATCTAAAACTGAATATATGATGTGTAAGTTTAGTGACAACCATTAGGATAATGATGAAATAATTAGTTTGGAAGGAAGAGAAATCCCAAAGAGTGAAATGTTTAGATATCTTGGTTCCATCATCCAAAATGATGACAATATAAATGAAAATGTCAATAATAGAATTCAAGCGGGTTGGATGAAATGGAGAAAGGCATCCGGAGTGCTCTGTGATCGCATGATACCATTACAGTTAAAGAGAAAATTCTATAGGATCGCAGTAAAACCTGCTCTATTATATGACACTGAATGTTGGGTCATTAAATAGCAACAAGAACAAAAAATGACTGTAACTGAAATGAAAATAGTTAGGTGGATGTGTGGCAAAACTAGAAATGATAGAATTAGAAACGACGAGATACGTAATAACCTAGGAGTTAAGATGCGAGAATATCGTCTGAGATGGTTTGGTCATGTGCAGCGAAGGCCTATGGACGCACCTGTTAGGAAGGTAGAGAACTTAAATATATGAGAATTAATAAAATGTAGAGGTATGCCATTGAAAACGTGGATGCAATGCATTCGTAAGGATATAATAGTGCTGATTTACTCAAGGAGATGGTTTTAGATAAAAATAAGTAGCGTAGGAGAATCCACACAAATTAAATTTTCTTCTTCTGCTATTTTTTTTTTTTACGATTTCATTATTTATCTCTCATATGGTCAATCCCAAATCTTAGGACAAAAAGTTTCCGTTATTGTTGTATTCTAATAAAATTTCTTTTATTATTTAGTGAAATTATGAGTTTTATAAATGAAAAATAATTTTGTTGAGATGGGCGTGGACCATGTAGATGATTAAAGTTCAAAGCACCACTCCCAAATAAATCACCTTTTTCTTTTTTTCTCTTTTTAGTAGATTATGGTGACATTAAACAAAGAAAAGAATAGCGTATGCAGATAAAGATTCTGGTGGGACCCTATCATGTTTCCTAGTCATTATATGTTCCTTCTACATTTTGACCCGAAAATAGTAATGGCGACAAACATAGATGCTATATTCTCTGCGGCACCATATTTGGTCTCCCAATTGGGTCTTGCTTTGTAAAGTGAAGGTTATAATTAAAAGAGTAAATTACTTTTCTTGAATTTTATTTTAAATTTATAAATTAATTTTTAAATTTTAAAGTGTAATGATTGAAAATTTAAATTTCAAAATTCATAACGTATTTAATCTTTTTGTTATTAATGGTTCTAACCTAATCGTTAAATGTTAAATTAGATCGACATGACAGATAATATAGGTCGATATTTTCTCACTTGACTTCCAATATAACAGTAAAATATTGACGTATCAGCTGACACGTCAGCACCTGACGCTCTTAAGGTTGCCATGCTAGCAAGATGTTGAGGTGGCATACAACATCAGCAAGTGAGGACATTATGGTCTTTCAATGCTCATGTATTTTATTTTGCTTCTAATGCCTTTTTTTGTTATCAAATATATGATAAAAAAATTAATTATGTATAACTTTTTATATTAAAAATATATATCAATTATAATTTCTGTTTTTTGGATTTTTTTTAATGTAAACACAATTTTTTTATTTGAGTGATTTTGTTTTTGAAAACAATAATTGATTTTTTTTTTTTTTAAAAAATTAGGATTAGGTTCCAGGTTCGATGAACCTGTAGAATTCTGGAAAAGGTCCTCCGCCATGGAGTGGTGGCGGCGGAAGGTTCCTCCACTGTCGGGGGTCTCCACCATCCGTCGGCTAGCTCGCAAATGGAGTGAGATCGATTTTGAGGATAGAACGAGACAATTCATCCTAGGGTTTGAGAAGAATCAGAGAAGAAGCAACAGAGTCGTTTAGGTTTCAAATTGCAAATTGACCAGAGAAAAAATGTAGATCTTTGAAAGATTGTGAGAGAGAGAGAGAGAGAGGGGGGTGGAGACCTCAACATATGCTTGAGCAATGGGTGTCACTTATGATTAAACTCAATCCATTGATCATCTCTCCCCATCAAAGAGAGAGAGAGAGAGAGATCTCCGGTCTTCGAAGTTAACTAACCCAAACCCTTTCTCCTAAGCCCCTTCAAATAAAAATGTCTTCCAAACCCTCTCTCACTTCTCTTTCTTATCCTTTAACCCCCATATCCTATCTCCACAAAACCACTTTCAGAACTTGAAAATTTTCCCAATGCCATACTTTTCCTGTCAATTTCTCTCTCAACAACAACAAACCCGCAAAAGTTTCTAAAAACAATTCACAAGTCAGTCCAGATTGGCTCACATCGCTCCCCAAATTTGTAAGCTTCTTTACCAAAGAGAGTGGGGGTGGCGAAGAGGGAGATGTAAAGAGGCTCTCATGAGTCCACAGAATGACGCCCATCATTTTGTACTCCCTCTCGTTCCTAAAACAACATAGAAACCCTCCGCTTCCAAGAGAATTTGTTGTTCGTCTTCTTCCCCTGTTCGCTTCTCCCCACAACTCCCATCATCCAAACCTAGCCCTAACCCTGAATCTAACCTTAAATAATTCGAACCCAGTTCATCATTCCCATCAATAACCCTAGAATTGGAATCATCAAGTGCCTCCGAAACCAAAATTTGATCACCCATTATTTTAGACTGCTCAACCCTTTGATGAAATAAACCCATATCGAAATTTACCTAGTTTTCATGGTCAAAGAAATCGAGTTCGACCCCGGAAAAGGACTCAACATTTTGAGATTGATTGATGGGTTGTGGTGATGAAGGAGAGGGATCAAGATGGTTGAAGTGAGAGAGAGAGAGAGGATAGAAGAGAGAGAAAGAGAGGGGAGGTTAGGAGAGAGAGGATTTTTTTTTTTTTAATTTTTCAATAGTTTTTGCAGAGGTGTTGTACCACATCAACATTAGTGCTGAGGTTACAACATTATTAGTGTATGATGTTGTTGTTTCCTGACACGTCAGTATTTTCTTCAGTATTTTCTATCACGTTGGAAGTCACGTCACCTTTCATATGATTCAAAATTAGTACTAACGGAAGGACTAAATCCGTTACTATTTTTAAAATTTAGATCTTCAGTCGTTATATTTTGAAATTTAGAGACTAATTTATGAAATTAATATAAAGTTTAAGAACTAGGCAAGTAATTTACTCTAATTAAAATATGAATGGACAGTCAAATTAATAGATAAGGAAATTAAAATTTTTAATCAAATTTTAAATTTAAAACTTGAGAATAAAAAAAACTATATTATAAGAGCTCCCCACTAAATAAAGTCTGTCAATACTCGAACGGATTAATCAGAATATAACTTTAGACACCGATTAGTATAAAA
The DNA here is from genome assembly GCA_037126225.1 of Dillenia turbinata. Lineage (NCBI taxonomy): Eukaryota > Viridiplantae > Streptophyta > Magnoliopsida > Dilleniales > Dilleniaceae > Dillenia > Dillenia turbinata. Next base: position 27,492,080 of record JBAMMX010000005.1, read on the forward strand.
AAATTATAATTAAAATTAATTGAATTTTTATCGCTAATATAATGATATTTTAGCCTTTTACAGAAAAATTTAAATTTTTTACTTTTACGATCTTTATTTAAATTAAAGATGCTACAAATAAAAATCTTGCTAATCTCTAAAAAAATCATAAAAGAAAAAAATTTTTAAATAATTAAAAAAAAATGCAATACGAACAATTGTGAGAAGCGGTCACTCACGGACGGATGGAGGATTCTAGAGTTGAGGTTCAGGTGGCAGACGAGCTTTTGCCCTTGTATTAATCACATTCACAAGCTAGGCATGAGCAACACAGAAAGTTGATTTAGTTGCAGTTGTGCTTGTAAGCTCGCAATGATACACGGCATTCTCGCTGGGTTGGAGTTGACAGATGCTTATCTGAATTCGACCCCAACGTTGAATGTTGAGCCCAATTTTCAACCACCTTTCCGGCCCAAATAATTTCTCAGGATTTATTTTTATTTTTATTTTTTACACCAAGATTTGTACTTTAAAGCTTTAGAACTTAATCGACCCCAGATCTAAATTTTTAGAATACCAGCAAGCAATGATTGGGCTCTGTCCCTCCCTCTATGAGCTTAACTCGATTATCACGAATAAATGAATTGAATCTTATTTTGTGAATAATTTTAAGAATTTTTGCATTAGATATAAACTTATTTATGAGTCACTGGGAAAGAAAAAATGGAAGATCTTTAGATTCAATTTAAATTAATTTAGTAAATCATTGTATTCCCATTTTCTTTCTCAACCCAAAGTCCTATTACAACAATAATCATTTGCTTAGGAAGGAAGAGAAAAGAGAGGTCATGCGATGCCTCAAAATGCCCAAGGAAAGCAAGTCAAACATTGGAGAAGTTGTCATTTTTTTTTTTTTTTTTACATTTCTCCATGATTAATATTATTATTTATTCTCCTCAAAGTGATTAAAAATGCATAAAATGTATAATTAAACTATAATTACTGATGTTACAGTACAAATTTATTATTATAATATAATTACAACATTATAAAAATTAAAATATACTCTTCATAGTCATGATAGTCCAGTCATACCATCGGCATTTTTTTTTTGTCTTTAGTTTTAAATTGCTGAGGAATTTGGTCGGTGGATGTCTTTCGTCTGCCTCTCTCTCTCTCTCTCTCCGCCCTTTTCAACTTGCTTGGATTCCGCCCACCGCTTCTCAAACTGCGGCTGACCAAAGATTCACGCCTCCACTAGCTTCGTTCTCTACGCCACGTCATCATCGTGCTCCCTATCCTTCCACGTTTGATTCCCTCCCCGTCTCTTCTCCTCTCTATAACCTTCAAGAGAGTCAAAAATAAAATTATGCCACCTCCTAAACGACGTCGTCTCCTCTCATCTAAATCCGAAGACGAAGCAGTTTCGTCTCGCTCTATCTCTCTCTCTCTCTCTCTCTATAAATTATTCCATAAACGCAAAGCCTCTCTCTCTCATCCACGACAACTTCAACTTCAGAGAGAGAGTAAGCAATAATGGAGACAACAACACCGGAGAAACAAGTGATGGTGATCGGAATCGACGACAGTGAGCACAGCACGTACGCACTCAACTGGACACTCGATCACTTCTTCACACCTTTCCCTTCAAACCCTCCTTTCAAGCTTGTCATCGCTCACGCCAAACCTCTCGCCACCACCGCCATCGGCCTCGCCGGTCCTGGTAACTCCTTAAACCCTTAATTCTTATCTTCGATCTAACATTTATCTTGCCCAACTTTTCGTGGATTTGATTTTGATTGAATGAAATTTTAGGAGCTGCTGAGGTTTTGCCCTATGTGGAAGCCGATTTGAAGAAGATTGCCAGTAGGGTTGTGGAGAATGCTAGGGAAATCTGTATCAGCAAATCGGTAATTAGATTAATTTGATTACTAAATTTGGCTTTTCTGATGTGCGACTAGTTAGTAAAATTGATCCTTAAATTGGAAATTTATGTGAAGCATTTAATTTTTAGATTTACTACTCTGGAGTCTAAGGTGTAATTAGGTGAAATGGGTTCTAGTCCATTTTCTAGTTCAAGTAAGTAATCTAATTAAGATTTTGCTTGTCCGATTGTGAGATTGCTCTCCTTTAGATGCCCCCCTGAAAATTGAAAATGGACATTATATTATGATTAAAGCAAATATGTTAAAACTCATTTCTGACAACATTGTTTAGGTAATGTTAGTCTGAATTCATCAATTATATTGTTGTTGCTTTTTTATACTTTTCCGGGCAGCTTTTAGGGTTTTTTTCCCCTTTTTTTCTTCTTTTCTTTATACGTAGTCAAGTGTGTTTGTCTTGAACTTGGAAGCACCGGCACAAACACGAGACACAAGTACAACATGACACAGATATGGTGACTTAACACTGTTATGTGATACAAAGTATTGCGTCGTGTCATGTCCAACTAGGGTATCGCATATAGATATAGACACAACATGGGCAACAAATCTGTTGGTGCGACATAAATTAGTACAAATTAACATATACCTTGAACTGGACAGATTTTTTCTGAATATCTGAGTTTTGCTGCAGGTGCATGATGTCATTGTGGAAATTGTGGAAGGTGATGCTAGGAATGTACTATGTGAGGCTGTGGAGAAACACCATGCATCCATGTTAGTTGTTGGTAGCCATGGTTATGGAGCTATTAAAAGGTGAGTTTGCTGATCCTAGTCTCTTAAGGAAGACACACCTAGATCATTTAATTATTTCCAAAGACAGTTGAAAATTCACTCCACTTCAATAGGTCACTTGGAATAATTATGGGATAGTAAACATCATCTTTTCAACTTTTAAAAAATACAATAGCTAGTTTTGATACTTTGCAAATGCCATAGAATTCCAGAAATTACCTTGATAGGGTGAATCTAAAGACAGCTACCTGCTAGTTCTGGAGGGTCTGAGTATGATGGTGTTGTAATAACATATCGAAAAAGATTCATGATAATACATATGGAATCCGAGTTTGGTTTGTATCTAGTAGTAGATTTCAGTGTAACTTCCTTCACTGCTCTTAATGCAGTACTGAATTACTTTTTGCAGGGCCGTGTTGGGTAGTGTGAGCGATTACTGTGCTCATCATGCTCACTGTACTGTCATGATCGTCAAGAAGCCTAAAACAAAGCATTGATGCAATTCATCTGCTTCTGAATAAGTTCATGTGCGCAATGAATGCACGCCGCAATAATGTCATGTTATACATGATTGACAACGCTATCTACATGTCCTGTGCTTGTTTTCCACTCCTGCTGCTGCTTTGGAATGTCCATCAGATGTTGTACACTATGTATTAGTTTTACTTGTGTGCATTTGAGCAATTGAATCCGTACCCATAAAAATGAAAATTCTCCTTGTTTTCCCCCTCTTTTTTCCATGTTGAATGCAAGAATATTGTATGTCAGTAATGGGATTATTTCCATTGTTGGTGTTCAATTTGGATGGTTCAACTATAGTGTACGAATCTAGCTAGTTTTGATACTTTGCAAATGCCATAGAATTCCAGAAATTACCTTGATAGGGTGAATCTAAAGACAGCTACCTGCTAGTTCTGGAGGGTCTAAGTATGATGGTGTTGTAATAACATATCGAAAAAGATTCATGATAATACATATGGAATCCGAGTTTGGTTTGTATCTAGTAGTAGATTTCAGTGTAACTTCCTTCACTGCTCTTAATGCAGTTCTGAATTACTCTTTGCAGGGCCGTGTTGGGTAGTGTGAGCGATTACTGTGCTCATCATGCTCACTGTACTGTCATGATCGTCAAGAAGCCTAAAACAAAGCATTGATGCAATTCATCTGCTTCTGAATAAGTTCATGTGCGCAATGAATGCACGCCGCAATAATGTCATGTTATACATGATTGACAACGCTATCTACATGTCCTGTGCTTGTTTTCCACTCCTGCTGCTGCTTTGGAATGTCCATCAGATGTTGTACACTATGTATTAGTTTTACTTGTGTGCATTTGAGCAATTGAATCCGTACCTATAAAAATGAAAATTCTCCTTGTTTTCCCCCCTCTTTTCTCCATGTTGAATGCAAGAATATTGTATGTCAGTAATGGGATTATTTCCATTGTTGGTGTTCAATTTGGATAGTTCAACTATAGTGTACGAATATTTTCTTTACTTTTGTCTGCAAAAGGTTGCGGGACGTCAGTCTGGAGCAAAGGAGTAGAAAAATGGTGCACGTTGCCTCCGGGATGTATGGTTTGATGGGGAAAGGGAAATGATTGAATGGGGTGTGCGTGTCTTGTATGTAATAAATTATGGTCGAGTCTTGCAGAGTTGGATTTCTTTCAAGAGTGATGTAAGCCACAAAAGTCAGGTTTCTTCTTATTTGTAAATTCCTCTAACCTGGCCAATGATTGGCTTTGCTGCATTAGTCATCTAAAGACTTGATCAACAAAATTATTTTGCTCCTTCAAAAGGATAATTCTTTTCAAATAACAACTAAAGATAATGAGTGATCAAAAGGTCCAAGTGCCTCCCCAGGAAGTGGCTTCGCTGGCGCTTGGGTTGGCCAAAGAGGCAAACCTTGCTTGGAAGAAGTCCTGCGAAAAAATCAGGGTGGAGCAGAAGATGAAGTGCAACCCTCCGCAAGATGGACGGTGGAAACTGAACACTGATGGTGCGGTCTCACAGCACAAGTCATGTTAGTGTTGGAGGATCATAAAGGACAGCTCAGGAAGTTGGGTGATTGCATTTGTGTTCCACATTGACAAAGGGCAAGTGCTTACGGCTGAGATTTGGAGCCTTAGAGAGGGCATTCGGATGGCCAAAATGAAGGGGCTAAAAAGTTGGACGTGGAGGTGGACTCAGCTCTTCCATCAAAGCTTTTGAAAGACAACACCCCAGAGGATCACCCGTTAAGCTACATCCTCTAGGAGTGTAGAAGTATAATGAAACACTTGAATGTGAGCTGGGTGAAGCATTTTTACAGGGAAGCTAACGCATGTGCTGATCACTTACTTCATTGGGCCAATCTGGGGATGAGAGGGAAATGGAAGTGAGAGATCCGCCAGCGTCTATCCTCCATCTGCCTCTAGAAGATAAACATGGAACCGAGAGAATAAGGGGCAGGCTTTTCCCTTTGAGCCAGTCGTGCCTTGAGCCTATTGTTGTTCTGTTCTTCATTTTTGTTCTGTTGCTTTGTTATTTCATTTTTCAAAAAAAAAAAAAAAATGATAATGAGTGATAGAAATTGATAAATGGATAAAGTCAAAAAATTGAAATCTTCGTATCATGTTTTAGAATTAACAATAACCGATTAAAGGGAGGTGAGGGAGATCAGTATTATTATTCTCTTTAGTCTCTTTAGCATATGGGGTTCTTATTTATGGAAAATTATTTCGTTTGAATCAAAATTATTTTTGAATAAACATAATATTTAGTTGCATGGTTGGATTGGGCCGGGCCGGGCCGGGCCTCAATAAAAAGGTTCGCTAGGCTCTCTTTGGGCTCTACTACTTTTAAAGCCCATGAGTTTTAAGAATATAAATATTTATAGACAAGGCCGCCCCTGTCCTGAGTCCAGGGAGTATTCTCGATCTCGAGCGCCTTGTGCAACAATTATGGACGTTACCCCAAAATCTGCAAAAAAAGGTATGAACGATTGAAATTCCGACTTCGGCTTTAGGATAGTGATGTGACCTACGTGAACGTAACGTAAACAATCCGCCGCGCCGAAGGTAATTTTCCCTCTGAGTTGAGGCTTCTAACCGGTTTTGTTACTTTTTGCGTGGCAATTTATTCCTAGTTGGACTCTCGCACACCATATGTTTGATGAATTGCTTGTGACACTTGTGTTTCATTTTTGAATTGCATGATAATCTTTTTACTGCGATGATATGCAAATATCCTTACTCGGCATTCAATTTGTACTAAACTAAAAAATTTCCAGTCTTAAATTTCTATTGCTTGTCTGTGACTAAGATTGTGGATTTTTCTCATAGAAGGGCTCCCGCATGGTATTCAATATTTTGCACTGACCATTAGCATACGTGTTGATAGGGGCGACCATGTTGCAAATATCCTTACTCGTCATTCAATTTGTACTAAACTAAAAAATTTCAACTCTTAAATTTCTATTGCTTGTCTGTGACTAAGATTATGGATTTTTCTCATAGAAGGGCTCCCGCATGGTATTCAATATTTTGCACTGACCATTAGCATACGTATTGATAGGGCGACCATGTTGCAATTCATAATCATATTAGTTTTTGATGCAGCAACAAGTGAATTGGTTTTTCACTCTTACTTAAAATGGGTTTTTTGCGAGCAGGATAATCAACCCAATATTCTGTGATGATCACGCGTAAATCTGCTGCAAGTGCAAATTTTGGCAATAAATTGGACCATATATGCGCATTGTTCTCTTCTGGGTCAGCTTGTTTAGAATTGCCAAATAAGCGGAAGAAATTTGAGAGGAAACCGCTGGTGACAGGCATCAATGAGCTCAAGCGTAGAGCTAGAGTGGAAAAAGAAATGAGGAGGAAGGTGCAGGAGGTTGTGCTAAAACCTCCTGAAAATGGGTTATTGATCAAGGAATTAGTGCCTGTTGCTCATGAAGTTTATGCTGCTAGAGAGAAATTATATGCTTGCATTCCAAGGGTTCTTGAGAGCATTCCCATTTATGCATGCAGGTAGCCTTCATTGTTAACTCTAACTGATCTTATTAATAGTAGGTTCAAAGATTGTTTATATTTAGTGTGCCCTGGCTTGTATAAGTCGAGATTTTGATTTAATAAATCTATGATTTAGTGGGTCTCAGCTAGTTTGCAACATAGGGCTTAGTTAAATTAAGCTGGAGCTGAGATTTATTTTGCTATTTGCATGTTAGGAACCCTAAGTTGGACCTAGCCAGTGACATTTTCTTTTCCCATTCTGAGAGTGAGAATAAGCTGTCTGGATGGATAATCTTGTTTTAATGTTATTCACTTGTATGTACAGCTTGTGTGAAGAAGTTCATGTTGGTCATCCACCACATAAGATCAGAACATGCTATGCTGCAGGCAGTCCAGCAAACAAAGAGCATACTTGGCAAGGTGGAGGATTGGAGAACATCTTACCTACTGTGGAATCCTACCATCTATATGATAGATTGGGAAGAGCTGTTTCACATAATGAGAGGCTAGAGGTTGATCGCATCCCTGCAATTCTAGAGTTGTGTATCCAAGCAGGTGTTGATATCCCTGAGTACCCAACAAGGAGAAGGGCATTCCCTGTCTATCGAATTGCTGGAAGGATGCTTGATTTTGAGCGGAAGTTTCCCAGGGAAGATACCCCTGGTAAAGATATCAACCCACAGGGGTTCTGGGAGAGAAGAAACAACTCGATAGAAAAAACCAAGCCTGTGGATTCACCATCTGATAATCCAAAAGGTTTGTCTCCATATTTTTCTCATTTTTAATAGGGGTCATATACTGCCATTTACAGAGCACTCTCAGCTGCTTAACTTTTCAAGCTAATAATGTGGGGGCATATTCTTAATCATTTGTTTGCCCAACTCTATGTATTTTATGTATAACCTACTTTGTTTATGCATAATGAAGGGACCATGACATGATTATTTCAATACTATGTTGATACTTTATTCAAAATGGGTCATGGGCTTGCCAATCTTGTGATGTTTGGAGGTCTTAATCTCGCTTTTCTGCATTTTGAGCAGGTTATGCCATTCAGGGCATGGCTGCGTGGGAAAAAATAAGGGAGGGAGCTGCAAAGCTCATGGAAAAATATGGTGCCCAAACTTGTGGCTATTGTTCTGAGGTCCAAGTGGGGCCTAAAGGTCATAGAGTACGACAATGTCAAGCTTTCAAGCACCAGATGAGGGATGGGCAACATGCATGGCAAGAAGCAACTATTGATGATTTGGTCCCTCCGGTGTTTGTGTGGCATGTTAGAGAGCTGGACCGTGGCAAACCACTGGTTAATAGTTTGAAGAGGTACTACGGGAAGTTACCAGCTGTGGTGGAACTTTTTGCACAAGCTGGTGCAAAGGTAGGAGAGCACTATACTGGATTGATAAGAGAAGATGTTGCAGTGCCAGCACCGGATGAAGAAAAGTTGGTTGTTTGAGGTTGTGAACCAAATCTTGGTTGCTCAAAGCATTTGACTAGAGCAGTTGTGTTCCGGTTTTAGATGAAGAAAGTGCAACATCTGTGTTGCTGTACTATGAAAGGTTTGGTTGAATTTTTTATTTTAATTTTTATTTTCTGTTCCTAGTTTTTTGGCGGTGTATGGACCAAGATTTGGTTGTCAGTTCCTGGTCTGTAACCAAGTGTTGGACTTGCTTTATTAGTAGATTTACTAATGAAGTAGGTGGCAAGAATTTTCGTCCGGACAACAGGAGACGAGGGGTTTGCAGTTGGAATTGGATTATTAGTGTGCAATGTAGTTAACGGGCGTCCCACCATTAATGAACTGCACAAAGAGGTTGATCGTATCAACCATAAGTTTCATTGTCTCTACCAGTAGGTGGGCTGGATAGTGATGTGTCAGGTACGTCCAAAAGCCAAACCCTAAGAGGTTTTTAAACCTGGAAACTTTCTGCGGTTTGTTGTTCATTCATTCATAAGATTGTCTAGAATAAATATAATGCATCTCACTATTTATATATACCTATTTATTCACTCTTTTCACTCCCCTGCTGTCAGGAAAGAGACCGCTAAGGATCAGTTGCTCAATGCAGAGACAGCTCAAGTATTTTCTGGAGAGAACCAGATGACAGACAAACAGCCACAAGGGTCCAGGTGGAAGATGAGGTGGCAACAAATATGCCAGAGATTGCTGAGGTGGAGCCTAAAGGACTGAAGGTCTATCGCCGTAGAAGCAAGAAGGATCAGGCGGTTCAATAACCACTTGAGAATCTAGATTAGTTATGGCAAGTGAGAGGCATGTGGGGGAGAGAATATATAGGAGAGGAATGCAACAAGCAAGGGAGAAGAAAATTCTGATTGTAATTGGGCAGCCTTAATCTGAGAAGAGAGCTTTGGCTCCGCTACGGAACATGTTTTTTTTTGTAAAAAAAATGTTCTAGTCTGTCAATGAAAGTTAATTTCCAGATTATCATTTTCTCCTCACTCTAATTCAAATCTTTAAGATATAACAATTGGTCTGACCTGCCATCTCTTTCTCTCCTCTCTCTTTTTTTTTTCACACACTGCATGTTACACCTTTCTAGTTCCTTTGACCCCATGACTCAAACCAGAATGGATTCTAAATTTGATTCTTTGGAGAAGAGCCTTACTGAAATTGGGAAGAGCGTAGCGACGCTGGTTGAGGAGATGACTCACCACCGCACCAGGATGGAGAAACTTGATTCGTTGGAGGAATTTGTAGCTGCTTTCCTTCGTTAGAAACCAGAAGGCTGCGATGAAGCAGGGTCTTCTTCCTCAAATCCGAATATGACCCTTGGCTCCCCATCACTCAAGATTGGCTCTATTCTCATCCTCGGGACCCAATCGCAACCACAACCTCCGTTTAAGGACCCCTTGGTTGACAAATTGCCAGTCGCATTGAGTTGAATTGATCTCCCTTGTTTCGATGGCCACGATCCGGCGGCTTGGGTTGCGAGAGCGGAACAATTCTTCTCCATCCACCATCTCAATGACGATATGAAAGTTTCCATGGCTCGCCTTTCCATGGATGGCCCAGCTTTGCACTAGATCCAATGGCTATTCGCCAATCACCCCTCACTCTCCTAGTCCGAATTGACGACGGAGTTGTTCGAGCGCTTCGGAGGAAGGCTATCGGCGAATCCATTTGAGGGTCTTGCATCCACCAAACAAACGACGTTGGTTGATGACTACATCGATGACTTCGTCACACGAGCTGCTTTGGTTAAGGGCTTGAGTCCCTCGATTCACTTAGGACTCTTCCTCAATGGTCTCAAGGACGAGATTCGCGTCCGAATCCGCTCTCACGAATCCCTCTCCCTCTTCCAAATGATGAAGCTTGCTCGGGAAATCGAAAGGGAGAACGGGTTTCTTAAATCACTTGCCTTTACGGGTAGAGATGACAACAACCGCCCCATTTCCGGGTCAGGCAAATGGGTGGGCCCCAACCCGACCCGTGGGGGCTCTGAACCGCACTATAACCGGAAAGTTCATGCCCGTACCCGTCTCTCTTTTAACCCGGTTTCGGTTCGACACTTCCCCGCCAACATTCGTTCTTCCTCTTCCCCTAGCTCTGCCACCAACGGTTTGAACACCCCTCATCGGCCCTTTCGGCAGATGTCGTATCAGGAGCTCATGGATTTACGCTCGAAGGGGTTGTGTTTCAAATGCAAGCAGCCGTATCATCCTCTCCACAATTGCCCCAACAAGTCTCTTCGAGCCCTGATCCTGGGTGATGATGAACTTTCCATTACAGAGGACGCCGTGACTCCAGAATCACCTGCAGAGCACATGGAACATGATAACGACATTTCCCTCGCCTCCCTCAAGCTTACCCTGTTCTCTGTTGGAGGTATTTCGCACCTTAACACCATGAAGTTTCAAGGTACCGTTCTCGATTGCAAATTAATTGTCATGATTGATAGTGGGGCAAGTCACAATTTTGTGACGGAACACACTGCTAGACATTTAGGGCTGCAAGTGCAACCCACTGAGCCATTTTGGGTCCGCTTGGGTGATGGGAGATGACTAGTCTCTTCTGGTGTTTGCATTGGGCTAACTGTTGATTTGGGGTGTCTCACTATATCTATTGATTGTTTTATCTTTCCATTGGGAGGAGTAGATATCATCCTAGGAATCTCTTGATTGGCCGCCCTTGGCGAGGTCTTGTGTTAATTGGCAATTGATGACAATGAGGTTCCAATGGCAGGGTCAGTCCATCTGTTTGAAAGGGGACCCATCATTGATTAAGACCTCATCTTCCCTATCCACCATGAAGAAGCTATCTAAGGTAGCATATGGTGCTTGGTTGTGGGAACTTACCAAAGAAATGAATCTGCAAGCCTTAGAGGAGGAAACATTGACTAAGGATCAGCAGAAACAATTAGAGGAATTGTTATCTCAGTATGACAGAGTGTTCGCAGAAGACAACCAGTTACCTCCCAATAGAACCACTGATTATCAGATTCCTCTTCGCCCTGAGTGTGGCCCAGTGAGTGCTTGTCCTTATCGGTATAGCTTTGAGCAGAAATGAGATCGAAAAATTAGTGGCTAAAATGCTCACTACAGGCATAATTCGTCCAAGCTCCAGCCCCTTTTCTAGTCCTGTACTGCTTGTTCGTAAGAAAGACGGGAGCTGGCATTTTTGTGTTGACTATAGGGAGTTAAACAAAGCCACAATTCCATATAAATACCCAATTCCCGTAGTGTATGAGCTGCTTGATGAATTGAATAGTGCATGCTTCTTCTCCAAAATTGATTTGCGATTCGGTTATCACCAAATCAGAGTCACAGACTCCGACATTTCCAAAACAGCCTTTTGAACACATTCTGGTCACTATGAATTCATGGTGATGCCATTTGGGCTTACGAATTCTCCTGCCACTTTTCAAGCCACCATGAATGATGTGTTTCGTCCTTACTTTCGAAAATTTATTTTGGTCTTCTTCGATGATATTTTCATATATAGCCGCACTTGGGATGATCATTTGCACCACCTAGACACAACCTTACAGACCCTAGCAACCAACCATTTGCTGGCCAATAGAAAGAAATGTCAATTTGGAAGAAGAAACATTGAATATTTGGGCCATGTGATTTCTGGGGATGGGGTGAAGATGGATCCAGTAAAGATATCCTGTATATTAAACTGACCAACTCCTCGTTCTTTCAAAGAAGTACGTGCATTCTTGGGATTAACCGGATACTATAGAAGATTCATTCGCGACTTTGGGAAGGTAGCACGCCCTTTCATAGATTTGCTGAAGAAAGAAGGACAACACAAATTTGAATGGTCAAAGGAGGCCTATGCAGCCTTCGAAGCGCTGCAATCAGCAATGGTTTAAGCACCAGTGTTAGTCATGCTGGATTTCACTCAACCGTTTGTCATCGAATGTGATGCTTCGGGAAGAGGCGTTAGAGCGGTCCTTCTACAAAATGGGAGATCTATTGCCTTCTTTAGTAAAGCAATTTCGGAAAGGTCTTTATCCAAATCGGCCTATGAGAAAGAGCTAATGGCGCTTGTTCTAGCTATCCAACATTGGCGTCTATATTTAATATGGAGACACTTCGTGGTTAGGACAGACCAAAAGAGTCTGAAGTTTTTGTTAGAGTAGAAGACTACAACTCCTGCACAGCAAAATTGGCTGTCCAAACTCTTGGGGTATGATTTCCAAGTGCAATTCAAACTGGGATACTCAAATAAGGTGGCTGATGGTCTTTCTTGGCTGTAGGAAGAGTCTGATTGTGCTGCAGTAACTTGGCAGCTATGGTAGGACTGAAGGCAAATAAATGAGAAAATCGACAATGACGCAAGACTTTCCACACTGAAATAGGAGCTGAAACGCGATCCTAGCTACAGGCCCCCATATACCTTGGTGAATGAGACACTACTACACAATAATAGAGTGGTGATTCCAGAAAATTCAAAGTGGATTCCTCCTCTATTAGCTGAATTCCATGAAACTTATAGGGCAGGACATGCGGGCGCCTTGAAAACTTATAAGCGATTGGCTGCAAACTTGTATTGGAAGGGGATGATGAAGTCTATCCTAACGTACGTGGCATCTTGTCTTGTGTGTTAAAGACAAAAATATGAAGCTCGATCACCAGCGGGACTTCTACAGCCTTTACCTATCCTAACAATGGTCTGGGAGGATATCTCAATGGATTTTATCAACGGACTTCCTCACTCCCAAGGGAAGGATTGTATCTTGGTTGTGGTTGATCGATTCTCGAAATATGGTCACTTTGTGGGGTTGAGGCATCCCTTTACAGCTAAGATGATTGCAGAACTTTTTGTGAAAGAAGTAGTAAGGCTACATGGAGTTCCTCGCACCATTGTGAGCGATCGAGATCCCATCTTCTTAAGTAATTTTTGGGCTGAAATGACTCGATTGCAGGGCATAAAATTGAAGATGAGCAGCGCCTATCACCCTGAAACGGATGGACAAACAGAAATTTTGAATAAAACAATTGGAACCTACCTGTGATGCTTCACTTCTAAGCAGCCTGCACGTTGGCACGCATGGCTTCCTTGGGCAGAATTCAACTACAATACTAGTTACCACACGTCCGCCGGGATGACACCTTTTCAAGTGGTATATGGTCGACCTCCTCCTACAGTGTAGCGATTCCTGCCGGGTGAAACAAGAGTCGAAACTGTGGCAAAAGAGATCTTGGATAGAGATGAAATGTTAAAACAACTTCAGTACAACCTAAGGAGGGCACAACAACGGATGGTGAAGTTCGCCAATCTTCATAGACGACATGTGGAGTACAACATTGGTGACTTAGTCTTCCTTAAATTATGACCGTACAGACAAATGTTAATCCGTCACACAACCAATGCCAAATTAGCCGCTAAGTACTATGGACCATTCCCTATTGTGCAAAAGATAGGTTCGGTTGCTTATAAGCTCAAGCTACCCGAAGGCTCTCGGATCCATCCCATTTTTCACATTTCACTGTTAAAGAAGATGATTGGTCACTATACCCCAGAGCCAGTTTTACCTAAGGGGTTAGAGGATGATACACCATCCTTTGAGCCTACTGAAATACTGGAAGAAAAGCTGACCACAAAAGAGGGCCAATCCACTCGTGAATTATTGATCCGCTGGGAGAATGGTACCAAAGAGGATACTACATGGCTTAATCTTTCTGACTTTCTGGCTCAATTTTCGGACTACAGCCTTGAGGACAAGACTGATTTTTTAGCAGGGGCAATGTCAGGAAAGAGGTTGCTAAGGTTCAGTTGCTCAATGTAGAGGCAGCTCAAGTATTTTCTGAAGAGGAACCGGATTACAGACAAACAGCCACAAGGGTCCAGGTGGAAGACGAGGTGACAACAAATATGCCAGAGATTGCTCAAGTGGAGCCTAAAGGACTGAAGGTCTATCACCGCAGAAGCAAGAAGGATTAGACGGTTCCATAACCACTTGAGAATCTAGATTAGTTATGGTAAGTGAGAGGCATGTGGGGAAGAGAATATATAGGAGAGGAATGCAGCAAGCAAGGGGGAAGAAAATTCTGATTGTAATTGGGCAGCTTTAAGCTGAGAAGAGAGCTTTGGCTCTGCTACGAAATATGTTTTTTTTTTTATAAAAAAAAATGTTCTAGTCTATCAATGAAAGTTAATTTCCAGATTATCATCTTCTCCTCACTCTAATTCAAATCTTTAAGATATAACACCTGCCTCATGGAAGAATATTGTCTTCTTTCACAGAGGATTAAGTGTGATGTGATGAACACAAATAGCTTGTGGCCTCGCCCTCTCAATAAATTTTTTTGCTAAGTAAATGGAATTCCACATGAACAACATGTCTAAATATATCACAATGTTGATGTCAGCTTCATAGGATTATATAGTTTTCAAAGAAGATATTGTGTCCCATGTGTTATATTTTTGAATTGTGAGTAATGTAGTGGACTTGTACAGTCATTACATATACCCTTAATTATATGGAGACATGGAATTAGTAGTTATATACTATGAATGTGAAATTTTATGCTAAAATACATGATGGGAGAATGTTGTATTTTAACTCAAATGGCATGCTAAAAGTTTGATGGCTATTTTGGACATGATGAAGGCCATTAATTTGAGTTTCATGTTCGTCCGTTGGCACTGCATCTTTAGAAGTAGATGGCATTCAAATTCATTGTTGCAGCCATCCATACATTGTACTTTTTTTCCCAATAAAAAGAAAAAATAATTTATTCACTCTTTGCAACACAAGAGGTTACAAGCTTAATCCCTGGACGATACTTGCAATTTACAACATCATGATGTTACACGGGAGCAGCAACACCAACAATAGCAATCAGGGAGAAGCAGATGAAGAAGTAGGAGGAAGAGGAGGTCATAAACCTGTGAAGCGAGGGAAAAGTTGGTCACAGTGGGTGAAGGATTCCGATGCTCGCTTTGTTGGCTTCATGGTATAGTATTAAGTCATTAAATTATGGTGTACAAGAATTAAAGTCCTTTGTAAAGACTTTGGTTGGATTTAGGTTTACAAGACCGGGATAGATGGTTTAATGGGCTGTTATGTAAACATGTTGATCTAGACCTATTTCGGTTGAAAATTATTGGATGATTCTGATTTGGATACACGGTCTTTGATATTCTACCAGTTATAAGCCCCCCATCACCCCTCTTTTTTTTTTTAGATGGATTTATTTTATTTCGCTAACTAGGATTCTGGGCAAAATGGCCTTGAAAAAAGATAAAGAGGTTATGTATATTTTGGGGGACTTTGGTGCGTACTACTATATTTATATAATGAAATTCGTCCCTTGCATTGCATCCTCTTGCCTTAGCTACCCTTCCCTTTTTTATCAGGCCTTCCTTTCCCTGCCCCTCAAAACTCCTGGAGACGACTTTAGCTTATTTGGTTTTCTCACCACCAAACCCCTAGACCCAAGTCCCATCCCTCTTAAACCCTCAGAAATACCTTATTAACACCCAAGAGACCTCAAGAGTCAAACACTTGAATTTGCCAAAGTGTGGATTCTTTTCCTTAGTTCTAACATCCAATGGTAATTCTCCCTCTCCTCTGGTTACCCTTTTGCTCGTGGTATATTAAGGCCAAAATCCAAAATTTTTGAGTTTACCCACCACAGACTCGGTATTTGCGATGATAGTGATTTATACCAGTTGATATGGATTTTAGCGCGTTTGTTTACAACAAAATGTGTTGGGAAATAAGTCTGTGAAACTATGTTGAACTTGCTATCCTTCCGTAATAATGAGAAGTCACTCACCACATTTCATGATTTGTTCGAATGTGTTATCAAAGTAATATTTTTTTTTTCACGATAATTATATTTTGAATAATTCGATTCGAACGTTTACGATAATTCAATATTGATAAGGACTTTTTCAATGTAATTTTTTTTCATTCTCAAATTTCGAATCGATATTTGTTTAAAAAATCTAACATCTCATTCTACTATATCAACTATCAATTGACGTTATCAAGGTCCTATGTGCAATTATGATTTGCCTACATTTTAATGTGAGTCATTATGGTAATAGGATAGGTCTCCAATATGATTTCTTAGGTTAGGTGCTATGTGGAAATGTGAAGCTGCCCAAATGGAATGCAATCCTGAGGGACTAATCAATTGTGCGAGCCAGCTCCAAATGAGTTGGTTGGACTACTAAACAGCGCGAGACCTTTTTATCTCATTGATGAGCTCTAAATTTTGCATTACTTTGAACATATGATTAAATTCCTTTTCTATAGTGAATCAAAAACCCCCTTTTTTTTGGGAAACCTCTGCAATAAAATCATGTACAAACTGTAGAAACAGCAAGATGCTCACGCCTGCTCTTCATGAACATTTCTTGAAATTCCTCAAACTGGCCGGCCTTGATTGCTTCTCTAATTTTCCCAGAGAAGGCCAAATAATGGTGGGAGTCGTGTATTTCAAGTAGAATTTGAGCAAGCATTTCATGAACATTGAGCAGATGATTAATATATGCACTTGTGTGATTCTGGCAAGTATAGCAGGTACAGTCTTCCACAATTGGTGACACGTCCTTTCTGTAGATGGTATCTCTTAGATTGTTCTTTGTTTGGTCAGTTCCTGCCTTTTCAATCAGCTCAATTGCTACATCTTCCTCTATTGCTGCATAGTGTTAATTATTAAAAAATTAAAAAAACGAAAAACAAATTAACAACGTTAATTTTTTGTCGCCAGTTCCATATGGTAAAGTAAAAGGAAATTAACATCAGTTAATTGATAAAAGTGAAAGATGGAAGAAAAATAGAATCCCAGGAAAAGAAGAAGAAGAAGAAGATGAAAGGAAAAAGGTTAAACGCTTTGGGGGCAGAAGCAATAGACAGTGGGCAACGGCTTGAGGTAACCTGTAGTATTGATAGTAATTCAAGCCACTGAACATCTTTCTTACTATGCAGCCATTATCATGTGGTTGAAAAAAGAAAAAAAAATCTTGACTGTTTTTTTTTTCAATTTTTATTCTCTTCCAAAAAAAAAAAATTCTTTTCTAAATTTCAGTAGATTCTCAAAAAATAAATAAATTTTTCTGAATTTTATTTTCTTCTGTAAAATTTTTTAGTAAATAAAAGCAGATTCTTTTCACTCAAATGTCTCGAGTTGAAATCCACTTGGCCTAAGGAGAGGAGAGAAGAGTTGTTGAAAGGATTGTTCTGAAGATCAACTTGATTAATGGGGAAGCTGAAAGGAATCTCAAACACAGAATTCCAACTAGAGGGCCATTATCTGGGGAATTGAGTTCTAATTCCTTTTCCTTGGATAACAAGTGAATTGTTTTTTTTTTTTTTTTTTTTTTTTCTTTTGGTATTACAATAGAACTCGAATTCTAAATCCCGGAATCAAGAAACGAGGATTGTTGTCATTGGATAACAATTTTTTTTTTCCAATAATGTTTGCTTGTAAGGCTCACCAAAATGGAAACCTTGATTGATTATAGGAACTTATGATCCTCCATTATTCATCGGACATCTATATTTTCAAGGAGGCATAGGATTTTATTCATCTTTCTTCCTTACAAACAAAAGTGGGGGAAGAAATTTCAAAAAGACAATGAATTAAACAACAATATATATTATTATTTCAATGAAAAAGACAATAATGGTCGTGAGAAAATATCTTATTTTGACAATATAAGCTACATAGTTCAAATATGTTTTCTTAATAATAAAAATGCTATAGCAAAATTTTGAATTTTTTAAGATAATACATGATGCTGACCTAAAATTCATGTTTATTTATCAAAAAATAATAATAATTGAATAAATAATAATGAGTTTTATGGATGTAAATGAGTTAAGTGAGCAAAAAGTGATAAAGGGTAATAAATAATTAAAAAAAATTCACTGTAAAACACTATTATTGCCATTCACCTTGCCAATGAGAAAACTTCCTTTTTTCCCCATAATTTTAATTAACTTAAAAAATTATTTATCAAAAATTAATAATAACTGAACCAATTAATTACCATAAAATAATAACAAATTTTATGAATGTAAAAGTGCAAAAAAAGAAAAATGCTAAAAAAGATGTAAAGATGTGAGACAAGTGGACGCATTTATTTTCATTTTTTTTAAAGTAATATATTTTGTATTTTGATCTCAAGATTATACGAATCTGTTTTACAGAATAATTTATCCTAATTTGAAATGTATTATTTGATGAAATGGGTTATATGATCTCTTTTTGTTTTTGGTAAAAATACTATATTTAATAATTTTTGATTTATTGTGAAATTAAAAAAAAAACGAATTTGAGAAAAAAAAGATATAGAACAAAATATAGAGAATGATATTATTTTTTAGCGCACTTTACCTAGAGTTTGCATTA
Source organism: Dillenia turbinata (assembly GCA_037126225.1). Classification (NCBI taxonomy): domain Eukaryota; kingdom Viridiplantae; phylum Streptophyta; class Magnoliopsida; order Dilleniales; family Dilleniaceae; genus Dillenia; species Dillenia turbinata. Next base: position 27,510,569 of record JBAMMX010000005.1, read on the forward strand.
TATTTATCAACTATCAAAAAGATTTTTAAAGTACATGAACTTTGAAATTTTATATGAGTTGCATAACATCTGATTATATGACTTAAATAGAAAAAAATAAATTTACATAATAGAACAAATGAATTTACATAATGAGAGCAAAATAAATTCATAATTTTTTAATAAATATGAATATCTAAACTCATGATTTTTCAAAATTTTAGATTAATGTGATAACCATAAACTTTTGATATTGACAACCAATGTTGTATGGAAACATAAACAGGGAAACAAAAATAGATATGAAGTGACACGGCAAAACAATACTTTATAAGAATATAAAAAATGAAAATGTAGATATATACATAAATATAAAAAATATAAAGATTTTTATATAAATATTAATTTTTTATGAAAATAATAGAACAGTGATATTTATAACAAAAATTTAAAATAATCAAATATATAATTGTTAATCATAAAAAATTAATATAAAAATAAAAATTATTATTAAATAAATAATTCGTTAAATGTGAAAAAAAATATAATTATTAAAATATAAATTAATTTAATATGTTAAAACATTTTAAAAATATTTTAAAAATAAAAAACGTTTTCAAAATAAGAAAATATTAACATGGAGAAATTTTGGTGTATCATGATTTATAATTTGATTCATATCATAAAGATAATTTATTCATTCGGTTATGGGAAATTACTATATCGCCCATCCGTTCGAAGGTAAAATGTAAATTGCCCTTATTTTGTGGGTCATTTAAAAATTAGTAATGGAGATTTGAAAGGCCGGATCCGTTGGTTTGGAGCCGTGGAAATTACGCAAAGGGGTCGGAGTATCCGCTCTCCGTGCGAGTCCACCTGAATGAAACGCACACCTTAACCCTCTCTCCCTCTCCATCTCTCTCAGAATGAAGACATTTTTCTTCTCTCTCTCCCTCCCTCTCTCTCTCTCTATAAATACTCCTCTCACCATTAATCGGATCTCTGGCTTATTTCTCTCTCTCTCTCTCTCTGTATCTCTCTGTCTTTCTCTAGATCGATTAGACGTTCATCTCCGCAATCTCTACGGTAAGCTTCGATCTCGCGTTTATTTGACTCGGATCCTATTGTTTTCCATTGTTTTTCAGAATTCAATTTCTGCCCAGTCCGCGATCTACCCAGTTTAATTTCGATTCCTTTGATTTCAATTGCGTCAACATTACTTGTCGTGTCTTTCTGAGATCCTTGTTGGGCTTTTGATTTGATTTGGGTATTTCTGGGCGCATTTTAACAGTTGTCTAATGTGATGTATCTGTAATTCAACCTTAAAAATTTGTATATATAATATATTTAATATGGGTGTGGTTTGGAGTTCGTATGTTGATTGATGTTAACAGATCTAGGATGCCTGATATCCCCTTTGTATGGGCGAAATGAAACGAAATATGTGTGTATGTGCCTATGTGGAAGGCTTATATTTTGAAATCTATTTATCTCGTGACATTTAAGTTTGATGAACAAATTTTTCTGTACAATCTTTTATGATCTTAATTGTCGACAAGATGCGAGAGAGGTGATTTGGATATGTGCGATGAGTATGTGGTGATTTGAATATGTGCAACGAAAACCAAGACGCACCACTTAAGAGGACTGAGAATTTAAATATATGAGATTTAATGAAATAAGAATTTAAATATAGGAAATTTAGTGAAATATAGAAGTAGGTTGTTGAAAATTTGAATGCAAGTTATCTATAAAGATATGATAGTTAAGGGTTTAATTGAGAAAATGGTTTTAGATAAAAATAAGTGGCGTAGAAGAATTCGAACAAGTTAAATCACCTCTCTTGTCATTTTAAGTTTCTATTTATATATATATATATATATATATATATATATATATATATATATATATATTTGGTTATTTTCTCTATTTTTGTTTTAAAATTTAATTAAATATATATTTTCATCTCCCTTATATTTAGCTCTCAAATGACTGACCGCAAAATTTTGGGATTAATATCCAGATTGTTATTGTTGTTGTAATCTTTTATGATCTCAATTATCCATTAAGATCCCAGATATATAAGCTAATGAAAGCAACATTTAATGAGGTCTTTTTTTTTTTTTTTTTTTTTTCATGTGGGTCAGTAGCATTTGGTTGATCTTGTAGGATAACTTTTATTTTAGTTTCTTTAAGAATAAAGTTTTGTGAATTTGTTTATGTCGGCTGTATAATTCATTTGCATGGTAGAATTCTTTGGTGGTTTTAAAATACGGTATTAAATGTGATTTGGTGCAGAGAGTATATACAAGACAACCTGATTGATACTCATGGGAACTGCTGTTGACACCCCCAACAAGGTATATGTCACACCCTTAGTTTTTTTCTTACTCATTAAATTTAATAATTTTTAATACAATATATTAAGTTACCGCGCAGTCACACACATATATGCTGAGACTAGCTGGTTTTGAAAAATGAAAAACTAAAAAGAAAGAACAAAGACTTATTTTTATAAAAGTTAAAGAACTTATCATTATCGCCAAGCTAGTGGGTCTCAGTCAATAGTGCTCTTCCTGTATAGGTTCCATGTTTTTTATTGAGAATGTTTTTTTTGTCTTGTTGTTCAGGAATTTTGTGTTGATTCAATTGCTCATACTAAAGAAATTAAAGTGATTTGGATCCTTTTGTTTCTTTTACTAATGTCTTTACTTAATAAACTGGGCAATTGCAGGAAGCAAATGGAAGCTTGACAGCTGAAAAGAAGGTTACAGTTGTTTTTGTTTTGGGTGAGTTCAACAATGTACAATTATTTACATCCTTATGGGAATCTTGATCACTGACTACTACAAACTTATGCAATTTTACTCCTGAGACTATTTATCTACTGCCACCTGTTCAAACTTAACAAACATGAGCCACTTACCAGAAATTGTTTCAAAATGTGAATGCATATGACACCATACAATGCTATTTGCCACCTATCAGAAATTGGGATTGAAAAGTTTTTACATAACAAATTACTAAATAATATCTTAATTTTTTCATTTTTTTATTAGGCCATGTTAATTTGTTATACTTGTTGATGTAAGAAGCATAACTATAAAATTTGAGATATCTGGAATGCAATAACTGACATGTTGAATGACTTATGATGTCCTGTGAATATTTTTCTGCATCATTTGCAATTCTATGTTCATTAATTTTGCGTATTAAATCACAATTTTTTGTTAATACTTTTTATTGGACAATTCACACATTTTTTCTTGTCTTTATTATCAATTTAAAATTTGAGTAGCTTGTGTTGTTTTTCTACATGAATTTTACAAATTGGTACATCCTGTGAAAAAGTATTACCGTAAATTGTTAGGAAAAGAAAGATAAAAAAGAACTTGTGCTCCGTGACTGCCTAGCAAAATGGTTTTTAACTTGCATTTCACTGCTAGTATGATCACCAATTCCAACAAATTATTCAATTGTCTCCCTCTCGCTAATAGAAAAAAATTCTGAAGTTGCTTGCACTCTTAAACTTGCTAGACACAAAAGTGGGATGCAGTTTAATTTGTCTGAAACATTAATGAAAATGTGTGTATGATGATATGAAATATCTTGAATTTTAAGTCTTTCTATTTTTGTCTATATTGTGGTTTCAGAGGTGAGTTACCTGTTTATGTGGTCGAATGAACAGGTGGACCAGGAAGTGGAAAAGGCACCCAGTGTGCAAATATTGTTCAACACTATGGGTTCACCCATCTCAGCGCTGGTGATCTCCTTCGTGCAGAGATCAAATCTGGTTCTGAAAATGGGTAAGCAAGATTTTGGTCAGAGCTATCAACATTAAAACTTTGGTTAGTATAGGGTTTTATTTGGATGCTTTCACATGGGCTATACCACGTTGTTTGAAATTCATTCTAAATTATTTGGTTTAAGCCAATTCTTCTTCAGCTTCCTGCCCAGGTTCATCTCGCTTCCCAACCCCTACCCCTACTAAATGAAAAACAGAGCTTTCTCTGTCTCTCTTTCTTGGAACTGAGTTATATTCTGTATCTTGGAGGTCATATACTTTTGAAGGCCATTTCATAGAAAAAATGTTGTAGAAGAAAAGGTTACAAAGTTACATTTAAATCTCTGGTGAACCCTTTGACCTTATGCTCACTAATGACAGTATCATGTCTTAATCAATTTCCAAAGCATTTTGAGTCCTTTTAGTTTGCTGATCAGTGCTTCTGTGCTTATAGCTCTGGTCTTTATTCGTTTGCTGATCCAAACTCTAATGTTTCCAAACACTGGTTATGAAGTATATTTTGGTAAATTAGTTATTTTGGATTCTGGTGGTTCATAAGATTTATTATTATACAACAACATTCACTGTTCTCTGTGTACATATAGGACTATGATTCAAAACATGATTAAGGAGGGAAAGATTGTACCTTCTGAGGTAACGATTAACCTCCTCCAACGAGCTATGCAGGAAAGTGGTAATGACAAATTTCTCATTGATGGTTTTCCTCGCAATGAAGAAAATCGTGCAGCATTTGAGTCTGTTGTAAGTTTTTTAAACCAAAACTTGAGGTTTTGCCTAGATATTGGTAGCTCTAGATATGCATATGCTCTCTGGTTAATGTGGCTAATTCAAAATAGTTATCTGGTGGATTCCACTTGTTGGAAGTCTGAAGTCAGGATACAGTATTGTAACTGAAGGCTAAATTTTGTGGCTGTGCAGACCAAAATCGAGCCAGAATTTGTCCTATTTTTTGATTGCTCCGAAGAAGAGATGGAGAGGCGCCTTTTGAGTAGAAACCAGGTCGAAATGCACTTCTTTTTTTCTTTTTCTTTTTTTTTTTTTAAAAAAAGAAACTGCTTGTATGGTTTCTGTGTTCCTCATGTGGCTTACTGTATTCTTATTTCTTTGAAGGGAAGGGAAGATGATAATATTGAGACAATCCGCAAGCGTTTCAGGGTTTACGTGGAGTCTAGTATGCCAGTGATTGAGCATTATAATGCTAGGGGGAAGGTTAGGAAGGTAGGGTTTTGTTTATGCTTCTGTGTAGACAACTTTCTTTCTGTCAACTGCGACCACTTACCCTTTGTTGCAGATTGATGCTGCGAAGCCTATTGAGGAGGTATTTGAGGCTGTCAAAGCTGTTTTTGCCCCTTTTGAGAAGGTAAATGACACTGCTGCTCCAAGTAGTTTTAATTAATTTATATCCCGTCTTTTTAGATGGAGAACTAAACCTGGGAAAGGAGTGCAGGATGTTGTTTTATGGTGCATATGTAGACTTAACACTGTTGATAATATTCTTGGAATAATGGTATACACCTAACCATATAAAGTGAATTAACTCTATAATACGTTCCATTTTTCTTCATTTTTATATAGTAGAATTGCTTTTCTCATACTGTTGTGAGCTCTTAATATGATCTTGTTGGGATTCACTTGAACCTCTTTGTAGGAGTAACTTGTTTCCTTATGTAATCATAGTCAATTCTGAAATTAGGAAAGAACTTTCTTATCCCTTCAAAACTATTGCATATAGTTTCTCATATTACCATGGAATACCCTCTTTTCTGTGGAGGTGAAATGACAATTTGAACAAACTAGTTTAAGCATGAAGAATTGGAGATTTAAAAAATGAAACTGTTGAACCTAAAGTTGTATGGCTAAATATCATTTCATATTTTTCTCATCTAACTAAGCCCTGGCTATATGGATGTAATGCTTGTTCCAGTGCTTCTCACTTCATTTTTTTATTCTTTGTGTTCACTGATGAAAAATTTAGTTGCCACAAGATACTGACAAGCAACATTTGTAGATCAGTAATTGTTTGAATGACATGAAGGAGAAATAGGATTCATGCAAGATTGGTCTTACCTTATATTCCTCACCTGATGGATAAAGTTAGATGATTGTAACAGGTGGGTAGGTTGAAACTTGAATTTCAGAACTGGGAAGAAATATAATAGGGTGTATATTGTTGAATAGTTATTGCATGAACCATGCAAGGAACCTGCTCGAGTCTCACAAGAAATCTCGACATTGCAGAAAGTAGGGAAGAATGTGAGTAAAGTATATAGGAGAAAAAACTTTGATGAGTAAATTAGACAAGATTAGCATTGCTATCCTGAAGGGATACACTGATTGTCGAAGTGTCCCATAACTATGTTTTTGGGTCAAGGGGCAGCGTCAATGCGTCAATGCTGCCATGGTAGAACAAGATGACAAACTTAAACGTAGGTTGTTGTGCTCTGGCATTTGGCTCATTTGCCATAAATTTTGGGGGGTTATAAATATGCCCAATGGACAACTTATTATTTCTTTTGTAAGTTCTCTTCATGGTTTAGCTTACAGTTCCTTGCAACCCTTGAATGGAGTTTGCATCAACAGAGAGATAAGTGAAAAGATCTTAGCAAGAGTGAATAGATTTAGGAAGAATGAACTAAGATTTTAGGTGTTTGAAACCTCAAATTGATATTTTGCAAAATTTTGATGACGTGATCAGAAGATTCATGGCAAGAAAAAATTTTATTGGAGGAGAAACAAGATCTCTCAAGAATTTGGAATAATTTATTTTATTACCTAAAACTAGGTAGATAGTGATAAAAGTAATGAAGAATCATTAGCTTCTTGATTAGATTATGCACTGCATATAGTATAAGGTGAAAACAAGTCACTTTCCTACAGATTTGGGTAAGCTAATCTAAAAATGTCAATACGGTAAAGAATGTTACGAGCGGATACATGATCACCCTAATATTTGAATTATTGGAGAGGTGGTGCGAGAATCCTTGGCACTGTGGATGTAGTGCACTACCAAGTTGCTTGCAGTTGTATCTAATGTAAAAGCTAGAAAGTGAGCATGATTTGGTGTTTATTTATTAACTATGGAGGACAGAGGAATATGTAATATGAATTTTTCAGTCAAGAAAAGTGAATTCAGGGGTTCAAGTCAATTCAAAATTTGATTAAATTGAAAAAGGTCAACACTTACCAACTGATGTCTGTTAAGGTCAAAACTCCAACCAGTAGGGATCAGCTCTGCTTTTTCTGTTCCACCCTATACGATATATGATGTCAATAGTCAGGTTAGAAGCTAATATACCTTGTTTCCCTAATTCTTGTAGGGTTTTGTTCGGTCCTCCTCTTATTCTTTGACCCCCTTTGATTTGTATGTTAGTCAACACACCGGAGAGAATGAATTTGCTTTTAAAAAATCTGGTGACATGTGTTGGAACCTTTTGAAAGAATATAGATGCTTTTATGTGCGGTAGTATCACTGCCCAGTGAATATGTTGATACAATTTACGATACTACCAGGAAGGCATGCACCAATAAATGTTAGTGTTGTCAAACCTAAGTGTTTATCTCCATCTTGTACATTATGTAATTCCATTATTTATATTTTGTTCTGAGGCCTGACTTGACTGTCTTGTGCCTGCAGGCTGCTGCCTAGGTGTTGCGACTTTGTCTATTATGTTATATTCCATGGTTTGAGGTAAATATGTTAGCATACCTTGTAAATTTCTTTGTTACATGGTTCTGCCAATGTTGACTGAATTATGGTGTTTAATTTTCTGTAGGTAATTTTATTTGGTTAAAAAAAAAAAGTCGATGAAAATGATAAATTTTGGCGTGGCACAGCAAACTTTGATTAAAGATTCAATTACATGCTCTTTAACTTCCAATGATTAAAGAAGATATGCCTCATTCGATTTCGTTATTTTGGTTTTCAACTTTTTAAGTTGACATTGCATTGGTCTTTTTGTACTATGATGTTGAGATTAACTATCTTTCCCTTTGCTTCAGGTAATTTGGTGTGGATGGCCCAGCACTCTTGTGCATTACTTGGACAATTGTCCCATATTATACATTTGTTTTATTTTTGTTTTACCTTTTTGGGGAAGGTTATAGACTTTTGAGTTGAATCTGTTCCCCTTAAAAGTTCTTATTTTTATGATTGTAACAAAATTATTCCAGCTCACTCTTTAGCTGTTATACTAAATATAATGCCAATATTTTAGTGCCTGAGTACGACGTTTATCCAATTTGTTGTTTTAACCCCAAAAGTTACAAAAAGCAAAAGGAGAGTTTGTTACCGTGGACTACAAAAAGGATCAGCTGTACAATTCCTTGGCATTGACGGCAACTATGCTTGTGCTTTTCAAGTAGTGGGGGAATCTTTTTCTGTGAACGGTATGCGAAGCTGAAAAAAAATGGACATAGAAGAAAGGCAGAGGCTTTACTGTGACATATTTCTTTCTGGGAAGTGGGAATCCCTGCTGGCCAGAATGCTTAAACTTTCTGACCATCCTATTGCATTCAATGGCATCTTTGCTTTTCTAGTGAATTCTGATGTTCAGAGAATGCTAGGTGAATTTTCCTAAATTGTTTAGAAGTAATGTCTTCTTTACAATCAACGGTTTATGATGACATAGAATGGGACCCTCTCTCTCTCTCTTACACACCCCCCAGAGAATCAAGGGCGTTGTGACAATACCACAGACAAAGCAGAGCTTTCATTCTGTAGAGAAAGTCCTAAGAAAAGCCCGACTCCAAGATATACTTCAAATTTAACTCCTTTATCTCTAGTGAAAAAAAAAAGTTCAAAAAAACACCATTTTATAAAATGACTGAATTCTTTCGTATATGCTAACACATGAAAAATTCACCCTACTCCTTTTGCCGCGAATTTCAATGTCCAAGAGCTAGAAAATATGCATGACACCGTTCAGAAATGCCACGTGAACAATTAGGTCAGAAAACAAAGGTACGGTACTTCACATTTATTGAGACCCGAAGATGAGCATCCATGTCTATGAAATGTACAACCTCCTCTTTTTTGGGGTGGGTGGTGGGTGGTGTGGGTGAGAGAGAGAGAGAGAGAGAGAGTAATAGATGCCAAACTAGAATGGCAGCTGAGATTGTGGACAATAGTTTGGCAAAATAATACATCACGAATGAGAAATCTCTTTCCATTATATTTACAACTCCGAACAACAGAACAAGATTCCCTAGGAAGGCAAAAATATTTGGTAAAGATGATGAGGCAACGTGATGGAGAAACTAGACAAAAATAATACCATTTTCCTTGATGGTATCGAGAACAATTCCAAGTTTACCTTCAATTCTCTCATTCTTCCTGGGCTCATATGCCATAGCAAATACATCAGCTTCCTTTGATCGCTCAGCAATAAGCTTTCCTATAACTCTGCAGGCATTGTTATCTGTCAGCGATGGTAATGTGTTCCTAAGTTCCTTTGAATTTGTTGTGGCAACTGAAATGACTTTGCTAGTTCCCCGATGCATCACTTTTGCATGGATAAATCGCTTTGAAAAGAAAACATTTAACAAAAAAGGCCTCATATACATATTTGTCCTCTGTTTCCATGACCTCCTGTTTGGTTTTTTAGCAGCTTCACTTCGGGATCTTCTGGTCCAGGCAGCTTGAATCACCCAATCCTAAAACATCATCAAAGGAGAGAACATTAACAAACTTTAAAACTATGTTTCTAGACCCTACCATATGAAAAGCTAATAAACCAAAAAGGCCATAAAGTTGTTTTAGTGATGATTACATCCACAAAAGCTAATCAAAAAGGTTCAAGCAAGATCTTATGCTGAATAATTTCTACAAGTAGATCCGACAGCAAAAAATAAGGAATACATGGTCAGCTCCATAACACACCAGAAAAGAATGACTGACCCTATCAAGCCATTTACTAGCACATTCGGGTGAGCTTGAATAAGTTAAGCCTCAAATGTTAATCAGCATCCTAGACAACCTTGACAAATAAAAGATGACCAACAATTCAGGAGAACTAAGATTACTTTTACCATATGAAAAGCTAATAAACCAAAAAAGGCCATAAAGTTGTTTTAGTGATGATTACATCCACAAAAGCTAATCAAAAAGGTTCAAGCAAGATCTTATGCTGAATAATTTCTACAAGTAGATCCGACAGCAAAAAATAAGGAATACATGGTCAGCTCCATAATACACCAGAAAAGAATGACTGACCCTATCAAGCCATTTACTAGCACATTCGGGTGAGCTTGAATAAGTTAAGCCTCAAATGTTAATCAGCATCCTAGACAACCTTGACAAATAAAAGATGACCAACAATTCAGGAGAACTAAGATTACTTTTACTAAAATAAGTTACTCAAACATTTTTTTTAACTAAAAGTCAAACATTTTTTTTTTTATTTTTTAACTAAAAGCATAAAAAAGAAGAAACATAAATCATCTGTCCAATACTGTCACCTATTATTTTGTGTTATACTATTTCATTATGTTTTCATGAAAGATAAAAACCGGAGAACTCCTTGACATGCAGTACCATCTTTATTTTATTAAGCTATAGTACACTGCTCTCGTATGTCATGCCAAGTAGAAATTTCTTTGAGTGAGAAAAATGGACACACATCAATTTTAAAATCCCTCTTTTTGAGCAGTCGACACAATGATTTTCCCAGGCAAAAAAGATTCCATCGATTTCATGGTACAACTAATGTATCAAAATACACTGGTGCTGAGAGCACTCAATTTCAATACAAAGCAATCTATAGATTACAGAGTCTAGTCTAATAAACACACTAAAATCACCTCAACAATTTCCATTCTTGTTGTTGCTCCTATGCTTGTTTTGCATAATGGGCTAACAAAAATTACTATCAACCTTGAAAAAAAGATGTTTCATTCCCATGAATTCTTTCAAATGGATCCAAACTAAATGGATGCATTCTTGTATTAATTTGGCTGAAATGTTATGGAAAAAACACATCGTGAAAAAAAGCTTTAATTGCAGGGACTTATACAATGAACTGCAGCTCTTAAAAACTAGTATGAGACAAACCTAGTTCATTCACTTCTTAAAGGTAATGTACAAAAGTGAAGAATTGATAATGTTAACAATGTTAATTCTGGTACCCATTTTACAACTTTGATACTAGAAAGCAATTAGGAAGGTTGACATACCAATTTTGCAAAATAAAATAACTTGCGGCGTGCAACCAACTGCAATCTAGTATGGCTCCAACTATGAAGCATGAACACTTTAAACAAGAAGATTGACACCGTGTATAACACAACACTATGGACACTAGCTAAACATATCTTTAAATATCGGGGACGACAAAGTCATGGATTAAACACTTCCCAAACAGTCTAGAGACAATTTACATAATTTCTGTAGCTAAAAATAGAATGGTTATAAATTAATTATAGTTATAACTTATAATAGTTTGATAATCAAAAATAAATTATGATTATGATAACATTCAAAACATAAAAATTGCTTGTGAGCTAATTTAGCAAAACTTATAGACGAGCTCATTACGCCTGTTTAAATGATATACCTGTACGCATAAAAACAGGTAAACTTAGTGTTGCATGCAAGTCCTATACTTTAGGAACGTAATGTCCCACTGTGTCCACCGTCATGTCCCGTGTCAATTAATATGGCTCCTAAGCTTCCAACAGCCTTTAGTGAGCAAGTGAATAAGCCGCAAGCATGACAAATTATCAATTCGAAGGGTGGAGTCATGGTTGAATGGGTTCTAAAATTATATATATATATATATATAAAAGACGTAGTATTATGTTAACATGACAGGACAGACAAATAATATTACATGGTCACTAAACATTTCAACAAACATCTTCTAAGCATAATTAACAAGTAATCTTTGCAACACTCCAATTCCCACATTGACCAATTAGGATTTAAGAAAGTAATCAAATTTGAATTAGAACGGCCAAATTTCTCCTAAAATCTGTATGGAGAGCAATCGATAGATTCTTCTATGCATCTATGATATAATACCAGCTTAATCAATAAGTTATTAACTCCAACCCCATGAAAATTCGAGTCATACAAAGCAATATGAACAGAGGATTGTGATAGGTACCTTGTTATTGAGTGGAAGATGAGAAGGGGATGCAATTATATCGGTGGAAATGTTGAGTTTGGGAAATGAAGAACCCCAAGAAAGCGAATTGGGTTTTGTGGGTCGTGCTCCAAATGACTCGGCAGAGAAGATAAACGAAGGCGTTGATGCCGCTGCTGAAGTTAAGCAAGAAGCCATCTTTAGAGAGAGAGAGAGAGAGATATGACCTGATAATTATCCGAGAAAGTGAGAATAACGGTGAGGGAATTGGTTTGGGTTCTCTCTCACCCACCCCTAAAAAGACTGCTTCTTTAGCTCGGACTGGGTTTAGTTTTAAAAAATAAAAAAAAGGAATATTGAATTTTGTTAAGGGGGAAAATACCATATTAGAAATTGCATAACAATTACAATTAGTCATTCACTGTTTCTTTTATTTTTTTTTATTTTTCATTTTTCTTTAAGAAATTTTAGGATATAAAATTTCCTGAACTCTCATCCTATCCAAAAGAACTTCTAAGTAATTTTGAAATTGAAAAATAATTATAAAGAAAAGAAAATGAATGAGAAAGCATGCCTTTTCATTTCAAAATATTTAAGAGAATTATCAAATTTCTTTTTCATTTAAACATGCTTTTGAAATAATTAGTTAAATACCCAAAAGGAAGGCCATTCAAATAAATAAATAAAGGTACCCCAATAGGAGGGAAATGGTTTTTTATTATTGCTGCCAAATTATTTCTTTGGGGAAAAAAAAAACAAACAAAAACAAAAACCCTCCTTGTTTTGTGCAGATAAATTATGGGAATTGCTAAAAAAATCATATCAGTGAAGTTTGAGAAACTTGTCCAGTCATGTGCCTGCAGAAATTGGAATACTCATGAATGCCGTTTTGTGGCAGGATGATAAAACTAGCTTTGCTTCATATGACATGGCATGGCCGGTTTGTTAGTACGCTCAAGCCTTTTTCAAGATTTCTTTTTGGAGAGGATTATCTGCAAGCTATGAATTTCATAGGACCATGAAATCTGCTTTATGGGTGCAATGCAAGATGCATATAGTATGAATTAAGCAGTGCTCGCATGGCACATATGCACCCAGTACAAGAGACAAACTGATAGTGAGAAAATGGTTACAGGACTGTCAAACTGAAACTGCTGCAGGCTTCAGAAGCAGTTTCTGCAGCTCTTGAGCAAATTCCATCCAGACAGTTGATTCTTCCACCCTTCAGAAAGTTGGTGTACCAATGCGCGGAGGGTTTAGGGTGTCTTTTCAAATCCTTATCATTTAAATCTACATAGTACAGGCCATAGCTGGATGCATTGCCATCCCACAATTCAAACACGTCCAAGAAGGACCACGAAAAGTACCCTCTTGTGTTTGATCCATTCCTTTGTGGAAAACAATGGAGAAAACAAAAAGCACAGTTATACATAAGTCAATGATGAAAAGAAAGGAGAGGGAAAAATTTAGAATCTGCCCCTGGGACACAAACCTCAAAGCATCCAGCATGCTTCCAATATAACCTCGTAAATATTCTACCCTTGATGTGTCATTTAGTGATGCTGTACGATCGGTTTTTTGACCTGGCAATGCAATAAACACAAGAAATTGCACTGATGTGAGAATAAGTGGGTAATATCCCCATGAGAGAGAGAGAGAGAGTACCATTCTCATGAATGTAAATGGGAGGATTGCCATAAACGCTTTTGAAGTACTCCAATACACCTTGCAAGCCCCATGGTGTTACAGGAAACTGAGTAAAACAAGCTCAGTCAGCAATACAAAGAATCAATAACGCAAAAGAACAAGTGGTGCCTGTGTGGGTGGATGTGTGTGCATGTGTTTATGTCTACATGTTTGCGTGGCGCTCTACAAGACACCCATACCCCATCAGGAGGTGCATCGTCATGCATAATAGCTGCAAGCAGTAGAACAACAGTCAACAATCTTTAACTGTACAATGAGATCTTGGTCTTGTTGGAGTCTCACGTGGTTGCAAAGTAAAGTAGGGCCCGAAAACTCGGCCATATAAACAAGTTTAGTTTTAAGCTGTTTTGTGCCAAAATTTCCACAGTAAAAGACCATCATTCTAAAATTTTGGGGAGGGTTCTAAATTTAATCCAGTCTTTGGGAGTGGACCAAAAATATAGGCAAAGAAGTTTAACTGGCCACATTACGATAAAACATTTGTTATAGTAATGATTTTGTGTTTCATGTGGCTAACCAAACCTCTTTGACTGGAAAACTTTTCTAATAGCACAAGCAGGACAGGTTACAAGATTTTACGAAAAAATATAGTAAACTTACGCATCGATTGAACTGCCATGTCCAAGTTAAAGTCTCTAGGTTCTACGCTGAGGCTGTTTGGGTTGTCCTTAATGTACAGTGAGGCATAATGGTTCGATCCTAGGAAGTCAAATGAGCCCTTCACTTGTTTGGATTCATGTTTGCTGAAGACAGGAATCCTCCGTGCTGCATTCTTCTTCATTATTTCCGGATAATCTCCAAAAACTAAGGGATGGAGAAACCTGCAACGCAAATCTACCACATATTCATATAAACAGATCATCAGACCTGATTCAGCGGTAAATTAATTTTGTAGTACTCCAGGAATCTTTTAACAAAAAAAATGCCATTTGGATAATGATTAACAATAACACAGTATAGCCACACATGAAGCAGGCTTGACTACAAAGCTTTACTCGACTTACCAACCCACATAGAAATCACTGGCTCTTTGAGCAGCTAGTATGTCTTCAGTTTTGTTTGTCAGAGGAACATACCAATAAGCAAAAACATTGATCCCAATATATCCATTTTGTTTGTCCTGCGTCACAAAATATTCCGGTGAATATTGGGAGGATCACCTAGTTAATATGAGGCAGATCTCATCTACCTAGTACTTTTTCCTGCACAATCTCGCAACAGATGCATGGGAAAGCAAGATATGATGAGTAGCAAGATATGGCTCAGTCGATGAGTTGCCTCTGGTACAATTTCCAAATGGGTAGGAGCAGCGCTGGGGTGGGAAAACCCCAAGATCATAACCACCTAAGGCAAAGACATTAGCTTCATTCATGGTACTCCAGTACTTAACCCTATCACCAAATTCTCTGAAGCATACATCGGCATATGCCATGAAATCTTTGCTGCATTTCAATACTAAAACAAAATTATTTTCATCTACAAAAAATTTGTTCAAAACGAATCTGTCAGAAGCAGAGAGACAGTTGGAGAAACATACACAATCTTTTGACTAATCCATCCTCCATACTCATCATCAAGTGCCTGGGGTAGATCACTATGATGTAATGTAACATATGGCTGGATTCCTGATCAATCAAGAGATTTTTCAGCACCACAGAGTAATATTTCTTATTCTGTATGTAAAAATTTCTTTCAGGTTTCTTGCTCCTTGGGTAAAGTTTCATAAAGAAAAACAAAGGATATAGTCCTGGCACTAACCATTCCTTACTAGTTCATTTATGAGGTTGTTGTAGTATTCTACGCCTTTAGGATTCACTGTTCCCCTTCCATCTATAAACGGATGTACAGAATGTCAGTCCTTGATTCACAACAACTTTACCCGGTCTGAATAGAGTTATTTCTCAGTGTCATACTTGGGATAAGTCTTGACCATGAGATGGAGAATCTAATCCTGTGTCCACCATAAGTATCACTTCTTCCTGCAAGAGACGCATGACCCCTAAGCAGAGGCATACCTTGAGTTCATGGGAGATCAAGCTGTGTTTCATACAACTGAATGCCTAGCATACTCGTACAAGCATAATTTAGCAACATCATATATGTATAGAATCACCCATTAACATAACACAAACTAATGAAGTTGGAGATTCTGCTGAAATAGTCCTGCACGAAGTTGTTCCATTAAATGCAGTCACAACAGCCAGATAAAGCTCTTCAAATGACAACATTATCCTAAAACGAACCTGAAAGGGAAAACTAGCCAAGAGCTATGAGATTTAACATTTAGTACCTTGTACTTGTGATATCCATCAGAAGCTACATCACCATTCCCGCGCACAATTCCTGCAATATTCAGTTCAATCATCAACAAAAACTTAGCGGTTGCAGAACTCCCTTCACTTTGCTCCTTCAAGCATATGAGCAAGCACTTCTACCTTTTGGCTAATACTAGAGCTTGATTTATTTAGCAGTAGAGTAAAATAGGCTCGGGACATTGGAGGTGCTAAATAGCTACCGTACGAAGCAATGGAGCTCTTTCATATAAGGTTAAAGCAAAAGGTGTTGACATTGAGTTCATTCTGCAAGCCTATCCGCATCCATTTAAGACTCTTTAGTCATAGTCATTCATCAAGACACATTAGGAAAACTATTTGATTAAAAGAATTGACACACCCTCAGCTCAAACTTTTTACATAATCTCCGGCAAGCAATAGGACAAGATGCCCCTATCTGGAAGGTCAAATAATGAGTGGAGTCCAAAACTCCACTTACCCATTAACCAGAAACAGTTGATATTTTTATTTCTTAACCTGAAAAATTAGTTATTTGTAGATTCATAATATAAACTATTATATAATAAAGTCGACCTGAATGAGTAAAAGTGTCCCAGATGCTTGGTGTCCTTCCATCTTCCATTGCAGCCCCCTCAACCTTCAACTCAAAACCAAAATATTACTCAAAAAGTTTCGGCCTCAAATTCCCTTTTTTTTTTAACTATAAACAAAAAAAAAATACCCACCTGATAAGCAGAAGTTCCGGAGCCAAAAACAAAGTCCGCTGGAAAATCATTTCTGGTAAAGGTGTCGGAGCAGAGGAGTGTAGTTGGTGAACTTAAAAGAAGAAACAGGGAGAAACAGAGGATTAGCATCATTACAGCCACCGATTACTTCCTATCTGTCTCCGTTGGTTAATTCCCTTTAAAGGGTTTTGTCTTTTCTCCTTCAAGAATTATAACAGTCACTCGTTGATGGGTTGGTGATAATGTCCCCATACACATACATGCCATGCAGACAAAAGCAAAACCTGTCTCTGTCTGGGTCTTTCTCTTCTTTTATTTCCGATCTCTTTCCTTATTCTCTTTTTTTAGGAAAGCCTCGAATCATCGTCTGAGTTTGTGGCTCGGGAAAAATTAGAAAAACCCATGAAAGAAAATCCACACCAAAATGATTGGGTTGTTTTATGGAAACTCCTTTTATCTTTTAAAGCATTTATCGCATAAAATCTTCCATTCATAGAATACGGGAACCACAAGTTTTATGATGTGTTTAATGTTTTTGAGATCTGTCTACGTGTTTTATAATATTTACTTAATTATAATTCACATCCAAAATTTACTTGACATTATATTTTACTTTTGGGCCCTTCTCCGAAAACTCACATTTATATATGAATTCTAAACTTTTTAATTTTTTCAAAACAAATGCTCATTTCATCTATCTAGATATTTATTATGATATTCATCTTCTCATGATTTTCATCATATTTAGATCTTCATTAAATTATAGCAAAGGAAATGCAAATATATGAAAATCAAGAAAATATAAATACCAGAGTTGGTCACACAGGACTTCAAATTCGATTGGCTCTTTGGTGAGGAAGTGTTCTCAAAACCTTAGATCTTGATTTTGAAATTGTATAACTCAAGGGAGAGGGGTAGATTTTCTTTTATGAATTTATTGTGGCCTTAGAGATTTTTTTTTTTTTTGGAGGGGGGTTTCTTGTTATGGTTTTTCCAAGTTCATCATTCCCTAATTGACATTGCTGTCCCGAGGAGACAGTCCAATGATAATAGTCTCCTCTCTCAACCAAGTGTTCTGGGATTTGATTCCTATCATAACTAAAAAAAAATGGCATTGCCATTTAATGGGGCCCTTGGAATGGACTCTAATGGCACAATGAACTTAATTGCTAATGGGCTTGAGCTTTTGGGTCAGTTGTTGCTTCTTTGGGGCTCTTGGGCAGGCTTAATTTTTAAACTGGTCCTAAATAAGATTTGAGCATCGGGTGTTAGTGTTAGCCTCCATCATTTATTAGATCACTTACTAACATAACCAGCCTTTTACATTCATCATGCTGGCCGGGGACAATCGAATATTATTATTTGTATAGTGTGCAGTTACGACAATTTCATCAAAATGTATGAAATGCTTCAGACAAGTAAGAATTACTTATTACTAGTTGATGTGCTCATGCACTTTATGTATCCTTATAAGATGCAACCTGGGAATGTGGCCTGCAGCCTGACATGGCACAACACTAGACCTACTGAGACGAATGAGCATAAGAAAATGTATTCTTCTCGACTTGTATTTCAGCATGAGAACCGATGCCATTTCCCTTGAGGAAATTGGAATACCAATGTGCAGAGAGTTTGGGGGTTCTTCTCAAATCCTTGTCATTGAAATCTACGTAGTAGAGACCAAAGCTTGATCCATAGCCATCCAATAGCTCGAATAAATCTAAGAAGGACCAGACAAAGTAGCCCTTTGTGTTTGATCCATTCCTTGAAAAGGTAGAAAAGAGTAATACGTGAATAACTTGACATAGAATTGCTCCGAGTATGAATCAACAGAGTCACAATATCAAAGAGCACACTGTCTCCACAGATATCAAATAATGTTGAGCAACCATGCACTGTACTAATGGAATCTGCATGCTAAAAAGGCATACCTCATTGCTTCAAGCAAACCTTCAATATGAACTTGTATATATTGTACCCTAGATGTGTCATTCAATTTTGTTGTGCTGCTTTCTGTTATTTGACCTAGCAATGCAAAGTCATCCGCAGGTTGCATCAAAAACATTGATAAATGTCAACACTGAAGAACTACAAACATATTTTACATGAGAGAGAAAGAGAGCACCATTTTCATGTATATACAGAGGAGGGTTGCCATATTTTTCCTTGAAATATTCTAACACCTGTTGTAGACCCCAAGGTATGACAGGGAACTATAATCAAACAAGAAAATTAGTTGCTCAATGACTAAATTCAAAGACTGAATGAATAAATGAGCTTGGTGAATTTCATTTACCACTCACCCCATCTGTTAGTGAACTATTCCAATCAACTGTGACAAGCAAAAAGGAAGCAAGGATATATCATTCTTTCTTGATAAATTGATGATCTATCACCGAAAAAGATAAACAAAATATAGTCTTGCATGCTAATTTAGTAAACTTTTACTTGTTTATGTCATTGTCATCTTCCACATTTTAAACTGGTCGAGGTTCAATAGAATTTCAACAAATTGACAAGGTAAGTCTGAGAAATAAGGGGCGTACAAATCATTTCCAATGCCATGTCTGCATTAAAGTCTCTGAGGTCCATCTTGAGGCTGTTTGGGCTGTCCTTAACGAATATGGTGGTGTAATAGTTGAGTCCAAAGAAGTCACATGATCCCTTTACCAGGTTTGCTTCGACCTTGGACAAGGTTGGAAGTCTGGACCCCACATTCTTCTTCATTATTTCTGGATAATCTCCATTAATCAAAGGATCAAGAAACCTGCAAAAAGTTGAAAAGAGTCTCCTGATTTTATGGTGCTTGCAACTTTTATTGTATTCTGAACAATGAAGTACTAAAAATAAAGCATGCCAAAAATAGTGCTTATTTTATGACTTACCAACCCAAAAGGAAGTCCAAGGCTCTTCTAGTTGCAGCCAAATCTTCCGTGGAGTTTGCCAGAGGAGAGTACCCAAACGCATAGACATTGATTCCAATCAACCCATTTTGCTTGGCCTGCACTCCCACATCTTTTACCATAAATGTTTTTCGAATATGATATAGGGGAAATTATCTTCGTAGTTCTAAGGATCTTCACCTGGTACTTCTTTTTGTATAGTTTAGCAGCAGATCCATGAGACAACAAGATGTAATGAGCAGCCAAGTAAGGCTCAGTTGTGGAGTTGCCTTTGGTACAGGAGAATCCAAATGGATAGGAACATCGTCGAGGCGGACTTACTCCCTGGTCATAACCACCCACTGCAAAGGCGTTGCCCTCATTCATTGTACTCCAATACTTGACTCTATCACCAAATTCTCTGAAGCACAAATCAGCATAGGCCGTGAAGTCTTTCCTGCATTATTTAATCATTCACTAATGCATCCATCAATGATACCCAACTTCATATTCATGCTTATCCTACATGTCAAATTTAAAAAATGTCACCAAGTTGGAAAATCATTTAGAAATCCTACACAATTTTCTGATTGACCCATCCTCCATACTCATCTTCAAGTGCTTGTGGCAGGTCACTATGGTGCAATGTAACATGCGGTTGGATTCCTTCTCACTCAACACAGATATTAATCAGTCTTAAGTAGAACCAGTAACTAATTGCTCATTATATATTTCTTTAGCATAACAGAGTATTTTTCTACAAAACCCTTGACTACAAATGCTGATGAAACACTGACACTGACCATGTGTGGTAAGTTCATTAATGAAATTGTTGTAATATTCTAGAGCCTTTGGATTTACAGGTCCTCTTCCATCTGAAACAGAGAAGAGAGCCTTAGTGAATAGCAAGAGCAACAAACTTGTAAAGTGATTGTCATCATTAGATAAATTCAAGTTCGGAAGTTATACTTGGAATAAGTCTTGACCACGAGATGGAAAATCTATAAGCCTCTAAACCCGTCTCTGCCATAAGCTTGACATCTTCCTGCAATGTATGACAGATTGAGATGCAACAGTTTTTACTACTGCAGTAGCATTTCCAAGAAAATTACCCTGAACATCTTCTTTCTCAACAGAGACTACATCACAATTTCTACACCTAAGAAATCTCTATTCGGAGGATAAAAATTAGATTATGAACATTAGGAGGAATTCTGAATTCGAACAGAGATAGAGCAGAGTCCCCAAGTGCTAAAATATCAATCACCGAGTTCCGAGGTTGTTTTCCAGCAGGTAGTTAGTACAGCTTTGTTTTATACATGGCTATTGGTTCTATTTGTTGCATATGCTTACCAATTCAATTGTTTGGAAAAATAAAACCTATTCAGTATGTGCCAAAACAAGCCAATACTCTTACAAAGGTAGTAATAACCTGTTATAACTGTCATATGATATAATGATGAATGTTATCAGAAAACTGCAGTTCAAGTGCATGAAATATATGCTATAGTAACTAGAGAAGAAATCCCTTTATCACCTTGTATTTGTGATACCCATCACATGCTATGTCTCCATTTCCAGGCACGATTTCTGAAATTTCCACTCAATCCATTGGTCAAACAAAAAATCAAAGATAAATTATAACCATATAATTTTTGCGGTTTTTGGCTGCAAAGTTGCTTTTAGTTCAAGTGAATAAGCAGTAAGATTCAAAATCAACTCCAGTCCCTTGGATCATGTACATCATTAGGCTTTCGCTTTTAATCTTACGTAACTCTAATGTAGCAACAAACATTCCAGAATTATATATGACCTCCGGGAAAATGGTTCTTTCCTATTTGATTCCCTCCCTGTTATTGCTTTGGACCGGTGGCAAGCATATAGAAGTTGATTTTGTGGCACATAACCTCTATCTTACGCCCTTTCAAAAGTACTCCATCCCTCCCATGTGTACATGCTCCTATATGGTGGACTCGGAAAACTTACAGAAGTTGGTCATGTCACAGACATAGGTCATGTTTATAGAATTACCTTCCAAGGTAACACAAGCCAATAAATGGGAATTATTTTTATGCCGTCCACGTTTAGGCCATAATCTTATCACAGATAGGGCAATTCTGCTACCCCAATAAAATAATAAAAAATAAAAATAAAAAAAATGAAGGAACGTGATCCAAATAGAATCACTATAAGTTGAATCAGAAGATATTGAGCATTATTATAATCTTACGAGAATGATATAACAACAACAGCTAACCTGAGTGAGCATAGTTATCAAAAATGCTGGGAGTCCTTCCATCTTCAAAAGCTGCTCCCTCAACCTTTGGTATAAATCAAACAACACTATGGATGAAAAGCCAAACATTTTCCTGATTGACCCTTAATCCTATTTCAATCTATTCTTATTCACTGTAAAAATAAACGGAAACCTATGTACTAAATATCAACGGTGTCTATATTTTTTCCAACATGCACATATTAGTTTTCTCAGACAAGCAAAAGTTAAACAGAACTATGAGACATAGCAAAGAAACTGACTTGATAAGCAGAAGTCCCAGAACCGAAAACAAAGTCTGGCGAGCTTGGGAAGTCATTTCTGGTGAAACTGTTGCCAGAACTGAGAACTGTTGCTGCAAAACTTAGCAGAAAGAACAGAGAGAAAGAGAGACTCAACATGGTCGCACACTGTAACCTCTGGTTAGCTATCCACTCCGCATACTTTTCACTTTAAAGCATATTAGTCATTCCGGTATCTACCTCATAATTTCTTGCTTGTTGTGTACCGGGTCATGTAAATGGCGTCGAGACAAACCTGTCTCAATCTTTGTATCCAAGTTTGCTTCCTCCAACAATTAGTGTCCTAGTAAGATAAGGAATTTGTCCGTTATGGAGAATAACATGTGGTTCTTAGTACTTTCTGGTGAGCTTGGGAAGTCATTTCTGTTGAAGCTGTTGCCTGAACTGAGAACTGTTGCTGTAACACCTAGCTGACAGAACAGGGAGAAAAAGAGACTCAATATGGTCATCACAATGTAGCTCCTGCTAGCTATCCACTCTGCATTATGTTCACTTTAATGCATAAGAGTCATTTTGGTATCTACTTCATAATTTGTTGCTTGTTGTGTACTGGGTCAAAGTAAATGGTGTCGAGACAAACCTGTCTCAATCTTTGTTTTCAAGTTTGCTTTCCAACAATTATTGTGTCCAAGGAAGATAAGGAATTGGCCCTTTATGAAGAATAACGTGCGGTTCTTAGTATTTCGTACCCATGAAAACCGGGACGGGGGGTATGCAATTTTCTTGGCTGATAAAGTAGTATTTCATAGGAATGTTTGTAAACGACAAGTTTCAAGTGAGAGAATGGAATTTAGTTTATAATATAGATTTCCTGTAATTTATGTCGTCAGTTATCTAGCCTATTTTCTCCATCCAGGAAAGAGGAGGAGGATTGCCAGCCAGAAATGGCCTTGGCCAAATCTTCAGGGTTGAAGCTATACTTGGAATGAGATTTGTTGAATTGCTCAGAGGAGAGCAAGGGGAGGATCTTTAATTCATGTAAACCAGGAAAAATTACCTAAAAGTGCGCAGCAAATTAGAATACTATTAATGCATCTGATAGGAGTCAACAGAGAAGCTTCATGATTGTAGAAGACGTAGATAATGTCTCAGATGACTGCTGCAATCAGAATAAAACCAGAAACTAAAGAAAGCGAAGGATATTCAGAAGGTTGTAAAGATCAAGGCCTACTAAGAAAAGTCTCAGATGATGAAGCTGGAAGTATTCCAAGTTCAAAATCTGAGGTCAGCATCAACACAAATCCAACGGTCCCGATGCCATATTTGGACTGACCTCTGTATCAGGACATTCAACAAATTTCAAAGCAATAATTGTCGAGGAACACAAGTTGGAATCCTCGCTTCAAACGGGGATGTTGATGCACGACCTTCATCAGTTGTGACCAGTGAAACAAATCCCAAGAGACAAATCCTGGAGGTCTCCTTAGGCTGCTGAGGTTGTAGTAAATATTAAATGCGATGTAATAATTAAGCCGAATGCAAATAAATGAACCCTTGATTAGTTTGGACTCTTGGACTGTGAAGTCTTGAAATTTGTGCCCTTGTTTTTCTTGCTTATTATTATTATTGTTATTTCTTTTCCGTGGTGCGTGCAGCTTAAACATGGCTTTGTGGAATCGATGCACCAGACGGGCTAAGAAGCAGTCGAGACCCATGTATGACTTACAGGCTAATGGACAACTTAGGTTGCCACTTTCTTGATTTGTACTTTTTTAGGTCGGATTTTCCTCAGTATTAGTTTATGGTATAGATTTCCTCTAATTTTCTGTTGTCATCTATTTCACCTATTTTCTCCATCCAATAAGGGGAAAGGGAATTGCCTGCCAGAAGTGGTGTCGGTGTATATCATTCATGATTGAAGTCATACTCGGAATAAGATTTTTTGAATTGCTTAGATGAGTACAAGGGAGGGATCTTGGATTCACGTAGACAAAGGAAAAATTACATTATAATGTGTAGCAAATTAGAATACCATGGAGACATCTGATGATAATAACTGCATAGTGTTTCAGATGATTACAACAATCAAAATAAAAACAAAAACTAAAGACAGTCAAAAGCGATACAGTCCAGGAAATCAAAGCCTACTGAGAAAAGTAACCCTGTGAAGAGGTGGCTGGAAACTTTCCAAGTTCAAAATGCAGGAATGCATCAACACTCCCTCCCTTGTACAATCAACATCAACTAATGTGCGGAGAGTTTAGGGTATCTCTTCAGATCCTTATCGTTAAATATTTCATAGTACAGTCCACAACTAGTTGTGCTACTATAAAACTCTAGTACCACGAGACATGGTAGCACAACTAGTTGGTACAAAGAAACAACAATAGAAAATGTTGGTGAAAAAACATGACATGCTACTATAAAACTCTAAATCAAAATGAACTGCATCAAGCGATGAAGTTTAATTAAATAAGGTTCCAATATAACACTATATGCTCTTGTCTCTCAATGATGCAGAACTAAATCACATGAGGTGATCTCCTAGAGTTCAGGTGTTAAATTGGTGCCCCACCAAGCCTGCAACATCACTTCAAGATTGAAGATTATTTTCACAAGTGAACTATTTCTACAAAGATGCAGAACTTAATACTAGATACAAATTCCTTTTCTCATAAATAATTTTATATACCTCAGTGACTCGAGCACTCCGCCAATATAACCTTGCATATATTCTACCCTTTTGGTGTCATTTAAGGCAGAACTGCGGTCTGCACAGTACCCTAGCTACACAATCCACCAATTAAACATGTTACAAAAAGGAAATCAGTTCATGATATGTGAAATCATTTGTAAGACAGCTTAGTGAGATTCATCACATAAAAAACTATTGACCTATGTTACTTATAGTGGCATCTAACAGCAAAATCCTACATTCCCAATGCCATATTTGGGTTTCAGCTGACCCTAAACATGAACAAACTAATACTGATCTGATGATCCACGGGCTCATGCTCAAGGAGAGAGAGAGGGAGAAAGAGTACCATTTTCATGTATATACAAGGGAGGGTTGCCATACACTTGCTTGAAATACTCCAGCACTTGTTGCAGACCAAGTGGAATAACAGGCACCTAAGTCAAATAAGCAGAAGTTACTTGGACATCAAAAAAATTTCAAAGCAATAATCATGTCGACGAACACTAGTAGGAATCCTCACCTCAAATGGTGATGCACCACCTTCATCAGTAGTGACAAGTGAAACAAAAGATTAGGTTTTACTCTGAAGAAATTGAAGCAAAATAAACACGTACAAATCAGTGATGTCTCAATACACATACTTATCAGCTGTAGCTGTGCTGCCATGTCCTGGTTGAAGTCTCTGAGGTCCCTCTCGAGGCTGTTTGGGTTGTCCTTAATGTAAAATGCTATGTAATAATTGAGCCCAATGAAATCAAATGAACCTTTAACTAGTTTGGACTCCTGGTCAGTGAAGGCAGGAAGTCTTGTGCCTATGTTTTTCTTCATTGTTTCTGGATAATCTCCAAACACCAAGGGGTCCGCAAACCTGCCTCAAGCAAATATACACATGCCTGTCATTGCTACTGAAATTCCATATGCAATTAATATTTGGGTCAAGGGAGGGAGGAGGAAGAAATGGGATGGCAACTCCAGTCACTTGCAACAATTGAGTTGTTCTATTACTCACCAACCAATAAAAAATCCATTGACTCTTTTAGCTGCAAGTTCATCTTCTGTCTTATTTGTCGCAGGAAAAGTCCCAATTGGATAGATGTTGATTCCTATAAATCCATTTTGCTTTGCCTGAATCATCACATTCGTTTCTCATAAATAAATCAGTGGTCTTGGAATTTAAAACAGCATAAATTGAAATAAATCAGTCGCCCAACTTCTATCGATCGTATGCGTCGTCAATAGGGGATGTAACTCGCCGGACGGGTGGACGCAACCCACAACTTAAAAAAGTTTTCCTATTGGAAGGCCTCAGTCGTCCAGCACCTACCCATCCACATTGACAAAGATTAAAAAAAGGCATGCAACTGGACGAGGAACAGAAAAGAAAAGAAGTGGAACTCAAGTAAATAAAGCATAACTTTTTTATTTACACATGTGCGAAATAATGCGTTCGGTTACAAGGTAATATACATAAGCCGCTAAGATGGGCTAGTTACACTACGAGAAATACACAGTGATGGCCTTCCACAAGCAGTTCTCAGCAATTGTTATGGACCAAGAAAATGATCCAAAATCAATGGAGAACTTGATCCCTACAAACAATGCAAAAATGTAACGCTAGGGATAAGAGAAGACGAGCCCGGGTTTTGTCGTCCCCAATACAGCCCAGGCTCGACTTACCCATCCAAAGACGGTGTGAAAAACACCCCCACCACGTCCAGAGGGTAAGGACCAACCGGAGAAGATCATGCAAGGCGGTACAAGATACATCCCCTCGATGGCAAGGGATCAGATTATGCTGACTAAAGCGAACGGCCAACATAATGAGGTCTCATTCCGATAGTCTTCTTCTTTAATGAGATCTCATTCCAGCAGAGATCATATCGGCTTAGAAGCGTCGCACATTGCAATACCCCAAAAACCAACTCTCAGAAAAAATCATCCTCCACCAAGCAACCAAGAAGGAGGAACATCAGTCCTTTATAAAAGAAAGTGAACGCGCATCATAGCTATTTATAACGGTAAAAATGGGAGGCCTCTATTAATTCAAAGAAGACGAAATGGATCGGCACAAACACAAGTCATAAATGTCAGAGTAAATTGTCTTCGGTTCCCCATGAAAAAAGTCATGAGACAGACTCGCATGTACCAGGAGGGCGAATCGGGATGCACCAAGTGTCCCTATGCATTCATAACGTACGAAACACACCTCACAGACCTTCATTTATGGCTTTTTTTTTTCAAGAAAGTCATAAGTTGGGGGAACAAATGATGGGATATAACCCAAGACCCAAATCAAAAGAGCTAATTTTTCAAAGGCCCATGAAAGGGGCCTGCCGAACAATATCTAACGTCTACAACAATAATCCATGAAGGGTCATAGCCGCCCCGATCGATCCACCAAGGGCCTTAGCCGCCCGGATCTACAGAACGATGGAACTTGAGTTGCTTTATTAACCGATCAGAGACAGTCTCCTCTTCCAATTAAGCAAATATCAATCCTCTAATCGGGCAAGTCTCGAAAGGTCCTTTATTGGTCGAGCAACCAAACAAGAGGCAGCACCCCTATCGATTATTAAAGTAAGGTTAGAACTTCCTTGATTTCAGCTTTTTATTTCGTAACGGCAATTTCAAGATTTTTCAGATGAGCAAAGCATCTCCCCTGAAGAAAAAGGTTTCCCGATATATAAGGATCGTGATCAATTCGTAATATTGACTTCCGACATTTTCGGATCGGTTCGATAAGGAAGGTAGGGTGGAAGTTTCTCAGCAGCGCACGACTCTCAACCCTCGACATCAGGTATGCTCTCTAGGCCTAACACAGGGGGTACACAGAACACAGAGAACTACTTTCCCTCTACTCTCAGTCTGTTTCTTTCAAACGAAAACCGCTCTTTACTGATTTGAGCGTCGGAGTCTCTCTGTCGAAGCACCTTACGGCAGTTTTTACAAGTGTATCCACCATCGGCGGCTATTGTTCGAGTCAAGAAGGAGTCGATATCTGTGGAGTCATAACCTACCTCCATCATGGGTACCGATAGAGAAAGTGAAAGAAATGTTAAATAGTGAATTTCACAATAAGGTGTACCGATAAGATTTTCATAAGGTGTTGACCGACAGCGATTGAACATTTGTTCGGTAGAAATTTAGAAAGACAATTACTGATAAACAATTACCGACAGTTTAAGACAAGTGAACGGTAACATACTGAGAGATAAGGTTAAATGTCCATCGGTAGTTTAATACAGTACCGAATAACTATTTTAAAAATGACTACCGATGGGATTTTCAAAACACCTGTCGGAGAAAATATTTACTATCAAAGATGTATGTGAATAGTAATATACCGAACGGTATAGGAAAATTGAGTGTACTGATGGGTATATATAAAATTATAAAAAAAAAAATTATGGAAAATGACTTGTCAACTCAACTCTACAATATACAAACAAATCTGTAACTTCACTTACACCGAGAGATAGTAAATCACCTAGAGATGATTATCATCGGCTACTGACCAGAAAAATCAAAATTTGAATAATTTGTTCATTAAACACTAACACCTCACCGATCGGGTAAATTCTCTTACAAAAGTCAAATCCCACCGGACGCTGATCACCGAACACTCAATTAACTGATAGTCTTACCGATCAGGAACTTTAAAATGTAGAAACTATCGGTCAAGTATCTACAAGGGTTTTCCGGGGGACTCAAAGAACAGAAATTTACACTTATATTAACTTTAATTATTTTTTTCCATTCTATAAATATATAAAAATTTAAATAAATCACTTAGAATTCATATCAAAAATCCGAATTTATCTGGTGTTACACCCATTAGATTCAGCAAATCCATATTATGTAATAACCAACAAATCTACTCTTTTATCTCTTAAAGCAACCTATGGAATATCATAAGAGGAAATTTTACTTCCCACATACAATCAGATGCACAAATATACAAATTAAACAAAACGAATTCTGATATTGGAAAAGTGCCCGTGAATTGAACAATCTTATCTTGGGATGATCTATCCAAGTCCTCGATTAGCTGTAGTTATAGATGATAGACCACCATTCAGATATAGAGGATTTATCATGGTGGAAATTATGTAAAGGTCTACCAACAAGTGCACGCGTCCACTACTTGTTTAGGGCCTATTGTTCCTGTATATTTAATTTTCTAGCAAGACTTTCAGTGATTTAATAAAATGAGTTAATAGATGCATCTTGAACTATCCCGCAGTTACACAAGGCCTATGTCAAAGTATCATCAAAGAGTTTCAGCTGACTCCAGCACTTTCTTTTGGTACCAGACAAAGATATAATGTTTGTGTGGCCTCAATCCATTGGGACCACTGGGACCACGTTTATCATCATGCACCAATCCTCTGAGAAATCCATGGTCCATTTATAAGAACTTCAGTCATATTCTTTCAAAGCAATAATTCTGTCGAGGAACACTAGTTGGAATCCTCACTTCAAATGGTGATGTTGATGCACGACCTTCATCAGTTGTGACCAGTGAAAAAAATCCGAAGAGACAAATCCCCGAGGTCTCCTTAGGCTGCTGAGGTTGTAGTGAATATTAAATGCGATGTAATAATTAAGCCCAATGCAAATAAATAAACCTTGGATTAGTTTGGACTCTTGGACAGAGAAGGCTTGAAATTTGTGCCTTTGCTTTTCTTGCTGCTGCTGCTCCTCCTCCGTCTTCTTCTTCTTATTATTATTGTTATTATTATTTCTCTTTGGTGGTGGTTAAAAATATCTAGTGAATCGATGCACTAAACAGGCTAAAGCAGTCAGGAGACCCACGTATGACCTACAGGCTAATGTACAACTTGGGTTGTTAGTTTCTTGATATGTACATGGTTGGGTTGGATTTTTTTTTTTTTTTAATAATGAAATTTGAACCCTAATGAATTAAAAAAGAAGATACAATCTTTAAACCGTTCCCTTGATGAGCATTGGGTTGGAGTTTCCTCCGTATTAGTTTATGGAATAGATTTACTCTAATTTTCTGTTGTCATCTATTTCACCAATTTTCTCCGTGATTGAAGTCATACTCAGAATAAGATTTTTTGAATTGCTTGAAGGAGTACAGAGGAGGGATCTTGGATTCACGTAGACAAGGAAAAATTACATAGTAATGTGTAGCAAATTAGAATACTACGAAGACATCTGATGATACCAACTGTATAGTGTTTCAGATGATTACCACAATCAAAATAAAACCAGAAACTAAAGACAGTCACAAGGGATACAGTCCTAGAAATCAAAGCTTACTGAGAAAAGTAACTCTGTGAAGATGCGGCTGGAAATTTTCAAAGTTCAAAATGTAGGTATGCATCAACACTCCCTCCCTTAAGAAAGTTAGAGTACCAATGTGCAGAGAGTTTAGGGTATCTCTTCAGATCCTCATCGTTGAAATCAACGTAGTGCAGTCCACAGCTTGTCTGATAACCTGCCAATTCATACACATCTAAGAAGGACCACGAGAAGTAGCCTCTTGTGTTTGATCCATTCCTACAAGAGAACAAAAGAATCACATAGAGGCAAAGAGAACGTAAGCTAATTTGCTCCAAAGAAAAAAACAACAGTAGAGAATGTCCGTGCAAAAACATGAGACATGCTACTATAAAACTTTTTTTTTTTTTTATGCTCTGGCTTGGAGCCATCACTCAGGGGGCTTTGTCTCGACTATTCTAGGCCAATCCGCTTTTAGACCCCAATTGGCAGAAGGGATCTCCCAGCATGGATTCTTCTCATTCCCATGACAAATCAAATCCGGACATGATTAAAAGATCATCTCCCACTGAACTCCCACTGAACCCACGTTGATGCTACTATAAAAACTCTCATCAAAATGAACATGCATCAAGCGATGAAGTTTAATTAATTAGGGATCCAATATAATATAACACTTATGTGATCTTGTCCATCAATGACGAGGAATTAAATCACATGAGGTGATCTCCTAGAGTTCAGATGTTAACTTGGTGCCCCACCAAGCTTGCAACATCACTTCAACAAGTGAATTATTTCTACTAAGATGCAGAACTTGATACAAATTCGTTTTCTCATAAATAATTATATATACCTCAGTGACTCGAGCACTCCGCCAATATAACCTTGCAAATATTCTACCCTTTTGGTGTCATTTAAGAAAGAACTGTGGCCTGCACAGTACCCTAGCAACACAATCCACCAATTAAACATGTTACAAAAAAGGAAATCAGTTCATGATATGTGAAATCATTTGTAAGACAGCTTAGTGAGATTTATCACATGAGAAACTATAGACCTATGTTACTTATAGTGGCATCAAACAGCAAAATCCCAATCCCAGTCCCAATGCCATATTTAGGTTTCGGCTGACCCTAAACATGAACAAACTAATACTGATCTGATGATCCACGGGCTCATGCTCAAGGAGAGAGAGAGAGGGAGAAAGAGTACCATTTTCATGTATATACAAGGGAGGGTTGCCATACACTTGCTTGAAATACTCCAGCACTTGTTGCAGACCAAGTGGAATAACAGGTACCTAAGTCAAATAAGCAGAAGTTACTTGGACATCAACAAAATTTCAAAGCAATAATCATGTCGACAAACACTAGTCGGAATCCTCACCTCAAATGGTGATGCACCACCTTCATCAGCAGTGACAAGTGAAACAAAAGATTAGGTTTTACTCTGAAGAAATTGAAGCATTAAACACATACAAATCAGTGGTGTCTCAATACACATACTTATCAGCTGTAGCTGTGCCGCCATGTCCTGGTTGAAGTCTCTGAGGTCCCTCTCGAGGCTGTTTGGGTTGTCCTTAATGTAAAATGCTATGTAATAATTGAGCCCGATGAAATCAAATGAACCTTTAACTAGTTTGGACTCCTGGTCAGTGAAGGCAGGAAGTCTTGTGCCTATGTTTTTCTTCATTGTTTCTGGATAATCTCCAAACACCAAGGGGTCCGCAAACCTGCCTCAAGCAAATATACACATGCCTGTCATTGCTACTGAAATTCCATATGCAATTAATATTTGGGTCAAGGAAGGGAGGAGGAAGAAATGGGATGGCAACTCCAGTCACATGCAACAATTTAATTGTTCTATTACTCACCAACCAATAAAAAACTCATTGACTCTTTTAGCTGCAAGTTCATCTTCTGTCTTATTTGTCGCAGGAAAAGTCCCAATTGCATAGATGTTGATTCCTATAAATCCATTTTGCTTTGCCTGGATTATCACATTCGTTTCTCAGAAATAAATTGGTGGTCTTGGAATTTAAAACAACATAAATTGAAATATATTAACTAGAAATACTACACCAAATTCTATGTTGCAATGCATATGTTTAGCGTCGTTGCTCTTAAATTCCAGGGAAAGGCTTATAGAATTCATTTTAATGAGTTAATTCTCCACCTGGTACTTTTGCTTGTATAGATTTGCAGCTGATGCATGAGAAAGCAACATATAATGGGCAGCAATGTAAGGCTCAATTGTGGAATTGCCTTGAGGACAGGATCCATATGGAGGAGAACATCGCTGAGGTGCCACTATTCCCTGATCATAACCACCAACGGCAAATACATTTCCCTCATTTATGGTAGTCCAGTATTTGACCTGATCACCAAACTCTCTGAAGCACGCATCAGCATAGTCAGTGAAGTCCTTCCTGCACACATACATTCAAGCAACTTCAACTCCATTTCTATAACAATTTCATGCTCAAGGTTCTACTCAGTACAAATCCAAACTTTTAATATCAGAAAACTAGTGAACAAATGAGGCATTTTGAAAATCATACACGATATTTTGACTAAGCCAACCTCCGTACTCATCTTCAAGTGCCTGTGGTAGGTCATTGTGGTGCAAAGTAACATGTGGCTGGACTCCTACACATTCAAAAAGTGGAGACCCTGTCAATGCAGGGAATAAATTTCTTGATCATGTAATGTCAGAAGTGCTCTAAGAAAAAGTCCCTTCGCAATCAAGTTTTGATGAATGATGATCGAACATTACCATAAACAATCTTATTCTAGGGGAAAATTAAAAAGTGGCACCAACCACGGCTAATAAGTTCATTTATGAGGTTGTTGTAGTATGCTAGACCCTTTGGATTTACAGGTCCCCTTCCATCTAAAACACAGAGGAAAGGAATAAAACATGAGAAGTGCAAAATATTTTTCGTTTCCTCCATAATAAGAATAGAGAATGAGCAATCGTACTTGGGATAAGCCGTGACCAAGAGATGGAGAATCTGTAGCCCTCTAAACCTGTGTCCACCATGAGTTGGACATCTTCCTGCAAGAGAAAATCACCTGATATATAACCCGAAGGAGGCTACATTTTGGGATATCAGATATCTAAGAATGCAAAGCTTGCATTTCCAAACATGGATGTACAATCCCTACATAGTTTTCAGAGAAAAGGGGTGAGGAGTCCATTACAACTCAAATCAGACCAGCGAATTATTTCAGACTAACTTGCGGGGCCCCCCACCCTCTCTACTTGACAACAACGGCGGCAACGATGTCAACAAAAAGCAACCAAAAAAAAAAAACCAGACTAGCTATTCTCATCCTTCAATTTTACCTGCACCAAGTAACATCCAGCTCCCAGAGCACCCATCATGTAAAAAGAATATAATCTTTAGGCGGAAAGAACAGCAATAACTTAAGGGTAAAACCATTTCTTTTACCTTGTATTTGTGATAGCCATCACATGCTGTGTCCCCGTTACCTGGCACTCTTCCTGGGATAACAATGAAAAATCATTTAAACATATGCTTGGTTCAAGCTTACAATCAGCAATACTCTTGACAACAGACTGAACTGAACTAAGACTTGTCCTGTAACAGATTATTGTGACCAATAACAAATTGAGAAGGACCTAAATTGGCACATGTCAAAAGTGATAAAAGATAGCTTTGGACTTTCCCATGGCATACTCTTGCAACCATTCCATTTAATTGCTTCCACATAACAGAGCCGCTATGCAGCATACAGAGGCCAACCACCAATAAATGGACTTTTTCGCATTAAAACCAATAAAACCGGTGGAACTATAATGCTGCTACATTCAATCTCATGGAAAAGGCTTCCTCAATTTTGGGATTGAACGTTCTTATGATTTTATTGCTGGTAATTGTAAAACAGTTGAGATACACCCTTGTGAAGTATGGAACAACTGAGCATATCTTAGTTCAGACTTCCGCTTCGTTATGTTGTTTCTATTACAATCTTTCCCACAGGGTTATGCAGTAAGATAAGCCACAATCTCATGCGAACTTCAAGGTTAAAAATGTTAAAAACAGTACAAAGTTCCAACCGATGTCAAATTTTGAGGAACTTCCACAGAAAAATGATCATCTCGGCATAAGGGCTAGTATTAACTCAACATGAAATTTGTTAAGCTTTCAACAACAGTGATATAAACCTTGCACATCGTTGATATCTTCCCCATCCAATAAATAGATGCACCAAGGGAAATAGCTTGGCAGGAGAACACAATGGTCAAATCCGAATAAATCATGGTAACATCAAATCAACAAATATTAGTACCTCAAACTCAAATGGTAAAAGAAGCATACCCGAATGAGCAAAGGTATCCCAGATGCTAGGAGTTCTTCCGTCCTCTGCTGCTGCACCCTCAACCTTAAATATATCATACAACATCTTTCATTAAAATTTACTTCTTCACTAGAAACCTTTTCTTTGGTTCTCACTGTTAGATATGCTAAAACAATAAACAGGCTTCACTCTGTGATAATTATAGAGTCAAAAGTTGCCTCATGTAGGAACACGCTTCATGGAAAAGAAAAACTAGTAGCCTAAGTGGCTTGAGCCAAAAGCAGAAAACTTGTATATAAGAAGCAATCTAGTACTTCAAATTCTTTAATAGAAAGTATGACAACTGTAAGAAGCTAACCTGATAAGCAGAGGTGCCGGAACCAAAAACAAAATCAGGCGGGAAATCATTTCTGGTGAAGCTTTTGGAGCCAAGAACTGTTAGTACTAAATTTAGCAGAAAAATTAGAGAGAAAGAGGGGTTCTCCATGGTCATACGGCAGCTTGTTGTTAGTAATCTTTTGTTTATCTTTCTTTTATGTTTTTTGTCCTCTCTACATAATAGAAGAACACTTTTTGTGTTCCTTGTCCATGCATACATATATGTAAGAAGGACAGCACGGAAAATGGACAAACAAGTTACTTCAAATCACTTAAATACTGGAGTCTGACATATTTATGACGTCATTGAACCATGAATTCCCATCACATCACCAAAGGGACCATATAGAGAATGTGATCAGAAATCCAGAATAGATTCTGACCATTAAAATTAAGTTGACAATCTTCATGCACGAGGATAGCAGATTACTAAGTATTTAATGTGGAAAATTCTATAATTCTATAATATTGGAGTCTGACATATTTCTGACATTATTGAACCATGAAATCCCATCACGTCACCAAAAGGATCATATAGAGAATGTGATCAGAAATCCAGAATAGATTCTGACCAGTAGATTAAGCTGACAATCTTCATGCACAAGGATAAAAGATTACCAAGTATTTAGTGTGGAAAATTCTATAATCCTTATAGATATCAATACCCACAAAATTACCTACTCGAAGGACTAATGTTACCACCTTAAGTAATAATGTTAGGCCTTCGGATGCTAACATTGACCTGGGGGTATACCCATTGGATTACAGCAATGCCGTATTATGTAATAACCATCACAAATCTACCCTTTTATCTCCTAGAGTAACCTATGGAATATCATAAGAGGAAATTTTACCTGCCACATACAACCAGATGCACAAATATACAAATTAAACAAAAAGAACTCTGATATTGGAAAAGTGCCCGTGAATTGAACAATCTTATCTTGGGATGATCTATCCAAGTCCTTGATTGGCTGTAGTTATAGATGAGAGACCACCATCCAGATATAAAGGACTTATCATGGTGGAAATTATATAAAGGTCTAACAACAAGTGCACGTGTCCACTACTTGCTTAGGGCCTATTGTTCCTTCATATTTAATTTTCTAGCAAGAACTTCAGTGATTTAATACAATGAGTTAATAGACGCATCTCGAACTATCCTGCAGTTTCACAAGGCCTATGTCAAAGTATCAACAAAGAGTTTTAGCTCACTCCAGCTCTTTCTTTTGGTACCAAACTAAGTGATAATGTTTGTGTGGCCTCAATCCAATGGGACCACATTTATCATCATGCAACAATCCACTGAGAAATCTATGGTCCATACATAAGACATCCTAGAAGTTGAAGATAATGGTTTTCACAGTAAAAATGAATAGACTAAAGCTGGTATACTGAAGATTTTACAAAAAAGTAATGTAAACCTTATGTATTACAAGCAACCATTGTTATTTGAGTAATCAGAATTACAGTTTCAACCTAATCCTAGAAGAACACAATCCCATTCGTGGTTCTTCCATATAGATCATTCTCAAGAATAGCAAACATTTCGTGAGAAATAGAATAAATGAAGCATCATCACATGATAACATTTCCAGACATAATGGTCATCAAAATCACAGCTCAATGAAAATGAAGTCTTATTAGGCATTGAACAATCCATTCAGCAAGCATATTCCTAAACTAATAGCAACATAAGAATCATCAAAGCTATAAAGTTGCTCCAACACATGTTCAGAATTGCAGAGAAGCCTCATAAGTCAAAGGTTTCATTGCCATCTAGCAACCAATCCTAATCCTCATAAGTTTCATAATGTTGTCATCTTATTAATAGTCCTATTCAAGCGAGAAATAAAGAAACTGAGTATGACATTCCAAGGATTTTAAATGCCCAAAAATGAGGCAGAGCTGTATACTCTTAGGTCTTCGTGACCCTCTCTAAAATTTAGCCCAAATCTAGTGGACTACGTCTTAGAAAAGATATCTTCCGTGGATGGATCAGGCATAACATGAGAGCTCCCCAAAAAAATTTACACAGTTCAATCCGTAACCCCAATCCCCAGAGATTTGGTGCCACTATACTATCAATGGAATCACTCCCACATAGTGCTCGGCATCCAGAATCAATCAGCCTAACTGAGCTTCCAACACAGGAAGAGCTAACAAATAAAGAAATACATTTATCGAAGGAAATTGTCCTTCCATATCAAACCTCAAGCAAGGACCAAGTATATAAGCATCCAGCAGCAATAAATGAAGCCAAGCCACAATTCATTTTGCACATACAATTCAACAGACGCATATGGGAATAGGACTCCACAGCAACAAGGTATACACTGAAACCAAATAAATTTAAAAAAAAAAAAATGAATTTTAGAGAGAGGAAAAGAGAGGGGGAGAGGGAGAGAAGAAATAACGAACATGATCTTATTTTTATCTCATGACAGTAATTCAAATTTATATAACACAAAATGACTACTTTGTTGATTTTCTATTGAATAGGAGATATCATTTAGCCCAAAAAAAAAACAGCATTCTATTCCTCAAATCTATCAGTAGACCCATGAAAGTTGGTTCCGACAACTGGACAAGTATATATGAAAAAGAAACAGTCTCCGGAAAGTATCAAGTGCTAAATGATTAAAAAGAAATTATACATGCCATGTGGCATCTCTAATACATGTCAAGCAAGCATTACCTTAGCATCCATCACAACATGGGACGTCAGAGTCATGGTCAACATTTGAGATTACATGCTTCATATAGCATAGAAGTAGCATAACACTTTAATTTTACAAACCTACATCTTGACCCTGAAGGATCCAAGAATGATCCTCACATGGACTGAGATTGCTTTGAAACCTGAACTCATTCGCAATGGACCTTAGGTGAGATCTTGTGAAATACATGCCTAATGCAAATAATTTCGAACAGAATCAATACACATAAAGGATGTGTTACACTTTCCAATCCTGGAATCTCCATGTAGCTTGCTAATGTCGTTGTATCTGCTTTTTCTTTAAAAGCAACAGAAAAGTTTCGTAACACGCAGAGAGACCCCGACAATACACAAACCAATACAGAATCCTTCATAAGGTGGAAACTCGAGCCAAATCAAAAGGCACTTGCGTCTACTATGTACCATTTTATCATCTGAAATGATTACATGGATTATAGTCCGTAGTCCACTTGCACTAGACTTAACAATGAATTGGGAGTTGGACTTCACCTCTTTGCATGAAAGATGGATGAATTTTTTTCCAGCTGACATCCATGTGCATATGCATGCAATCATCTTTTGTCTTATGATATATTTCCCCAGTATGTGTAACATCCGCATGAGAAAAAAGAATTGGGGCACAAACAGAAATTACGCATATCCATGTATCTCTAAATATCAGCATTTGTTTCCCATACTTGGGTCGGCATGGAGATGAAGAAGGGGAATTGAAAAAAAAAAAAAATGAAGGAGGTAGCTACTTGAAATCAGCAATCAGAGAAACTTCTGCATTTCATTTAATCCTTTAATCCAAGTGTATGAGATTGTGTATTGTAGTTCCTACTAGATATTGAAGTTAACAGTGTCCTGCAATTAAAGCCCCCCCCCCCCCAACCTGGTCAAAAAAAAGGAACCTACTATTTGTTTCCTTCTGCCAACAAATATTGTATTTGTATAAAGGTTCTTCAACAAATTAGCACTACGAAAGGAAAAGTGGCTCGTTACACCTAAGCATCCAATAGATTTCAATCTATACATAATTACTGTGAGCAAAATAAATGGATAGGAGCAACAATTTAGCAAGTTGCTGAGCTGATAGAACAGAGTTTGTTATGGATCTCAAAGTGGCCAGAACTGCAGTTTTAACTGCTAGTTTTTCAATATCCAAGCTTCACAGCATAATTTTATTCCACCCTTTTCTTCCACAAGTTCTATTCGATTCAATAAGAAAAAAAGAATGTGCAAAGAATAGTTTGGCTAAAATATATGATTCAACAAGGACAATTATTCCATAACAGAAACACACAACCAAAATTATACTCAATAGTATTTTCAAGGTCCTTGGCTAACACCACCATGGGAGAAAAGAACAAAAATAATAATAATAATAATTCTCAGTTATTTTACAATGAAATGCTTTACAAATCCATAAAGTTTTCCATTAGTTCTTACTTCTCACCATTCTTGTAAGCTATAACAGCCAAGGTACTTGTATCTCTCCAGAACTCTTGGTCACAATTAACACAAATACTGAAACTAGTGGAGGTAAGTACAACTCAGACTTCGGTAGCAAGTTTCAGGTCCTTGTTCACCATTCATTCAACACAGTGCATGACCTCAAAATCATATAAACTTTAATACCTAGTTATCCAAAATTAAGATCATTTTACAAAGTACTACACATGGGAACAGCATGTGATTGTAGCCACAAATTCCTAGATAATCTATATCAAGCATCGAAGCACAAAAGGACGAAACAAATCACTGATCCCCTCGCACCATAAAATCCTAACTACAAACTACATAAATCCGTATATATGCACTTTGTGCACCAAGTGAGCTCTTTACTTGATCACTGGTATCCGGATTACCTGACTAATCTAGTTCGAACACTGTAAGGCCAAATTTAGGGACAAACTCTCTCGGTGCCTATTTTCTATTCCCAAGACGAGAATTCGAGATCTTGGTCAAGAGGGTTCAACGTCCAACCATCGACATAAATCCATATATAGACAGCTAACAAAAAGATGAGTGTCATATAAACCATCATTGAGATTCGGAAAGGGACTGGTACTAAAATGCCTTTCCTAAAAGCCTGACACAGTACAGAAATAGTGGTACCCAGCAAACCTACAGAAGTAGCCGCCAAGACTCTCAACATTCAGCTCACCTTTGTACAACATTCTCCCACTCCCATATAATTATTTCAAAAATTATGATGAAATTTACGCTTATGACAGCAAAAACCTATATAACGCAGTTAATGTAATGGCTGAAAAGTTAAATTGCACACAACAACGGAAGTTTAGAGGGAAAAAAATAAAAAATAAATAACTCCATCGTAGAAATCATAACTAAATCAAAAGCAAATACTCTAATAGTAGCAAAACATGATAGATTTCAGTAACATATCTTCCAATTTCCTAACTCCATCTTTTGCCACTCTTAAGATATTTTCTCCATGCACAAACAGTTACAGCTCAGTTTCAAGATCCCACTATCTGATTCTTGTGATAGAACGCATATACAACTTCGTGAATTGAATTAACACAATAACCAGTTATAGGACTATAAATTAAGCAGTTTCAATGGCAGTGATACAAAGGTAAACACAACTCACATATTTGAATGAAAATATGCCAAAAAATTTACTTGTCTTGGATTAAATTCTTCTTACGGTACACCTTCTCATATTATGTAATTCACTTCCTTTTTCCTTCTCATTGATGCTATAACCAAAAAGTGAGGGAAAAATTAAAACAAGAAACCATAAATGCACCAAATATCATTGCCATATCCAAAATTTAATTCTAATTGAATAGGAAAAGTAAATGAGATTAATTCTTGAATAAAACACACAAGCATGGAATGAACCAAAACAAGTAACAAAAACACAGACGTGATACAATAAAAATAAAGTACACTGTTCTCAACATCTCAAGTAATCAATCTCAAGAGAGAGAGAGAATGAGTTACAACAAAGCCAAAAGCAAAATAGTACCGCCAATTGAGATGTGTGTTTAATTGTACAAAGGAAAATCCGTCCATGCTCCAGAGACATGCCCATTCTCACAAACATAAGCTCGAACAACTGGTTCACCATCATCATGGTAACCAAAAACCCGCCTCAAGCAGAAGGCCGAATGCAGATCCCAAGTCTCTTTAGACATACAAAATGCACAATTCAGATCAATTTTACTCCTATTCCCATCATTTATTGTCCTCCACACCCTCGAACGCTTAAAATTCTTGAAAATCCCCCTAAAAAGCATGTAATTCCTCTTCTCTTCAATGTGCACGCACCCAGGCCAATCACAAATATAAAGACAATCACCCCGAAACCGACTTGCAAGCAACTTATTCCCTTGCTCCCTACTCAAATTCCAAACCCCAGATGCCAAATGTGATCTAAGACACCTACTAACCTTCCTCTTCTTACAAACAGAAAAACCACCCCCGACCTTTATAGCTGCAGCACCACTACCATTAGCTCCTTCCTCAACATTCGAACACCCATCTTGAGACTCGGAATCATTATAAATAGTATCATAATACAGATCATCGTACAAAGACCACCCAGAACCACCACCTGAACTAACATCAATACTTTCCTTATTCTCATCACAGATATTTGGGGAAACTAATTGACCCAATTCAGATTGACACATTTGTTGATCATTGCCCGAAGCATCACCACATTTTTTAACCAATGAAGTAGAGGGTGTTTCTAAATCCGACGGTTGTGCCCTAAATTGACCCAATTGAGATTGACCCATTTGTTGATAATTCTCATCAGGACCAAGTTCCCTTTCTAGACCAAAATCAGAGTTCTCTAGAAGAATACCTGCATGAAGGAGACCCGGGCAGCAGACGGCGAGCTTGTAGAGGGAAGCCCAGCCGCCAGGAGGGGCGGAGCTGGTGGCGGAGAGAAGATCGGCGACGACAGATGGAACTGTTTGTTTGCATCTGGTTTTCCAACAAATGTTCTTAATCAGAGAACAAAATTTGTTGGAAACGCAAGCTACTCGTGCCAAGTTTCGTGGGTCATCTTCCAATTTGCTAAAGATGTTGAGCACAACATCATCTGATAATTTTGAAAACACAGACTCTGCCATATTCCCCAAAAAAAAAAGGATCTGAACTTTGTGGGATGGATCAAGGTATGTGAAAATTCATACAAAGGAGAATCGGGGTTTTTTGTGTATGTCGGATGAATTTGAGAAATGGGTCTTCGCGAAACTGAAATAAAATTTTGAATGGCAGTGAGAGCGTGCTCGTACCTTTTGGGATTTTGCCTATTTTGGGTTTGCGTGTTTTGGGTTTGGAGTTTTGGGAAGTTTTCAATTTATATACAAATTTGGCCAAAATAAAAAATGTTTTGTGGTGATCTGGTGAATGTCGAGGTGTTGATTGAGATTCTTTGAATTGAACTGAAACCCACCCCCAAAAAAAAAAAAAAAAGAAAAAATGGAGACACAGAATCAATTCCTAGGGATTACCGATGCTTTATAAGATTTTTGGGCCGAAAAACTCGAATCTGATGCGCTCGACTGGATGGTTACTGCACCAATCTTGGTACATGGTAACGTTATTTCGATTAACAACTTTGGATTCTTTCCAACCCCACCGTGAAACCTCACGAGATTCAATTTATTTGAGTTCATTTGATAAATTTCATGATACATCGTAAGAACCAACCTTCTATGTGTAAAAGAAACTTAAAAAGAGGGCATTTGAATAGAAAATGCATCGATCTTGGATGGTAACATTGTTTTGGTTAACAATTTTTTACTCCTTCAAATCCAACTTTGCTAGATTCAATTTATTTGAGGGTAATTGATCACACGTGCAAATGTTTTCGTGATCTATTCTAAGAGCTTCAATTCTATAGGTTAAAAGAAAAATATTTGGATGGAAGATGTTCGTTTCTATTTTTAGTTTTTTTTTTTTTTTAATTATGTATATGTTTAATCTCTATTTTTTAATACAACAACCTAAATTTTAATTTCAAGTTTTAAAACTAGTCATTTAAAAAATAAATATAGGGGAGATGAATTATTTCATTTAATAAATAGTAAATTTTAAAAGGGTGACTCTTGATATCGAAAAATCCATTTGCTAATTGTATAATTTAATCATGATTGATCAAATAAAAAGAGATTAAAGTTAAGGACTAGAATAAAATAAAAGGCAACAAGATCTTTATCTTATAGGGGTGGCAAAAAAAAAAGTTGGTTTCTCTTTCTATACATTTTTCCAATTTTGAAGGTGCGGTGGAAATTGACCGTGAAGAGACATTGGGGCCCTAAAGAAAGAGGCTGCCCTTTCTCTACCAAAGGGGGAGGAGAATACACGTCCACGGTATGCAAAATGTGAACCGCCAAATGGTGAGACAGAACCATCTGAACTGAAGTTCCTTTCCCACCTTTGCGTCTTTGTTCTTTTATACCTTTAGGTGTTCGGCACTTACACTGCATGTGCTTCTTATCTCCTTTCGTTTGTCTCTATAACCACTAGTCTTCCTACCCTCACTTGCCTTCTAATTGTTTTTCTTTCGGGGTCTTGACCATTGAGATGTTCTACGGACCTTTGTTTTAAATCATTATTAATTGTGTAATCGGGTTCTTGACGCAGTTCATTCATGCCATTTGCAACGTGCAAGCGCCGAGAGTCCACATTACTAATCTTAAAATGTAAACGACCTTTCCTGCATCAACATGATCTCTGCTTTGGAGCGACCCACACTAACATTGGGTTGCACCAACTACAAATCATCCTCCGTTTCTCGCACTGCAATGCAGTTACAAGCAACATCATTGGCCCAAAGCATTCCATAAGAACGACAGTTTCTCCACCCCCTCCCCCCCTTTTTCAAAACAAGACAACATTTTCACTGGGCATGGAACCTTCCAAAGCATTCACACCATTTGCAACTTATCAAACAACACAACCTTCAACCGATTATATAGGTTCCTAGTCCCCCATGGAAACGAACCACAATAGACAAGTCATACACAAACCATCATATTAGCTTTTGTTCAAAAAAGCTTATTTAAACAACCATAAATTAATATTCGCGTCAAGTCCCGCCACACAAGATTTATGCAAACCAACATTACACTTCAATCCACATAGCCACATCAACTTCTTAAATAATAAAAGCCTATTGTGTAGTTTAGAGTGACAGTCTCACAAGCTGCATATGACAAAAGTTATGCTCAAATTAAACAATGATCTAAATAACTCAAAGCTGCGGCATGCACCGTTCACAATCCAGGGTTCCATACTGAAGTCCAATTTGACTTGGTATTATAGCCCTTCCACATCCAGCTTCTAAAGATAACTGATCAGCCACGGCCAAGTCCTTATCTGTCATGCAAAATCACAATCAGAGGCCACACGTGCCAGTCAAAAACAGTTATCACAAAGTAATCAATGGAGATGATAACTATGAGAACAAAAGGCTGCATAAAATGCATAAGGAAATTTGAGATTGGTGGAGTGGGGGTGGGAGTTAGGGAAAGGAGACCTGGACATAGACCTGCTCCTACTCCTGCTCCTGGTACGGGTTGAACTTGTGCTGCGGCTGTGGCTGCGGTTGACACTGCACCTTTTTGGGCTTTTACTCACTCGTTTCTAACACACAAAACAAGTAATGACAGAACAAGCTAAAGCAAATAT
Organism: Dillenia turbinata; assembly: GCA_037126225.1. Taxonomy (NCBI): domain Eukaryota; kingdom Viridiplantae; phylum Streptophyta; class Magnoliopsida; order Dilleniales; family Dilleniaceae; genus Dillenia; species Dillenia turbinata. The sequence continues at coordinate 27,554,607 of JBAMMX010000005.1, forward strand.
TGTAAACAACAGAATTATGCAAGGGTCCAATGAAGGTACAGCCTTAACTCAAGACTGAAAGGAAATGGAAAAAGCAATAACCGGTGGAGGAAATGAAGATCTTACAATAAGCTAAAATTTCTTCTATTCCCATATAGTCATTTATAAAAAATAAAAAAAGAAAGAGGAATAAAAACAAAGGATTCAAAGGCCTCAAGCAAATTAAAACTTTCTTAGCCTTTTTAGTTAAGGGAGATTTTCAAGAGACTGGCCAACCAACTGGAATGAAGCAGGTCAATTTTGAAAAAGAATATGCAAATATTTCATTAAATGGCACCAAGAGAAAGCAATCCAACAAGAAAACTAGAGCAATAAAGAATATCAACAACATACGCAAGGTAAATCAAAGAAAAAGTAAAACTGATGGATATAGAAAGATTGAGTAAACAAACAACAAGTTAAAAGGATTTTCCTACAAGAAGTGTTCACTTACAGATGGTACTGGTGACCTGGATCTTGACCGAGATCTGCAAAAGTTCCAGAAAGAACCCAATTTAAAACCCACATGTTCCTTTTAACAACTTTGATCCAAGAGCCTTGATGCCTCTTCCACGTCAGTGTTACCATATTCAAGGAAGATAAAAGGAAAACCATAAATCTTTAAGATAAAAAGCAATTTGACGTGCCAATCACCTATTCATATTAAGACAAAAACCATCACAAGAACACAGAAAGGTATGATTAAGACTGTAATGCACAGGATGAGGTGTCTTCCCAAAATGTATCACCAAAATCCCGAGAATCCAGACAGCATGTTCTATTAGCTCGGCAATGCTGAAGGAGAAAATGAAAATGAAATTGATTCTACCGCACATGGTTCAGTAATCCAGCTTTACTATCCATATCCATGATCTCCTTTGTTCCAATCTAGCATCCATGGACATTTGTGATGCTTAATACAAAAGATCAGACACCATGTAGGTTTCTAAAGCTGCCACTATGAAACAGCATACCTCTACAACCAAAAGAGTTGCAGGCATTTGAACCATATCCCACCATGATCCTAAAATGCAATCCCCAACTCGCCGCATATATCGATATCTAAAAAGCAAACAAGCCAATTTTCACATGGAGAGAGCAGGACAGTAGCAAGATAAGAGTTACATATAACAACCCACCCTTAAATAAAACCATCTGACTCTGCCAACAATGACTTTCAAGCCCCACTGCATAAATTCTACTTGCACGAAGCCCAAAGCAAGTGCAACTATTATTCTCTGCCATGTTAGTAATCAATAAGAAATTTGTAACCAACAGCAAGCTTTTTTTCTTTTTTTCCCCAAAATGGTACTCATTAGCTTTACCAAAGCAACATGACTGACATTTTTCTCAAACAAATAAACTTTCAACCATGTTGCAAGATAACGTCAGCCGAAAGGCATCAAGGAGAAAAAAGTGGACTCTCTTTTTCCAATCAACACGTCGCATAAAATTAAAAATGTTCAGCTTCAAAGCATCAAGCTTGGTCAAATGAAACTAATATGAGTGGCTGAAAACGAAAGTGGTAGAAAATGAGGAATATAATTTGATTAGACCAAACAAAGGCTTTAAAATATGAGCAAGTAACATCATAAATTCACATCCTGACTCATCCCCGCCCCGGGGGGGGGGGACCTCTGCACAGACTCAGAGGAAAAATCAAGTCCTCAATAACCAAAAGAAATAGTTACGTAACTTCAAATAAACCAATGGCATGAAATTCAAAGAAAGAAAATTGTTTACACACAATTCCCAAATGCTAGAAAAGGATGAGTCAGGAGTAATGATGTCTAAAGAAACAATAGCACAAAGAAAACGTCTCTATTGTCATGACAGACAGCACACAAAGAAATTAACTAATATTTTATTGATTTAAGCTCAATGAAAATCACACAGTAGAAGAAATACCTTGACATGGAAGGTGACTTTGATCTAGAATGAGAATGAGATGAAACGGACTTGGAACGAGATTTAGCAGGTGACTTGCGAGAGGACTTGGCCTTTGGTGACTTGGATTTTGGAGACTTGCTGCATTACAGTTTCACTAATGTTTAAAAAAAAAAAAAAAAAAAAAAAAAAAAGGGAGAAAAGAATGAAAGGGGGGGGAGCTAATGATGCATGCCATGTAAATTATCAAGGATACACAAGTTAGAGTTCTACTTGAACACTTTCAAGCTTACAACAATAATTTGGATAAAGGTTTTCTACCAAAATTCTGGATTGACAAGTTGATAAGCCTAAAAGATTGTGCCAGATTGGGATTCTAACAACTAAGTACTTTGCATTCTTCAAAATATAATACAAACCTTCGGCTTCTGCTCCTACTATAGCTTCGACTGCGACTATAACTGCGATCCCTTGAATAAGATCGGCTGCGACTGCGACCTCTTACTGGACTATACTTAGAGTCATATTCTTTCACCTGAAGAGACACAATTAATGATGAGCAAGTATAAGGGATCAACCCATATACTTCAACTAGGCACTAACAACTCTCAATTCTAAGACTGATAAATGTGGAAGGTCATTTTAATTACATACACGAACATAGGACCGACCAAATGCATTCCGAAATTCAGAGTCATCAAGCTTCCGAATCTGTAGAGTGGAAGAGGACCCTCTTATTCAAGTACACATGGAAATCCTTGTGGTGGTAACAAACGCAGACTACTAAAGCATATGGAGAGTAAAAATCATTTGAGCTATGAGAAGAGACCAAGTGATAACTTACAGCATACTTCATGTCATCATAGTTTGTGTAGTCCACAATTCCTGTTGTGCCTATAAGATGCAGACACGTTTAATTTTGGGAAATTATGGCACATCAAAATAGAATTCCAAGAAAAAGAACGAATCAAGGATATAACGAACACAAACATGTGGGAAATAGATGCACAGCAAGCAAACACATAAAAACTCATGCAGGAATTGAAATAGCAATTGCAACATCCAAGAATGTTCCAAATCTTTCAAGTCGAGAAAGAGATGCACAAGCTAGGACTTGGCACGATGAGTAAAATCTCATGCAAAGACAACCTCTTGCCTCTCCTTGGGAAATTGCTCAAATTAGTCTCTTTTAACTGCCACATATCAGATTAGAATTACTTGATTGCAGATCTTCACAGATTGAAACACTAATCCCGAAAATGAATAAATATATAAAACTAATCCATGGCAACACACCCAACCCACAAATAACGATGCCATAGAACACCTAAAAAACATGAAATACCCCAGTCAACCACTCAACTCTTCCTAAAAAAAGTTGGAATATGATCCAGACCAGGCATATCTTACCACTACCATCACGAAAGACTTGGGAAAAACAGACATCCCCAGCACGGCGCATGTGATCCTGCATTTTATTAAATTAAAAGTTTCAAATTGATGGACATCAAATCCAAGAGGCCAAATTCAAAAGCACCACCGAGTTAACAAAGCTCAAGCTCACCTTCAGGTCTTGCCACGAAGCAGAGGAGGGCAATCCAGTGACTAGCACTGTAATACAGGACCTTGTTAGAAATATTGATAAGGAGAAAACATGCCAACCAAAAATGATAATAACTATTCATATGCTTGTGACAAAAAAAGTGCACACCTCGATAATCTGATCGCCTAGCCACTCCACGAGATCCCCGATTGCCACCATAACCATACCTGTCTGATGATGATGATCGTCCAGACCCACCATGAGCTAGTTCCACCTACAAGAAAACCAACATTACAACACAATACATTTGAAATGAATAAATTATGAAACGTAACTATAAACAGTTCATCAAGTGTCAAAATGACTAACCCGAAGGGGATATCCATCAAAATCATAACCATCACGGCCACGGATGGCATCTTCAGCATCACGGGCTTCTTCAAACTACAAAGATATTATAAAGCACTCAAGTGTCTCAGCATGAGTTTAATGTGGCATACTTAAATGAAATAAAACAACTTAGTAAATAATGAAAATGTTTCCCAGAGGACACATAGGAAAATAATATGTTGGAAGAAAACAAACCTCAACAAATGCATAACCAGGAGGTCTCGGTGGTATCTTCAGATCAATGTGAGCAATGGGCCCATACTATGAAACAAAGAAAATAATGAACCATGGCTTCAATGAATTTGACATCCGCAAACAAAAGTTTCAAATTGCAACTGACATGAAAATCTTTAAAGAAAGATCTACATATGCATTTACATGCCAAAGTGATAAATTACATTAACATCCAACTAAATCATTATTGTAGAAGGTTTGGTGATACTATGTACTGGTTTTCAAATCGGTTTTATCAATAAGCATAATGTATTTAGATGGGCATAGCATGTCCAATATAAACATCTATATACAATTTGCACACAGTATGAGTGACATATTCCAATGCGGCATGACCTTATTGCTGCGATTCCATCATGTGCTTCTCAAATACTAGTGAAACCCAACACCGTGGACATTGTCATTGACCTTTTTCCGTCACTGGGGGTCTTTCCCAACGATACCACACAAAATCCCAATCACAAAACACATTCTTCTAGCCCTAAATTTCCATCGAGATTGAGTACAAGATGAATTAATGAAAGTTGGGGGGAGAGAGAGAGAGAGAGAGAGTACCTTGTAAAACAAATCCTCGACTTCCCTCTCGCGGATATCACCGGGAAGGTTTCCGACATAGAGGGTTCTCAGCGATCGACTGCTCATCGTTCCTGATACAATTCAAAAACCCACAAATATTTTATATGATTCCAACATAGTTAAACGAAAAAGAAACCACTCAACTAATCCTGAATAATTCGAATCAACAATAATTTCAGGAACGTATAAAATTAGATTGACTAGAGAGTAGACGTGCGTTAGGGTTAGAGAGAGAAAGACCGACCTTTCGGTGAGATTCGAGTTGGAAGGAAAGCGCGGAGAAGGCGAAATATCAATTAGGGTTTTGAGCCAATGACGGGGAGAGGGTTACAGGCGACTGCATGATTAAAAAAATAAAAAAAGGACGGGATTCCGTGTTGTGCGTTGTGTGATTGTGTTCCAAACCTCTCCTAATGTGGTATGATCAACGGCCTAGATCTGATGTAGGAACATCGAGGCATTCCGAACCCTTCACATGCTTTGGGGATCATTGCCGTGCCCGTGCCACGTGGTTCTTTTTTAATTTTCGTCTAAACATTAATAATATATTTTGCGATTGTTACTGTTATTATTAAATTAATTGCTCAAATTTTTTTTTTTTCAACCAATCTCAACTTCTTTCTTTTTAATTTAATTACATGAATTTCATACCAGTACAACACTTCAAATCAACTAATTAATTATAAATAGCCTAGTTTTCCTCTTCTCCCTCACTCCCTCCACCCCTCCCTCCTATAATAAGATGCTTATAACTGATCAATCCTTCTCTTGACTTCTTATTCTCTCTTCATCTTGGGCAACCCTCGACCATCACCTTTCCTGGTCCTGGTATTTCCTCATGTACCATCATCGACACCAAGTGCTGCTGCAAAGTCCGCCGATCGCCAATGCAACGATAAATCTCCATCAGATCCACCACCCATCTTTCTCCCTATCTCCAAACCCCTCTCGATTCATGTATTCTTTTTTTCTTTCCTCATTTAACTACTAACATTTGAATTATTTGACTAATTTAATTTAAATATTATAAAATTCAATTTAAAAATGGACTCTCTCAATATATTTTTCATTTTCAAAACTTGAAATCGATATATTAATTAAGAGAGCCTGATATGTAGCCATTAGATTCATAAAATATTGGTTCTTGATTCATGCATTCACAAGTGGTGTTCTCTCAACCAAGATAGTTAGAATTCGGCTTCAACCAAACCACCTAATAAAGAGCAGATGTACAAGAACGTGGTGGTGGCTTCAAATATGCAAACCTAAATAGAGGAGAGGCTGACAGAGGTTGTAGCTCAATCTTGCTTCAGATGGTGGCAATTTACGGCCAAGTGGGCCACGACAAAGGGGGTCGCATCACATTGGTTCTGAAGAGAGACATGAGTCATGATACTTGGTGATTGGTATTCGTAGTCATTCTAAAGTAATGTTTTTAAAATTGAATCGGACCAATCGGTTTGATAACGAATCATTCTATAGTCTGATTCGATTTTCGCTATTAAACCAGATAAAATTATATTCGATTAACATCATTTAAAAACGATAAACCAGTAAATCATTTAAATCAGTAAAAAAAAAATATTTGTAACTCTTTTCTATTTCACCCATATTTTTTTTATAATTTAATTTTTTGTAAAAATATATAGATCCAAATTCACTTTTTCATAAAAATATATAGATTTTATTTTATTTTAAAATATTAATATATAAATTATATATATTATATTATAATGATATTATTTTATTCGTAAAATGATTCAATTAATCTAATTAAATGAATCAATAAATTAATTAATAGGTTAATTGATTTATTTATTGATTTGATTTTAAAAAGCTGTAAAGTGGTTCGTCACTGTGTTGTGCTTGACTAGAGATTGGTACTTGCATTTTGGGGTGCCTGAGTCTTGCGTGGAAATATTATTAAAGGGTATGATTAGTAATATAATAAATTTGCCTTCATATTATTCTTTTAGGGCAACATGTCTCTCTTTGATTTTTAATTAGGTTTTGAAAAATACAACACAAAAAGAAGACCAAAACAATTCTTAGTTATTTTTTAAAACGTAAAACTAAAAATAAAAATTGTTCTAAAGGTCACCTTTATAATTATTTTATTTAATATTTTCCATCCACTTCTTTTCATTTTTTATTAATACTAATAAGAAAACTCAAACAACATCACATTATTTTTTTTTTCAATTGTATTATGATGGGTCAAGGGGGATTTTTCAAAACTCACTCGTTCGAGGCTGCTCTTTCAATTGATTAAGTACGTTGGAGTTAAAGTGTGAGAGACTCGCCCTCAAGGTATTGTCTCCGTAAGCCCAACATTCGACTCTCCCCTGTAGGGGTCGGGCATCGAACCCGCGACTTACCCCTTTATACCCCGCTGAGGGGTCGCGGGTTCGATTCCCGACCCCTGCAGGGGAGAGTCGAATGTCGGGTTTACGGAGACAATACATTGAGTGAAGGTACCCGCCCGAGGGGGTAGCCTCTCACAGAAAGAGTTTATTTACGAATATTGATATTAGATTTAATTAAATTAAATAAAAATTTTGATGAAAAATTAACCATATAACAACAATTTTAGTAATTTTTATAAAAATTTAATTTTAATTTATAAAATTCTATGTTTTTCTATATAAAATATCAGAAACAAATAAATATGAAGAGATAAATTGAGATATTTTGAAATTTTTCAAAAGGTTCCAAGAACACTGCACTTAAAGCATTAATATAAAAAGTATTCCTTTTGATTTAATGATCTTGTGTCAATAAAATGATACAAATCACTTTTTAAGAATCATAGTGTGATATTATCAAATATTTGCGAAATGATAATAATAAAATCACTTACGATAAAAAAAAAATAAAATCTTTTAATTCTATTCTTTAATTCACTAAATCACCTCTATGCCTTTCCTCCAAGATTTCAGAGAATTGAACTATTGCATCTCTATTTTTTAAATAAAATATTTTATTTTAAAACTTTTTAACAATATATAGTATTAGAATTTTATTATAATATCATTTCATATTAAATATATATTTGATTATATAAATCGCTCTACATTATTAAAATATATTTTAATCAAATATTACTCTTATTAAATTGTAATATACAAAAAATGTATGTAAGGTTAGAAAATATTTTTTGGTTAACAAATTGTATAAAATGAAAAGGAAAGGGAAGAGGAGAAGGAAATGGAAAACGAAAAGCGCGGGGCTGAATGGTGACGCAAGATGGAGACATGTATCATTTTGATATAAAATAACAAAAAATTTCTTAAAATGACAAAAAAAAAATTTAATTTTTGATGGAAGATTTTTACGTTTTAAAAACTCGATCATCAATTAGTAAAGTTTTAAATACTCAATAAATACTATTTATATATTATTCATAGATTAATCAAGTATTTAAGATTTAATTAATATTATTTATATTAGAAATTGGTCGAGTTTTAAAAATTTGATCAAATATGAAGTGTGCATGAATAATATTGATTGAATTTTAAAAATTTGATTAGGTTATTTTTGAAATATGTTTATATGAAATGTTATTTTAACAATTTTTTTTTTTTTTTTTTGAGTTAACTCGTAGCATTTCTTGCGCGGTTGGAAAGGCATTACTTAACATAGAAGGAGACTGGGGGTGACGTGGCATTCCTATTAAGCGGAGACAGAGCAAAGGCGGGAGATGACGTGGTAGTCGAATTTTGGACTAGGGAGAGCTTCTCTTCGTCTTCGTCTAAGTCTTCTATTTTCCTCCGCGAAGTTACTTTCTAAAAGCCAGAAAGAGTACACTGAATTCTGAACAATAAGTGTTGAGAGAGAGAGAGAGAGAGAGAGAGAGAGAGAGAGCAAGAGAGTATCGTGAAATGGCGTCGACGTCTTCGGCACCGCCGTCTTCTGATGCGTCTTCTTCTTCTTCTTCTGCTTCTTCTTCAAAATTGTCATCTCTTCCCGTCATGTCTCTCCGGCGCAAAATCGTCGAGAAGATTCGAGAGAATCGCGTTACTCTCATAGTCGGCGAAACTGGCTGCGGTACCTCCCTCCCTCTTTCTCTCGATCTCGAAACCGACCGTGATCATCTTGTTAACAACATTATTCAAATTCGAGTTCAATTATTGTTTTGGACTTGATACCCGGGGCTAGGGTTTTGAAGTGCTCCATAATTGTATATTTTAGACTTTAATTCTCCGTTTCACTTTTTAATTGAGATGTTTATGCTAAGTTGTTGGGGCTGTTATGTTAGGGTGGATCCGAGTTTCAGTGGATGAGTGAGCTCTCCTGCGTGTCTTGATAATTTGTTTGACGTGATTTAACAACCTCTTTGTTCAATTTGAAGTTCAATATTTCTGGTGGATTTGTTGTCCTGGCACTAGGGTTGTGAACTGTGTCATAGTAGTGCAATAGCTGTTTTGACGTGCTACTTTGCATTAATGAATATGGGTTCATGCTTAGCTGTTCGGATTATGTGTTTTAATGGATTTTGATTTTGCTTTATTTATAATGTTTTTTAATTTTGATTTTTTGTTCTTTATTTTCTCCCTTGGTTTTAAAGGGAAGAGTTCTCAGGTTCCACAATTTCTTCTGGAAGCGAAGATGGATCCCATACTATGTACGCAACCCAGGAGATTTGCTGTTGTTGCAGTTGCTAAAATGGTTGCAACTAGTCGTAATTGTGAGGTGGGTGGCGAGGTTGGGTATCACATTGGACACTCCAAGGTCGTATCATCCAGGTATTATATGCTGGCGTGTTAGTAGTGCTGTCAGTGTGGTTAGCTGTTAATGATCTTTTGGTCTTGTTACGTGTCAGGGACTTGAGGTTTAATTTCCTATTGCATTGACTCTGTTGACCTTACTAGGCATAGAAAATTGGCAAGTTAGGTTAGTTGCCTTGGTTTCTCAATTATTGTAAGTTCAAATGTTGTACGATGCAAAAAAGTTTCTTGGCTCAATTGTTTTTCTAATTTGACATATTCACTGCATAATCATGGTAGTCCAACTTTGCCAGGTCATAGGAAGTTGCTTCAAATGGGAAGCAATCATGTAGTTGCATCATTAGTACATCACTATGGTTTAACCAGCTGTGTATTTTTTTGTTTAATGGAGATGAGCCAGTTCTCTCTCTCTCTCTCTCTCGGGTTCACCGGTGCACAAAGTGCTCCCCGGCCTAGTGCAGGGGTAGGGGGAAGTGGGTGTATATGTATGCAATTTTCCTCTTGTATTTTGGAAAGAGACTGTTTTCACACCTTGAACCATGACCTCGAGTTCATCAAGGGAGCAACTCTACTGTTCCGCCAAGACTCACCCTCTCTCTCTCTCTCTCTCTCTCTCTCTCTCTCTCTCTCTCAATTATTCGCTTTTCTTTCAGTAAAGGAATACACTATGCATTGGCATCACAATTTGTCTACTATTTTATTTATAATCAGAACTTATCTACTATTTTGTATCCTAAATATACGTCACTGGTGTCAGGACTTTATGGGGTTCTACCTTACTCCCTTCTGCCTGACCTTTCTGACATGATTCATTACCCAATGCTCATTCGCAGGACAAAGATCTTCTTTAAAACTGCCGGAGTATTATTGGAGGAAATGCGTGAGAACGGTTTGAATGCCCTTAAATATAAGGTCATCATTCTCGATGAAGTTCACGAAAGATCAGTAGAATCTGATCTTGTTCTTGTTTGTGTGAAGCAGTTTCTCCTCAAAAACAATGACCTCAGGTTGATATATTTTTAATGTGCTTCTCTCGTATTTTCTATTAGTAATTGCTTAAGATTCTTAGTTATTTATTTTTCTTTTGGGGGAGGTTTTGTTTTCAGTTGAAATTGTGCTCTAAATATCAACGGAAGTTACAGAAACCTGCAGTGCTCATGTATTTTATTTTAATTTCACGACACCTTTATTCTGGAGCTCTGATTGGTCTTCTCTTCCTTCAGGTTAGTATTGATGTCTGCAACTGCTAATATTGCAAGATACCGGGACTATTTTAAGGATCTTAGTAGGGGTGAAAGGGTAGAAGTGCTTGCAATCCCTAGCTCCACACACCATAATATTTTCCAGCGAAGAGTTTTATATCTTGAGCAGGTAAGTCTCTGAGGCTTATTAGTAATTTTCTTTCTGTTTTTCAGAAATTCATTATTAATGCATTAGTCATTTGTATAAGGCTTTTGGGTTTTAATCATGAACTTTCTTGTCAACATGCAGAGAAAAAGTTGTTAAATCTGGAATTGTGGCACGTATTAATTTACTTTTCTTTTCAAATTATATTGTGCATTGTAAGCTTTTCTATGGATGGTAACAAACTGATCTTGTAGAATATGTACCCTTGATATATAGCTATTTAATTTAAGGGAAAAAAACACAAACACCTCCAAACTTTTGGTTATTGTAGATTGCCTCTTAACTATTTTTTTCTCCTGATAATGCATTTCCTTGAATTTTGAATTTTGAATTTTGAATTTTGAATTTTGACAAAATTGGACATTCCATTAATTTTTCCATGATTGTGACATCACAAGGTTAATAAAAAAAATGCAAAAATATCCTTTAAAATTAAGATCATTTACAAAATAGGGATAATTGAATACAGGTCCTAAATCTATTGTCCATTTTTCGATTTACTCTTAAACCTTTTAATTTTTCCTATCGAGTCCTAAATGTTTGAATTTGGTTATAATTCTAGTCTTATAATGAAATTACAAACGAATTGAACACTTTACCATTGAATTGGCTAGGTCACATCATAGTGGCATTGACATATGAAGTTCAACTGACCTGATTATTCCTGAAAATTTTTTGTTGATACCTGCTTTTGATATGTTTTGTAATTGTTGAGTGCCTTAGACACAAAATATGGACATGACCATACTAATTGGGCATAAAAATGTCAATGTGGCAGACATGTCAATGCCCGTAGGATATCACATGGTTTATTAGCAATAAATTGTAAAGTTTATTTGTAATTCCGTTGTAAGACTAGAATTGTAACCAAAATTTAATGTTTATGGCTTAATTAAAATTAAACATTTAGGACTCAATAGAAAAAAAAAATATTAAAAATTTTAGAACTAAATTGAAAAATGGGCAAAAAGGTTTTAGGACTTCATATGAATTAACCCCACAAAGTACCTCCTTAAAACTTTATCTTTGATAATATACTATCTTGAATCTTGAGATCAGGTAAAATTAGTTTTTCCTTTTACCTTAATGTTATATAATTTGCGGCATTGTTATATGCTTGTCACTGGATTATTCTGTTGTCCACAAAAAACCATACCATCATTATGTAATAAAAATATTCCTATCTATAAATTCGTATAAAAATATAATATAAAACAATTATCATAAAAGACTAATATAAATTTATTATTTATAATATTATTTTTTTAATTTAACACTTTAGGGTTTTTAGTGAAATTGTTTCTCTTGGATAGCTAAAAGATGAATGGTGACCAAATGAAAAAAGGAGTCTTTGATTTACCAATACTTAATTAATTAAGTAAAAAGTTTATCAGTATGTATTTACCATTAGCAATCATAGTTAAATGTTTTATATATTGAATTTTTAAATTTAAAAGTTACAATTAAAATGATTAGAGTCCACCACAGTAGTAGTAGACATGAATGAATTAAAGAGGGTGAGATATTAGAATGCACAATCAACAAATTATCATTATATATATATATATATTGCAAATCTTACTAATTCCACCATAATCACCACTAGATCTCAACACCGCACCCTTCTGAAATTTGTCAATTCCATTGAATTCCTCGATTGTTTCACAGGCATGGGCATTGTGCCTGGAGGAATTAAATTACCTCCTCTTGCTTAACTGAAATTCACTCGATACCATCACCAAATGCTACATCTAATCATTGCTTTGTTGGGCTATACACCCATCACTTTCTTCCGTTGCTCTTTCCATTGGAGAACTCTAAAACTCATCACTTCTTTCCTCAAAACCTTATGATCCTAGTTGAAGCATCCTAAAAATTCTCTCTCCACAACCCAGTAAAATGGTAATAAAAAGAGAAGACCGAAAATGTCTAGAGATGTGCCTCTCTCCACATGCATAGACATTATGCCTCTATTGTCAGCTAAGTGAGAGGAGTTAAATTAATTTAAAAATGCTTAAATGTCAAGCAAAAAGAAATTTTCGTTATTACTACTATAATTAACTATTTTATGATTAATTTTTGGAAAAAAGTTTTTTAAAAAGATCATATTTATCTTAAAAAGGGACAACATAATAATTATGTTAAAATTGAATTAATTTTGTAATTGTAAAATAAGAAGAATGACTAATTTTTTCCAATCTCAATGTTTAGGCTAGCTTGATGGGTGATTGAAGAAAAGAAAGGTAGCAATTCGATAATGATTGAAAGTTCAAAAGGTGATTTTGCCCTTTTCTTTTAATTAAACAAAAGTTTTTTTAACTAGCACTAAAATAATTTAGTCAACAACTTTCAAAGCATAGTCTCTCTCTTCAAGTGAAAAAGGTGGTCTAGGGGCTACATTAAAGTCTGAGAAATGATGTATCATAACACACACAAAATACCTCCATTAGATACAAATATTATCGCGTATTATTAGATTTTGACAACTATGCACCGCCTAGTAGTAGATGGCATCTTTAAATCCCTTTTTTTTTTTAAAAAAAAAAAATAACTCTAATAAATGATCCACATATTGCCAAACAGTAAATGAATTTTTGCGATTGGCTTGCTATCTTCCCTTTTGGATGTTTCACTATTTTGAAACATGTCCGTAAATCGGTTCTTTGTATAGTTTTGCCTGTACAATTTATTCACTATTTTTTATTTCGTGCATGCTTCTTTCTATTTATAATTATATATCACACGAAATGGATGGACAAGTTAATTATTCTAATTTGACAAATTACTGAACAGGTGAATGATCTCCTTGGTGTAAGTCACAACTCATTTTCTTCTGGATATTGTTCTGGACAAACTCCATCCGCGGTTGACCCTGAAATACGCCCTGAAGTGCACAAGCTTATTCATGAATTGGTCATTCACATCCACAAAAATGAGCCTGATATTGAGAAAAGCATATTGGTTTTCCTTCCAACATATTACTCACTTGAGCAGCAGTGGTGCCTCCTCAATCCTTATAGTTCGGCCTTTAAAATTCACATTTTGCATCGTAGCATTGACACAGAACAAGCTCTTGCAGCTATGAAAATCTGCAAATCCCATCGCAAGGTACTGCACGGGTGTGCTATCAAACAATTTTGATTTGTTTGTATTGAACATTTCTCATTTTCAACGTGCAGAGAAGAGTTGTTATTACGAGATGGTAATGTTAAGCATGATGGCCTATAACCTCGGAGTTCTACTTTAAAAAAAAAAAAATTATTTCTTTATCTTTCCTTTTTTTATTTTGATATGTGATCAATCAAACAAGGTTTGACTGACATTTCAAAAAAAAAAAAAAAAAAAAAAGAATTCTCCTATCCATTTCTGTAATGGGGCAGTTGCACATTTAGGAAATATGTGTTACTTGGATGGTCCATGCACTCAGGTGACTATGGTTTTGATGATCTATTCTCCCATCCCCCTCTAGCAGACAACAGTGGGATCTTTTGCTTGACTCTTTACCATTATAGGCGTCAAATTAAATTATTTGATGATAGGGTTACTTTTGGCCATGTTTATGCTACATAAGGCATGGCCTAATCTGAAGCATTTAATGAAGCAAATAGGGTTGTAAAACAGTAAGAGTAGCTAGAGCCAACTTGCAAAATTTGTACAAGCTCAACTCATATCTCTGAATCTCTAAATGGGCTCAACCCAAGCTCTAATCTTTGAGCTCATTTGTTAAATGAGTCAAGATTAAGTATTAAGCTACTCAAGTCGTATTCGATTTTCATGTATAAATTAAGCAAACTATTTGAACCAGATTTGAGCTTGATTTGGAAAACGTTTATTCAAGTTTGACTTGTTAAGCTACTCAAGTCAAACTCACATATTTCCCTGGTTCAATCACACACCAGAACCCAAGAACCATTCTCGAGTTCATCAATGAGAAAGTCTAATTCCTCCTTGCCAAAATGAGATAAAAATTACCATTGGCCTCTTGACCTAGTGGTATAATGGGGATTATTCCCCACTGGTGGTAAGGGATCTAGCCTTCCTCTTGGAAAGGGCATCGCCCTTCTAGTGGAAAAGAAATTGCGTAAAAAATTCCGGAGAAAGTTGAAATCCAAAAGCTTTATTGGTGATGATTCCATGATATAATCATATACCTGAAATAAATCCAAAATTGCCATTTTCAATTCAAAATCATTATTGATGATTCCATGCTATTTAATTAAACACAAAAATTGGGGTTTCAAATGTGTCCATTTCCTTTCCATTACAATTGGAGCAGATCTAGTGCCTTTATAATTATAAAACACTTTTCTCTCTCTCTATCTGAATTTCTTCATTTCCTTTTCTCTAATTCTATATGCCAAAAAAGGGATGGTGTTGGGGTTTGAAGGAAAGAACATGAAGAGGAGAATACAATCGGCTGGCTCTAGTGTTTGCCTGTGTTTAAATCAAAAGCCACAAACCATTTGTCAGTTCATTAGCTTCTCATGTTTCAAAGGCTGTATCTAGTGTGGCATCTGACATGGTCAAAAGTGACGTGTCGGGAAAAGTTTGGTTAAAGGCCTATTACTGTAAAAAGTCAAGAAAAATAATCGATTTTCTGTTTTACCTTTATTTTTTGTCTGATATGTTTTACGAAATTGAATTCTTTGATATATTAATCTGAATTTTCCTGAATATCAGGATTTGGCTGTTAAATGATTTTTTATGCACATATTTAGGTGATATTAGCTACAAACATAGCAGAATCATCGGTCACAATACCGCAAGTGGCCTTTGTTATTGATTCTTGTCGTTCTTTACAAGTTTTCTGGGACAATGCAAGGAAAAAAGAATATGCTGAGCTTGTCTGGGTATCTAAATCGCAGGTACTGTTCTTTCTAGTGTTAGCATTAGCAGGCATAACATATAGGAACAGAGAATATGGAATTACAAGATTTCCTTAAAATGACAGCTGACTGTCAAACTTATGCTTTAGGCTGAGCAGCGCAGAGGAAGAACTGGTCGAACCTGTGATGGCCAGGTTTATCGACTAGTTACAAGATCATTCTTCAATTGTCTCGAGGAGTATGAGTGTCCATCCATACTAAGATTATCGTTGAGGCTGCAGGTGCTTCTCATTTGCTGTTCTGATTCTAGAGCCATGAATGATCCAAAAGGTGGGTTACCATATTACCAAAAGAATTTCATGTTGTTTTAGTATGAGTAAATTTTTAATGAATGCACATAGTTTAAATTAGGAATGAATTGGAATATCCCATTCTTAATGTTTTTCACTTTAGATCAGTTTCAGTGAAGTAGATGCAAGCAAAATGGTTATAATAGCAATAATTTAGCGTTTTCTTTCTAGTCTGCATTTTTCCTTCCTGCAAGTGACTGTATCATACTCCTTAATTTTCTATCAACTTCTATTTAATGTTTTTCCATATACTTTCGCAAACTGGCACTAAATCTGCTTTCGCGGAGTTTTTGATGAAGTCTTGGGACAATTCATATTGAAAAAGTTGGAATTTTGCGGTACAAGGACTGATTTGTGAACTCCATTGTTTAGCCTTGTTGCAGAAGGCTCTGGACCCACCAGCTCCTGAAGTTGTTGAAGATGCATTGCATTTGCTTGTTCAAATTAAGGCATTGGAGAAACTACCACCCAGGGGTCGTTATGAACCTACATTTTATGGATGGCTGCTTGCAAGTTTCTCATTATCTTTTGATGCTTCTGTCCTTATACTAAAGTTTGGAGCCATTGGAATGCTACGTGAAGGCATTCTGCTTGGCATATTGATGGACACACTGCCACTTCCAATTGTTCGACCATTTGGGCAGGAAAATTTGGTATTGCCAATCATGCTTTGAAATATTTTTAAAGAGGGGTTACTGGTTAACTAAAAAGTATGTATATATTTATATTTTTAATCTTGTTCTCAGTTTGCAGAGTATACTGACTGCTACTTTAGTGAAGATGGGAAGAAACCTGTTTTGGCTGGTAAAAGGGAGTTGCTTTTCATGGGAAATCTTTGTGCATTTCAGTTTTGGCAACGTGTATTTAAGGTAAGCGTTGATAGTTTTTTTATGATTTCTGGATTGTTTTCTTTCTGAAGATAGTTATGAATATATAATGTAGTGTGATCTGATATTATAACATCTAGATATCTTTGTAGGATAAGCATCGTCTTGGTCGATTGAAAAAACTTTGGAAGTCTGATGAGATCAAATCTTATGAAAATTCACTTCCTGAAATTGAGGAAGAATGGTGCTCACTTCACAACCTTGTCCAATCGTCACTGCATAATGTCTCAGAAATATGTATGGCTCTTCGACTCTCTTGTAACAGCACTACTCATTGCATCTCTAAAATTTTTGTTGCTTCCTGCAGATGAAGATGCGTTAAATGCAGTGCATCGATTTCGGCCTAAATTTCTCGCTACTTCTGGTGGACTACCTTCTTACTTTGATCCTTATGATTTTGATCATACATGCCTTGTGGAATGCCAGCAAAAGGAAGACTTGCATCTCTATTCTCTGATTGATGAGCAACTTGGGCAGACAACTGAAACAAGAAAATGTGTGGCTGTTCCATTTGTTGCTTCCGGTCACTTTCAGAGCAATAAGGTGGCTGCAAGTTTTGCAGCCGTTATCAAGGAGGTACTTTTTAATGCATTATATTGCCCATTTTTTACCCTCCTTTTTAAAATGACGTAAGCTTTAATTCTTTTCTCTCTTCTCTATACAGCTAAGAATGCAATACATGGAAGAAGCGCCAGCAGATCAGCATGATTATGACAATGGCGGGAAAGCTTCTCTTTGCAGGTTTTTTGTTAGTGGATCATGTGACTGGGGAAATGAATGCTTGTTCTCGCATTCACTTCAAGCCAAAAGGCCAGTGTGCAAATTCTTCTTCTCCTACCAGGCACGATACTCATCTACCTGAGATCACATTTCCTGCATATCTATTTGAAGTTTTTGTCTCGTTTTCAAGCAGATTTTATGATGTCAGTTCTGATAATCTCTTTTGCGAACCAAAAAGTTACGATTTCTGAGATGTTCCTTTTCTTTAGGAAAAAAAATGCGTGAATTAGTTTGTGCTTAAAGATTCTCCAAAGCCTGGGAAATCTGTGAAAGAACCTTTCACCCACCTTTCTCTCTTCATATTTCCTCATGGAGATGATTTTAAATGTTAAATGCAATACCAAGGCGTATTCATCTTGGTGGTGCCATGGTATTAAACTCTTGAAATATCTTGGAAATGAGGAAGAGATCAACAAAGTTGGTGCCTCCTTTGTGCTGCTTAAATTTTTCTTCCCTTGTGTTGTGCCTCCATACTCTCCTTCTTAATTACTCATGTATGAAATGTCTTGCTAGGGGATCTTTTTCTAGGTTTTAATATGAGGGAACTATGAGAGTATCTTGGATCACACTTCTTGTTTCATGTGTAAATTGAAAAGTTTTTAACTTGAAGGACTCCTGATCATTACCCCTCTTCAACCTTGAAAAAGTTCTCTCTCTCTCTCTCTCTCTCTCTCTCTATTTTGTGTGGTGTTTGGCTATGGCTAATATAAATTAGTAGTAGTCTATTAACGTGAGTGGCGTAGGAGAATTTGCACAAATCAAATTAACATTCTTATATCATAATCATCATCATCATCATCATCTTCTTCCCGATATTTATCTCTCAAATGGCCGATCCCAAAATTAGGGATCAAGGCTAAGGTGGTTGTTGTTTTGTATTCTATTAATGTGATTTTGTTAGTTGGTTTTATATTATATTCCTATTGTTCTAAAGGCAACTCACTAAACTTTTGCAAATTTCAAGTGAAATGGATCTGATTTTAGTCTGATTTTAAATTAAATTTAGAACTCACATCCTTAATTCTTTTTTTTTTTTTTGGATAGAAACTCACATCCTTTTTCTCAGCGTTAAGGTTTTGGAATTTGGTGATGGCGACTGATGCAGACATATTGACATGGTCTATTATGTGAAGATTTTGTTCTAAGAAGAGATATTCTATAGACCATCTTGTTGAAAGATGGAGAGTTGTGAAACTTTTGGTTGCATTCCGCTAGCTTTAATTCTAGGATTCTTTATGTAGCATTTTTCTAACGGTTCTCATGTTGGGTTTTACAGGGTTGTCGTAATGGAAATTCGTGTTTTTTTTCCCACAATCTTGGCTCATCAGCTCCATTCAATTCCAAGCCTAGCTTATGCTTGCAAGAAGATGAAAGTGCAGAGGCGCAGTCACTTTTGTGTCTATTACCATTATCTGAAGATCGGTGTATTCTTTTATTGGATGACATTGACTTACATTTCTCCTCCAACATATCTCATCACTTTGATCCATCAAAGATTGTTTCCACTACCTCCCTGCCACATGTTACCTTGTGTGACCCTTCACTAATAGGTATCAAAATTCTATGGGGCCTCAATCACCCAGATCTGACAATTTCGTTAGAGGCTGCTGAGAGTCCAATTCCCTGGAATGAAGTTAGTTGTGTGTTATGGTTTCCTAATTTCAGCTCCTACGGTGAAAATTTGGAGAAACAGAAACGTCTAATGCAGAGATTCTTTGAGTATTTAGCAGTTCGACTTTTGGCAGATGCCTTGAGGGATGTGCGAGTCATCCTTACCATGAATAATATTAGATTTTCCCTATTACAGGTATGCATGCTACTTCATTTGGAATGTACATGTTTTGTGAAAGCTCTCACTAATATTGGCCTGTTATTGCTGATATTTTAACTGTAATTGTTTAATTAATGGACACAAGAGGATATCAGAACGGGGCTTATGGGATTGTCTCTAAGGCATATTCTTAAAGAGATCACAATCTTGGCGTATTTTATTGATATGTTTTCTTTTGTTTCTACTTAATGTTTTATTTCTACGTTTAGGAGGTTGTTCATCATTTCCTCTCTCTTCAACCAATAGAAATGTTACTTCTTATAAAGAAAAGGAAAAGAAAAGAAAAAGGTCAAAAGAGATAACAGCATCAACTATTTGGCTGTTCTTTTTCCACCTTAGTGATTTCATGGTGTGTACATGCTCATATAGCTTTAACTCATGGTCGATCTTGCCAAAATTGATAGACTATTAATGGTTACATTTCTTAAAAATCTTTATTCGGCAGAAAAATATGTGGATCTAATCACTGCATAAGCATGTCTAGTTTTCGTTTGCCTTTTAGCATAACATCGAGTAGGTATAAAATATAAACCAATTTGTGCCTTTTAATATTATGTTTCAAAGTTATGATATTCTATTCAAGTGGTGTAATCTGCAGTTGCCCATCGGTGCATCCATTCTTAGGCTCTGGTATGACCTATAGACAATTATTTGTTTCTGAATCAATCAATGAAGTTAATTTTTTAAAAGCATCGCCATCAAAATGTAATTTAGTTAAATTCATTGGAAGTATTTTAGTTATATGAGGTTGTGAAGTGTTCATAATAGTATTTCTTTATTATTGCTCTTTTATAATCTATCAACAGCATTATTTGTAAATATTTATGACTTTGTGATAAATATGAGATGACAATCGGGTGCTGTTTCAGGTGGAAAATCTAGCAAGGGATAGCTTCTTCTTCCTTCAGCAGTCATTTCCATTTGATGAATCTAGCTTTGGTGAATTGCCGGACATAATCACTAACAAAAAGGCCATGGTGGTATCAAGGCCGATTTCATATGTTTTTGAGCTATACCCACCTTCTCATCGTCAGTTTGGTGATTTTGCAACTGAACTTCACAGACATTTGTATAATGTATAGCTTGATATATATGATGCAAATGTGTAAGGGAAAGATTGTTAGATATAGAAAATAGATTACAGATTGTAGTGTTTTCTTTTTCCCCCAAGGGCTTTTCTTAAGGTATTGAAGCAAATTGTGAAGGTAAAGGCCAAATGTGGTGGGATGCTTGTGTTTTTCTTTTTTTTTTTGGGGGGGGGGGTTGTGAAACATTAACCTATAGCCCTGATTTTTGAGATGGGATGTGAACCTTTTATATGATTACTCTGGTTTTGTTAAGTATAATTTTGAGACAATTTGCACTTGATTCTCTTGAAGATTGGCTGCAGTTTTTGGGGTGATCAATATTATTTGGGCTGTAACCTGTGTGCGTTGTCTTTTTTTTTTTTTATCTGAAAGGTGCCGAAGCAGTTTCTCTGGGCCTTGATGGTAACCAAACCATTCCCTCTCTCTCTCTCTCTATCTGAGCCACCAAAATAAGTGGTGCTGCTTTTCTTGAACAGATATTGTTATATTTAGCGGATAAACTGTAGTTATTTTGGTCAGTTGATATTGGTATTAGACTTTTTTTTTTCTTTTGGTTTTTCGTCTGGTATCAAAGTTTTGTCTTGATTAATTCGGATCAATTTATTGTCAGATTTTTTTTGAAAAATATCTCTCTAACGTGATTTTTTTTATATCTATAAAAGTCGAATTCACAAATCATGATTAAAAGAATTCTAACTTAGTCAATCAACGTCATTATGGTATTAGATTATTTTGATGCATGCAGATTATACACCTGGCTTGATGTATGTCACCAAATTTAGGAGGGATGAGATTCGGATTTGGTAGACCCAAGGAAAACACCACTAGATTCTGTCGCAGCAATCCGGGCGACATCTAGACTTTTCCTGGATGCGTTTGAAATGAAACCTTTGGTAGATCAATTTTTCGTTTTTATTTATTATAAAATGAAATTTAGACCTTCTAGTATAAATATAGAATGGTTCTTTTGCTATTCTTTTTTAAGTAATAATTAATCATGGATTTTCTCGTTATGGATATATAATTATAAAATATTACTTTTGCTATTTTTTTGCTATTATAAAATGAAATTTAAACCTTTTAGTATAATTATAAAATTTTTACAAATTAACTGTTTAATTTAAAATTAACTTTTTAATTAAGATTCCAAGGTGTGGCGGATTTCACTCGGAGGATCTCCCACTTCCGGTAGGTCATGAATATTTCTATTAATTTTGTGATATCTCTCATAGTCATCGGGCCCTCAAACTTTAAACTTCCGTCCAACTCTCCCCTACGGCTACACGTCTCTCTCATCGCTTTCTGCCATTCTGGGGGTGAGAGGATACCATTACCCTTTGAGCGAGTCGATGAGTTCCGAGAAATGCTGACATTTGTCATATCGTAACTGATTAGCCATTACCATTAGACCATGGGCATGACCAGAGTCGAGTCGCTCCCCTCAACTGAGGAATGCACGCTTCTAACACAATAAATAAATAATTTTTTTTAAAAGAACGTATTTGAATAAAATTTTTAAATCTAACGTCCACGTATAAAAGTTTTAAAAACCTCATATACATTCTTAACGTGAATAATATATATTAAATTTTTAAAATTTGATATAAAAAATATATAAATAATATCTATGTCGAGTTTTGAAGACTCGATATGATACTATTCACATAAATAATATTGTATATATTGAATTTAAAAAATTTAATATGATACTGATCATATAAATAATAATACATGATGGATTTAAAACCTGATATGATACTGTTAATTATGGGTATTAAATTTAAAAATATTTTCCGTAATACGTTGTTTTAATTTTTTTTTATTATTATTTTTGATATCAGAAGAAGCGTGCATTACTCCCCTCTGCTGTGAGCCGCCACCCAAAGACATCACTGAAATATAATAATAATAATAGAGTAAATAAAACCAAGAAGAATAGTAAAAATTGAAAAATAAAAATAAAATCCTCGCCACAGTCCACCACAGCCCGCTGGTTGTGGTTGTGGTAGCTGCAGCGTACTCTCTCTCTCTCTCTCTCTCAAGAAATGTCTCCAAAAACCCTAGATTCATCACATTCACATTCGCGCCACGCCATGGATTCCTGCACATTTCAGCTCCATTCATGGAGACCCTTTTACCTCCCAACATCACGAACCCCCAAAAAGCCCTCCTTCGATTCAACCACCACAGGTGCCACCGCTTCTTCCTTCAATCCAAAACCCTATTCTTACACGAACACCAAAAACCCAATTTATCCAAAACGACCCTGCTTCGCTGACAGAGCCACTTCATCATTCTTAATCGACTCTCTCGACATGTCCAAACTCAACCTAATCGACGACTCCGATCACCGTCATCCTGCCACTTCATCATTCTTAATCGACTCTCTTGACATGTCCAAACTCAACCTAATCGACGACTCCGATCACCGCCATCCTCCGTGCCTACGTTGGATCGCCCGAAAACGGCGTCGTCGCGGGTCGAGATCGGTGTCGGGTCGGAGCAGCGACCGCAGTGGAACTCTTCGGTGTTGCTCTGTCGGGGCATCGGCGGCGGCTAATGGGACGTGTTCGGATTTTCCGGTAGCGGCGGATAGGACGGATTCGAGTGGGGAATTGTTCGTGAGTGGAGATGGAAATTGGGGTTCTGATGAGGGAAAGAGTAGTTTGAGGAGAGAGAGCGGACTTGGAGGAGAGAGAGAGATTTTGGTAAGTGGGTGTGGTTTAAATGAGACACAAATGCAGGGGAATGAGTCAGGGTACGGGAGTGAACCTGGTTATAGAGGGGATGCTGAATTTGGGTATGATGATGAGTTTGATGAGGAGGAGGATGATTCTAAGCTGCTTTTCTGGGGTGGCGATCGTTTTGGAGGTACAATGTTCATATTCAATCTTGTGCATCCTGGGTAGTTTCCTAATTGTAGCCACATATGTACGAGGATCACTGATGTGAATTTAGTGGGCAGTTGAAAGACTGGTAAATAAGATTAGCAGCATACATCCTTAGTTAGACAGAATTAAGTAAATAATATCATAGTTCTGGTTTTGTCGATTAAGTTAATATTGAATTTCAAGTAAGAAATTGAGAAAAAAATGATTGTTTACTTGGAAATATAGCACATAGGTCATGGAGATGACATCTGAATGAATTTGAGGTATAAGAGTCTTTGCATGTTAGTGGGATAGAATGTAAAACATGATACAAAGAGTGGGTCAATTAGCGTTTGACCTGCAGCACCAGCTAGTAAGGGATGCACCTCTCCCAGTGCAAGTGCCTAGGGTTGAACCTTGAAAATTGCTTTCGAGAATCTGCCCAATTGTTGGCCTAGTCTATGGTGGTTTGTGGGTTAGTGAGTTCTAGTGCACACTTGAAGGGAAGTTGCATAGTTCCCACCATTATCAAACAATTTAAAAAAATGGTTGCTTTAGATCGTTGTGCTGCTGCAAAAATGATTCTAATGCATGAAGGATTACCCGTTGTTAGCTGCCAGCTCTACTATTGTTGCATATCATTTTCTGATTAGTTTTACTTATGAAGAATAGAGTGTATAACATAAAAGCAATGAGGTTATTGCAGATACAAAAATTGCATATTGAATAGGCAGTGTAAAGCCAAAATGCTTCTTTCTTTGCTTTGGTTTAATGTATTGGAGCTTGTTTTGGCATCTGTCCAGTAACTGAGTTGTGGAGGGTATTCTTGTGCAGCCCATTTTCTCTTGTCATGCAAAAACAATTTAGAGTTGGACTAGTTTAATCATGTCTTGATAGGTACAACGTCCTAGAAAGCATAGTATCATCTCTTCTGGAAGTTTCTGCTTGTGCCCTACATTTGGCAAACAGAATGTTATAATATTTTATTATCTTGCTTGTGTTGAAGTCCTTGATAATTTCAAAATCTTCAAAAGATGGTGGTTGATCACTTCCTAAATGCCCTCTCACCTTCTGAACGCCATTGGACTTAAAAGAATCAGTTTTGGAAGATGAGCTTTAAAAGTGGACATATAATCCTCAATGGGGAGAGGGATTCAGGTGGTTTTTTTTTTTTTTCCTATTACTATTAAAGACTAAATTTGGTTGAGCTATGGTTTGTAGGTTTATTATACAAAAGTGATATGCTTTGTAACTGGTTCATCATTCATTTTGGTGGTGTGGTGCCTTAGCTTTCTGAAAGCATGTAGCTGACTGAGTGCTTGAAATGTATCTCTGACTGGAATTGCCATGTGATAAATGAATAGCAGATTCAGAATTTTACTCTGTATGAAATAACTTGACCCTGTCTTGTCAGTGCATAAAATAACTGCAAAACCCTTGTACTAGGTTTTCTCTGATTGCTTGTGCTATATTTCAGTTTCCTGTGCTGTAGATGCTTTGTTTCATTGTTGAAATACTACCATCAGTTTGTATCTTGTTTTCTAGGATAGACCATGTACATAAGCTGATGCCTTAACCTAGGTTAATTTTCATTTTTATGCCAGTGTTTTACAAGTCGTGGGCAGATATTGCTTGTACATTAATGCTTCAATTTTTCTATATAGCCCAATCACTGCATGTCCAACCATAAAAGTGAAAAGGCATGTAATATATTTAAGAAAATAAACTGAAAAAGGAGAAAAAAAAAAGTGTAAGGATATGAAAAACCACTTCACTCTGAGATCATGTTGGTATAAGGGTGGATTGGAGGGGCAAGTGTCTGTGGGACCAGGCTAAGGCTATGCATATTGGTGTAATTTCAAATTTTGATTTATTATAGATGGAATATCCCTAGCTAAGGGTATAATAGTACATTGCTCCCTTAGAGGGTGAAACCTTGTAAGGGTTAAATGGAACATGATCAATCTTTGATAAAACTATTTAAGGACATGCTTGTATATATTTTGATGTATGTTATATAAACACGGAAACATATACACCTCTAACATTTGCTCCTAATATCAAATGCTTTTTAAATTGAAATTACAGTCATTCATGCTAGTTTAAAGAAATTTGGTGCATGCTTCGACTGTACCACTTGACTATTGGGGTCTGTCCCTTTACATTTCTCACCTGTCATGCAGATATAAACGTAGAGACGGTTGGAGAGAACACATTCTTGGAGCAAAAAGCACATCACAGGTGCCGGCGCAAGAAACACGATTGGAGGGTGGTTAGTTCATTGAGATAACCAAGTCACCACCCCAGGCAGTGGAGATCGGAGGTGGTTATTGTTTGGGCATATTGGTATCTAGTATCACCTAGTACGTCGTCCTCATCCAGTCGCGTAATTAACTGGTTTTTGGAATTGCCAAGAATGCCTAATGGATGGAGGATATGTGTGCCCTTAATGCGGCATTATGCTTCTTACATTTCGGATATATCATCATGGACATCGAATTCAGATCCAATTCCACCACTGCAGCTTCAGATAATCATGACTACCGTGGAATGTTGCTGATATTGATTGTAAAAGAAATCAGCAACTTTGCAGTTTGTAAATATTCCATTCCAGTGATTCTTGCAAGAGGAAAAATGTGTTTATTCAACAAGGTCTATGAAGCTGTGTAGTTTTTCTCAGGAAATTGTAAGAGTCATACGTTCGGCATTTCCCATATTTGATGATTTCCCAAGTTTGATAATTTCAAGAGTATCAAGGGAAACAGATTGTGTTGTAAGGTCCAACGGTAATGATATGTATTTTGATTTTCACAAAGAAAAAGAAACACTTTTGCATTTGTGTGAATTAAAATTGTACTATAAAAATTCCTAATTTTAATAGTTTGCAAGTTGCTACTAACATCAAAAACTGAGAGCGGAAAATTTTATTAGGTTTAATTTAAGAAAAATGTCACTTTGATGGACGAATGGAGTTTTGTTTATATTTTGGTCCATAAATCTTAATTACAATGTCCAAAAAGAGTAGAGAGAGAGAGAGAGAGGGCATCGTTTTGCATTCATTTTTCCTGTTGACTCGAGAAAGAGGAAAAAAAAATTAACTTTTTACTTAAAAATTTTACAAAATTAAGCGTTTTGAAATTGAAATTGTGATATGTTTTGATATTGTTCATATAAATAGTGTTATATTATATTTTTAAAATATGATATAATATTATTTATTTATTTTATATATCACGTCTTTAAAATGTAATATAAAATTATTTATATGAATAATGCAATTCACGTATTTAAAACGTGACGTGGATGTTAATTTTAGAAATTTTAGAAATTTTTTTTTTAATAGGAAGTTGTTTTTTATTTTTTTTTTTTCGTGATAAAAAGGAACAGGCCTCGAGAAAGAGCGGAGCGGGAGGGAGAGGAGAGAGAGAGAGATGGGAGTAAGAGAAGCATTGAGCGCATACAGAGCGCTGCTAAGAGCGACCCGGAAATCGTTTGCAGGAGATTCTCTAATGCTGACTCAGTCAACAATCGAAGTGAGGAAGAAATTCGAAGAGAATCGAAATGTAACTTCAGAAGCTGAGATTCAGAAACTCCTTGAAGAAGCGCGTGAGGCTTCTCATTTCATCTCCAACATGATCGTCCAAGCTCGTCTCAACTCTCGCGGCGGCTACGGTATTCTCTCTCTCTCTCTCTCCCTCCCAAAGCCCTAATTTCCCCTGATCGCGCAAGCACTGACACATACACTCTGTCTCTGTGACCTCCACAACCTGTTTGTTGAATTGTCTGTGCTATTCTCACCTTCTGTTTTGTCTCACTGCTTATTGGGGAACCCCAGAAATAGACTCCATTTTTTTGTGCGTTGACACGTATTGCATAATGGTATTTGCGGAGGAACATATTATGAAGTTCCCAAGTTCCAATATTGGATATGCGATGTCTATTCCATTCATTGATGCCAATGCCATGATCACTCTTACAATTCTAGAAGCTCTTCTAATGTTCCAAATTACACCCTTGTTTTAGTTGATTCACTTTTCAAAAACTTGAACTGATTACGGACAATATTTCTGATTAAATAGTTTAGGGAGAGCCCCTATAGCGAGTAGGTGATGGGGCACCATGAACTACGGGATTAGGGATTTTCATGCGTGCATTAGTAAGTAGAAGCGTGATTTTGGTGGAATTCGACACATATTGTTGTGGGTATCATTTGTGACAACCTAATTTGTTATGGCGGTTCTTGACAATAAAATTCAACATACTTTGTGGTTGCTCTAGCATACCTAGGTATGGCATGTTAGATGTAGGGAAGACATAATGGAATTGCATGACAATGGAAGTGTAAGGGTTAAATTCAATGTCAACGGATCTCCGTAGACCTCCAGAGGGTCACTTTGGAGTATGTTATGGTTCTCAAAAACTTGTGCAGCACTTCTTACCCTTATGTGTTGTTTTCCTCCCTCCCTCCCTCCATTTCTTCCTCTTTTATGAGTTAGAATATATATATATATATATATATATATATATATATATATATATATATATATATATATATAATGCTTCTTATAATCGTGTTCTTATGCAATAGAATTTCTCCATGGTATCAAGAAATGGCTCTAAATGAATATAAGCTGAAACTAAAATGCCTATCTCACTTATTGCAGAAGTGAAGCCTGATAAAGAGCATGCTGGAGCAACTCTTGAAGTACCTTCAGAAGAGATGATCCGAAAGACAAAGTAATGGAAGACCTTCAAACAGCATAACAACAAGAATTTTACCCTTGTTTATGAGATTTGAGCATTCTGTTTTGACTATTTACATGAGAAAATTTTACTCGTTATTCATAGAATCTACTTTTTTCCTCCAGCTATTTCTTAATACTGTCCTGTTCTGCTTGGAAACAGAGACATGCAAACCATCATGTAACTGCAATGTTGTTTCTTTTTAGAATTAGGAATGTTTTGTGTTGCTCCTTGCTCTGGGAAAATGTCTTGGTAATGTCTTGGGCAGCTTACTAGTTCTAGAAATAGTTTAATCCTTGTCATTGCACACCCCTAAGGTGTTTACTACAATAAATTTTGTGGAGATTTTAATACAATATCTGGAACGAAGAGATGTACTATCCTTTTTGCTGTAAAACCCACTTGTTTTATTAGAATGTTTGGGGGGCCTTAGCTCAAAACTCGTTTTTGTGCCCCATCTGAATGTCTGTGTTCGATTATTTTGTGATTAATGCATATTTCAGAATCTGCAGCTTCAGTATTAATTTTAAGCAACACAGGTCACTGTGCTTTTTTAGCTTTCAACATCTTAGGTCACAAACACCCAAGGAAAAAAAAAAACCAAAAAAAACCCGACAGATTTTACGTGGTCATAAAACAGAGGACCAGCTATCCAGGCGGCTGGTTGTGACCAAGATTAGTGTTTTTGATCCTTATTGCATAATATTATTGCATAACAGTGGCATGTGATCTAATGCCTCTTGGAATCATACAAGATTAAACTAGCATAGCCTGCCTATGACATGGGGTTTGCATCTACTACCACATCTTTAGGTACCTCTATGCACCATTTATGCCTCCTGCACCAGTTGAAGCTAGTTTTGCTGCTAATGCTAATGCATTGCTGGTAATGTAAGTGACGTTCTGAACCTGACTCCGAAGCATTCTGACCTGATTTCCTCTTTGGCCTTCAAAGCCGTCTAAGCAAGTCTCTTCATCTGTTAATGAAGTGCTCATCCACGTGGTAACATCGCTCATCTGTGCATCAAATGTCCTGCCACTGAGCTTCCGAAGCACGTCAAGTGATCTGTGGAGATTGTCAAGGGAGTCCTGAATGCATTCGATGCAATCTGATAGTGCAACTCGGTTTTTGCCCCTCATGTGCCTCTGTTTCTTCACTCTGATCAGGTACTGAGCTACTCTCTTAGCCTCACTTATCGTCACAGACACACCAGCCCTTGCCCACATGCAAGGGTTTCGCTTGGCCGTGTTTGAAAATGATGCCAGCGAGCGGATACAGAGGTCACGATAATGAGTAACACTGCAAGCATCTTCTACATATCTCTTCCCATTTTGAGACACTGATGTGCCCAAATTGGTCAGCCATGAAAGCAGTATGAATGTCACAATAATGTTCATGCCCTGCAAAATAAAGCAGAAGAGAAGAAAACTAATCTAAAATGATGGAGTTCTCTAAGGAAGAATGAAAGAAGAGATGGGAGAAGTCATTTATAGGATGTCAGAGAGTAGCTTTTATAGTGAAATTTGCGATGACATGGAAAAGATGAGAACACTTTTACAGGTTTTGGCTGGAAAAAGCAAGAGAAGGGTGAGTGCAATAAGGGCTTGTGGGTGAAGGTTACCTAGGATAGGTGATAATCATGGGGAACATGTGACGAGCAGCAGAACAAGTGACTTTTACAGGAGACTTGGAGCTTGAGGGCCTGGAGCTGTCTGAAACTATAATACAAATATATCAAATTGCTTTAACTAGGCACCTGCATTTAGCAAAATGAGAGCTTGAACACAAGTTTTAAGTATCAGACAAGCTGGCTTATACATAAGATTTAGGAATCATTTAGTGAGTAAATTTATTAAATTTTGGCTCGATTTATTCAACTAATTAATTAAATGAGCTGAGTTTCAATATAATTTCCTTGTCCATCCCTGAATGGGACTTGCCTCATAAGTTTGCAGCCCCATCTTTGATTGGCAACGTGTTGAGTTGACTCTTAATCCTCTAGAGCATGGGCAGAAAGGACTCTGCGGCTCTTGATTCAGTTGTTTAGTTTGATGGAATGATGATAAAGTTTAATGCATATGTAACTTTGGCTCTTTCTTCATATGGTTTGTGTGGGCTAAAAATATGATCGCAGCCCTTGCATACTGCAGCTGCCCTGCCCCAGTCCTAGTGATTCAATATTTTAAGGACTTTGCAAGGCCGACACTGGCATTTTTCCTTCAAGTATTTACCTTTCACTCGTCACAGTATGGCCTAAGCTAAGCACATGGTGAGAAAGTCCTCCCTTTTTACTAGTAATAACCTTTATGTTATAGTGAGTACAACTATTAATAATTTTATATTAAATATTTGTACAGATATTTAAATTAATCAAATTCTTAAAATATTTTACTATTTTATGTTAATATAAATATCAATATATATATATTTTTAACCCAACCACCCAACCATCTCATTCATATCCACATCTAAGCAAATGTGCATTTGTACGGTTTAAAAAATTAGAAGTTTGTATATAATTATTATATATGACAATTAACTAGAAAATCTTTTCGAGTATTAGATATTTAAGCTTTCATCTTACTAATAAAAGAATTTTAAACTTAAAAAAAAAAAAACCTTAAAATGCTAAATGATACAATAACAACAACTTGGACCTTAATCTCAAAATTTAGAGTCAGCTATAAAACACAAATGTTAGGGAAAAAAGAGAAATAAATAAAATAAAATGAAAAAATAAGAAAAATTAAATTAAAAAAGAAAAAGAAGAATGAGTTGATTTAATTTATGTGGATTCTTTTACGTCAGACACCATCTGCTCAACTAAACCCTTAACTATCATGTGATAACTTACACTCAAGTTTTCAACAACCTATTTCTATATTTTACAAAATCTCTAATATTTAAATTATCGATTCTCCTAACCGGTGCATTTTTAGAATTTTGTTGAATATATTCAAATCACTTTAAACGATATTCTCTCAGCTTAAAATGCTAAATGATGGTAAAAATAAAAATGCACAATTTTTATAAAATTTTATTTCTAAATAATTATCTGTTGAAAAGTAAAAATATTATTATTCAAATAAATATCGAGAATATGATATATAATATTTTTTTCCACGGATAAATAAGCAAAGAAAAAAAAAAGTACAATCCAAAAATTAAAAAAAATATATCATATTTTAAGTTGGATTAACAGACTTCCTCTTAAATAATTTTTTTTAGTTATTTAAATTCATATATAATAAAATTTGTTATGGGCCAAATTTTTGGAACCCACCTCAATCCGCATCCGTCTTATGTGTCGCATCACCTCTCAAGTAAATTTTAATTAGTAATGTTAGAAAAAAGATATTTTCTATTTAAGATGGAAAAATTATAATTTCTGATAAAATGATAAAGTGAAGAATGAAAGGTATTTTGGTAATTTGGTAACTTCCTTTCCAATCCCTCATAGAAATTATAATCCTTCCCATCGTAAATAAAAGATATTTTTCATGTAATATCGTAATTGCGATTTTGAAAAATTAAATAAAAACATTAAATTCACTCCAACCCTACTTTCTTTCTTCCAGCGCCTCTCTTCTTTCTTTCCTCTCCCTCTAGAGCACAGCCTTGTCCCCGCCAAACCTCTGCCGTCCAAGCTCTATTGCCTTCATCGTCGTCACCCTTAGCCCCCGGTATGTGCCCCTCTCTCTCTCTCTCTCTCCACACATACACACTCTCCTCTTCTTCTTCTTCTTTTCTCTCTCTCTCCCCCTTTTGTCAAGCTCTTCCTTCGCATTGTTTAAATGATTTAAATCAAAACAAAAAAAAGTACAGATACAGAGTATAGATTTAAGGATACAGCACTTGACATTCAGTGCTTTTAATCGAATTTATATTGACTCTCGCTTGTGGTTTTTTTTTTTTTTTTTTTTTTTCCTGATGAATTGCTCATTGTTAATAAATTAAAAGGTTTTAATTCATTAAATTAGAATTGAAATGATTTAAATCGTTTATGCAAGAATTAAGTATAAAACGAATTTGTTTAATATAATGATATTATGATATGATGTAGGGACGAAGGGAGGAGGGAGAGCTGCCATGAAATTTTGAGGAAACAATAAATTCATGTTGTATTTTGTACCTTCGAGATAAATTTATGGGGTTTGTTCATGTGATGAGATAGGGAACTGGGTTCGGTTATTTATTAAGTAAGATAAAGAAAAATGTTGAATTTGAGAGTTCCAAGTTTTTTTTTTATTAACAGATATTGACTTGAGGCCCAAAGAGCCGAAACACACTTGGCAATGGCTGCCTCGACTGCTTAAAGTTAAACCCTAAAATTCTCGCAATGGCTGCCTCGACTGCTTAAAGTTAAACCCTAAAATTCTCTGACCAAAATGCCTTTCTCAGCTACTAAACCCCCTTCTCTCTCTCTCCAGGAACCCTAGAAGCCTGAAAATTGGGGGTTGATTTGTTTATTGAAGATATGGCTCGATTTCAAAATGTAAGAATTCAATTCTTGTATTTGTTGCTTTTTTTTAAAAAAAAAAATGATTTTATGATTGAAGTTGTGGCAATTATTTATAATGGACGGTCTGGTCTGGTGAAAATAGAAAAAGAGGAAGGTGTTTGTGAAGCCGGTGGTGAACAAGAAGCAGCAGAATGTTGATCATGTTACCGGAGATAAGATACCTAAAAGCCTTGTGTTTTCCAGAGGCAAATTACCTTCTTCTCTCAAGAACTTGCAAGCTGACATCCGAAAAATGATGCTTCCTTTCACTGCTCTCAATCTTAAGGTCTCTCCCTCTCTCTCTCTCTCTGTGCAATTTCAGGTTTATGTTGTATTTATGATTAACAAACTTTTAGAAATCTGTGGTGTTAGTGAACTTCATTCCTAACATATTTTTTTAATCCTAGTAAACAGAATTCTGTTGATAATTATTATGTTTATCCGAGTTTAAGGAACTTGCAGTTACTATTGAGGCTAGTTTTGCCTGTCTTGGTTCAAGAGACTAAGTTTTGGTACTTATGTGGAAACTGAAAATCTTACAACTCAGATAAATCGGTGGGTGCTTTTTCAATTAGCTCAAGTATAAGGTTCTTCTGGGAATTTCCATCACAATAATCAAAATTGTGATGTTCTCTCTATTAACTTCCTGTTACATGTAACTGAAAGGAATGCTATTCTACTGGATTCACATCAGTCACAAAGCAAAGCTTTTTCAATGACACTGATGTGGCAAACAAGTGTGGGATAAATTTTATGTCGCATTAGCCACTTCTAATGGTTGTTAATTAAGCTCTTCATGCATGACGTGCATGGAGCTAAGATTATATTATTATTATTTTTTAATCTTAATGGTGCGGCCAATCAGCTAATCTTTTTTCCATTCTTTTGACTTGCAGGAAAAGAGACGTAATAACCTAAAAGACTTTCTGAATGTTGCAGGTCCTATGGGTGTTACCCATTTTATGATCTTGTCAAAAACTGAAAGTGCACCCTATCTGAGAGTTGCTAGGACTCCACAGGGCCCAACCCTTGCATTCAAGATACACGAATACTCACTGGCAGTTGATATTGCTCAATCTCAGTTGCGTCCTAGGTCTCCTAAAGACCTATTCAAAAATTCCCCTCTGGTACTTTCTTCCTTCAATCTTCGTTCTCAATAAATACTAATCTCGATTCATTGCCTTCATTATATTTGCTGATTTTGTGGCCCAGCATCACCATTTTGAATGTTGAAAAACATAATATCCTTCGGTTTTGCTGGTGTTTAATTACAAAGAGGCTTCTCACAATTTTGGGGTGGTCTAACTGAGAAATGAATTTCTAGGCAAATTACTTACTAGGTTCCACTATTAAGTGAGAGCTCCATTTGGAAAATCTGGCATGTAG
The DNA here is from genome assembly GCA_037126225.1 of Dillenia turbinata. Classification (NCBI taxonomy): domain Eukaryota; kingdom Viridiplantae; phylum Streptophyta; class Magnoliopsida; order Dilleniales; family Dilleniaceae; genus Dillenia; species Dillenia turbinata. The sequence goes on from JBAMMX010000005.1 coordinate 27,588,652, forward strand.
CTCCTGGAAGTAGATTGCTAAATCTGTTTTCCTATTATTTGTGGATACTTATTCTTAGCTGATGTTAAAGAACTTTTACAGATTGTCCTTTCTGGTTTTGGAACTGGAGAACCACATCTAAAGCTTACAACTGTCATGTTTCAAAATATTTTTCCAGCCATTGATATCAACACTGTGAGTGCTAAATCATGTTAGCCGTTCAGCTCCAGATTCTTTGTTTTACTCTTGATTTTCAGTGAACTTTACTAGTTCTTGTCTTGACGCACGTGTTTCAGGTCAAGCTTTCTTCATGCCAGAGAATTGTGCTGCTTAACTATAATAAAGACACAAAGCTTATTGACTTTCGGCATTTTTCCATCAGATTACAGCCTATTGGTGTCACTCGCAGAATTAGAAAATTTGTGCAGAACCATCAAGTGCCTGATCTGAGCAGTCTTCAAGATGTCAGTGACTTTCTAACAAAGTATGTAAACCTGCTTAATTTTCTTATTGGTACTGCTAGTCATCTGTTAAAGTTCCACCTTTGTTTGCTTGATAGAAAATTTGAGGACCTCCCTCCATGCCTATTGGGAAGAAATAAATGAAGTTGTTTATTTTCTAGATTAGAACAAATCTAGCTTTGTATCCAGTAAAGTGTTGAGCTTTTGTCTTGCCTCTTTTGTGCCGATTCTAGCAAAGATTTGCCGTTGTGGGATTTCTTGAATTTATCAAGTCACTTGACCATCTTTACATATCTGTAACTATAGTTCTCGGTGAATCTTTAATCTCAGATATAATGTTGAAATGGTAAAATCTGATTATCCACTTATCTGCATTTGGCAATTTCACCATAATTGAAGAAACATGCAACTTTATGATTTTCTCCACTAGTTCTTTTCGGTCCATGGTTCTTATTCTCTTTTTCTCTTCTTGCTTGAATCTGTGAAGAGCTGGTTATGGGTCAGAGAGCGAAGCAGATGATGAAGCGGCAACAGTAAGTCTAGCAAGTGATGTTGGTAGAGTGAACAAGGCTTCCACTAAAAGTGCTGTCAAGCTTCAAGAAATTGGACCTAGGATCAGTCTGCAACTGATGAAAATTGAGGAGGGTTTGTGTACTGGTGGAGTAATCTTTTCTGAATATGGTATGGTGCATACAGTGCTACGACATTACTCTCAGGCATTCATATTCCTTTGCCCATCAAATAAACTTTTTGATAATATTAATATTTCTCGTTACTTCTCTGCGAATTCTATTCAGGAAATGCGGGTAACAAAAAAAAGCAGGCAGCTGAAGAAGAAGAAGAGGATGTTGAGGAAGGTAATGAAGATGAGGAAGATGAGGACATCAAGGATGTTGAGGGAGATGAAGATTTGGAGGAAGATTAGCATGGATGTTTGTTCTCAAAAGACGCAAGACAGAGAGGGTTTTGTGTAGCACTGAAGCATCGTGGAATATGGAAGTGATCATGTATTGATCATCAATTTTGTTAGCCACCTTTACTGCCGTAGCATTCGTATGATTATCTCTTGTTTGTGATCATATATGTCACCAATATAAGCATGTTTATGATCGCCTCATGTTTTGAAGTACATAAATCGTCAATAGCACTTACCCTTTTGAGATTTAATGTCATCTTTGATTTTCATGTCCTTGTAAATGATGGTCATATAGCTTTTGGCATAGTGAGGAAGGTGGAGAGGAATGAAGATTGAGCATCAACCCCATCCCTTCCCTTCACCTACCCATCATTGCTTGTCACTTGATTCAGACCTAACAACTGAGATTCCCAAAGTGCTTCCACGCCTGAAAAATGGAAATAATATTTGCACTTTCTGTTACATTAATTCAATGTTGTTTTCGTGGAGGTCGGCAGCAGTCATTTTTACCAGAAAATAACAGTAACAGACACTTGTAATGGAAGACAACTTTGAATTTATTCTATTCTCACACACTCTTCTGGTGGAACATCCCCCAACTAATGTTGAAGTTGAGACACCCCCCCCCCCCCCCGGGGCCAAAAAAAAAAACCCTAAAATTTAACCTCCCTGGTCCTAGCTCTTGGCCTCTCATTAAATAAAAAATAAAATAAAATATTTTTGATTAAGACTAATTAGGAGTTGGTATGCATGTGACCTCATACAAGACCCCAAAAGTCTAAATTGTGTAATTTTTAATATTATGAATCTTAATTCTTAACTGGCATCCAAGCAAATCCATGCAGCATGACAAAGACAATAATAATAGGATATGTTAGTATGGGCCTAGGACAGCAGATTATTTTACTTTAATTGATTTTTTTATTTTTGAACTCATACAGATTAATTGATTTTGTTTATAACAAGATAGAGATTTATTTAAAAATAAATAGAAGTAGATACAGTAATAACTGTATTTATAAATTTATTGAATATAATTAAATATGATTTAATAATTATTCGACAGTTTTCTTTAATGTAAAAACGTCAAAATATTCAACATTTAATATCGATTAAAATTCTTTTAATGATTATATAAAAAAATTACCTCATTCATATCAGTTTAATCCTAAAAGCTTTATATTAAATAAAAAAATATTGAACATTACGCATTTTAGGTATCACGTGGGATACGTCGGAGATTTTTAGGATAATTTTGAATTCTTTAAAGATATTAGAAGACTATTTTTTTATTAAATTGGCGGGACCCATGTTCCTACTCCTCCGCTCATTCATATTTTTTCTCGAAAATAACGAATTTGAACATCAAATTTCAGTTTCTGCGTGACCCTATAACCAGAGTGATTTTTTTCTTATGAAAATACTAATGTGAGATGCAGAAACGTGGGGAATGAAAAATAACACGTGTACGGTAGGAAGTCAACGTCGGTCAAGAATAAATATTTCTTTTTTGGGTTTGGGAGTGGGACGTGCAAACCGAGTCCATTGGGTCCCACTAGAAAACGTAGATAATGAATTTTCAAAAATACCCCTTAACGAAGTTATTTAAATATATATACATGTAGTGATATTTCTCAAAACAGATAATTTATCTTAAAATACAGAATAAAAAATTAACATTTAAATTAATTACTTATTTTAATTTTATTATTATATTAAGATTTAAATCTTAAATTATAATATTAAAATAAAAAAATTATATTCACTAAAATATCTCCTTAAATATTAAAAGCGACCTCAGCACTAGAACTTTTATTCAAATGTGCAGCTAGCTTGGTTGAATCTTTATAGATACGTCTATTTTCATAATTTTTGTGATCCTTATATAATAAAAGATTAATTACAATTTTTTTTTTATGATTTGTTCGAAATTCATATATGTAAAAAAATATATAATTATACCTTGTGATTCAAAAAAAAAAAGATAAATAACGAAAATAATCAAAATTAAAGGACGTTGAAATTCACGCGTGAAAATCGGAGTTGACATATGATTAATTTTAATTTCCAAAATTACCCTCATTTGAAAAAAAAAATCTCTCTCTTCTCTCTCCTCTCCTCCGCATACTCCGGCCGCCATGGAGGAACTCTTTTCCTCTCTCCCTCTCCTCTGCACACAATCTTCAACCTTCAATAGAACAAAATCTTCTCCTGTCTTTCTCTCCTTGTCCAATTTCTTAACAACCATGGACACTCCTCTCCCCTCTCTCTGTAAACCCTAAGTCTACCAATGATCGTCTTCTTCAATGTTCGATCTTTCGATCCTTCATCATTCGATTAGTTACCATCGAATGATGGACGACATCAGATCTGAATAGAGACAAGTCTTCTTCTTCCCTTCGCACAACATCAGATCTGTTCGAATGATGACTAACAAACGATGGAGACGATTTGGATCTGGACGGAGGTTGAAGACTAACGAATGATGGTTTTGATTTTGGAAGGAGATATGGGCAGAGGATGATCGTCACACTGTGCAGAAGACGATCGAATGATGGGTAAGGGATAATGGGTTCGATCGATCATTTTCTTAATCGAACGATGGGTTCGATCGATCATCTTCTTAATCGAACGATGGGTTCAATTTGGATGGAGATCGATGGGTAACAGGAAATTGGTAATCAGAAAAATTGGGGCTTTTCGTTCAGACGATTTGTTCTAATGATGGGTAACTAGAAACTGGTAATCAAAGAAATTGGGGGTTTTTGTTTGAACAATCTGTTCAAACGATGGGTAATGGGAAATTGGGGTGTTTGTTTTCTACAACACTCTCACAAATAATTTCATTTTCTAAAATTAATACAATACAAAAAAAACTAATAAAATGTTTTTGAAGGATCATTATCAGATCAGATCAGGGAAAATTGTAATTAAACCTAGCTAATGTTTGCAAATATTAGTTTAGATTTGAATATCCAAACATCTTTTTAGTATTTTATTCTCTCTATTTCAATTTTTTATATTGCAAAAGGGGAGTGAGGGGTTATTATTATTATTATTATTTTATGTTTATGTTTTCTACAACTAGAAATATTAGGGTTTTGAAGGGTTTTTTTTTTTTTTTAATTTATAGCGATCATAAAAACTTTAGGGTTTTGATCGTTGAATTCTCTATTTAAGATTTGAAGATAACTTTTTTTGGATGCAAACTCTGGTAGAAAGAATTTTTTTTTTTTCTTTTCTTTTTCTGAGGAATGTGGAGAAAACAGAGAGAGAGCGAGGGGTATAATTGACAAATCTCTTGTTTATGTTACTTTTCCTTTATTTTTTAACAGTCCGTCTACCTCTCATATTTTTTAAAACCACTGGGGTATAATATGTAATTTTTTATTACAGCAAAAGGTATGTGATTTTCGATCAAATCATAAAAAAAAAATTACAATTAACCTTATAATAAATGAAAAATCAATATGCTGATGAAGATTCCAAAGAATGTAAACTCCAAGCTCTCCTTTTCTCATGAGCTGTATCCTCTCATACAAGAAAAGTCATATAAGTTTTGCTTAGAAAATGTACATATTTCATAATACCAATCAAAATTGGGAAGAGAAAATGTCCCAATTCATCAAAGGGGGGTTGAATTGGAATCAGACACTTGCTTAGTTACGCCAAAGTGAAGTTAGCTTGAACAATGATCGCTTTGCCACGTAAGGATGGACCACACACCCCACGCCACACAGCAATAGACTAGATTTAAAGATTGAGCTTTCAAATCACTCCAAAGTTTCTTTCTTTTCCCTTCTTCTCCCACCAAATTTGGCCTTTCAATGTCGCTTTCAATCTTGTCTTCATTTGTTGTTCTCCAGGGGAGGTGTCTCCCAGGGCCACCCCCTCTGGCTCGCACATTTTCTTTTCTTGACAAAATTAACCCTAGTTTTTGGATTTTTTACGTTAACATGATTCAATTATTACGAAACCTATAAAAATATTGACCTTTTTAAATCTTTTTTCTCATTTTCAACATCAAACTCAAAATTTTTAATTAAATAAATAAAATGTTCAATTATTTAATTCAAAAGAATTTAATCTAATTTTTTCTTTTTTTTTAAGTATTTTAGATTTAATTCATCGTCTAATATCTAAAATTTCACTCTTATTAATTTAAATCGAACCATTATCATATCCTTATTCAAAAAAATTCTCTTAATATCATTTTGATCGCTATTAAAAATTGAATCTAAATGTTTAATATGAAATTTTAGTGTCCTTTTCGTCAGTAATTTTTTCTTTTTAATACAAGATCTTGAGGGTGATTACTAATGACATTGACTAATACTTTATTACGCATTTAGGTTGTGTACACTTCCACATGTTTTCTTCCTCCAGAGCCTTTCCATTGTCTTCTTTTCGTTTCATTTTCACAATCACATTTCTTACTGTCCAACCTTTTTTCTTTTCTCGAGGAGAAAAGGAAAAGGGGAAAGAATACTATGGCATACTGGGAACCTTAAATTTTCTTTTTTTATTTTTCTGGAAAAAAGATTTGAATTTTGGTTTCTGATGTTATTTAAGAGATTTTATCAACTCATTTTCAAATTAGAATTTGTATTTTTTTACTTTTTATTTCAATTATTTAATACTATTTAAGAGATTTCATGAACGCTTTCTTGATGTTTTAATACGATTATGAAAGAGAAAATTGCAGGTTCATGGGAAATGCATATTGTTGAGTTGCATGAAACATTCTTTATTAATATTTTGCTATCGAGTTATAAATCAACTTAACACTATTCTCTTTTCTAATAGATCTGGTGTTCGAGTCTCTCTCAAAAAATAATATTTTTCATATATCTTAACTTTTCTCCATTATATGTTATTTTATTTTTAATATTTTTGAATTAATGCATTTTTTAAAAAATATATAAATCTTTTAATTAGAAGTCAAATTTATTTATAAAAAAAATTAAAATTATTGTTATCCTAATAATTTTCTATATTAAAAATTTTACTTAATTTTAATTAAAATTAATACAAACCCCTCATAATAAGCTACAAAAAGAGTCAATTGATACCAACAACTAGTTGATACAGTGATTAAACATTGAGATCTTTAGTTTTATCCTTTAAAATTTTAATTTGATTCGAATCAAATTTAGTTATATTTAAATTGTTACCATAATAAGCTACAGAAACAGCAAATCGGTACCAACACCTAATTGATACAATGATTAAACATTGATATCCTTAATTTTATTCTTTAAATATTTAATTCAATTCGAATCAAATTTAATTATATTTAAATTGTTATCAGATTTAGATTTAGGTGGTTTATATTACAAAAAGAAAAGTAAATCGGTGTGGGGGAAGTGCCAGCATTTTAATTAACTCTACAATCAAATTCTCATGCATAGAGGAATTAATTAGGAATTTATTACATGACCGTACAGTAAATAATGGTGTAATTTTGCATATATGAGTTAGCAGATTCACCTGTCAGAAAAAAGTTATTGCACTTATGCACAATTACCCTTTAATGGTAATCCACACCACGACACCCAAACCCTAAATTATTTATTTTCCCAAAAATAAAAATAAAAGCTTTTCCATTCATGGAAGTGGGGTTTTTGCGAATTAATCATTTTTAAACAAAAATAATAGTTTTATTAATTTAATCCATTCTTTTATTTATTTACCGATGATGGTAAAAGGAACATCTGTTTAACTACTGTCTTTTAAATTAATAATCTGTAATTAAAAAAGAGAATTGAAGTTAACATTTTGATGATTTGGGTCTGAAAAATGTCAAATGATCAATGCTCTCTCTACTTTCTTTTTAATGATAAAAGTTATGAAAATACTGGAAAGCTATTTTTGGTTTTGATTTTAGAGCTCAAATGTCAATTTTATTAAATTCTTTGAACTAAATTGCTTTATTTATTTTTTAAGGATAAAATGGTAGATTTTTTTTTATATAATTTATTTACTCTATTCACCAAATTGAGAATGACACTCATTTATTAGAAAAAAGGAAATAATAATTTTCTTTTTATGAACCATTTATATCTGATAATTATGTTAAATTCGATTGAATTTAATTTGACTCTTGTTTGATTCTTAAGAGATAAATCTCTTTCATATTTTTTTTTTCTATACAAAAGACTCAAAATCAAAATTTTATTAAGGGATATTAATATCTAATTACTAAATCAATTAAATATTGATAAAATAATGCGTTCGGAATGGAAGTATAATTATTTACATCAAAATTTATATTTTTTAAATCTTTCTATTAAACTATTAATAGTATATAGAGTCTATACAAAATCAACATTATAATAATTTTTTTAAAAAAAAGAAATATATATCTTTATCTTACTGAGAACAAAGTAAAACACTTAAGGAAGACACTTGTAAAAAAATAATAATATTTTGAGAATAATAATAATAATAAGCAGCCTTTCTTAATGTCAACCACTGATGGAAATTGGAAACTCACCAACCAGGTTGCCAAATCTGAGATTTTCCAAATTTCAAACTCCCAACAAAAATTTTCCAGAAAAATCTGAATATTAATTTTCAAATTCCACTTGAAAAAGGCAAATTATCATTTATCATTAAACATTAATCATTAATCAGTAAATCACCATTTTTGGAATTTCAAATCGAGATTTGATAAAGAACGGATGGCAGTTTTGTAATAACAACAGATTATAGGGGTAAACTGGTAGCACAGACCTAGAGGCCAAAGGAAAATGCCTATATAAGCACGCGGAGAGTCACCCCATCAGAGTAACGTCGGGGTGAGCGATTTCCCGGCGACAATTACTCCAGAAAAAGTTAACCTTTTACGGCGAGCTGAAGCCACCTGATTGTTTCTCCTTAAAAACCCTTTTCTCCCCGATTCGATTCACGCATTTCCCCTTTCCTCCCATCTGTTTCCGTGAAGAAACGTCAAATTCGCTGCGTTGAAAAAACCCTTTTGCACTTTAAATCGAATCTCTGTTTCTAGAGAGAGAAAAAACAGAGTAAGTGAAAGACAGAAAAAATGGGGTCAGAGCTAACCTTCAGAGGTCACGACGACGAAACCCAATTACCCGCCGATGCATATTCACCGAAACCCCACAAGCCATGGCTCTCAATCATCCGTCCAATACGCTACATGCTTCGTGAACAACGCCTCATCTTCGTTTTCGTCGGCATAGCAATAGCAACCCTAATTTTCACCCTCAGTACCTCCTCCTCCACATCCAAAATCTCCTACATCCCCACATACGAAAACCCCATTAACCAATACCACAAATCATCGGCCGATTTATCTCACCGATTCACCTTCGAAAACAGGGGAGCCGCTGGCGGAAAAATCCCACTTGGGTTGAAGCGTAAGGGGCTGAGAATTGTGGTGACCGGCGGCGCTGGATTTGTGGGGAGCCATTTGGTGGATAGATTGATTGCAAGAGGAGACAGTGTGATTGTTGTTGACAATTTTTTTACGGGAAGGAAGGAAAATGTTATGCATCATTTTGGGAATCCGAGGTTTGAATTGATTAGGCATGATGTTGTTGAGCCTCTTCTGCTGGAAGTCGATCAGATCTACCATCTTGCTTGCCCCGCCTCTCCTGTTCATTACAAATTCAATCCCGTCAAAACTATCATATCCTTTTTTTATTATTTTTCTTTTTTACTATTTACATTTTCAATTCTGGTGAGTTTCTTTTTGATTTTAATGTGCACTTTTAATTTTATGAATAATTTGGTGGGTTTGGTTTTGAAATTTTTAGATTGAATTCTTTGATGGGTCTTTTTTTTTTTTTTTTTTAATTTCTGTCCCATGAATACCGTCACTTCTCTTTTTTAAACTTTTATTTCTCTAATTTTATTTTCCGGATTTTTCCATGGGGTTTTGGTTTAATTTTGATGTTATTTTCTAATTGGTCTGCGTAGATTTCCATTTTTGCAAATGGGGTCTTGTGGATTTATGTTTTGTTTGGAATCCTTAATTCAAGTTTTACAAGACAAATGTGGTAGGGACTCTGAACATGCTTGGGCTGGCAAAGAGGGTTGGTGCGCGCTTCTTGCTAACCAGCACCAGTGAGGTGTACGGTGATCCTCTCGAACACCCGCAAGTTGAAACCTACTGGGGCAATGTCAATCCCATCGGTAGTCCTCTCTCCCTTTCTCCAATTTTCATGTTTAGGCGCATGTGGGGAAGAACTGTATCGCATGGCTATAATGCGCCATGTAAAAATGAAAAGCAGAAGCCAACCTGGCCAGATGAGACCCGAGTCGTACGTTTAGGTGTTTTTTAACAACGACGTCCAGTCATGCCACGTGGAATTATATGTACTGAGATCTGGTCATTGCTTTTAAATTTCAGCGGTCAACGATTAGATCTAAACCGCAAGTGATGGGTAGGATCAATCCTTTGGTGATTTTGGGTTTTTGGTTCGGAGCATGGTCTGACAAAATAGGCTAGGCTAGCTCGTCTAATGGTTCTTGGTTTCATGTGTGATGTATTTGAGGTACTCATGTGAACGTGTCTGTGTAAAATGTGACAGGTGTCCGAAGTTGCTACGATGAAGGAAAACGTACGGCCGAGACGTTGACCATGGACTATCATAGAGGGGCTGGCGTTGAGGTATTCTTTATTTATGTACTATTATAATCTTTTGTGAGTTGTGCTCTTGGCGTCATTTATTCCCATGAAATATTTTTTCTTTACTATGTTAGTTTTATAATCTATTCTTTATTTATGTATTATTATAATCTTTTGTGAGTTGTGCTTGTCATTTATTCCCATGAAATATTTCTTCTTTACAATAATAGTTTTATAATCTCTCAATCAGAAGGGTTCCCTTGGTGCCTTGTCCATATCTCATGATTCCTAGATTGACAAAACTTTTGCGATGCAATATGTAAATAAGCATTATTCTATACACTGAAAATTTCAAGTAATTTCTAATGAACTGACCTCAATTTCCGAAATGGGGCCGACCCAACTGTTTGCTGAGGTTTTTGTTGAAATGTTGTTACTTTGATCGGCTCAAATTGTTGATTTATTTACTTTTTTCTTTCTGGTATTATAATGGATAATGTAGGTGAGGATTGCTAGAATTTTCAACACATATGGGCCACGTATGTGCATCGATGATGGTCGGGTTGTGAGTAACTTTGTTGCTCAGGTTGGTTATGTCTGGCTAAAAGTAGTGACTCTTACAGTTTGGTACTTTTTTGGTACTATTATTTTGTAGTATAACTCTAGAGCTTTAATATATTGAGCATGGGCAATGATGACTATGCAGGCACTAAGGAAGGAGCCATTGACAGTTTATGGAGATGGGAAGCAAACTAGGAGTTTCCAATATGTTTCTGATCTGGTAAGCAACCTTTATTATTTTCTAAGTGGCAATTTATATGTTTGGCTTCATTCTCAGAATCTGTGGTCCCGTGAACGACACTTTATGTTTCTACGTTTGTTTTAAATTTCTTTCTTTGAGGTTTGAAAATTTGAATTTGGACTTAGAATTTTTTATTTGGCCAGCATAGATGAAACACACTTTATGTTAGATGTTTTTCTGAGGTAGCTTTTAGGTTGCTAGTAACAATTTTAGCGTAACTTTATCCCATATTGCACATAATTTATTTCTAGAACCATGTACAAGCTATTACTCTACATGCATGGTATAGTATAGATTGGAACTTAGTCTATTAATTTGGGGAAATTAACCAATTCCCCTGCTCTTGCTATCATCTGAGGTTTGCTCTCAACAAACCTTTGGTAGTGTGGGACTTTTACTCAATTCGAAGGCTGCAGTATAAAATTAGTTTTTATGAGGTGCAAGATGGGACAAATACCCAACTGCTGCAATTTTTAAATGATCTTCCCTGCCTGTGCGCCCGTTGACTAATCAAATGCCACTTCTGATCTAGCTTTTGTTTTCTTCAAATCTTAGCTGTTATCGTCGAAAATAACAATGCTTTACAGGCTGTAACTAGCTAAAAGACTTTCATTCTTAGTTATCCATGACCTACCGAATCCCATTTTAAAATGGCCAAGTTTTTATTTGTAGTATGTGTAGGTTAAGGGTTAGCTAAATATGTGCTTAAGCAGAAAAACTACATCATTGATTTTTCTCGATTTATCCCTTATTATTTTGTCCTTTTGTTGGAGTTTGCATGGGGAATTGTGTGGGGTGTGTTTAGTTGGCAATTATTGAAAACAAATATTTGACCAAGAAGCAAGATGTAGACATGAAAAGGATGAGTTGGAATGCAGTCCTTGTTCTGAAATTTGGAAAAACTAATTGTGCCCATGCAGTCATTTTCTTCTAATAGAATTCTTCCAACTGGTTACAGTAAATGCAAAAGTATGTTGGAATTTGTTTCTATTGGAGGCAGCCCATTTTGTATAACTTAAAGAAAATATTCTTTCCACATAAGTACAAACAATTGTTTAGCTAAGTTTTAACTTTACAACATGGGTGATACAGCTCAGGATGTTGAGGAAATATTAATGAAAAAGTTGACGCTGAGATATTTTCTGTGCTTTTTCAGGTGGAGGGTCTGATGCGCCTAATGGAGGGAGAGCATGTGGGTCCATTCAATCTTGGAAACCCTGGTGAATTCACAATGCTTGAGCTTGCTCAGGTATGTGATGTCCATTCTCGTGGGCATAATTTTAAAGAGAATAGAGAAGCAATTTTTGGATAATTTGTGCCTTCGGTCTTAATAGAAAGTAATTTGAGATTGTTTTATGGGAGCACTGGTAAGGGAATGTTTCCCAGACCTTTTCAAACTGATGTTTAGTGGGAAATGCCCTTTTATCCCTCCAGACTATATAGATGCTTCCAGAATTTGCCATGTCATCCCAAGAGGATTGCCACTTGTCTTAATTTCCCCCCGGGGGGGGGGGGAGAGATGGGTAACCCTGGAGCTTGCTTATGCCAATGGCTAATTTGCCCAGAAGAAAAAATAGAAAATGCCTAAAATGAAATTGATTGCTTGGGCAAAGATTAGGACCTCTACATTGGTTATTCTTATCGTGATTTGAGTAACACATCGAGCTGAAAAACTATTTTTCACATGCTGAGGGTGTAGACTTGTTTGTCAATGCAGGTGGTCCAAGAGACAATTGATCCAAATGCCAAGATTGAGTTCAGGCCTAACACAGAGGATGACCCACACAAGAGAAAACCCGATATCACCAGAGCCAAGGAACTTCTTGGTTGGGAGCCAGTCATCCCTCTCCGCAAGGGTCTTCCACTCATGGTCACAGATTTCCGACAACGCATATTTGGAGATCACAAGGAAGGTCTTGCCTCTACTAGAACTTCGACCTCTGCCTAAATTGGGGGACCCCCATTTGCTTGGTTAAAGTTAGAAAGGAGAGTAGACAAGGTGATTCATTTGTGGGATTTCATTGTTTCCCATTTTCACCATCCATACACCATCAGTGGCTATAGTTGCTGGAACAGATCTTTCAGTGTAATTAATATTTGAAAATATGTATCATTTTTGGTTGCACTTAATGATTTGTCTGGAGCAAGCTGCTCCTGGTTGTCTTTAGGACATGATCTTTTTTGCCTTATTCCTGTGATGAAAATGGGTAATTGCTTTCCCTCTTAAGGCATACACTCAAATTCATGACGGGTACTAGTGCACTGAAACAAAACCGGTGCTCTTAAATCATCAAACCCATGTAACTTGGCCTCCGAACAACATAAAATAACTAGTAAATCCAGGACACACGACGCTTGAATTGAAAAATAATAATACTACCACTGCTAATAATAATAATAATAACAACAGCCTAGAAAAGCACAGATAAGGTAAGAGATCTTTAGTCAGGGAATTAAGCATGACCTTACATGAAGGATGGGAAGAAGGAAAATGAGAAAAGAGAGGCAGAGGCTTCTAAATGCCTGTCAAATTCCATAAAAAAGATATGCTCATCAGCCCACAGAAGTACCACAGAATATCTCATTGCTCGATCTAATCTATGAGGACGCCACCATAACATATTTGCCAAGCCAAAGTTCTCACTTTGGATTCCTGAGGACGATAATCACGGAGTCTCCTCGAAGGAACATTTTGCTGATGAACCTGTCCTTGTTGACTGGAAGAGCTTTCTTCTTCCCCTTCCCTGTCTTCGGTACCTCTGTCCACATCTCCCTCACATTTTCAAGAACCATGTTGCAGTGACGATCAAAAGCTCTTACTCGGCCCAAAAGCTTCTTGTTGTTTCGGCAGTTTATGAGCACCTGAACAAACAAGGGGCACCACAGAAATCAACGAAACAAGACCTAAAATCCTCTTCTTAAGCTTCAATATTCAATAAAGTCCACTACTCCCACTTAGAAATGTGGCAAAATAACTCCATAAAAAAGAGGCCAGTAATCATAATTAGTACCTGTGTGTTGTTTTTAACACTCATCATCAAAACTGAAAGTGGCCCAGTGTTGAATTCCTCTTCCTCATTTTTCCCCTGTAAGACAGTTTAGTTGCTTGAAGCAATTGGAATGTGTGCAATAATAACAAAAGCTAATGTATATCTAGAGATGGGGATGGAGGCATAAATCAGATCAGGTTACACTTGAGGGTAAAAAGTGAGACTGACACACCACGAATCCAAAAGATGATGCTTCACATGAAAGAAAGATGAAAAGGTTAGACAAAAAAGAGTTGTTTCTCCAATTGCTTGTCTCTGAAAATCAAATTCTCTAGTTCCATTGCTATTGATAATTAATGGTTATAATTAAAACATTGGACCTTGAGACTATATATCCCATTGCCCTTGAGACTATATATCCCATTGCCTTTTTTGGCCTTCTATATCAACACAATGTGTGGCTAAGACTGTCATATGCTATTTCATATCCCCCTAACCCCCCAAAACAAGGGCCTTAATTTCTTATTCTAGTTCTGATATGCTCCTAGTATTCGCTTCTTGTTTCCACTAAAGAGTAGAAAAAAAAAATCACATCTGAAGGTCAAACATGAATTAAAGTTGCGGCCGTGTCCTTGCGGCTTTTTGGTTTCACAGAGATATATGGTACGTAAGAGAACATGCAGTCCAGCAATATTGCCATCTAATACTGTACCTAACATAGGCATGACAAAGCTTTCTCATAACACTTATGCCTCACGTAAGACAGTTACATAGAGTCTAGACTAATGAAGAAAAGAAAAGAAAACTTGACTGAATTTCAACCTAGACTAAGAATATGGAAGCAACATCACATCGATGATTTACAGAAAAACTTTAATAGCAATAAACAAAGGATAGCATTCAGGTCAAAACATAGAAAAAATAGCATACTTCACCCAACAACTGACAGACATATAAAATAACGAGATGACTTACATTTGTATCCTCTTCCATTGGCCTACTGCAAGGAGAAAAGGACATAGTTAACAGCAGCACACTTTGAATGAACCAACATAAACAGTAATAAAAAGTCATTAAGGCATCACAAACAAGCAATGTGATATGGCTATTAATTTTCGCGTTTCCATTATCTTAGTCAGTCTACTAGTAGGGAAAAATGGGCCTCCAGGCACATGTCAATTAAGGATCAGATCAGGTTAGCAAATTCACATAACTCAAAATGCCTCTCATTGTATGCCTTGTCTACTACTCTACGTTGCATCCAAATTGTAAATTTATTAGTTGTGACTGTACATATTCAGATTCAATTTTCCAAATGTTACTTTTCTTTTTATTGAAGATTTACAATGTTGCTTGTTTATTTTCTTAATTTGTAGTCCAAAACTGCACCGTATGCACCTAAGCTTTTTGAAAGTAAAACCATGTTGCCTTTATGCATTCTTAACCTTGCTAGTTATTTTGTATTTATTTTTCTCTCTAGGATACGAATCGAACATGGATGTGTTTTTTCTGCTTTGCCTCACAAGGTATAGATATCCCTACTTGTTGTTTCACCCTTAAAACTGGGTCATACCCTACTCTATGTGAGTGATGGGCAAGAGTTTTTGCAAGGATACTCATCAAATTCATCTCCCCCATAACAAAATCCAAAATACTGTGAGAATCTCATTCTGGGTATCATCTAGAATTTTCGGCACAAGCTTAATAAAAAATGGATTTCAACTACTTCAGCAAAAGGTTGCACTGGTCTCTAAATTAGACACAAACGAACCTCACCCTAGGGTAGACCTCAAACTTCACATCATATTTTTC
This sequence comes from Dillenia turbinata, assembly GCA_037126225.1. Lineage (NCBI taxonomy): Eukaryota > Viridiplantae > Streptophyta > Magnoliopsida > Dilleniales > Dilleniaceae > Dillenia > Dillenia turbinata. The sequence continues at coordinate 27,604,205 of JBAMMX010000005.1, forward strand.
AGAACCATAATTAAGTTAAGGAACTAACAAACCCCGAGAGAATGTTTCCAAGTCATCAGGCACAACAATAACATCTACATCAATTTTTACCCTAACGCAGCCTTAGAAGCTTTAAGATTGTTCACAAGAGTAAATCAGAGTTCCATGTATCCAACCTAGTGAAAAACCCTAGAACGTCAAAATACATCAAAAAACAATATAAAATTGAAGCAGGCACTCAAAAACAAAAATAAAAAAAAAAAGAAAAGAAAAAGAAGCTACCTCATCTTGGATCAAGCAAACTTGCGAGAAATCGAACGGCGAAAGAAGCAACCTGCAAATCGGAAATCTGTCTTAAGGTTTCAAAATTCAATCTCATGGCGTGTTTACAAAGTACAAAGCAACAGTAGAGAGAAACTCACCTCTTGACTTAGGGTTTAGGAAAAACGCTCTCTTTGTTTCGAGTTCAGATGAGAAAAGAAGAAGATACCGCCCGCCCAAACTGCAGGAATTTGCATACGAAACCCAATTAGCGAGTGTTATCTGGGCCGGCCCGTATATGCGCGTGGGTCAGGCTTAGCCCTTTAAACTCCTCCCTTGGTTGAAGACATTTTTTTTTTTTTTTTTATAAAAAAAAAAATACCGATCGCTATCTGATTGCTTACAAATCAGCTCAGGTTAACTATGGGATACATTACTGGTTTTTTTTTTTTTTTTTTTTTTTTTTTTTTTTTAAGATTAGAATTCTAAAATTTAGTTCAGAGAAATCGATGCCTTTGCCACTAGACTAATAAAGCATCGGCCAAAGCTCGTTTGTTTTGCTGTCTCTTTTACCTTAAAAAATAATAACAATAAATAATAAAATAAATAAATATTTATCATAATACTTTATCTTATTCTAGTTTTTATATTTACCAATTATTTGGTAGTAAAAAGAAAAGAAAATAAAAATAAAAATAATAACAAAAACAAGATTTGCCGACTATCCTAGAAAATATTCAGCATGAAACTTGTGAATGAGACTTTGCCTTTTTGTACAGGAAATAAATGTTTTCTGCAGAATATATGATTAATTCATTATTTAATTTTCGAATCGTGTCACGGTGAAGCTTATTCAAAGCTTTTAACAACATGAATACTTACCCATTAGTGATTCAACCTGACATTCTAGGGTTGGCTTTTCTTTTTCTTTTGGTTGGGGTGGTCGGGGGGGGGGGGGAGAGAGAGAGAGAAAGTGATCTATTCCCTTCAATATTTCATTCCTTTGACAAAAGCTTATAAGATGTCAGAGTATGCTTGAGATAATTTAGATATATACAATAAAAATCACGTATCAATTAAGAGAATCGAGAGTTTAAATATAAGAGATTTAGTAAAATGATAATATAAATCATTAAAAATCTGAATACAATGTATTTGTAAAAATATGTCAATTAAGGAGTTAAATGAAGAGATAATTTTGAATAGGAATGAGTGGCGTTAAAGAATTAAAGTTAAATCATCACTTTTTGTATTATAAATGTATTTAGATAGTGAGTGTGTTTTTTCTTAATATTATATATATATATATATATATTAATCATTTTTATTTATCTCAATTTTGAGATCACAAAAGACTAGGTTCTGGTTAACACCCAAAGATTAGGCTACATTGCAGAGTGTTGGTGTGTGCGTCCCTTCCAACCACACAAATAACTTCCGTAGGGCCGGGCTTGCTTTTGTGGGTGCCCTTTTTCCACCAAGGAAGGAGACTTTGGGGGTGCATATTTTTGTACTGTGAGGTTGTAACCGCCATTAGCCAGCTTAGGAGTCGGATCACCTGTGTGCTTGTCAAGCCAAGTTATAATGTCAGCAAAGACGATTTCGACATTGTCATCAGGTTCTCCTGATGTCAAGCCATGCCACATTCCAGGGTACAATTTTAGAGTCTTGTCGATGCTGCTGGCTTGTTCATACAGTGCCCTGCTTATTTCTGGGTCAGTTACTGCATCTGCCTCACCATGCAAGACGAAGAACGGTAGGGTCACCTGCCATGGAACCACCAGTTGAACATATTATATTTTGCAAACTGGGATTGGACAGATCCAACTTGGGAAGGCACAAAAAGGAAGAGGTGACTATTGACAACACTTAAAATGGATACGTATTTGATAATATTAACTCCTAATAAACCCTTTATGCCATCATACTAAATGACGGGTCAATACTAGTCCTCAGCTCATAAGTTCTTTCAGCTATCATGGAAATAGCAAGTCTTACATACCAGAGAATGGAGACGCATAATTTCATCCATGCATCAGTGAGTTAGCAGTCATACATTCATATATCTTCCATATCAGACTCCAAAGTAGTGGTGTAATTTGAGGAGCTCTCATGATGCTAATACTTCCACAAATAGGCAAACTCAAAAACAAAATTTCTGTGGCTTAAAATAAGCACTTGGCTTTATTGG